>JAVGWX010000022.1:12500-652500 GCA_036924085.1 Ariolimax columbianus | reverse complement strand
CGGGAGTTTGAAATGGAGCGAAGACGACGAAGAAGAAAAATGCAAACAATGAGTATGATTTTTCTTGTGCGCGAACTGAAATGGGCGTTAGATAACGGGTTGCAGTAGTTGTCCTCTTGTTCTGCGCGTGATAATGAAGGAGGACAGGGTTCTCCAGGTGGCTGTGCTATGCTTGACCTCATCTACGTGTCGCTTACTGCTACAGGGATCACGTCGATACCCCAACTCGTTATTCAGACAGCCAGGAAACAGATCATAGAGTGACCAACTGGTTTGGGGACTGGCCATCTGAACCAGAGGACACAGGTTTAAAACGCCCAGGATGACATTTTTTTCTATCCGGTGTAAAATAAAAACCTAGTCTGTACACTGAGTGGCTACTGCAAGATAACGCTGCTTTTAATTTTAACTTAATAAACCATCGCTGTGGGCGCCAGTAATGTGAATAAACACTGTCATGATAGGTAAATTGATTGTTTTTTGCTTATTGTTAGAAGTAACCTGAAACACGTAATCTTCCCTGTTTGTGTAACCACCCCGTTCTCCACCCCCCCCCCCCCTTTTTGCCCAATAGGCCAAAATCGTTAATGTGATTCTAAAAATCAGGCGAGGTATAGTGGATTACAAAAACGAGTTTACAAACAAGGAAAGGTGGAACAAAAACAGGAACGGAACATTGCTGCGATGAAAATGTCTTAAACAAAGAAAAACAATACACATAGGAACAATTAACAGGGCATAAAAGTGGGTGTGTATGTATGTGTGTGTACGCACGCGCGTGTGCTTATGTTCATGTATGCACTTTAAGGCTTCTCAGTTGATTCACCACTAAGGAGATTTCATATCTCCCATCACTTATTTGTCCAGGCTGCTGTAACACAGCTGGTTTCTAAGGGGGATTCATGGTCGTGAGGTGTGGATCTTGATCTGTATCTTTCACATGTCCCTTATGCTTGAATTCGTACTAACTTCTTACGGCAAATTCAGATTATCTAATATTTACATACACACGTCCACCTGTATCTTAACCCTTGTGTTGGGCCGCCTTTGTCTCCCCAATCCATTTATTGTTACATGTTTTAGGATTTTGTTACTGGACCGCTTGTGAGGATGGTTTCAATTTTGACACTTGAACTTGAAAACAGCAAAAGATATGTGTGCCAGTTGCAGTTGTGGTGAGAACAAATGTTGTCTGACTTGAATATATTTGCTATATTTTAGTGTATCCATTTCTAAGCAATAACACTGGGCTGTCGGGTCACAGATGCAAGGTAAGGCTTTAGCGAGGACTGACATTGGAGATCATTTGTTAGAGGTCATCTAATTCTAACCATGGGGGGGGGGGGGGGGGGGGGGTGTGTTCCTGCATGTAGACAGGTCGAATGAGAAAAAGGGTTAACGAAAACACCCTGTATTGGCACAGTGTCAGAGGGAGAAGTTTCGGGTTGGCAAAAGGTTGGATAGAGACATTTTGGAATGTGAGGCGTCGGATGGAGACATTAAATGAAGACAGGTTGGGTGGAAACAAGGCCTCATGAAGACAGGTTTGATGGAAACAAGGCCTCATAAAGACAGGTTTGATGGAAACAAGGCCTCATGAAGACAGGTTTGATGGAAACAAGGCCTCATGAAGACAAGTTTGATGGAAACAAGGACTCATTAAGACAGGTTTGATGGAAACAAGGACTCATAAAGACAGGCATGGTGGAAACAAGGCCTCATAAAGACAGATTGAGTGGAAACAAGGCCTCATTAAGACAGGTTGGATGGAAACAAGGCCTCATGAAGACAGGTTTGATGGAAACAAGGCCTCATAAAGACATCCTGGGTGGATATAGTGTCGAATAAAGACAGGCTGGGTGGATATAGTGTCGAATGAAGACAGGTTGTATGGACAGAGGGTTGCATGAAGACAGGTTGTATGGACAGAGTGTTGCATGAAGACAGGTTGTATGGACAGAGTGTTGAAGATAGATTAGGTGGAGAACGTGGGGGATGAAAACAGATTGGATTGACAAGGAGCTGCGTGAACAAAAGTTGAATATATATAGAACAACATAAAGACAAGTTGGATGGAGAAAGGACTGCATGACGACATGTTGGAGGTACAAAGGAATGTATGACGACAAGCTGGATGGACAAAGGACTGCATGACGACAAGTTGGATGAACAAAGGACTGCATGACGCCAAGTCAGGGTTAGACAGTTACGTTATTTTTATCATATAACAAGACATACCTCCTTGTTGAAGACCACACTAGATGGTAGTGTGGAAGGCAGTCATTCAAGAGGCAAACAGCGTTTTAAGTGGGTGGATACCATCAGGAGATGAACTTTAAAAAGCCTTTCAGATTGAACCATTACTGCAAAAGATAGAATACACTGGACATTCAGCCGACCTTCGATGCGGAGATGACACGTGCACTGAACTGTGGAACACGCCCTAACTTAATCAGTCATATGTGAAGTTTAATTTGTTGATATATATATATTGTTTTTATCAGTCACATTAAACTTATCTTGTGCAATAAAATCCCGTCACTGCAACGCTAAGTACGATACATTTACATTGAGATAAAAAAGAACTGCATGTTGTTTTAATGTGGGATATAACTGATCTTTTATTTTGTACGCAGCTAGTCAATTTTACTTTTAAATGTCCCCACCAATTACCATCTGTAGTAACAGCAGGGTTATTAATTCCCATAGGATTCCCACTAAAATCGGCAAAATATTTAGTACTATTCACACTCGAGCTAGCTGAATGTCTAAAATCTAAATTTTATGAGTGCCAGCCCAAACTAATAAAATATATTATATGTGCAATGTACTGGCTTCTGGAAGAACTAATTTAATGGTCTTTTTAAAAAATCTGCGTTCGCCTTATTTCTCCATTCCCCAAAACGGTGTAGGTTGAACTATGTTTTTATTTTGCGCCTGTCGGCACAGTGCATCCGACTTCCCCATGCATTTTTATGTAAGGGTCTGCATCCACCTACATTTTTTCTAAGGGTTTGCTTCATCGGGTTAACGGCCGGTGCTGTGATGGGGAGCGAACCCAGCACCTTCGGCTTATGAGCCGTGTCACTTAACCACTAGACCACACCGCCCCCTTTACTGGGTCTATATGTACATCTAAATGGAATATAAACAACAGCGTATATTTTGTCCTTTCATTTTAGTTTTTGTTAAAGTTAATTCCACATTATCAAAGTTGCACATTTGTAGAGACGACATAAAGTAATTCATGTTGAGATGAATGTGTCGAGGTTAGGTACATTCCTTGTAATAAAACAAAAATGAAAACATTTCTACTAACTGTATTATTGCAGCAATTTACAATAACTACACACGGACATGCATGTCTGCTGTTGAAAATCTAAAAGTTTCAATCGACAGCGCAGAATATGCTGAGAAGTGCATGAGCTGCAGTGGTCAGCGACTCATAGCTGACTGCTAGCGTCAGGGTCAGCGAACCAGAGCTGCCAAGACGCTTCTACACCTCCACTCGGTGATCCTGGATAACAGGCTGCAGCAGGGGAGACTGGCTAAGGAGAAGGGATCGAAGAGGGAATGCTAACCAGTACTCAAAAAATGGCTGCTGAAGTCTGATGTTTCAGACTGAAAGGTGCAAATATCGCAGTCAAGCTGTAAACTACGACACAAGACATCCGTTTTCCGAACAACATTCTGCTATTTGCAAATCCCTTTTCAAGGCTTGGTCACAGGAGATTAAGAACGAAGAAGAAGAAGTAGATTATGTGCTAAATAAATAATCAGATAATACAAGATGACATGATTTAAACCACACCTAATAAGCTGGTCTGGAATCAAAGAAGAGGTTACTTGAAACGAAAAATGAGCTACAGCAACTGAAAACACAGCGATCTGACATTAGGAGATGAAGGAGAGTCATTGTTGCAAAGGTTTTATTTTATTCTCCCTATACACGTCTTCTTATGATAATTTTTGTTTTTGTTTTTTTGCGTTCGCCTTATTTCTCTAATCCCCAAGGCGGTGTGCGTTGCACTATAGTTTCTATTTTGCGCCTGCCGGCCCAGTGCATCCGACTTCAGCATGCATTTTATGTAAGGGTCTGCTTCCTCTTACATTTTCTAAGGGTTTGCTTTCCCGGGGTAATGGCCGGTGCTGTGATGGGGATCGAACCCAGCACCTTCGGCTAGTTAGCCGTGCCACTTAACCACTAGGCCACGCCGTCCCCTTCTTGTGATTCATGCTGCAAAAACCGTTCAAATGATAAAGCTGAGACTGAGGCTATAAAAACAGCTGTTGAGATTTTGCACCAACAACATGACTTGGTCAAATTGTCGTCAATGGATTTTGTGATTTTTAGTGACCCCAAGTCGGTTCTAGAGGCGCCGAAGTACACCCCATACACTTACAAGAATATATTCCTGGTGGGGAGGGCGATCAACAACATCATCACTACCCACGGGTTAAATGTCACCTCGCAATGGATCCCTGGACATAGTGGGCTACTAGGGAACGAGATTGTTAAAAACAGGAGCCTCCAAACAACAATTGGATAAACCCTGCAGTAACCACAGAATAAAACGAATTATTCAGAATAATACTCGGGAAATCTGGATGAACAGGTAGGCGACGAGAACAACAGGTCGCAGTGTGTTTAGCGAAATGCACAGGCAAAAAGTAACTGACATAAATACATAGAAGAGATCAAATCGCATCTTTGAGTTCTGAACAGGACATACCAGAGTCAATAGCCATTTGAACCGCAACAATCTCCAGCACTTGCACTTGTGTAGACATTGCTCGCATCCTGATGAAACAATTCGACACCTACTCATTGAGTGCAACGCTTGCGGACATGAAGAAAAGATTCTCTCAAGCACTGCCGACAATTGCCAACACACTGTACGGAGCAGTGAAACAACTGAAGAAGACATGTATAAGAATGGCACTGGGCTGCCAAGAGCAGGCTTGCGGCAGCTATGTGATAACAACAACAACATACACGTCTTCATTAAGAACGTCAGCAAGCCATATGCCGATATTTGGTTACGGTGACCTGACCTAGTCTAGAAAACTGTCGTTGTATAATCGTGTATAAAAATTAAAATGGTCGTGTATAGACTGAGCTGATAATTACTATACGTTTAATTAACTTTCTTTCACAATTCCTTCTAATTACTTTCCGTGTCCAAACACCATGTCACACGGCAATTGGTTTGTGATTCATGGTGGTTTGGTGCTGAAAGAATTAGCCAACTTAAAGTTGTTTCCAGAGGACGCCAAACGTGGATTCCAGAATTACGGTTATGAGGAAAGACTCAGAAAAACCGGCCCACAGTGTCTAGAAGAGAGAAGAATTCGTGGTGACTTAATACAGGTTTATAAGATGATCAGAGGAATGGATACATTAGACTATAACAAAGTGTTTTTTTTTAAATACAGCCACCCACAATAACAAGTCGGCATAGCTACAAGCTGACTAAAGAGATGTCCAGATTAGTTATTAGGAAATATTTTTTTAGTCAGAGAGTGGTGTCTGCTTGGAATGCATTGCCAGGGGAGGTAATGGAGGCAGGGACAGTTAATGCATTTAAGAATAAACTGGATGCGCATAGCTTTTACAGCAAGGTGATATAAATGTAACTGGTTGTATACAGACTCTGCAGTGTCTTCTAAACCAGTATACAGACGTTAAGTTAAGTTTCTTTCGTGTCCTCCATTCCTTCTAATGAAAATATGATTGTAACGAAGTTTGTGTGAAGCATTTCTTTTGAATCCAGTTTCAATGTACTGAGCCTGTGTTAACTTTGTGTACTGCAGAACATGTGTTACTTACGAGTAACTAAACTAATCCCATCCAACAATTTTGAAGTAAATAGATTTTCAATGTAAATGTCAACAGGGGTCGACGATTCACCACAATATTTAAAGATGGCCGCCTGACATGTCGATGTTGTGAGACACTAGTAATGTAAGGAAAGACAACTGAGAGTCCGGAACTTCAATTTAACTTAACGTTTTTAAACTGGTTTATAAGACTCTGCAGAGTCTGTGAACAACCATTTTCTTTTACATTTCCTTTCTCTAAAAGTTATGTGCATCCATTCTATTCTTTAATGCATTAATTGTCCCTGCCTCAACTACTTCACGTGGCAATGCATTCCAAGCATTCGCCACCGTCTGACTAAACCAATCATCTACTCTTGACCTTTCTGTAGTTAGTGTGTAGCTATGCTTTCTTGTTCTTGTAGGTGGTTGTATTTGGAAAAACGTGTTATAGTCTAATTTATCCGTTCCTTTTATTAATTTATAATCCTGTATTAAGTCACCTCGAATTCGCCTCTGTAATTGTGTCACCGTAGTACTAAGATAGACAGTTGATAAAAACGAAGGTAGATAGATAGATAGAGGTGTTGGCGGATAACAGATATGTAGATAGATAACAGGGGCCAAGAAGCAGCAATAAATGAGCTGACATCAGTCAGCGACTCATGGCTCATTAGGGTCAGTGAACAATAGCTGACCAAGACCCTATTCTGTCTCCACGTAACGGCCCTGGAAACAGGTTGCACTACTGACTAGTGTAATCGGGCCAAGAGATAGAGAACGTAGTTAGAAGGCAAATCCGATCCTCCAAAAACGGCAACATAAATTGAATGTGTCGGTCCGAAAGGGGCAGCCTCGCCATACAATACGACACAACGTCCTTTTCATGACAAACGCCGAAGAACAAGATAGATAAAACTGGTAGAGTCGGACGGACTGACAGTAGGCAAATAATTGTTCTAATCGTACATGCCAGGGGAGACAGACGGTAGTTAGATATGCATGTACTGACGGACGTGAGGCAGATAGATAGGCAAGTAGACAGGTATGTAGGTAGGTCGGTAACTAGTTAGGTGGGTAGGTAGATAGATAGCTAAATATGCATGTACTGACGGACGTGAAGTATGTAGATAGGTAGCTAGGTAGGTAGACAGACAGGTAGGTTGATTAGGTAGGTAGGTATGCAGGTAGACAAGTTTGTAGGTAGGAAGGTGTAGCAGAGTCCAGGTTTTTACTAGGGTTTTTCCTATCTAGAATGTTACCACATGTATCCAGATCATTCCCGACCACATGCGGCAAATAACATAGCACGCGGCAGGTGGCATATTTATTACATCATACTCAAACAACAACTATTAAAGTGAATGCAATCAGATTCCAGCAACACAAGAAATACGTCTTATCTAAATAGATACTCGGAGTTTATAAGCATAAGCTATTGAATGTTGCTCTAGACTACCCCAACCCAGCTCTAGCCGCACACTCCCCTCCCCTTATCTGCATCCTCATCACACTCTCAAAAACTCTTCTTCACGATCGTATTCTGTGCATTCACTCACACTCAGATCCCCTCGGGCGGGTGATCTTGACAGTATACATTCAATCTATTCAACACTCAATCGATCTGCGTATACACACACTCTGGAACATACATCGTTCCCTCTATGTCATTCACACATAACACACACATCCAGATCTCTCCTATGGGATCTATACACTCGTGTAACCATTCAGGACATGCATCGTTCACAAGGTGTCCTGCGCGTACAACACACATTCAGATCTCTTCTAGACACAGGGCGCCCAACACACACCTTATAGAGCGACTGGCCAAGACTCAAAGGCGTATGCTGGTTCATCAACCCTGTATTCCAATCTCACAAACATTCGTCATACAGCCTATTAATCGCTCTTCTATAACGTCGACGAGCTAAACAGACTCCTTGCTAAATTCTGTCTCTGTCTCTGTCTCTCTCTCTCTCTCTCTCTCTCTCTCTCTCTCTCTCCATGGCCAGTCTGCTCGAGTTAAACTTTGTCTAGTATTATATAGTCTCAAACAGTATCAGAGCTGTCCAATCGACCTCTGGGGGATGTTTGCTCCAGCCATCACCTAGTTTGGATCTACCCCCATTTAGTCGTTATTGGAAATTATGTCACTCAAAATGTTGCAGCAATCTCGGCTGGTCCTCTGTCTGTCACTAATCCCACACTACCAAAATCAGAACGCCAGAGTGGTCAGCACCTAGCTCCTACCTGTACTAGACACATTCCTTCCCCAACCTCCTGTTTTCCTTTCTGGACTTAGTATCGAGACGGTGAGTGACCTTGGCGTAGTGTCGATATGGAGAGTGACCTTGGCACATATTCAGATACCTTTGTTCTCATAGTCGCTGACCGCATACCCCTGCCCTAAACGCTCATGCTCCGGCTGGAACTGTTAAATAGGTACTAGGTAGATAGGTAGGTAGACGTATAGTTAGATAGGCCTGTACTGACCGATGTGAGGTATGTAGATAGGTAGAAGGTAGGTAGGTTTGATGATTATGTTCGTCTGCTCTCTGCTCAATCGTTTAAAAAAAACCTTACCTTAACCATAACCATAGCCCTTAACCTAACCATTACCCTAACCATAACCGTAACCCTAACTCTAACTAACACTAGCCTTATTCTTAACCCCAACTCTAACACTAACCATAATCGTATCAATTGCCATAACCATAACCCTAACATTAACCCTAACTATAACACTAACCCTAACCTCAACTCTAACTTTACCCAACGTCAACCATAACCTTAACCGAAACACTAATGATGATGTTCGTTCATCACTGGGAAGATGACCACTCTCCCTGTTCAGACATTCGATGAGGTCGAGGTGATTTGTGAGCCCGATGGGGGCCTGAAAATGCATCTGGGACACCTTTGGTATCCTTATTGACGGCAGACGCCTCGATCACCTTCGATTTTCTGATGACATAGTGCTTATGACAGAATCCGCAGCAGAAGCCAACTAAATGATGCAGCTACCCGATAGAGAGGGCAAAAAAGCGTGTCTAGAGATGAATGTCTCGAATGCAAAAGTGGGATCAAGATGCTGAGCAGCGCATGAGCTGCAGTGGTCTGCGACCCATAGCTGACTGCTAGCATTCAGGGCCAGCGAACCATAGCTGTCAAGACCCTTCTACACCTCCATGCGGTGATCCTAGATTACAGGCTGCAGCAGGGCAGACTGACTAAGGAGAAGGAATCGAAGAGGGAATGCTAACCCGGTACTCAAAAAATGCTTGCTGAAGTCTGATGTGTTGGACCGAAAGGTGCAAATATCGCAGCCAAGCTGTAAACTACAACACAACGCATTCCGTTCTCTGGACTACATTCTTTTACTTACCCTTTCAGGGTTTGGTAGTGGGAGATTGAGAACGAACGAAGAAGAAGAAGAAGAAGAAGAAGAAGAAGAAGAAAAAGAAGAAGAAGAAGAATAATGCCAAAGTGTTACGCAATCGCTTCGCCACTTGTGATCCGGTCTTCCTTTGCGAGGTACGATTAGAGAATGTCAACGAGTACATTTATCTTGGAAGTCTTCTCAATATGGAGGATAACCTGGGACCTGAACTGACAATACGTCGCCTCGCGGATTGGGCAGCCTTCTCGTCTATTAACACGGTTCTGGACGGTTGTCATGACCAAGACCTATGAGCCTCCCTCTTCAATTCCACTGTACTCCCTGCGATGTGCTACGGTGCCGAGATGTGGACACTAACAAAATCACTAGAGGACAAATTGAGAGTTACCCAGGCCTCTCTTGAGAGACGCTTGGTCGGAATCACTCTCCGGAACCAACGTATGCAGGTTTCCACAAATCTGACTTAAGACGACTGTCCCTGGTGAAGGATGCGGTAATCCATGCAGACAAGGCGAAACATAGATGTGCAGGTCACATGTTTCGACGAAACGATGGTCGATGGAGTACAGCGACAGCAGTCTGCTAACCCAGAGGTAAGAAGAGACCACGGGGAACACCTCCAATGCGTTGGTCAGACTTCCTTGCTGTACGCTGCAACATCCGAGATGCCTTTATATGAGCATTTACCACGTATTGGACTCTCGTGGCCGAAGACAGGGTCTGCTGGAGACGAAGTTTGGACCCGCAGCTACGATGAAGAACGGGCTATCAAGATCAAGACGTGGGCCTGAAAATATATCGGTCAGTGTGGACAGGGCTGTTATGAAGGCTTCACTTCACTGGATTTACTAGCCTATCTCCGTTGTTCAGCTGCTGATTTTATTGATGCCTTGCGCCGCTATGAAAAGATGTGCGCCTTACTATTAGGTCTTTGCGCATCAGCTTCCCAAGTGTCGGGTATAAGGCCAAAGGCTTTTAGTGAAGTTAGAAATACCTGTACTGATGACATGAGATAGGTAGTATATAGACAGGTTGAGGTGGAAGAAGAGAAGGTATGTATATTGATAAATAGGTAGGAGAGAAAGGACAGAAGATAGACCTGCCAGATTGGTATTTTGACTGGGAGTGTAAAGACATACATTAATAGACAGACAAACGGTAGATGAGGTAGATTGTAAATTATATATGTGCTAACGGACAGCAGGTAGGTTAGGCATGTAGATAAATAGTACAGACGAATGCTATGTAACCGTCTCTTCCTTCATGATGTGTTAGTCCATTCGTGTATTGTCTGTTGTCACTGATGAAGGTTTCTTAGTCGTAACGAAGGTTTTGTTCTTGTTTCTGTTCTAACTCGGTATCATAACTCTATCTATCCACGTTTAATTAGGTACTTAACTTAACTTAACTAACTTAACGTCTTTATACTGGTTTAGAAGACTCTTACTTACTTTCTACATGTGGGGAGAATATCATGACCTTGGAACATATCCTGCAAAGCTGCACGCTCAAGTAGGAAAAGGGAGAATAATACTGGCCTCGCAAGACAGATATGAGACAAAAGCTGTATGGAGATAAAACATCCGTACAAACAACGGTGTCGTTTGTAAGAGAAACCGAGACCTTGATCTGAGGATGTAAGAGAAACCGGGACCTTGATCTGAGGATGTAAGAGAACCCGGGACCTTGATCTGAGGATGTAAGAGAAACTGGGACCTTGATCTGAGGATGAACGAAGAGGAAGATATGTTTTCAATTTTCAGCCAAAGATTAACTTATAATTTTTTCCTTAACTTGTTATCTGTATTGTATGTTTCAAGAAGGTTTGGGCATCAGGTGGTTTGAGTCTTGTGTTGGTCCACAATCTCATCATCCCTATATTCCATCTCTTTAACTCATTTATTCCGGAAAATTGTGAGTTATGTGTGACCCTCTAGAGACAATTGTTCTTACAAAATAAAACAGGCACTTAGATGTAATAAAAACATACAAGGCCAAGGTCCCCTTAACACGCCAATGTGGCATATTCCGTTCTCTGGACTACATTCTGCTACTTAAGCCCTTTTCAGGACTTGGTTGCGGGAGATTGAGAACGAACGAAGTCAAGTCAAGACCTATATTTTTCTGACCAACGGCACTATATTGGTGATGGGGCCAACATCATGCCGGCCGCCTATACTTTCCCAGATTATTCTGGTATTGGTGAAGCGTCCGTTTCACAATCCCAATGCACCAGGTTCGAATCACGCTCGTGTCCAGTTTGACAGACATGATTTTGTTTGCTCCTCCGCGTACAGAAAGTAATGGCAACCTACCGTACTGCACACTTGCGAAGAAACTTACAACAGCCAAATAGATTGACGGTTGTAAAAAGCGACGATCTACAAAGGACACGCTTTTTTGTGCCAATCTTTACGTGCTTGTTCTTCAGTATTGTTGACATTGGCCAATTATTTAGTTTGCTTTGGTGCATCTGTGATCGATTTCTTCTTGCATTCTTCAATTAGATGATTCTATGCTTCCCAAATATTTGAAATCCTCCACTTGCTTAAGTTGTTGCTATTCTATGTAGATATTAGCGGTTGTTTCTGTTCTTGCGGCTAACGCGGTACTAAAAAAAATGCCTGCTGAAGGCGAATGTGTCGAACCGAAAGGTGCAGATATTGCAGTCAAGCTGTAAACTACGACACAATGCATTCCGTTCGTCCTGATACTTTCAAAGCCATTTTGAGAACGAACGAAGAATAGGAAGAAATTTAGGAGAACAAAAACGTAATTTACAAGCTTTGAGACTAGGATCACGTCGAGTGCTCGTATCTCTAAGCAAATGTTTCGAATTCGACCTTACATTTCCCCCCCCCCCCCCCCCCCCCCCGTTATCGACACTCTTCAGTTGACTGAGCTATAAATGGGTACCTGGCTAACGGTAGGGGAAACAAGATTTAAAAAAAAGAATAGAGCTGTCCACTAACATCTCATAAAAAACTGAAGTCCTGTACAATGAATTCTCCAACACTTTATCTCCGACAGCAGTTACTGCTATGTAATTACCCTTACGTTTATTTTTAATCAAGAGCTTCGCACTGAATTTTTGCAGTCTTGAGTTTACAGCGTGGGCGAAAACTGGCATATCCGTCACGCTTGCAAAGTTTGTACATTCCTGGGTGCCGAAAGTCTGACTCATCTTGGATACAGGATACATTATTGTTGACGTCTTCTATGACTTTTATCTCTCTGCCTCTATATTTGCATCTTCTTTACACTTTTCTCCTGGTCGTCTGAATGGCGAAGCGGATAGAGCAGAGATCCTAAACGTGGGGAATTCCCCCCAATTTTAGGATTTTAAGAGAAAAGTTGTGACAGTCATGTCATTATTGGACTTCATTGGAGTGTCAATGCCAATTTGTCATTCTGAATTCTTATTGTGCTTCAGTCTAGTTTGTTAAAATATATTTCACAGACGACGTCCCTATACCAAGTTCAATGTCAGGCCTAGACATACTCCCTTGAGGCGCTAGAATAGTCAGATTCACATTTGATATTGCACATTTCCTGTACAAAGATCACGATTGAAAGTTTTGGCAATTGCCCGCCTGCGGCAATCACATCATTTCCTGGGAATGTAAATATAAATGAGTTCGTTATCTATCCACAAATACGAATCTTATTCGAGGACTTCCACTTGGGCAGCACATGACTTCTGATGCACGCAGTGTCCTGGAAATAACTCTGAGAATCGGTTTTGCAGCATCATCCAAGAATTCATTGCACACATTAAAGTTCCAGAAAAGACTGGATACCATGCTGAGCCTATATTGTACCACGTAACTACGCTGAACCTATATTGATCCTGTGTCGTTCCAATCCTCCAGTAAAGATACGAAACCAGGACAATCTTACATTGAAATCGGAAGTGGCTTCAGGTCTTTCACATGCACAACCATTGCATCCTTGAAGTTTGTAGTAGGCAAGACCTAGTTCCTAACATTGAGGTCTTCTGCCAGACACAACTTGAGAGCATTTCTTCAGCCATGTGACATGCCTGTTTCCTGATGCTCTGGCTCGACAACTTCTACACCTATCTCTGAAAATCAGGATCACAAAATTCTTGGAGTCATCCCCAGGGCTGCCAGTGCAAAACCGGGCTAAGAAACTCCATGCTGCATGGCCATGAACAGTTAGTGCGACAGGCCCTGGTTGCCTAAGTGTATTACTTGAAGACTAATTAAACAAAATGCTTTTGTTCAAGTTTTAAGATCCATCAGCATTTGCTATTTCTAATAATTTTGTAAAACACTATAAAGGGAAGCTAAGAGCAATTAAGGTCAAGTGAAACATACTAATAAAGACCCCCTACCTCACATCTACGATCGTGATCACTGGAAACAGCTGTTAAAGCAGTCTGACCAATGAGGCTGGGAACGGCATTGTAATACCCATAGTGGTGAGCTAACTGAGATGTCTCTCATTGCACTACAGCCATGAGGACCCTGTTTACATTCTCAAGTATCAAGGAAGACTAACGTCTGGTCAGGCTAAATATACTGATCAGACATGTTAATCAGGGTCTGGCAAAACATAGTCCAATACCCTCACCTTGGTTTCCACATAGCCCTTCCTGGAAACGGGCTGTTTTCATAGCAGCCTGGCTAACAAGGTGAGGGATTGATGTAATCACTGTAGTAGTGAGTGACACACATATGAAGCCAAGCATAACACAACTGCCTGGTGGACCCCGATCCACCTTCATCAGCACGCTCAGGATGTGAGGTAAGCTACTGCAAATCACCACTTAACCTACTTTTCAGGGCCCACAAAAGAGTAACCTACTCATTTTGGGCATTCTAAACAACAACAACCTTCTCAAGTACGCTTTGGGATGTAAGGAGACCAACTGTAACCCACAACCAAAGAAATATCAAAGAGTTAAATTAACTCAAGCACAAGTGGCTTCCACAACAATAAAGCACTATAACAATAATCCAAGTAAATATATATGTAGTGTTTTTTACATTTTTAAATGCATTTTTATATACAAATGATTTTAATTTGGATTGCATCTGTTAAGTCTGACAATCTTGGAAAAGGAAGAATCACATTCTAACATATGGTGACAAGGGTACATTGGAGCAATAATGGTTGAAGACCCATGAAATAGAGTATGTCACATTAAGGGAACCAAGTGTTTGTCTTGATAGCCTCATGCATCAGTCTACCCAGATGTAAAAAGATATCTGACTTGCAGTTACGGGAAGGTAATGCAGCAAAGATGGGTGCCTCATCTGATAAAACTGGGGACATTGTACATATACTCTTTTTACACTTTATTGTCGACGGCAGTGCCTGCTGCAATACTACATAATTCATCATAACCACAGGCCGGGAATGCAAATAGTGGAGCAATGAGAAAGAAGAGCTCAAGGTTAATCAGCTGATAAGTGCTAGCACTGAGGACAGTGATGACACCAAATAAATAGATGGATCAATGATACGCAGTAAGATATCTGATTGGGGCTTCTCTGTTAGAGGGAGATGTCAGGTTGTTGCTGAGCATTGTGGCGCATACAGAACAACAAATTCCGGTACCTGGTATGAGAATGGAGATAGAAATAGTAACTGCAGTTCTGAGAGGGTTATCCGAGACCTCTTTAACAAGGGCATCCATTGTGTCAGACTATCAATCCTTACTTTGGAAGGCACAGAAGGGCTGACTAAAACATGATTTGGTGGCAGCTATAGAGGCCTCAAACCTCCAGTGGTTGGATCTACTGTCCCAGTCATGCTAGAGTTCAGGGCAATAAAATAGCTGACACCCTTGCTTCACAAGTACCCATTTTGAACACGTTGCATATGGTTAGGAGTGATGTGTTGAAGTCTTATTAATGACACCACACTTGATTAATCAACTGTACACATATTGCATAGATTTGAAATCAAATGAGGTTCAAGTGAGACGTATGAGACTATGGACCAGGAGTGTGTGCAACCATTGAGCTACAGGAACTATCTGTATTCACACCTTTCACTATTTTGTGATGGAGATTGAGAACCTATATGTATTTTTGTTCGTCTCCGTCGACAAGTGCTTAGGAACAGAACAGTACAGTATTCACAATTAATTACTAATCAGACTAAACTGAAGCATACTCCCTCTACAAACAACTCATGAGAAAAACAAACAAAGAAATTTGGCTGGACAGATGGGTCATGGGGAACAAGTAGGGAGGTCTGCCGACAAGTGGCAAGCCCCAATGCAAATGACAATATAAATCAACTCTCTAGGAAGGATCAGAACCAAATGTGTCCCACTTAACAACCACCTGAGCAGAATTCAACCACAGCACACTACAGAGTGTTATCTGTGTACACACCCCTACAAAACTATTGATCGGCGCTCAACGATGTTATGAAGATGCTTCTTCCTCCGAGGCCAGATAAATGGAACACTCTGTATAGTACTAAACTACAACTAACAAACACGTGCAGATACCATTACATGGCACTGGGCCAAAGAGCAAGAACTCAGAAACCTGCTGGATCTAAACAACAATAAGCATAATCCCTGCCTTTCCTTCTCTAACAGTAAACCAGATATCCGTATACAGCTGGGTAAAATGGAACATGCAGGTAACACTGATGGAACCAGTTACCTTTGCTACTCAGATCCTCTTTTCCCCAAAGTAAATTATTACATTTCCTTTTACAGGGGACACACTTCTTGATTACAGACCAGAAGCCAAGGAGAAATACTATTACTCTCTCTATGATGTTACTGTTAGAGGTAGCTGTTCCTGTTATGGACATGCCGCCAGATGCCTGCCTGTGCCAGGTTATAACAGGAACCTGGAGGCCGCCAGCAGTATGGTAATCAACATAGTTTTGTTATTTTCACAGAATGTGTTGTTTTGTAGTGTATTGATATCTGCTCAGGTAGAAACAGCTGATCATTAAAATGTCCACTAAAGCACTATGTTACATATAGAGATCGTGTCACGAACGTAGAAAAACGACAGAGAGTTGAAAACGCTATTGGTCCTTTTGAAGATTTGTTCACAACAATCAAAAGACGAAAGATGGCCTGGTGTGGGCACATCGCGAGGTCCAACGGAATTACCAATTCGATACTCTTTGGTTCCGTACCGGGACAGACAGGGCGAGGACGTCTGAGGAAGAGGTGGGTGGACAACATCACTGAGTGGTCAAGCCTTTGTCCCGGTGAGATACGACAGGTGGCAGCAGACAGAGAAAGATGGCGTGGGATTTTGGGAGTGTCTTCAAGTGTGCCCCAATGACCTGATGGGTCACGGGATGAACTGAACTGAAAGGACTATTGATCAATTATATATTTCTGCCAACACTATGTTGTTAGTGTTGAACATTTATGTTCAGGAGCCATTTCTGAGTCCACTTATCTAATCTTTGTAAGGCTTCTTGCATCCTGATATTTGCTCTTTTGATGTAGTCTTCAGCTACCCACAAAGCTAGGATTTGATATAGCAGAAGTTTATTTGACAAGAAGAGATCAAGTGACAGTATTCTGACTGTGAGTGGGTCACTGCAGAACTGAAAAAATCATCTGTTCAACAAATTAACAATTGGATACACAGACATGTACCCATGTGGGGAAAATAAACAAACAGGAGAACTTGTTCTGCAGGTCTGCCAGCTCCACGAGAGGAGCAGAGTGACTACATGGCCTTCCCCAACCCAACTGCCAGATACTGTATGGCGATGAGACAAACCTGAGAAGGACGACCAGGCTCATGGGGGAGATAGATGCGATTATTTGAGAGCGAACGATGAAGAAGAAGAAATGTCAACATGGACTTTCCCAAAGACCCAAGTGGGAAAGATTACAACCTATCAGATGAGATGTTTTGAGAAAAAACCCTTCAATGTAACTAGGAGAGACAGAATGAGAAATGATGACATCCGAACAATTGTAGAAACAAGACCATATGCCGATCACATGACATCTCAAGGCACAAGTGGATACGACAAAAGAGAGATCATGAGTGGAACAAGGAGTGTCAAATTTGTTTAGGATCTAGGAGCTATGTAAAAATTGTTGAAGCCAACATATTGATGGATAAAATGGATGTATCCAAGTGAGAAATATTTAAAAAAAACAACTTTCATCGCTTCTAGGAGAGACAGAATAAGAAATAATGACATCTTAAAAATTGTGGAAATAAGACCATGCACTGATCACATGGGTAAGGAGAAAATCAAGTAGGTCAGTCACCTAATGTGAATACAGCCCTCCAGGCTACACCTGCACGCTTATAACTCATGACAATTTGGCATCTGCAGCCATGGAAAACCAAGGACAATGTGAATTGGAAATATTATGGATGTCCTAAACCAACATGGAGTGTCAATAACTACAACCCTGATCCTTGATAGACATCTGCGAGTAACCATGACACCTGCGACTACCACAACACCTCGAGGCACAAGTGGATAAGACAAGAGAGAGGATGAGTAATTGTTGTCTAATGCCCACAATGAGTAAGTTTCCCTTTTTGTGCGCCCTGAAAAGGACGTTAGGTGCCGGATTGTAGTAGCTTTCCTCACATCCCAAGCATCATGATGAAGGTGGACCACAGTCCTCCAGGCAGTTGTGCTGTGGTTGGCTTCATCTATGTGGCGCTCGCTACTACAGAGATCACATTGATTCACATCTCATCAGCCAGGCTGCCTTGAAAATAGCCTGGTTCCATGGAACGAGAGAGATTATGGTCATTGTAATGACCCAGACACGATGTCCTGAACAGTATGTTGTGCCTGACCCAGACACAATGTCCTGAACAGTATGTTGTGCCTGACCCAGACACGATGTCCTCAACAGTATGTTGTGCCTGACCCAGACACAATGTCCTCAACAGTATGTTGTGCCTGACCCAGACACGATGTCCTGAACAGTATGTTGTGCCTGACCCAGACATAATGTCCTGAACAGTATGTTGTGCCTGACCCAGACACAATGTCCTCAACAGTATGTTGTGCCTGACCCAGACACGATGTCCTCAACAGTATGTTGTGCCTGACCCAGACACGATGTCCTGAACAGTATGTTGTGCCTGACCCAGACACGATGTCCTGAACAGTATGTTGTGCCTGACCCAGACACGATGTCCTCAACAGTATGTTGTGCCTGACTGGACTAGCATCTCAGTTCCTTCGAGAATGAGTAGAGTAAGGAGTGACAAATTCATTTAAGATAAAGAAGCTATGCAAAAAAGTTGGTGGATAAAATGGATGTAAAGCGAAAATTGTGCGAGTAAATGTGACACTGGTCCTGAAATTGTTGGTACCACAGCAACATTTCTCTGTGTCACCTAGTGCCTGGAATTTGTCGTGCTTTGCTGAAGGACCTGATAAATAATACAAGTAACAACCTATTTATGATTGTGGAATCAAAGATGTTACACCCTATTTATGATTGTGGAATCAAAGATGTTACACCCTATTTATGATTGTGCAATCAAAGATGTTACACCCTATTTATGATTGTGGAATCAAAGATGTTACACCCTATTTATGATTGTGCAATCAAAGATGTTACACCCTATTTATGATTGTGCAATCAAAGATGTTACACCCTATTTATGATTGTGCAATCAAAGATGTTACACCCTATTTATGATTGTGCAATCAAAGATGTTACACCCTATTTATGATTGTGGAATCAAAGATGTTACACCCTATTTATGATTGTGGAATCAAAGATGTTACACCCTATTTATGATTGTGCAATCAAAGATGTTACACCCTATTTATGATTGTGGAATCAAAGATGTTACACCCTATTTATGATTGTGCAATCAAAGATGTTACACCCTATTTATGATTGTGCAATCAAAGATGTTACACCCTATTTATGATTGTGCAATCAAAGATGTTACACCCTATTTATGATTGTGCAATCAAAGATGTTACACCCTATTTATGATTGTGGAATCAAAGATGTTACACCCTATTTATGATTGTGGAATCAAAGATGTTACACCCTATTTATGATTGTGGAATCAAAGATGTTACACCCTATTTATGATTGTGCAATCAAAGATGTTACACCCTATTTATGATTGTGCAATCAAAGATGTTACACCCTATTTATGATTGTGCAATCAAAGATGTTACACCCTATTTATGATTGTGGAATCAAAGATGTTACACCCTATTTATGATTGTGCAATCAAAGATGTTACACCCTATTTATGATTGTGCAATCAAAGATGTTACACCCTATTTATGATTGTGCAATCAAAGATGTTACACCCTATTTATGATTGTGCAATCAAAGATGTTACACCCTATTTATGATTGTGGAATCAAAGATGTTACACCCTATTTATGATTGTGGAATCAAAGATGTTACACCCTATTTATGATTGTGCAATCAAAGATGTTACAACCTATTTATGATTTGAAATCAAAGATGTTACACCCTATTTATGATTGTGCAATCAAAGATGTTACACCCTATTTATGATTGTGCAATCAAAGATGTTACACCCTATTTATGATTTGAAATCAAAGATGTTAGACACTATTTATGGTTGTGGAATCAAAGATGTTACAGTGGAATCAAAGATGTTACAACCTATTTATGATTGTGGAATCAAAGAACAACTTATTTCTGACTACAAAGCTGTGAAATGGGCTGCAGTGTTTGGACGCAGACTGAACTATGTACCTAAACATCGTACAGGAACTTAAAAAAGTAGCTTCACATTGTTCATATGGGAGACCACTTGGTTCTGCCTCATAAACCGTGTTTGGCAATCAAAGAACATAGATAAATTCCAAATTATCTTGTATTTTGTTATCCGAGTTATTTGTCATCTGAGATATTTGTTATCCATGGTATTCATATTCGTAATTTTCAAGTTTCTTTGTGACTAAAACAAATGATCCAAAACACATTTGCAATTTCTTGACAAAATTTCTCATCTGTGACGAGTACAAAATTTGGCTTGACAAGTAAATAAAATCTGTTTTTAATCGTAACTATGTAACGACTCTCGCGCGATTATTAATGATATTACGGTTCGAATAGATTGTACATAAGCTAGTTTATGATAGTGAATCTAAATGGATATCCACTGACACAATTTAAACTTACTAAAGTCGGGGACGGCGTAGGCTAGTGGTCAAGTGGCACGGCTCACAATCCGAAGGTGCTGGGTTCGACCCCCATCACAGCACCGGTCGTTACCCCGGGGAAGCAAACCCTTAGAAAATGCAGGAGGAAGCAAACCCTTACATAAAATGCATGCTGAAGTCAGATGCACTGGGCCGACAGGCGCAAAATAAAAACACAGTGCAACGCACACCACCTTGGGGATTAGAAAAATAAGGTGAGCGCAAAAAAAAAAATTACTAAAGTCATCAATAAATGGTACTACAGTGCTAAAACTACCAAGAATGTTCAAGGACACGCCATGTACCTGAAAATAGTGCATTTTTTCTTGTAAAGAAATAGACTAATACTGTGTAAAAGTAATACAATATATTTTGCTTTGGTACGCATTGTTATGTAAAAATTAAGGTGAATTAGTGCCTAGTGTAAATTTGTTAACATAAATTGCATGACTGTAGTCCGACCATGTTGACTGGTGAAATTTTGGACTGCCTGGTCAGCCACCGTAAAATTTGTCTCGCTCTGGACATTTGTCACAAACACATTTAGAAATCTGTGTTCTGCCTTTCTTGGATCATTCTTATTAGGTTCATGGCATGTGTGAGTGTACACACAACACAAAGGGACTGAATTGTGAGAGGTGTGAAGACTTCCATCATGATCATCCTTGGATGCCAGCAAGGCCAAATCAACCAAATATTTGTAAAAGTAAGTCCATTTTTTTTCTTCAAAACTTCTTATTTCGACCCCCAAGAAACGAGTTATTAATGTTTATTTCAGTGTCATATTGTTTGTTGTAGAGATTTTTTTTAAAAAGCAACTGACTGCTTCTCATTCGACTGGTGTTTTTTTAAATAATAATTTTCCTAAACCATAGGTCCAACACTGCATTTGGCTCTCCTATCTAGCTTTTAGGAAAGCCTACCTGCCGAAGACGGATGTGTCGGACCAGAAGGTGCAAATATCACAGTCAAGCTGTAAACTAGCGACACAACACATTCAGTTCTCCTGACTACATCCTGCTACTTGCAAAGCCCTATTCAGGGCTTAGTAGCTGGAGATTGAGAACGAACGAACGCGAAGAAGAGTAAAGCCTGAATCCAGTGATTTGTTGAAGCATAGGTCCAACAATGCATTTGGCTCCCATAACGAGCTTTTAGGACAGTCTTGATTCCAGTCATTTGAGTACAGTTTCTCTGCAATAACTTCTACATGATGAGGTTGCTATTTCTATGCACAACCCTCTTTAGTCACCACTTTTGACATTTGAGGAAGGAGACAGTGGACCTATTCTGTTTTCCCTGGGAACCTGTTTGACTCAGGAACCTATTTGCCCTGGAAACTGGTTTGCCATGGGAAGCTGTTTTGACTCAGGAACCTTTTTGCCCTGGGAACCTGTTTGACTCAGGAATCTTTTTGCCTTGGGAACCTGTTTGACTCAGGAATCTTTTTGCCCTGGGAACCTGTTTGCCAAGAAACATGTTTGTCTCAGAACCTGTTTGCCCTGGGAAGCTGTTTGACTCAGGAACCTATTTGCTCTGGGAACCTATTTGACTCAGGAACCTATTTGACTCAGGAACCTATTTGACTCAGGAACCTATTTGTCCTGGGAACCTGTTTTTCCTGAGAAGCTGTTTGACTCAGGAACCTATTTGCCCTGGGAACCTGTTTGCCAAGAAACATGTTTGTCCCTGGACCTGTTTGCCCTGGGAAGCTGTTTGACTCAGGAACCTATTTGCCCTGGGAACCTGTTTGTGAAGAAATATGTTTGTCCCAGAACCTGTTTGCCCTGGGAAGCTGTTTGACTCAGGAACCTATTTGCCCTGGGAACCTGTTTGCGAAGAAACATGTTTGTCCCAGAATCTGTTTGCCATGGGAAGCTGTTTGACTCAGGAACCTATTTGTCCTGGGAAGCTGTTTGCCAAGAAACATGTTTGTCCCAGAACCTGTTTGCCCTGGGAAGCTGTTTGACTCAGGAACCTATTTGTCCTGGGAAGCTGTTTGCCAAGAAACATGTTTGTCCCAGAACCTGTTTGCCCTGGGAAGCTGTTTGACTCAGGAACCTATTTGCCCTGGGAACCTGTTTGTCCCAGAACCTGTTGCCCTGGGAAGCTGTTTGACTCAGGAACGTTTTTGCCCTAGGAACCTGTTTGACTCAGGAACCTATTTGCCCTGGGAACCTGTTTGTCCCAGAACCTGTTTGCCCTGGGAAGCTGTTTGACTCAGGAACCTGTTTGACCCAGGAATCTTTTTGCCCTGGGAACCTGTTTGCCAAGAAACATGTTTGTCCTAGAACCTGTTTGCCCTGGGAAGCTGTTTGCCAAGAAACCTGTTTGTCCCAGAACCTGTTGGCCTGGGAAGCTGTTTGACCCAGGAACCTATTTGCCCTGGGAACATGTTTGTCCCAGAACCTGTTTGCCCTGGGAAGCTGTTTGACTCAGGAACCTATTTGCCCTGGAAACATGTTTGTCCCAGAACCTGTTTGCCCTGGGAAGCTGTTTGACTCAGGAACCTATTTGCCCTGGGAACCTGTTTGTCCCAGAACCTGTTGCCCTGGGAAGCTGTTTGACTCAGGAACGTTTTTGCCCTAGGAACCTGTTTGACTCAGGAACCTATTTGCCCTGGGAACCTGTTTGTCCCAGAACCTGTTTGCCCTGGGAAGCTGTTTGACTCAGGAACCTTTTTGCCCTAGGAACCTGTTTGACTCAGGAAACTATTTGCCCTGGGAATCTGTTTGCCAAGAAACCCGTTTGTCCCAGAACCAGTTTGCCCTGGGTATCTGTTTATCATGGGAACCTGTGTGCCCCGGGGATCTGTTTGTCATGGGAACCTGTTTGTCATGGGAACCAGTTTGCCCTGGGGATCTGTTTGTCATGGGAATCTGGGGATCTGTTTGTCATGGGAACCTGTTTGTCATGGGAACCAGTTTGCCCTGGGGATCTGTTTGTCAGGGGAACCTGGGGATCTGTTTGTCATGGGAACCTGGGGATCTGTTTGTCATGGGAACCTGTTTGTCATGGGAACCAGTTTGCCCTGGGGATCTGTTTGTCATGGGAACCTGGGGATCTGTTTATCATGGGAACCTGGGGATCTGTTTGTCATGGGAACCTGTGTGCCCCAGATACCACTTGATGATAACTTTTCTTTTTGCATGTCAGGGGCAGGATGGGCACTTTTGTTTCTTTCAGTTTTCCAGAATAGTTTTTTTTTCCTTTTTCAATTTAAAAAACAATATTATCTATCGACCAATTGGCTACGACCTTTTTCCTTTATCTCCTTTTGGATAAGATAAAAGTTTAGTTCACTACACCTTCAGGTTCAGATAAAAATCACATGAGCTACACTCAACAAATGCTACAGTTAACAAACTACAAGATTTTACCCCTCACCCCTTCCCTTCCCCAAGAAAAACACACATCGCTACTTGGCCTTACAATTAAGATGGAAAAGCTGTTAGACTGTTGTTCTTCTTCTTCTGTGTTCGTTCTTAATCTCCCTCAACCAAGCCCTGAACAGGACTTTGCAAGTAGCAGGATGTAGTCCAGAGAACGAAATGCGCTGTGTCGCTAGTTGACTGCGATATTTGCACCTTTCGGTCCGACACATCCGTCTTCAGCAGAAAGACTGTTGTGCTCATGGGTCAATTTGAAAATGAAATATTTAACTACTGCACTTATTTAAAAGATAATAGTAATGTAAATAATCTTGTTTAGAATATGAGGTTGTTAGTCTTATACTAAACCAGCAGCACTCAAGCACTCGCCCTTTGGCTCATTGCCGTGTAATGGTATGTGTAAGTCTTTGTTAGTTGATGTGTAGCTCCATACAAAGTGTTTCATTTATCTGACCTTGATTTAGCATTGTTGAGTATAAGTGACAGCTAGTTATCCAGTGGATTGGAAAAAATCAGCCGTCTCCATTTATGACCTTCTTGGAAGTTTATAGTGGTCCTATTCTATGTTCCTGTTGTCCACATGGTTTATTTGCACGTTTGATTGTTTTGACTTGGTTTTATTAAATGCACTTTAAATAAGGTTTTTAACAATAGTATGTGGTACCTTTATGTGTAGCAGTTTATATGTTACTTTCATATGGTAGCAAACTCCATTATATGTTACTTTCGTGTGGCAGCAGTTACATTATATGTTACTTTCATGTGGCAGCAGTTAAATTATATGTTACTTTCATGTGACATAAGCTTCATTTTATGTTACTTTCATGTGACATCAGCTTCATTATATGTTACTTTCATGTAGCAGCAGCTTCATTATGTTATTTTCATGAGTGGTGGCTATTTTATATGTTAGTTTTATGTGTGGCAACTTCATTATGTTATTTTCATAAGTAGCGGCTTCAGTATATGTTGCTTCTTGTGACAGCTTTTTTAAATGTTACTGACAGCTGCATTATATGTTACGTTAATATGGCCGCAGTTTCACTCCCACATGCTCTTACTTTCTCATCCTCAGGATGTAACTGCAACAATCACGCCATTCGGTGCCACTTTGATGCTGCTCACTTCAATGCATCCGGAGGAATGAGTGGAGGTGTCTGTGACAACTGCATGCATAACACCAGGGGTATCAACTGCCAGGAATGTCAGCATTTCTACTTCCAGGATCCAAACAGAGATATTAGAGATCCTAGAATCTGTCAACGTAAGACAGCACCGACTTATCAATTGTGTTACTGTGATCAGATTTGCAATGGATGTATTGCATCACACCATTATTTAAATAACTTTTGTCCAATATAATGTGTCAGCCAAGAGGCACAAAACTATTGGGGATGTCACATTCTGTAGAGATATTGATTAAGTAGGAGGAATGGCCAAACGGTTTGATTACCAGCCTCCTGACTAGGTGGGCAAGATTTCAAAACTTTGGTTAGGCATAAAGTTTGTTTTCTGTCAGGGATAGGAAAAAAAATCTAGCATGTACACTTTATGGTGACTGCAGTGGCAAGTGGCCTTTATTCCTCAGCCAAATAAATCCTCATGTGGACCCAATCAATGTGAATAAACAAATAATAGTGATAGATAGATTCAGATTCTTCCAAGTTGCCTTTGATATTACAGTGGGAGGGGATCCACTGAATGTTCTTCTTCGTTCGTTCTCAATTTCCCACTACCAAACCTTGAAAGGGCTTAAGCAGCAGAATGTAGTCCAGAGAACGGAATGCGTTGTGTCGTAGTTTACAGCTTGGCTGCGATATTTGCATCTTTCGGTCCAACAAATCCGACTTCAGCAAGCATTTTTTGAGTACCGGGTTAGCATTCCCTCTTCGATTCCTTCTCCTTAGCCAGTCTGCCCTGCTGCAGCCTGTTATCCAGGATCAACACGTGGAGGTGTAGAAGGGTCTTTGCAGCTCTGATTCGCTGGTCCTGACGCTAGCAGTCAGCTGAATGATCAACCTTGGGTGTTCCGCTAAGAGCTGTGTCATTGAGTACATACATTGCTTGAGATCTTCATCTTTATGTTGTTTTCATGCTGCTAATACTGACAAGACATCAGTCAGGAATACTATGTTTTCATTACCTTTCAGTGCTTCTACATGTGTGCGGAAGTTATTGGAGTATATTCTCTCTGTTCTCACTATTGTTTTTTCTTCTTTGTTCCTTAGTCTGTAATAGTATACTATAGTAGCCCCTTTCAGTCATGACTGACTAAAGGATGGTATGACTTGGAGAGGTAAAATAAATATATACTTAGCTTTACTTGTTTTCTTTCTCCTTGCGGTGCTGTCTTTTCACATCTCTGTGTTGCAAGAGCTTCTCTTCATAAAGCGTGAGGTGGCCGTTCAGCATACATCTCCACTTGGATCAGTCTGCAGTTTTGTCTTCCTAGGGTGTTAGATTCATGTCCAGGGCCTTCATATCAGGCTTGCACATATCTTTGAACCTCAGCTGTGGTCGGCAGACCGTTTTCTTGTCATCTATCAACTTTGCATAGAGGTTATCTTTGGTAATGCGAACATCTTCCGTTCAACAAACATGACCAATCCATCATAGTCTTTGCTGCTTAACCTTTAGCACGCCACGTTTTTTTGGAAAAAATTTGACCTAATTAATTTTCTTAATTTCTCGCTATGGTAGTCGTCTTACAAAATTTTTAATTTTTATGTTTGTTTGTCAATAAATATGATTTTCTGGCGTGTAGACACACAATAGCATAATGAACATGTGGGTGTTATTGTTTTTGTTGTGTGTTTGTTAGTTTTTGAGATTCAAAAAGATCAAGTTGAAAATTTATGAAAATCTAGGAAAAAATTTTGACTCGACCACTAGGCCTAGTCGCTTCGATAGAAAACCATGGAAACCACAACAACGTATCGATACTGTGTTTACAATATCGACACAACTGTTAGTTTCCAATTTAAACGTAGTTCTTTAATTTAAACAAACAAAATAAACAGATCTACTCGATAAAGATCTTTCCCAACAACCTACTTCCCCTTTCGCAAAAAGTCGGCTTGCTCCAAACGACGTATACAAAATTAAAACTGTTCAAAAGCCATTTGTAATCGAACATACGATACTTTAACCGGCAAAATATCGTGTATATATGGAGAGCGTATTCAGCAATAAAAATGGCTGTCGGGAGTGACTCCGTAAAAAAAAAAAATTTCTTTCCGTACACCGTTTTTGTAGGCCGAGTTGGTTAGAAGGGATCGGACATAGAGTGCTAAAGGTTAAGGAGAGTGTACATGGTTGGCAGACCAGTGCGAGGGTGCACCTCTGCATTTATCACTCTGTATCTCCATGTAATTTCTAAAATAGTCTGCAATAGATCCATATCCTCATTCTAACCCTTATGAATCTAGTGAGAGTGTTTACTTACGTGCCATCCACTTTTGCCGGAGCGTTGCTGGAAGCTTCTTTTTCTTCGTTCATCCTCCAATCAAGTTCACAGTTTCTCTTATAAAGGCCACAGTTGTTTGTAAGGCTGTTTTATCTCTATACAGCTTTTGTCTCATACCTGTCTCTTCCTATGTGAGCATGCAGCCTTATAGGATGTGTTCCACGGTCATGATATGCTCCCCACATGGCCACTTGTCATCTGTCCCAATCCTCATTTTGTTGTAAAGATGACCCTTGAGTCTGTTATGTCCAGTTCTCAGTCTGAAGATGATGACTTGCTCTTCTCTAGTTAAGTTATAGTAACTGTCTTCTTTTTGGAAGTGGGGGTGTTGCTCGGCCCATTTTCCCCTAAGTTGGTTTTAATTATGGTCTTGGCCTCATTATATGTGATACTCAGGTCTGTTTGTGGGGATGCTCCTCCACTCTTTGCTAGCTTGTCTGCAGCTTTATAGGTTTCAATATTGCAGTGGGATAGGATCCACTAAATGACCAACCTTGTGTGTTCTTCTGAGAGCTGTTTCAGGGAGTACATACATTGTTCGAAATCTTCATTTTTGTGTTGTTGTAGTACTGCTAATACTCACGAGGCACCAGTCAGGAATGGTATGTTTTCTTGATGTAGGATGCTTAAGTTGCCTTCTTGGATCAACTGGATTAGTTGGTGTAAGCTTGTGGTGTTGTAGGATTTCTCTCATGCCATGCGTCTGATAGGCTGCTTTTCTCCCTCTCCTATAGCCAGATCATCATGTGTAGTTGATCAGGTTGCATTCTCAAGAGATGACCGAACTATTGTATTTTATGTCTTGAAATGTATTCAGCACAGGCAGTAGTTCTCACCATATTGCTAATGTCAACGTTTCTCATTTTATTTCCCCCAATGACACTAATGAGTTTTCCTAGACATTTCATTTAATAAGTTGTAATTTTCCTCTCCTGTGCCTAGGATAAGGGCCAAGTTTGACATTGTTAATGTAGTGTTGGTATAAATGTACTTTTAATCAGTTGTTGCTTTGTTGCCAAGTTAATGTTCAGGTGTTTAAGCATCGGTAACCTTTGATAAGTCACAGCAGATGCCTTCTAGTATCTAGTTTAGAGTTCTCTGTCGTCTTATATCATCTGTACAAATATTTTCCAAGTATTTGAGTTCTTGACCCTGCTTAAGTTTAAAATTGTTCACAGAGAGGTTTACACACCTATTTTAATTCAATGGTCTTGTCAGTTTTAATGAAGGGAAACCTGGTCTCGGATAAAAGCCATGGAGAACCAGCTGACAGCACACGCCTTGCTTGAGAGTAGTTTTGTAGGCAACAGCGCCAGATGGGGCTACACAACAGTGACATCCGGGCATTGTCACACGTCAAGGATGTCATCCATCATGCCAACAACTCCAAGGACCGCTGGGCTGGCCGTGTAGTCAGAAGGAAAGACGAATGCTGGAGCACAGTAACCACTCTGGGGCACCGGTGCAGCAAAAAAAGACCACCTGGCAGACCCCCCCCACTATCCTAAAACAAACAAATTAGCCTTCCACCAGACAACCCGTGTCCGAGGAAACTGAGCTGGAACCCCCACAGAACCATAAAACGCAGTACTGCTCGAGCCCAGCCCATAAAGTAGACAAATGCACCTACCGGCTACCACCAACTCCACACACGTTGGGACTTACTCAAGGGCAACTGCCTTTGTAGATGTATAGGTCAACTAAGACATACATGCTAAGTATCTGTCGGGAAGCGGGAGCATGCGGCCTAGTGGTTGTGAGCCTTGATTACAATCCCAACGTACCAGGTAACCACATCGCATTCGGTTGCCTACCGGGCATATCATGGGTTTTTTTCATGGTATGACCATTTCGCCCATGTGACCCTGCTGTATATGGGCACCTGATGAATTCAGGGGAACATTCCAAAGCCGCATTGGAAGCTAGAGACTTCACACTCAATCGTCTGCACTTTCAGCAATGAAAGGGTCTGAACACGCATGGGGGCGGGGGCGCCCATGTCCAATGTCGTCAGTTCTATGATAAGTATCTATCACAAATAAATGTTTTATTCTAGTCATTATGGCTTCTGTACGTGTCACAAATCTTTTTGAATTCTAGTCATAATAACTTTGTACGTGTCTCAAATCTGCTGTATTCTAGTTAATATGGCTGTAGTTTTCTCTTCTTCTTCTTCTCCCATTTGGTCATTTTGTAAAAGTGTAAGATACATTGTGCCACATTTTTCACACAGACTGTGATATCCACAACTTTATGGCCCATCCACAGCTTTACGGCCCATCCACAGTTTTGCGACTCATCTACAGCTTTACTGCCCATCCACAGCTATCCAGCCTATACTCTGCATTCTGGCACGTCTGTCTAAGACGTCCCCCTAACCTGTAGCGGTCAGAAGGCTATCTGAGTTAGTAGTTTGAAACCACATTTTCTCTTCGTGGATGAATTTCCATATATGGCTTATGATCTTCATTTCATCTATACAGAGCAGGGGAGTGTTGAGTAAGGGTGTAAATTGAGTGCAAGCTTGGTTTGCAATCCCAGCATACCAGGTTCGAAATCACTTTGTGTTCTTTCTCACTGGGCATGTCGGGGATTTTTCTCGGTATGACCAGTTCTCCACATACAGAAAGGATTGGCAAAACTACTGTACTGTAAAACTGTCATAGTGGAACACATTACAAAAGGATACACATACGCATCCATACACTGGTTAATACGTCCACATTACAAACAGATAACACACACACACACACACATCCATACACTGGCCAATAAATGCGTATATTGTTCAAAGGACTGGTCTAGAGTGGAAAGGGCGTGTCTTAGCTAGTAGAATCCAGAAGAGCAAACCTTTAATCAAACAAACCTATACAGATTATGTTTTTAGTGTGCCAAAAAATTGCACTTGGTATCTTTTATTACATGGAATAACCAGGAAATACGCTTTAGTCACAAACTTTTTGTTGTACATGATTTTGGAGCTTCTAATCAACATTTAGAGACCATCATAAATTCCACTACCGGCTTTAACAACATTTGTGTCTTTGTCTTCAGTGATTCTCTTGTATTTCCACAGCTTGTGACTGTGACACATTGGGGTCTCGAAATAGAGGGGAGTGCCAACAAATTACTGATGAAGTTGCTAGAACGGTAGCTGGACGGTGCATCTGTAAACCGTTCGTTACTGGTGCTCGATGTGACAGCTGTATAGATAACTACTGGAACTTGAAAAGTGAGAGCCCCAGTGGCTGTGAACGTAAGTACATGAAAGCTGATTGGTTGAGCTGATTGTCTGTGTGATTTTAGATGATTGTCTCAGAGTGGCTCATGTGTTACCGGTTTCAAAGGGGGTGAAGAGACTTATATCTGATCAGGCAAAGCATACTGATCAGACATGTTAGTCATAATAATAATGTTCGCATAGGCGTCAAAGGCCCGTTGTGTCGATTGACCACTACCATGTCCGTCCAACTGCTGAGGCTATGTCCATGCGTAGTATGTCGACCGAAATCTCTACAGACTCCCCAGATGGAGCCGTGTGTTCCGTAGCCTTGGGATGAGGGCCGCGAGGAGTGTGTTAGACCAATGCTTGTGTCAAGCTGTCCGTGTCAAACTCCCTGTTTCCACGTGACCTGTCGCTGAGGCTTCTGACTGTGTCCACCTATTGGTCAGCATGACCCTTGCTGTGCTGAGAATACGAAGTTGGGAGAGGTATTGTATAATCTCCAGTGGAGGGAGGAGTGGACAGGAGGAAGTTGGCTTCAGTCCGAGCAGAAATGTCTTTGACTAGTGATAATCTGAACTGAATTTTGGTGTGCAGTTAAGCGGAACGTTGAACTCCTTCATGGACTGGTTTCCCACGGCTTGAGCCAGGCATGAAATGCAGCATAACAAACAGGATAACCGATCGAAAGCACATCAAATCCACAGAATAAAGTCCTTGATACCACCTGGTGAAGGACTCGTGAAATATACTCCGAACAGGAACCACCAAACATTGGAAAATGTGACACGAACACCCTTGAGCATCTGCTGAAAAATTGCCTGACATACAAGGATCAGGGAAAGCTCACGTGGTCATCACCAGTGCTAACACTAGACAAGCTTTATGGCTTCAGAATGACTGCTGTTTTCTTTGAACAAATTCAAGTTGTCTGACAATGTAAGAAGAAGACTAATACTTGAAAATTAACCAGGTATATATTCAGGTTTTGAGTAATCGTATTGACCACCATTTCTTATTTGGTCCACTCTATGTCATAACTGGCATAGCATGTCACACACTTTCCTGGCACATCCTGTTATGGCCTCCATGCAGACTTGAACTGCTTTGTCCTATTGTATTGTATTGTCTTGTTTTTTTCTTTTGATTTGATAGTTGTTTTCATTCGTTCTTTGTTCTCGATGAAGGCCTGGTTACCGTAATATAGATGTCATTTTGTTTTTACCATTGATGTGGTCACTGAACCATTTCCTGTATGTCTTTTAATGATGAAAAAAAAACACACTATTTCTTTCAGTGATTGAAGCAGATAGTTTCTTTATAGAAAATAGGGATCTGCTAGTTTTATAACCAACTGAGGTCATACATTTAAGGGAATTCACAGTTAATCACAAATATTTTAACCCATGTTTTTGTTGTACAGTTTTTATTACTGAGATTTTTTTTTTACTCCTTATGAAGCATAGGGGTCACCACACAAATAAACTGCCAAAGCACACAGTATACTCTTATGGTGATGATTTGCATGATAATGTTGCTAACCCCATGCACAACTCTCTGCAGACCTATGAAATTACGTACTCAGATTTATATATTTTTACCATTTTCTTCATAACCGATCTCAAACCATATAATGTCTTGTTCTTCACCCTTTTCATCTTTAGGATCATGGGCCATGAACCAACCTTCTCCAAGCAGACATATCTTGTGTTATTTTTTCCCAGTTCTTTGCCTTTCTTTGTCCCTTTTTGCAGAAGGTTCCATGACAGAGATTACATGGCTTTGGACTTCCGCAGTGTAGGGCCTATCCATTTCCACCTTCCTTCTAATATTTTATGTTCCAACCATGTTGAACGACAGGCCAAGAAATTTTTTTGATAAATGCCCTGTAAACTCTTAATATTGAGTTTGGTCGCCCATGTCTTGAAAGGTTAGATATATCGGTCCTGTGAATAGACATAATGGTCTGAAGAGAGTGATAATGGAGGGCATAGTTCTTAGAAGGAAGGAAAAAGGTCAACATTGATAAAGATGGCATCAGAACATTAAAGAATCTGGAGATGTCTTTGTATGATTGTCAGACTCATCCTAAACTGAGATGCATACAGAGATGCCATGACAGAGGACTGCATCCTCGAAAGAATATATTACATTAAGATAATGACCCACCATGTTTCTTATCCATATAGAAGGACTGAGTTCACATTGAAGATCCTGAGCTTTTATGCATTTTTATCATTTTAGAGATCCTGACAAGGACATCATCTTGTGTTTTAGTTTACAGAGATAGCTGCGCCTTTTGACCCAACCAATTCAGTTTTGGGGTCGCTGTAGTCAAGAAGTTAAGGCACTCGCCTCTCACAGTGATGAACGGAAGCGGTGGGTGATCAAATCCCGCAAGTTTCAAACGACCCCTGGTCTTAGGGGAAGTAAAACCAGAGTGCCTGAATCCCGAGTTACCTCCAGTCGTGTCGACCAATAGTCTTGCCACTGATCCAAGGTAACTCGGGACAAAAGTGAGATTGATGACCAGCGCATTCACTTCCTCACTATAATCCTCATACAGCCAGCGCACATCACATTATTAAGACAAAACTGTCTGATGTTGTGGCCATCATCCCTTGCGATGGGCAATAACTTTTATTCGGTTTCAGCACAGCAGGTTGCCTTCCCTCTTTGATCCATATTCTTTTAGCCAGGCTGCATTGCTGAGTCTGTTTTCAGGACCGCACTAGGAAGCGGAACAATATCCAGGGTCTTGGTCAGCAATAGGTAGCTGATCCTGATTCAAGCAGTCGGCTACCAATCACTGGTTTCTGTCAAATCATTTCATATGGTTTTCAGCATCACAAAGGTCACTCCTGCCTTTTGTAATCTGGTTATATCTGTAATCTGGTATATCATTTGCATCACCTGTCTGCTGCCGAAGACGGATGTGTCGGGCCGAAAAGTGCAAATATCGCAGTCAAGCTGTAAACTAGTGACACAACGCATTCCGTTCTCCAGACTACATCCTGCAACTTGTAAAGCCCTGTTCAGGGCTTGGTAGTGGGAGATTGAGAACGAACACAGAAGAAGAATCTGTCTTGTTTATGATGCAGATATAGATCCTAACGCAAAGAAGAAGAAGAGGTTGAAATGGTGTACTAGTTTCCATTTGTTGAAGTTGACATGCATGCTTTGTATAAATTGACAAGTTTTGTTCATTAAAAATTAGCTCATCCATGGCGAAGTGGTTAAGCCGTCGGCCTCGTGATCAGGTTGTGTGGGTTCGACTCCGAACTCCGCCATCTTTTTCACGGATGCTTGATGCGGAGTCCCCTGCATCTTGTAGTCATCCCCCTAATCGTCTTGTCCTTGACTTGCCACTGGAGTCAGGCGGCTCGAGACGAGAGAGTGAGGATAAAAAGTAGCGCAGTTAATCCTTACTAAAAATAGCGCTAGCAAAATAAATTACGCCATCATTGTCTACGATGGACGGCGGCCTTTGCCTTTGCCTTTTTTTGTAGGGAAAAGATCTTTATACAAATTCTATAAACAACCTTTCTTTCATTACCAGCATGTAGCTGCAGCCCACATGGGACAATGCCTGATACAGGCTGTGACAAAGTGACTGGCTTGTGCAAATGCAAGAGATACGCGACAGGCAAAAGATGTGAGCGATGCCATGTAAGTTATTGTGTGTGATGTGATAGACAATACGTGTGAGTGTTGCTGTGTAAGTACTTGAGGTCAGTACAATACAGAATGATTAGACAGAATCAATCAAGACAGATCAGAACATATCTAGAGAGGTGAAAGGACAAATAAAGAGAAGTGAATGCGATGTATAAAAGATGTCAAAACAACACTTTTAGAACTACCGGAATAGCTTCAGAATATCATCATCATGTAGCATGTTTTTTGCAGAACGTCGCTCTCACAACAGCTGATCTGTAAGACTTTTGATCTCTAGCCACAACTCCTGCCTCTGTTGCTGTCATCTAGGACCTCATGATGTCTTGTGTCCATCTTCTCCTCGGTCTGCCTTTGCCCCACTTTCCAGGCCCGATACCCTCCAGTACTGTTTTCTCCAGGCCATTATAACGTTTGATGTGGTCAAATAGATAGAACTGACATATATATATATGAGAGTCAGTCATTAAGTAACAGCAATTTTATTATAAAGTGCATGGAAGAGTATGTACAACGGAAAATCTTATTTCAGGACACAAAATGGCTCTTTAGCAATACCACATGAAGGGATTGTGACGGCTGTATATGCATGCGTGGTATATTGTACAATATGGCGATTTGCACTGTGAAAGAACAGCGAGGGGTTATTTGTTTTTAACTTAACTCAACGTCATAATACTGGTTTAGAAGACTCTGCAGAGTCTGTGTACAACCAATTTGAACATTACTCTGCATATGAGTGAAGTGTCTTGGACATCTTGCTAACCAGGCAGAGTCCAATCTTTCCTGGGCAATGTGTTTTAGTTCATTAATGTCCTGTGTCCTCATTTCACAGTCACACTAAAACCGACACTGTCTGCAAACATTGCGAGTACGTTAATCTCATGAAGTTCAGCTGTGTGCACTAAACTGTGGAAATATGACACAGAGTAACCGAAATACTATTGCATATATATATGGTTGATGATCTTGCCCTGGATAATCAGATTAACGAAAACACAAAAAATGAGCGAAATAACAAATCCACAGAGTTAAACAGCAACACGTTTCTGTGGACACATTTCCGTGGACACATTACATGTTTCCATGGACACATTACATGTTTCCATGGACATATTTCATATTACACATTTTCACAAGTGTAAGGCATCAACTAGTATGAATTCCAGTCAAATTCATGGCCTGGTGGCAACCATACTGAACTTAAACACCAGAGCAAAGTTAGACCCGCAGCTGGTTAGATGCCATCTTTGCCGCTCTTACTCCTTAGAATGTGTGGAACCTTCTTCAATCTACAGAGGAATGAATGTTCAGTATGGAGACAGTTGTTGAGTCAGAGGAGAGTGAATGAAGGGGTAGAAAGATTGCAAAATATAAAACAAAACATCGTTGATAAACTGCGGTGTTGGAGATCGGCAAGCGTGGCAACTGACACAGTGTAACAGTAGATCAACCAGCTAGTCCGTGGCAACAGGCGAGTCACTATTGATGAAATAGCCGTAGATTTCAACACAATAAATGCACGTAAAAATTGCCAATGATGACCTCGGTTATAGAAATTGTGTGACAGATAGGTCTCAAGGCAGCTGACAATGAGGTAATACAGGCGGTGCAAAATTGGTTAAAGGTCAAACCAGAAGACTATTTTCTAGAGGACATCCACAAACTAGTGGACAGTTGGACAAAGTGTATTGCCAGGCGTGGACTATGTTGAAAAATAGACACAAAAATATATAGTTTGCACTCTTGCAAAAATGTTAAAATTGCTGTTGCTTAATTACTGTCCCTCGTGTGTGTGTATATATGTTGTTGTTTCCACAATGAGTGGATTACTCTTTTGTGTGCCCTGAAATGGACATTAAGTGGTGGGTTGCAGTAGTTTTCCTCACATCCTGAGCGTGCTGATGAAGGTGGACCGGGGTCCTCCAGGCGGCTGTGCTATGCTTGGTTTCATCTGCCTTTCGCTCACTACTAAGGGGGTCATGTCGATCCCTCATCTTGTTAGTCAGGCTGCCATGAAAACAACCCGTTTCCAGGGAGGGCTACTAGGAAACCGAGGTGAGGGTCTTGGCCAGTATGTTTTACCTGACCCTTACTAACATGTCTGATCAGTATATTTTGCCTGACCAGACATTCGTCTTCCTCTCCGTGTGTGTTTATATATATATATATATATATAAATGATGATTGACCAAAGGTGTGAAATAGAAACCCACCAGTCTCAACATTGCATGACGAGTTCATGGATAGTGGTTTTTATCCATCAGTGCAAAAATTGTTCAGATGGATCCCAGAAATGGTGACAATCACTGTAATAATAGTTTGTTTTACTCGTGTGTCCGATTTCCTTGATTAAGTTCTCTTTTGCTTTGTCTTGCTTTGTTTGTTGTTCATGATGTCACATTTTTTATGTAATAAATTCATCTCTAGCAAGAGTGAGTGGCTTAGTGATATAGCACTCACCTCTCATGATTAAGGTGCTGGGTTTGACCATTCATTGTTGACACTTTAAAGTCAATCCATCTTTAACTGGGCTTACTGTCAGGGAAGGAAAGGCACCAAGGAAGGGAACTAGTATGATGATGATATCAATACCGTCTTCGCATCGAAGGTTGGCTGCAGTGGACCTCCGACATCCACTCTTGCCTTGATGGTACGCTTTGACAGACTATTGTCAGTCCATCTCTAGGGAGTAGTCTTCCCACTTCTAGTGCTGTCATGCTCTTGCGTCCACCTTTCCTTCCAGCATTGTTTTCAACAGTGTGTTGTGTCTATTTAAAGTAACCCCATAGCATTACTGCTGTAGGGGTGTGAGGTGTTAGCGATCTCACATTTCAAAGGCTCAGCTATATGAGGGCGGTAACCATCTCCTTTCCCTCTCCACTTTTACTTCCCGGACTGAACCGGTACCCATTTAAGGCTGGGTCGACCCGGGAGCCATTGCGGTCTGAAAAACATTACCGCTTCAACTGGGGAATGAACCCAGGACCACTCAGATGCGAAGCCAGCGTCCTAACCACTGCGCTAAGTGGCTCCCTACGTGTCTATTTGCATGACCAAAATATTTTATTTGCCTAATTTGTATCTCCTTCAGTCCCGATCTCTTCATGATCTCCCTGTTTGTGCCATCCAAGATTCCGCACCATAGACAAATGTATATAACACCTGATGGCTCTCATTTTCTGTGTATTTATTAATTATAGAGGATTCTGTGGTGAAATGGTTAAGCCGTCGGCATCGTGATCAGGCGGTGTGGGTTCGACTCCGGACTCCGCCGTCTTTTTCACGATGCTTGATGCGGAGTCCCCTGCATCTCGTAGTCGCACCCTAGTCGTCTTGTCCTTGACTTGTCACTGGATAATAAGTAGCGCAGTTAATCCTAACTAAAAATAGCGCTAGCAAATTAATTATACCATCATCGTCTACAATGGACGACGGCCTTTGCCTGGATGTCAATATACTTCTTATGTTGTATTAGACAGGGGCAGATGCCCCTGTGCAGATCCCAGCTCTGGCGTGAGGATTTCCTGCTTAGTGGATTAGACTGGAGCAGCTTATTACTTCGCTGCGTTGGGACAAGTGCCTTGGAGGGTGGTTAACCAATGTGCGAGTCCATCTTAATAGACTCAAACACTAGAGCAAAGTAGACCTGCAACTTGTTAGGCGCCATCTATACTGCTCTTAACAAACCACCTAACCATGTGTTGTGTCACGTCAGACAGTCACCTGGGATCAAGATGCTGCATGAGCTGCAGTGGTCAGCGACTCATAGCTGACTGCTAGTGTCAGGGCCAGCGAACCAAAGCTGCCAATTCCCTTCTACACCTCTTCGCAGTGATCCTGGATAACAGGCTGCAGCAGGGCAGACTGGCTAAGGAGAAGGGATCGAAGAGGGAATGCTAACCCGGTACTCAAAAAATGCATGCTGAAAGTCAGATGTGTTGGACCGAAAGGTGCAAATATTGCAGTCAAGCTGTAAACTACAACACAAGGCATTTCATTCTCTGGACTACATTCTGCTACTTAAGCCCTTTCAGTGGTTGAGAATCAACGAAGCCAAGCCAAGCCAGTCGCCTCTTATGACATGCTCTCTGTGTGGCAGTGGTGCTATTCTTGTCATACACATATACCCTGGCGAACGACTCTGGAATTCCTATGTTGTTGAATATGTTTTGGGTCATTCCCATTCTCTTCTTCACCTCCATCTCGCATCTTAAATCCCATCTTATAGAACACCTAGTATAATGAAATCTAACACTTCATTCCTGACAGCAGTGTCTATTATCTTCTTCTTCTTCGTATGCTGTCAGACGTCAACCTAGTGTCTATTATGAGATTATGTTGTTTCTTTTTATCTCCAACAGTCTGGTTTTTATGGTCTCAGCGCGGATAACCGCCATGGCTGTAGTTTCTGTGATTGTGATGTGGGCGGGGCTGTGAAGCCGAGCTGTGATCAACGCACAGGTCAATGTGAATGTCGGCCATATATTCGGGGGAAACATTGCAGACAGGTAAGGTCTTCATCATTTGTTTCGGTGTTAATAATCGTATGCTCCATCTGGATCTGAGGACCCACTTTCTAGGGAGGTGACAATGGATAACACAAACTATGAGGATAACACAAACTATGAGGATAACACACAAATTATGAGGATAACACACAAACTATGAGGATAACACACAAACTATGAGGATAACACACAGACTATTAAAAATAGAACTTTCAAACTTTCACGCTAGTACAATGGAATAATGTCACTTTTCTGTTATATCACAAATTCCAAACCACGGCCAGTAAATGCGAGGTTAAGAATTATCTTAAGTAGCTGATTCCTGCATGTTTTTTACCAACTATAATCTGCAACAATGAAAAATAGGCCTGCTAGTGTTGACTGGCAGATGACCCTGGGTCACTGTCGACTCACATTCCTGGTGACCGACTCACATTCCTGGTGACCGTCTCACATTCCTGGTGACCGTGAACTTAGTTACAAGTTTTTGTGAGCCCGTAAACATATGTGCTCATAAAGCACTACAGTCAGGAGGACTCTGATCCACATTCTGAAGTATGCCTCAGAATGTAAGAAGAGCTGCTGTAACCCGCTACTGACAAAACATGAAAAGTTAACTCAACTCACTATGAGCAGCTTCCAACAACAGCTGCCACTGTCACACAAGCTATGTTCAACCACATTTCTCTTGTTCATTTGATGCCTCTTTGGCCTAGTGCCTTCTGTTTACATTTTGGTTTGAAAATTCTTGTTATTTTACAGGTGTATCCTGGCTTCTTTTATGCTCACCTGGATTACTACACGTTTGAAGCAGAGTTTGGCCGAGGGATAGGTGTAAGTTGTGGTGTCTTTGTGTATACATGTCAAAGATGAACTTCTATATGGTACGCATCATTGTTTAATGAATTTGTGTCAAAGATGTACTTCTTTTGTCATGTGGATCGGGGGGTGGGGGCACTTGAGTGTTTCACTGAGCTGTATTGGAGTGAACCTATGTTCCTGGCAGGGTCATCCAGGCCGAGAAGATTACTGGTCAGGAGACAGACTAAGAATGACATCCCGATCATAGAGGTTTTGGCACATGGCAGACACCTTTGCCTAAATCTCAGTATTCAATCAGGCACGTGTGTCTGGTGCAAGGTAGCCAAATGTTGAGTAAACTCATTTAGTTTTTTTGCGTTGGTGTATCATGTTGAGCCCAGGACCTCCATTATGCCATCTCTCCACCTCATCCTCAGTCACCAGCAAGGGTGACTAAAATTGTATGGCCAGCACGACGTCACTCTACGTGTCCATCTGTTATCTGACATGTATACCACATGGCCGGCCCATCTGTATTTTTGTAACAGCGCAACATCTATGATGTCAAAGAAGGAAGTTTGACGTCTGATCTCTGCGTGGCGGATTTGTCTCGAATGGCAATCTTCAATGTTCTTTGTTCCATCGCTCATTGGGCAATGCGTAGTCTATCTGCATCAGCTTTCCGTAGGTTTCACACCTCGCAGCCAAATACCACAGCTGGAATAACCACACTGTTGAAGGTGTGAGCCGTAGCGTTGACATTTGACATCTGTTGCTGTATGGGTTTAATACAGTTGAAGCTGAGCCAGCATGCTGTTATCCTTCGTGAATCTCCCGATTTATTAAATGGGAGTTTGTGATCTCTTGGCCCAAGTACAAGGCGTGTTCAAGTGAAACCAGACCGAACTGCACCAAGTGAACATACACACAATGCACATGATGACGTCACTTCTAGTGTAAGTAGCACATACCAACTGTCAAGTTTGCAAAATTTAATTATCTACATCATCATAGTTTCATCAGCTGATCATTGAAAACATGGCGGGTGTGATATGGAATCCGTCCAGAGTTGATCAGCGAGCGGTGAATCAGTATCTAACAGCTGAAGGATGTCAACCAGTTGACATTCATCGCAGAATGCAGGCAGTGTATGGTGACAAAAGTGTGTCAAAAACAACAGTGGACAACAATGTTTAAAGAAGAACGTGAGTTAACGAAAGATCTTCCGAGACTAGGTCAGGTCCATATTGTTGCATCAGAAGATGCCAAAATTGAAGCAGCATTTCAGTTGGACTGTCTCTGGAGCTTACGTTCGCTAGCAGAGGAATTCGCTGTGTCGCTAGAGACATTTCAAATGGTGGTTAGCAAGAAAGTGAAGTATTGGAAGGTGTGTTCACAATGGCTACCTCGGCTGCTGACCAACCACCATAAGGAAGAACGCATGGGATGGAGTTTGAACCACTTGCTGTGATAAGAAGTGGAGGGTGATTCGTTTCTTTTGCCCATAATGACAGGTGATGAATCGTTGTGCCACCACTTTGAGCCGAGCAGCAAAACTGCTAACATGCAATGGAAACATCCTGGATCACCAATACCAAGACAATTCAAGTTACACATTTCCGCTGGTAAAGTTATGCTGACAGCATTTTTTTACCAGGAGTGACTTTTGTTGGTAGACTTTAAAGAGCCTGGCATGAACATCAATGCCATCCTTTATAATGACACACTTGACAAGCTTCATACAGCAATCAAGAATAAATGACCCAGCAGGCTTTCGTGTGGTGTGATTCTGTTGTACGACAATGCGAGTTCACATGTGTAACAGTTCCCGCCGGAACAAGAGAGTTTAGGACAGGGGTGATGTGGCTGCTGATAACAAAGGTACCTGAACATGTTAAAGCTTAAAGCTACCTGAATGCGTGTCAAGGTCACTCACCATCTCAACAAAGAAAAGCAGGAGTAGGGGCAAAGAATGTGGACAGGTAGGAGCTGACCACTGGCGTGCCGATTTGGGTAGGGGGAGAATGAGTGGAGCTTGCTGCTATAGATGAGTGACAGGTGTGCAAAGTATTTCATTCCAATGGCGACTGAGTAGAGCCATCCCCCTAGATCCATGGGTCAGCTCTGATTCTGCTTGAGTGTATATAACTCGAGACAAAGTTTAGCTCAGGAGGCTGGATGGAGAGGAGAGGAGAGCGAGAGAGTGAATGTAGATAGGAGTCTGGTTTAGCTCACCGACTTAGATAGAGGAGCGATTGATAGACTGTTGTCGAAAGTTAGTGATAGAACGGGATCGCTCAAATAGGTGTGTGAGTTTAGTATTAATAGATAATCTGAATGTGTGTTGTAGGCAGGGGACATTGTGAACGAGGTATGTCCAGATCGCCCGCCTGAGGGGATTTGAGTGAGGAAGTTTTTGATAAGGTGTGTTGAGGATGCAGTTAAAGAGATGTGTGTGGCAATAGAACTGGGTAATGATAGTTGGGAATTCCATCAATAGCTAATGCTTAAAATTTCCGCTTTAGTTAATATTTATATTAACATATATATAATATAGGAATAATTAGTTAAGATATGATGTATTGTATTGTGTTTGTAATTTCACTACTCATTTTTCTGGTATGAATATTATATAATAAATATGCCACCTGCTGTGTGCTATGTTATTTGCTGTGTGTGGTCATGATGATGTGGATGAGTGTGGTCATGATGATGTGGATGAGTGTGGTCATGATGATGTGGAGGAGTGTGATCATGATGATGAGGATGAGTGTGATCATGATGATGTGGATGAGTGTGATCATGATGATGTGGTTGAGTGTGGTCATGATGATGTGGATGAGTGTGGTCATGATGATGTGGATGAGGGGTCATGATGATGTGGATGTGTGTGGTCATGATGATGTGGATGTGTGTGGTCATGATGATGTGGATGAGTGTGATCATGATGATGTGGATGAGTGTGGTCATGATGATGTGGATGTGTGTGGTCATGATGATGTGGATGAGGGGTCATGATGATGTGGATGTGTGTGGTCATGATGATGTGGATGAGTGTGATCATGATGATGTGGATGAGGGGTCATGATGATGTGGATGTGTGTGGTCATGATGATGTGGATGTGTGTGGTCATGATGATGTGGATGAGTGTGGTCATGATGATGTGGATGTGTGTGGTCATGATGATGTGGATGAGTGTGATCATGATGATGTGGATGAGGGTGGTCATGATGATGTGGATGAGTGTGGTCATGATGATGTGGATGTGTGTGGTCATGATGATGTGGATGAGTGTGGTCATGATGATGTGGATGAGTGTGATCATGATGATGTGGATGAGTGTGGTAATGTTCTGATTTAGAATAACCCTAGGGTGAACTGTGGGGTCTGTTACACATGTCGTGAACATTGTTCAGAAAGCGTTAGCATAGAAAATGTGGGAAGTACTGCAACACCCATCCTATAGCCCTGACATGTCCCCTTGTGACTTTTATTTATTTAGACCCTTAACAAAATTTCTGAAGGGACAAAGATTTGACTCTGATGCAGATGTCATGGCCTTGGTGACCAAGTGGTTCAACGATCAACCAAAGTAATTTTTTTCGGACGGCATCCGCCATCTACCCAAGCAGTGGGATGCGTGTCTTAATGCCTATGCCAACTTTTTCTAACTAACCCTGTGGCATGTTTGCTTCATAACAATTGCTATATTTAATTCTGTCACACCAGATGATGTAACTTTCATATGTTTGTAATAAAGCCACTGGATCCGGTTTCATTTGAACACGCCTCGCAGAGATACGAATTTACATTTTGAACGCGACAATCTCCAAGGCGTATATCTCCTTTTGGGCAGAAGGAGGTGTTGAGCATGAGCTGGGTTTTCTTTCTATTGATTTATAGGCCAACTGCAACGCTTGCTTTGCTGAGTTGATTTAGGCTTTTCTCCGCTTCTTTGACGTCGTGACGGATAACTTAACGTCTTTATACTGGTTTAGAAGACCCTGCAGTGCCTGTATACAACCAGTTACATTTACATGACCTTGCTCTAAAAGCTATGCGCATCCAGTTTATTCTTAAATGCATTAACTGTCCCTACCTCCCCTGGCAATGCATTCCAAGCATTCACACCTCCCACAGGCATAGCGAGCCACTCGGTGGAATTCGACCTTGTCACCACTAATTTATAGCCAAACAAATCGAGTCGAACTGCTGGTTCATTCTAGCTGCAATCAGACTTCATGGCTTTTATTATCTCATCAATAAGTAAACAGACCACCTCGATTAAGCCTGAGACATACATCCCAAGTCATATCCTGCAACCTTCAAAATGGTTTTGGCAGACATAAACAAAACCATTTAATGGTCAGAATAAGGAATATAAAAATATGACGTCATTGGAATATCTGAAACTTGCGCTCATTTGGATTCGCACTTCACTTGGTGCGAAACAGGAGATGACATTCACGTTGTTGCTGGGGAGGGACAGTATCACGTTGGTGGAGTGGGTTTTATTATTGCTAAATGTCACGCACCGTTTGTTCAATCTGTTGAGATTTTGAGCTATAGAATAGCAACACTGAAGCTGAAAGTACATGACCGAACTAAGTCACGTCACTCATTGTCGTACAGTGCTATGCACCCCACAGAGGATATACAGAGGATGACATTGAATATGTCTGTGAGCTGCTTGAACTACACACCTGTTAATGAAACAAAATTACTCTTTTGCAGAAATAAATTATTATGTGTAACATAAAAGGTTACCAAAGAGGATTGTCTATGGGGCTGATAAGCCCACTATATATAATGAAATGCTACAGAAGTCAGTATTTTAAGAGTATAAAAAGTCTTTGGCTCTGGCTTTCAAACAAGGATACCAACTACAATGTTATCCCTGTGCTTCTCTTGGAGCTTATAAAAAAGAAAGGATCCTGCATAAACAGGTTATTCTACTTATGTGCTGAATTTATGTTGTTTTTCTTTTGTATTTTAGAATGCTCGTGTTTACATTAAAGAACGAGTTTCGGGCTCCCCCAGCCATTGGACTGGCACTGGCTACATGAAAGTGATGGAAGGGGACAGTATTGAGTTTACTGTGTCTGGCTTACCTATCAGTACATACTACGACATCGTAATCAGATATGAAACAAAGGTAAACATTTGTTCATTCACAACAAAAATTGTTGCTTTTATTTTTATCAGAGTTGATTAGTGACAGAAAAAACATAAGAATGATATACTTTGCTTGAGTGATACCTAGGTTGTTAATTCTTGTTCTTTATCGTTCGTCCTGAAAAGGACGTTTCGTTACATTGTAGCTTACATCGAGGTTGCGGTATCTGCACCTTTGGCCTGACACGGCTGGTTTTGAAATGGCAGATTTTTTGGAAATCAGGTTTCCCTTCCCGCTTTCATCCTACCAGACAGGCTGCACGGATGAAGCCTGTTTCTAAGATAATGACTTGGAGACGGAATACAGTATTGTCCAAGTTCAAAAGAATATGTCTACTTTAACCTTCAAAGCATGTCATAAAATGTGACTAAAGAGGGTTGAGCATGGGGTTAGCAATCATGTAAAACAATTATTATTTGACCTACTACAAATGCTCAGATACGTAGTAGATACTCGGTAGTAGATAAAAACTGAGAAGTTATTTGTACGGTCTTACACCAGCAAAATTAACAAAAGACCTTTCAAAATATGGTGAAATCTTGAATGTTGACAATAGGTGTATGGAAGCTAGACTGCTTGTGTTATTTATTTCAGCTGCCTGGCGAGTTCAGAGATGTTCGTGTTTCTGTAATTAGACCCAGCCATATTAACTATGCTGGCCCATGTAGCAATTTCAACCGTAGAGAGGATCTGAAGGCTGTCTCTCTACACCCAGGTAAGACTATATTTTCATCTGGTAATGGAATCACATTGTTTTTTTCTTCTTCATTCATTTCTTCTATCTTCTTCTTCTTCTTCTTTGTTCATCTTCAGATCAAGGTCCTGGTTTCTCTTACAAAGGACACAGCTGTTTGTAAGGCTGTTTTATTTCCATACAGCTTTTGTCTCATATCTGTCTCACGAGGCTAGTATTGTTCTCTCTTTTCCTGTGTGAGCATGCAGCTTTGTAGGATGTGTTCCACGGTCATTGCATGCTCCCCAGATGGACACTCGTCATCTGTCCCAATCCTCATTATGTTGTAAAAATGACCCTTGAGTCTGTCATGTCCAGTTCTCAGTGTGAAGATGATGACTTGCCCTTCTTTAGTTAAATTAAAGTAGCTGTCTTCTTTTCGGAAGTCGAGGTATTGATCAGCCCATTTTACCCTGAACTTGGCTTTAATTATGGTCTTGGCCTCATTATATGTGAAACTCAGGTCTGTTTGTGGGGAGGCTCCTCCACACTTTGCTAGTTTGTCTGCAGCTTCATTGCCTTCAATATTGCAGTGGGATGGGTTCGTCTGTATCACCAACCTTTTGTCTTCTGCTGAGAGCTTGTCATTGAGTACATATATTGCTCGAAGGAAAGGAAGACTAACATCTGGTCAGGCGGTGTGGTTTTATTTAGACTGGTCGGTACCAGTTCTTGAAAAAAGCCAAGCACAAAATTAAAATACATCACTACGTACAGGAAAACATGATCACTTATGCCAGGTTGTCACGATCACCTGTGCCAAGTTGCCATGCATATAAAGAATAAGAACATTTATGTGTACAAAAATATAATTTTTCCTCCGGTTCTGGAAAAGTGAGTTATTTTCTCTTCTATTTGCACAATTATTACTTCACTTAGTTGCTCCTCTTCTACCCCATGGGTGTAGTTTAAAAAAACAAACATACTTTCAATCGTATATAAAACTGCTATATGGTGAGCTCTGAACAGACATAACACTCATCGGGGCGACAGAAGAAATGCTACAGACTCCTTAAAAATGTCCCTTAATGCCACCTCCTGAGAGATGCTTACACAGAACCATACACCTAGCATGCTAACATCACACAAGGTGCTCAGATCACTGAGTGAAACATCATCACAGAGGCTTAGAGAAAGTGAGCTGTCTGAAAGATAAGACACAATGACTTCACATCAGACGCCTCAGATGTATGTCTCAGGTGTGACTGAGTTTGCTGTGCCAGGATTGGACTTTACAGTCATATGAGATCAGATCTCCTAGTAAAAGTCAGACTCTGTCGCCACTTTTGCTTGCGATGACCAACTATTATCATTACTATTACTTGCAATCCAGTGAGGTTAACAAAAAGAGGTTATTGGCCATTTGTGTTCTTACATGATATATACCCAGAAGGCTATCCCACACTCAGCTAGCTTTTAATCTGTGTGAATAGCAGGGTGGGAAATGTCATGAGTTGGAGAATCTTCTACCCTAGAGAGTTTTGGCCGAACTGTTAGCTGTTCATTATGAAATGCTCTCAAAGAGTCTGATAAATGTTGTGGTTTTCCTTCGTCAACGTTCGTCCTGAAAAAAACTTTTGTGATGTTGTGTCATAGTTTACAGCTGGACTATGCTACCTGTGTCTTTCGACCCAACATGTTAGATTTGCATTACCATTTTGGTTCTTAGTCTCTTAGCCAGACTGTTTGGTTTCAGTCAGTTTACAGTTCTGCCACCTGGAGGCAAAATTGCGTCTTGGTCAGTCACTGACCCGAATGTAAGCAGGCAGTTATGAGTCGCCAGCTGCTGTCATCTTATTGATTGCTGCATCTTCCATCAGAGCGTCATAGTTGAGCACTCACATTTCACGGCAAAGGTATAGATTTCGCTCTTGTTACCGGCACACTTTTGTCGAACTAGATTTAAATGGGTACTCCCTAACTTCCTGTTAGGTAACGAACAGAAGCAAGAAAGAGAACTGGCCACCACACCTCAGAAACAAAATGTAGCATAGAACAATGAAGTCTCTAACACTTAATCCCAGACAGCAGTGTCAGCTATAGGACAATCTTTACCTTTTCCTCAGTGTCGCGTTGTCCTGTATATGACTTCTCACACAAACCCTTCTTCTCCGCAGAAACCACTCAAGCAGACAATATATTCTAAAAGTGTTTATTTTAAACAGGTGTTGGACATCAAATTGTGTCTCGACCTTCCTGCTTAGAGCAGGGCGTGAACTATACCATTCGCTTGTACTTCAACTTGTACATTACTGGACAGAGACATCCCGAAGCTACTCTATTAATAGATTCAGTAAGTATCATTAATTGTCAGGATCGAATCTAGGTCTATAGTATATAGAAATCCAGGGAAATAAAGACTAATACCAAGTTAAGACTGTTTAACTTAATGTCTTTATACTGGTTCAGAAGACTCGGCAGAGTCTGTATGCAACCAGTTTCTTTTACATTCACTTGATCTAAAGGAACCTTAACTTAACTTAACTTAATGTCTTTATACTGGTTCAGAAGACTCGGCAGAGTCTGTATGCAACCAGTTTCTTTTACATTCACTTGATCTAAAGGAACCTTAACTTAACTTAATGTCTTTATACTGGTTCAGAAGACTTGGCAGAGTCTGTATGCAACCAGTTTCTTTTACATTCACTTGATCTAAAGGAACCTATGCGCATCCAATCTATTCTTGAATGTCTAAATTGACCCTGCCTCCACTATTTCCTGTGGCAATACATTCCAAGCATGCACCACTCTTCTGGCTCATAAAAATAAATATTTGCTGGTATCTAATCTGGAACTTTCTTTAATTAATTTGCAGATATGCTCTCTTGTTTTTGTAAGCGACTGTACTTTGAAAAACTTGTTATAGTCTAATTTATTCTTTCCCTTGATTTTCATATAAACCTGTAAAACATTACCTCGAATTCTTCTCTTTTCTTCAACCTGTAGGCTAGTTTTTTTTCCTCATAACTATAATTCTGGAATTCCACTATCACTTGTGTCACTCTTCTTTGTATCCTTTCCAGCATGTTTATATCCCCTCTACAATAAGGACTCCACACCTGTACACATTACTCCAATTTAGGTCTAACTAAAGCTTTATACAGTTTGACTATCACTTCCTTGCTCCTATATTTAATATTTATTTTTATGATACTTATTAATATTGTATTTGTCCTTTTCACTGCTACCTGGATTTGACGACTTCATGACGTTCGTTCTCAATCTCCCCCTTCAAACCCTGAAAAGGGATTTGCAAGTAGCAGAATGTAGTCCAGAGAATGGAATATGTTGTGTTGTAGTTTACAGCTTGACTGCGATATTTGCACCTTTCCTTTCGGTTCAACACATCCGACTTCAGTAGGACTGCCTAGACTTGATTCAAGTGTCAAGTCAGTATTCCTGTACGGTGCAGAAACTCAGAGAATGACAAAAGTACAGAGGAAACTTCAGTCATTTGTCAATAAATGTCTACGGAGGATAATGGGTAGAGGCTGGCAGGACATAGTGAGGAATGAAGACCTATGGGAAAGGAGCCAACAACAACCAGTGGAACAACAGATCAAATGTAGTAAATGGGGTTACACGCTACAGAAATCACCATAAAATCAAACAGGGTCTGACAAGCCCTAACATGGAATCCACATGGAAAGAGTAAGAGAGGTAGACCAAGAAACACATGGAGAAGAGACTGAAAATGAACTTTAGTTCCTGGACCTCAATTGGAGAGGCACAAAGGGCAGTTCAAGACTAAACTTACTGAAGAGGGTTGTTAATGATCTATGCCTTTATTGGAAGAAAGAACATTACAAACATCCTGTGTAGAGAAAGAAACCACTTTACCAACATACTGTGTGGAGGAAGAAACCACTTTACCAACATACTGTGTAGAGGAAGAAACCACTTTACCAACATGTGTAGAGGAAGAAACCACTTTACCAACATCCTGTGTGGAGGAAGAAACCACTTTACTAAGAGAGGCAGTCTGACCCAGGGAAGAGACCATGCTTGAAAAGCTGTGGAGGATGGACGAAGGCCTGAAACACACATTCTCCTTTTGTAAACCTCACTGGGCTAGAAGCATAGCATCAAAGAAGAATAAGACAAAGTTGTTCATGGGGCTAGCAACCTCATCGTGTAAAAACCATTGCTACTCAAAGTGTCACTATAATTTTTCAGATACATTTCCTGTAAGAGGGACCAACTGTAATGCTGTACTTGTGCTTCAGGTGCAGTGGAAAAGGGAAATGGGAATTTCATCTCTTTTTTGCTCTCAACAGATTGTGCTAACACCAAATCTAAACTACATACCGATATACCAGGGGCCAGGACTGCCAGAGTACTTGAAGAATGAATCGTTAAAGATGAGGTGTGATGTTCTCCAGCATCCTACCCTCAAACCAGCCATGCCTGAACAGTGCCAGAAACATACCTTTTCCATCTCTGCAGTTTTGCACAATGGAGCAATTGGTACGCTTTTGGTGTTCATTAATTTAAAATTATAATTAATTTAATCTCTTTCATCATTTGTTCAGGGTTGAGCACATTAAAAATCCCTTGCAAGTTAGAAATTGAAAAGAGAGGCTCAACAGCCACTGCCTGGATAAATTTCAAAATTCTGGATAAAAATCTACTAAAATTATTTCTACCTTCTCCAAGGCCTAGTAAGCCGCAGGAAATTTAACCTTTAGCATGCTTCCATAATTTTTATGAAAATTTTTCGCATTTTTCAATTTTGCAACTTTCAAAAATTGTAACTGTTCTGTTTGTTGGTCAATAAATATGATTTTCTTGTGTTTAGAGACACAATTGAATAAAGAAGTTGTTGATGTTATTGTTGTTGTTGTGTGTTTGTTAGTTTCTGAGATACAAGAAGATGAATGTGAAATTTTTAAAACAAATTTAAATATTTTGACTTTCCTGGCTAGGCCTAGTCGCTCCGAAAGAAAACCATGGAAACCATAACAAAGAATCGATACTGTGTTTACAATATCGACACAACTGTTAGTTTCCAATTCAAGCGTAGTTCTTTCATCTAAACAAATAAAATAAACAGATTTACAAGATAAAGATCTTTCACAACAACCTACTTCACCTTTCCCCAAAAAGTCGGCCTGCTCCAATAGGGGGAAGAAAAAAAATCGTTCAAAAGCCATTTGTAATCTAACATATGATACTTTTACCAGCAAAAAGTGTGTGTAGATGGACGTGACAAATCCAGCAGTATAAAAATGGCTATTGGTAGGGTCTCCGTACATAGAGAAAAAAAATTTCAAAATTTTTTTTTTGACAGCGTGACGAGTTTGGCTGTCTCAGACGGCCTACAGTGTGCTACACGCGCTTTTTTACCTTTACTAGGCTGCACTCAAAAATTGACGTATTTTTCCCTGCAGCAGCACTAATTTTCAGCACGTCATATTTTACTATGGTTGTTGACTTTGAGAGCCTGTAACCTGTTTGTTAGTTAACCAACATAGTCAATAGATATGATTTTGTTGTGTGTAGAGACATAAATGAATAAAGAACGTTTTGGTATTTTGTTGTGTGTGTGCTAGTTTCTGGGATACAAGAAGATGGTGAACATTTATAAAAACAAAACACAAACACTTAAGACTCACCGATTGGAGGATGTCGCTCCTCATATAATTCATCAAAGAGGACGACCAAGGCTAGTGGTTAAGTGACACGGCTCACAAGCTGAAGGTCCTAAGTTCGCTTCCCAATCACAGCGCTGGCCGTTACCCCAGGGAAGCAAACCCTTTCATAATATGCATGCTGAAGTTGGATGCACTCGGCCGACAGGCGTGAAAAAAAAACATAGTGTAATGCACATGACTTTGTGGAATATTTAAAAAAAAAGTGAATGCAAAAAATATATAATCCGTCAAAATTGCATCAAAACACTGTTGCTGTTTTTTTTAAAGATAGGCATATCTGTTTGTTTTTACTTCAAACGTATTTATGACATATGAACAAACTCAACAGAACTACCGTACAAAAATCTTCTACAGCTTACTTCATCGTCCCTAATGATGGCCCGAGTCCACCCTGATTGAAAGAAGAATATATCCTTTCAAAACTCTGTTTATCAAAGTCGATCTACACTTTCGAAAGTAGTCTATAAAGACGGAAGTAGCTCTGTTTATTAAAGTTGATCTACATTTCGAGAGTAGTCTCTAAAGACGGAAGTAGCTCGCTCTGTTTATCAAAGTTGATCTTTTCGAGAGTAGTCTAAAAAGACGGAAGTAGCTCTGTTTATCAAAGTCGATCTACACTTTCGAGAGTAGTCTCTAAAGACGGAAGTAGCTCGCTCTGTTTATCAAAGTCGATCATTTCGAGAGTAGTCAATAAAGACGGAAGTAGCTCTGTTTATCAAAGCCGATCTACACTTTCGAGAGTAGTCTATAAAGACGGAAGTGGCTCTGTTTATTAAAGTCGATCTACACTTTCGAGAGTAGTCTATAAAGACGGAAGTAGCTCTGTTTATCAAAGTCGATCTACACTTTCGAGAGTAGTCTATAAAGACGGAAGTAGCTCTGTTTATCAAAGTCGATGTACACTTTCGAGAGTAGTCTATAAAGACGAAAGTAACTCTGTTTATCAAAGTTGATCTATACCTTCGAGAGTACAGTCTGTAAAAACGGAAGTAGCTCTGTTTATCAAAGCCGATCTACACTTTCGAGAGTACAGTCTGTAAAGACGGAAGTAGCGATAGTTTACTATCAAATCAGCAGCATTTTTGTATTTTTCTATGGTGTACCGTTTGTGTTATATATGATAATATCGCCACTTGTCAACGTCAATCAATTTCAGTCTTAAGTGTGGATTTCGGGGTTTTCTGTCGGCAAAAATAACAGACTGCAGCGCAGCAAATGTTTTAACATGCCTGTTTGAATACCAGAATTCGAAATCCAAGTATCATTTGTCTTTTCGCTCCAAATGAATCGTAGCATCATCACTACAGCTGCCACTTTGCATCAGAGGTTCAAACAGCACTGGCTTCACATGGTGAGGCTGCTAGCCTCAGGAGCAACGTTGTTTAGTCATCTTTTAGAGCATGGTTGGAAGGTTGCAAGGTCACAGTGGTCCTATTCATTTTGATCTACCTGCCACTCAGGTGGTTTAATCCCTTTGTGCCATTGAATATTACAAAATGTTTACAAAGTTTTACTGTACTAGGTAACTGCTTGACCTACAGCATTATTAGCATTATTATTGTGTTGTGTCTGGGGACCATTCAGAGAATAGTTATCAGTAGGTTATAGGACATCATTGAAAGCTGTGTAGAAGTAATGAAATTTGTGTTTAGTTTGTTCTGATCTATATGACTGTATTACTTTCACTGTCACATGTAATAATAATGTTCGCTTAGACATCCCTTATTTCTCTAATCCCCAAGGCGGTGTGTGTTGCACTGTGGTTTTTATTTTGCGCCTGTCGGCCCAGTGCATCCGACTTCAGCATGCATTTTTATGTAAGTGTCTGCTTCCTTCTGCATTTTCTAAGGGTTTGCTTCCCCGGGTTAATGGCCGGTGCTGTGATGGGGATCGAACCCAGTACCTTCGGCTTGTGAGCCGTGCCACTTAACCACTAGACCACGCTTAGGCATCTAAGGCCCATTGCATCTGTCAGTCACATCCATGACCCACTTCTGAGGTGTGGTTCCAGGCCTCGTCCAGAGTGAAGGTTGCTATCTGCTAGAGCCAAACTGTGCGGGCAGGGCCTCTTCTGTGCCTCCAGCCGGTCGGGGAAGACTTTTAGCACACAGGAATGACTTGCGTAGTATCTTGTGGGCCGGGGTTTCTTGACCCAGTACAACATGACCAAAAAAAGAAACTCTGCGGCAGTCATGTGTTTCTTAAATTGGGAGGAGGCCTGTTTAAGCACATTCGTGTTGTTACTTTCGTGTTGTTACATTCGTGTTGTTACATTCGTGTTGTTACATTCGTGTTGTTACTGTAGTCATGCCATCGAATGCCCAGGATGCTCTGCTGGTTATGCATGTGGAAGACCTCCAGTCTCGATATGTCATGTTTTGAGTAATATCCAGTTTTTGGATCCAAAAAGCAGGACTGGGACCACACAGATCTGGTAGATGTGAATTTTGATTTCAATAGAGATTTTCCCTTACTCAACACACGCTTGGAATGCATTGCCACAGGAAATAGTGGAGGCAGGGACAATTAATGCATTTAAGAATAGATTGGATGCACATAACTTTTGAGAGAAAGGAAATGTAAAAGAAACTGGTTGTTTACAGACTGCAGTCTTCTCAGTTCATCCCGTAACCCATCAGGTCGTTGGGGCACACTTGAAGACACTCCCAAAATCCCACGTCATTTTTCTCTGTCTGCCACCGCCTGTCGTGTCTCACGGGATGAAGGCTTGACCACTCAGTGATGTTGTCCACCCACCTCTTCCTTGGACGTTCTCGCCCTCTCATTTCCCGGTACGGAACCAAAGAGTATCGAGTTGGTAATTACGTTGGTCCTCGCAACGTTCCCGCACCAGGCCATCTTTCGTCTTATGATTGTTGTGAACAGATCTTCAAAAGGGCCAATAGCTCTTTCAATTCTCTGTCGTATTTCTACGTTCGTAACACGATCTTTATATGTAACATTTAGGAGTTTTCTATAGCACCTCATTTCCATTGCATGTATTCTGCCCTGGATATCTGCTGTAATGGTCCAGGTCTCGCAGGCATACAGAAATATTGAGATCACCATTAGTCTAAATTTTATGCCGAGGGCGAGCCGCTTGTCTTGCCATATACCAAGTAAGCGCCGCTGTTGTTTGTGCTATTCTTGCAATTACCTCTGGCTGCGATCCCTCTGTAGAGTCTTCTAGACCAGTATAAAAATGTTAATTTAAGTTAATATTGTTCAATGCCAAGTCAGTATGGACCGGAAATTTGGTTAAAGATAAAGGCAGTACAGAGGAAACTCCAGTCATTCATCAATAAATATCTATGGAGGATAATGGGTACGGTCTGACAAGACATGTTGAGGAATGAAGAGCTACAAGAAAGGAGCAACAAATCTAACTTCAGAAATTGTATTGGACAGGACACACTACGGAAAGTACCATCAGACAGACCCGTGACATTGAATCCACAGGTAAACAGGAAGAAAAGTAGACCAAGAAATGCATGGAGAAGAGATTGAAAATGAACTTATGTCCCTGGACCTCAAATGGAGAGATGCAGAAAGGGCAGCTGAAGATCAAACTTGCTAGAGGAGGGTTGTCAATGACCTATGTCCTGAAAGGAGCGATGACCATTGATGATGCGGATGTATTTCATGAAACATCCAAGTCACTATCAAATACAAAAGTCTCTCATTTTACCATATTTATTTGAATAGATTGTGACTGTAACCAGATCGGCTCATTCAAGTTAGAGTGCAACTCCAGCGGGGGTCAATGTGACTGCAAGCCAAATGTCGTTGGACGTCGGTGTGATCACTGCGCACCTGGATCCTTTGGGTTTGGTCTTAGAGGCTGCTCACGTAAGAACAAAATCAACATTTCAATATCTGAATATGTTATAGATCTCTCCGAATTTGTTATAGATCTCTGTGAATCTGTCATAGATCTCTCTGAATCTATTGTAGATCTCTCTGAATCTGTTATAGATCTCTCCGAATGTGCTGTAATTCTCTCTGAATGTGTAAAAAATCTCTCGGAATGTGTTATAGATCTATCTCAATGTGTTATAGATCTCTGAATATGTTATAAATCTATCTCAATGTGTTATAAATCTAATGTGTTATACATATTTCAGAATGTACATGAACATTTACATTTTGTTTTTGCATCATATCACGTATAACGTATTTGTTTTTTTTACTTTATATACACTATACACTTAATTTGTGAAATTTGTACATTAACATCCATGACAAAGGCTACAACTCCATATGTTAAAGAGTTTATAAGAAAAAATTAAAATGAAACAATTGAACTAAAATTGGGATTAATATATATATTATATATTCATCATCACTAATACAGTGGGAAGATGTGGACATTGAGTAAACAGTTGGATGGAAAAATAGAGCACTTGAAATGTGAATATACAAAAGAAATGGTTGAATTTCATTCAAAGAAAAACAAACAATTAAAGAAGTCCTGACAAGATTAGGAAAGGAAAGAAAATATTGAAAGACATAAAAATTAGACAAATAAAATATTTTGAACATATTTGGAGACGCCTTCCATGACCATGACCATTGAGCCTGTCCTTTCAGTTCCACTGTACTCCCTGTGATATGTTACGGTTCTGAGACACTAACACAATCACTAGAGGACAAATTGAGAGGAACACAGGCCTCCCTTGGGAGTCGGTTGGTTGGAATCACTCTGCGGAACCAACTTATGCAAGGTCTCCACATAGACGATTGTCCCTGGTGAAGGATGCGGTAATCCATGAAGACAAGGCAAAACATAGATAGACAGGTCACATGTTACAAAGAAATGATGGTCGATGGAGCACAGCGACAGCAGTCTGGTACCCCCAAGGTAGGAAGAGACCATGGGGAAGACCTCCGGTGCGCTGGTCAGACCCTCTTTCTGTACGCTGCACTTACAACGCACTGGACTCTTGTGGCCCAAGCCAGGGTCAGCTGGAGACGAAGTTGGGGCCCGCAGCTAACTGAAGAACAGGTCATCAAGCAAGATAGAGAGACACGATCCACTACTAAATACAGTTATGGAGGGAAAGGTTGAAGGAAGGCTGGGAAAAGGTAGACAGCGTTGTAAGTGGGAGAGCAATATCAAGAGATGGACTAATATCAGTCTGTGGATTGTGCCATCGAGGCGAGAGACAGAATGTTGGAGATCTATTACAGCCAGCATTCGATTCAGAGACCGTACTTGTCATCATAATCATCGGGGTTAATAGATCTCAAGAGACATAATTAAAATATCTGTGACAGAAAGTACTTATAATTTTCCTTCTTTGATCAACTGATGCTATGCTTCCAGTACGGTGAGGTTCATGAAAGAGACTGTACGTTTCAGGTCTTCGCCGGTCTCTCACAGCTTTTCTAGCATGATCACTCCCCTGGGCCAGACTGCTTCTCTTTGCTTTGCACAAGTGGGGCAGTCCTGCAGGATATGTTCTAGTGTTTGCTCGGATGCTCCACAACTGCATGTAGCAGTGTTTCTAAGACTCATTCTGTGGAGGTGGGCCTTGAAGTATTTATAATAAAACTATATGTTAGTATGAAGCGTAATATGTTGTTACCCCTTTCAAGTTCTGGAAAACTTTGCAGATTTATATAGTTTAGTCTGGGCCAAGTGCCGGAATTCTTTACGTCAAAGTTTTGTTCAAAATCAAATAAATTAATATTAAACAGATTTAACTAAAATTATGATCTAAACATCAAGAACTGGTGGGCTGGATGCCCTCAGCAAGTCGGACCACATGTCCAATTAGGGCCAAGTGGCAACAGTTTAGCATGATGAGTGTGTTTTTGAGATCTGTCTATTGAGTGATTTCATTGTAGAAGAACGACTAAGGAAATGTAAATCATTACACAAGTTTCCCATCCAGTTTGTCATGCCATCCTAGGTCTATATTCTTTGTCTGCCTTTCAGTTTATATTCATAAAAAAACTGATTCTCATTAGCCAATCTGGTATTAACTATAGCGGCCAGCGGCCCAGAGCTGTCAAGACCCTTCTCCACCTCCACGTTGTTATCCTTTATAACAGGCTGCAACATGGCAGACTGGCTAAGGAGAAGGGAAAGAGGATAGCCCACTAACCCGGCATCCAAAGATGCCATGCTGAATTCTGATGTTTCGGCCTGAAGGTGCAAATATTGCAATCAAGCTGTAAACTGCGACACAATGCATTCTGTTCTCTGGGCTGCAACTTGCAAAGCCCTTTTTTAGGTGTTGGTAACGGGAGTTTAAGAACGAAGAAGAAGAATTAGCCATTGTAAATTTTAATTTTGACCTTTCAGCTTGCAACTGTCATGAATTTGGAGCATGGAACAACTTCTGTAATGATAAGACTGGCCAATGTACCTGTATCGAGAATGTTGCCGGTCGTGCTTGCGGTCAGTGCCGTGTTGGATTCTGGGGGTTCCCGCAGTGCCGGCCATGTCAGTGTCATGGGAATGCTGATTCGTGTGATCCTCTAACCGGAGGTTGTATTGGATGCAAAGATTTCACCACTGGCAGTTTCTGTGATAGGTTAGTAAAACTATCATAACTAATAAATTTTAAAAACTGTCCCGCAACTGAAACTGATCAGTTTTGATCAGTAAAGAGGGATCACAGCCAGAAGTAATTGCAAGAATAGCACAAACAACAGTGACGCTGACTCGGCTGAAACCTATATGGCAAGCCAAGCGCTTCGCCCTCGGCATGGAAGTTAGACTAATGTGCTCTTTGGTGCGATCAGTATTTCTGTATGCCTGCGAGACCTTGGCCATTACAGCAGATATCCAGGGCAGAATACATGCAATGGAAATGAGGTGCTATAGAAAACTCCTAAATGTTATATATAAAGATCGTGTCACGAACATAGAAATATGACAGAGAGTTGAAAACGCTATTGGTTCTTTTGAAGATCTATTCACAACAATCAAAAGATGAAAGATGGCCTGGTATGGGAACGTTGCGAGGACCAGCGAAATTACCAACTCAATACTTTTTGGTTCTGTACCAGGACAGAGAGGGCGAGGACGTCCAAGGAAGAGGTGGGTGGACAACATCACTGAGTGGTCAAGCCTTCGTCCCGGTGAGATACGACAGGCGGCGGCAGACAGAGAAAGATGGCGTGGGATGTTGGGAGTGTCTTCAAGTGTGCCCCAATGACCTGATGGGTTATGGGATGAACTGAAACTGAATTTTTACTCTTTAAACCTTACCACACCGCACCCAAAAATTACGTATTATTTCCGTTAGCATCATTATTTTTCGGCACGTCACGTCATGGTTGTGGCTTTGAAATGATCTAAAAAAATTTTTTTTAAATATAGATATATATTAATAAAGAACTTGTTGGTGTTATTGTTTTTATTATTTGTGTGTTAGTTTCTGAGATACAAGAAGATGAAGATGATAGTGTTGAAAAACAGCACAACATATAGACTCGTCCGCTTTCAGAGTCCCTAGGTTGAAAGAAAAAATCTGCAGAAAACGTATTTCAATGTTTATCAATATGGGCATATCTGTCACTTTCAACCATAAACGTAATTATTGTATCTACATAAACAAACTAAATAGATCTACCTCAGAGAAATCTGTTGCAGAAACTTAACTCCTCCATTCTCAATAATGGAAGAATCTACAAATCCAAGTAAAAAACAAGAATTCCTTTCCAAAAGTCTCAAACAAATTTCAAAATTGCCATTGTTTTTATCCGACTGTACAGGACGGAAGTTGCAACTCTCTACAATCAAATGAGCAGTATGTTCAATCATTTTTATACATTAACTCTGTAGTTTATATATGATAAATCGATGGCCCTGAAGGTGATGCCGTAGCACAATATTGAAAATGGGCGAAAATCTGTTCTGTATTTCTGCGTTGTTGGTGTGGGAAAGCTTAATTGCAAGTGTCATTTGTTATAAGTGTGACATGCACCATTTTCAAAATTTCTGAATGATATAATTTGAAGAGTCAGTCTGGCTGCCGCCTGTATGAACGCCCTGTATAGAGTCTACAACCAGCAGGCTTTAACTGAAAACCAAAGACTGGACTATTCTGCAGAGGAATCAGATTTGAAACCTTCAACATCAAAGGTGTATTCTTGCAACCCACTGGTGTGACTGAGTCTCAAGTGACAAAGTTACCTGATGGACAGGCCTAAAACAAAAAAAAACCGCTCACTGTTCTAAACAATCGTCGTTTGGCCCTGCTTGGACATATGGCTCGCATTGCCAAGGATGTCTCCCACCTGCCAGCTCTTGAAGCAGACTATGAACATCAAGGATGGGAAACAATCCTCTCCATCATGGTCCCACCACTGCAGCCATCCACACCACCTGGTTAGGTCAAATTGGAAAGACATCCTCATTGCGTGCAGCCTGGGACTCAGCCACTCATCATGTTCTTCGGCGATAGGCGCGACGGGCCCTTGTCATCTAAGCGGATAACCTACCTACCTTAAAAAAGTGTACATAAACTGGATTTATAGTAGTACATATGGGAGGAAAGATTAAGTCAAGTCATACCGTAACTGGTGAGGTTGTTGGGGCACACATGAAGACACCCCCCTCTGTTAGCGGTCGCTGCCTGTGCCTCCTCTGGTTTGAGATTGGTCCATTCTTTTATGTTATTCTCCAATTTCTTTTTAGGATGATCTCTTTGTCGTCCGCCTTGCACCTTTCTGTGCAAGACCATTTAATCTCCTTATGTGGCCATACCAGGCGAGCTTCCTTCTTTTGACCATTGTCAAAAGATCTTCAAAAGGCCATATACTGTTGTAATTATTTCTCGTATTTCCTCATTTGTAACTCGATCTTTGTATCTGGCGTTTAGAAGTCTTTGGAAACAATCTCATCTCCAAGGCCTGTATCCTGTGCTGCAGGTCGATAATTGTCGATATCACAAGCAAAGAGGAATATTGACAGGACCAATGTACGCATTAATCTGATCTTCGTGCGTATGGCTAACCATTTGTCTTTTGCCAGATTTTGTTCGTCGTGCAAGCGTTGTTATTGTCTGTGCTGTTCTAGTCAACACCTCACATTTTGATCCTTCATCACTGACAATCGAGCACAGATGTTTAAAACGGTCGACCACTTTGTGTTCCTGGTCATTAGCCTTTACCCCACCTGTTGAAACCCTTGACGTTGTTGGTCATTAATTTTGTCTTTCCGACGTTAATCACACCATAGTCAAGAGCTGTTTCTTCTTCTTTTTACGCTGTCAGACGTCAACTTGAATTTGTTCGAAGAAAGCAGCTGTCATCCTGAGGCTGTCGATACTGCCATAGAGCTTGTCTAATGTTGGCACTGGTGATGGCCATATGTGCTTTCTCTGGTCCTCGTATGTTGGGCAATTTTGCAGCAGATGTTCAGCGGTCATTTTAGATGGTACCTCAGGCTGTTGTGGCCTGTGAGGAGGCTGAAGACCACGACCTGCTCTCTTCTGTTCAACTGGTAATAAGCATCATTTTTTGTGTAGCCAGTATGCTCTGTTTCCCATTTGGCCATGTATCTGGCCCTAATAAACCTTTTGGACTCTTCGTAGGTCACATTAGAATCTGGTTGTGGTAATCTTGCACCTTCATTTGCCAGTCTGTCTGCCTCCTCGTTACCTTGAATGTTACAGTGGGATGGAACCCACCGTACCACTACTCTTTTTGGTGCAGACTGCTGGCATAGTTGACAGAGTACTGTTCTTAAATCATTAAGTTCTGTATTTTTCTGGCTTTTTAGTGCTGTAACCACGGAAAGGGCATCTGTAAACAGGACCATCTGGCTTTCATTGCTTTCGTCTGTCAGCATTGCTTCTACTGCAGCCTTCAGTGCCTTTGCCTCCGCTCTGAAATTGCTTGAGAATTTTCCAGTTGCCACTGACAGTGTTATTTTTCTATGATTTGTTAGACTCAGGAATACCTCTTCCCTTCCATTCTGTGTTGTGTTTGTTACAGAACTGTCGATGTATGCATGGGTCCAGTCCATGCTTGGGTAGTTTTTCGCTATGTGCCTCAGGTTATGTCTCTTCTTTCTTTTTCAGTCTGGCTGTTCTTGTTTCCAATACCTGGTATATTTTCTACTACCTCTGGAATGATATGCTGCTTCCAGGTGGGTTTGCGTACAGTAAGGATGGGCTTTGGTGTTGTTATGGTGTTCATAGGGTCTTCGCTCATCTTTGCTTTGGCTATTTCTACAAAGTTTCTCAGCTTTAGTTTCCCTTTTCCAAATCTATTTAGTCTCTGATGCATTGTATCGTCTGTCAGTCTTCTTATTTTCTCTGCTTGCTGCTGGGCTCTGCAGTCTCTTCTATTGGTCATGGATTGCAGATTTGTAATCTTTTCAAGTTCTACAATTGGCGTTGACTTCATGCCTCCTGTTATAACTCTCATGGCTTGGTTTTGAAGTTCGCTAATTTTATCAAAGTTCGCCTTTGCTGCTGTTGCCAATGCCATACTCGAGAACTGGTCTCACTCTTCCTGTGTACAGTTTCTTCGGTATTCTTCCGTCTGCTCCCCAACTTGTGCCAGCAAGTTTCCTTATGATTGCCATTCTTTGTCTTGCTCTCATTCGGTTTCTGTCGATCTGACTTTTCCATGTCATGCGCCGATCTAATGTGACGCCCAAATAGTTTGGGTTGTCGTTTAGCCGCAGATATTTGCCATTAAGACTTATTTTGGTGTTCTGCGGTTTATTTGAAAGGGAGAATATCGTACATGTTGTTTTTTCTTCATTTATTTTGACCAGCCATGATTTCGCCCACTCCTCCAGCGATGTTAGGGCCTGCTGCATCCGATTGTTTGCTACTGTGAGATTTTCTTCAGAGGTCCACATAGCCAGATCGTCTGCAAACATGGAGCTGTGGACTCTTCTTGGTATATTCTCTGTGATGTTTATATACACCAGAAAAAGTGTGGGTGACAGTACTCCCCCTTGGGGTACTCCTTGCCCCAGTGTCACCTTTTTGCTCATCTGCCCTTGTACTTGGACTCTGGCTGTTCTGTTTTCGAGGTAGTGGCTGATCCATCTGTACATTTTTCCAGATACTTCACTTCTTCGTAGCTTGACTTTAAGTCCCTCTTTCCACACCTTGTCAAATGCCTTCTCTAGATCCACCCAAACCGCTACTGTATGCATCCTCTATTTCCTGAGCTATGAGAGTGATCTTGTCCTCAGTGGATCTGTGTTGTCTAAATCCTGCTTGCTGTGGAATTGATATGTTTTGCTTCCAGGTGCCACATCAGCCTGGTGTTTATCATGCGCTCCTTCAGTTTACCTACATAGCTCAGTAGACTGATAGGCCTGTATCCATTTGGATCTATTCTATCTTTTTCTCTGTTTGGTACTGGTATAAGTACAGCATCTTTCCATGCCTGCGGTACAATTTCCCTTTTCCAGCTTTGGTTCAGGACTGACAGTAATTTCCTCTTTGCTGTTTGGCGCATCCCCATCAGCATTTCATTTGTTACCCCATCTATTCCGGGCGATTTCTTTTTCTTTAAAGTTATCATGGCCTCATTCATTTCATTCATTGAAGAGCTGTTTCATTGAGCCTTCTGACCTATTCTCGAGTTCCGCTTCTGTTCCCGCCAACCCGTCGATGTCATGCAAAACGAAGGTTGGTAATCATTCTGTCCCCTATCTTGACAGTTCCAACATGATCTCTGAGTGTGTCACTCATAGCTCCCTCTAGAAATATGTTGAAAAGTATTGGGGAGAGTGTCCAACTCTGACTCACACCGACCGATGTGCTAAACTAAGAAAGATAGTACCATCGTAACCTTCAAAGTGTGCCATAATTGATAACTTAAGTGGGTTGTGAATGGGGTTGGACACCTCATGTTTGAATTGATGCTTATGTGCTTTGATAAAGGTTTCATGCAACAGGGCCAGCTGCTTTAGTGATTATGTGCTACATATAGTCATAAATAGGGGGGGGGGGGTGTCGCGGCGTGGTTAGTGGCGTGGCTCACTTGCTGGTGTTTGGATTCATGAAACAACAAGGTTGTACTCTTTTGGGAAGTAAACTTCTGCCGAAGACGGATGTGTCTGACCGAAAGGTGCAACTAGCGACACAGCGTGTTCTGTTCTCCGGACTACAATCTGCAAAGCCCTGAGGGCTTGATAGCAGGAGATTAAGAATGAAAGCACAAGAAGAAGGGAAGTAAAATCTATGAACAAAATTAATGCTGAAGTCAGATGCAATGGACCATCAAAGCGCAAAACGCAAGAAATAAGGCAATTGAGGAAAATATATAGGGTGAAAAGAAGACAAGAATTAAAGGGAGAGATTTTTTCAGTTATTGACTTGTTCTTATTATGCAAGATAATATTATCCACCAGATGTCAGCGTGGATACTACGGTGATCCCCGGATTGGTGCGGATATGCCTTGTAAGCCGTGCATGTGTCCAGGAGGACCAGAAAGTTCTGTACAGCATGCAGACACTTGTGCTATTCATCCTGTCACACAGGAGGTTTACTGTAACTGCCGAGCTGGCTACACAGGTAGGCTCGTTAGTGATGTGTTAGTGATGTGTTAGAAATGTGTTAGTGATGTGTTAGGGATGTGTTTGTGATGTTTTAGTGATGTGTTAGCGATGTGTTAGGGATGTGTTAGTGATGTAATGTTCCTAGTCAACCTGTACTTCCACAAGGGCAGATGCCCTTATGCTGGTCCCAGCTCTGGTATGAGCTGGATGAAAGCCGGGAGAAAGATTTCCTGCTTAGCAGGCTAGGCTCGAGCAGCTTAATACTCTTCAGCGTTGGGACAAGCGCTTACGGAGGGTGGTTAACCAATGTGCAAGTCCATTATAATAGACTCAAACACTAGAGCAAAGTAGACCCACAGCTTGTTAGGCGACATCTGTGCTGCTCTAAACAAACCACTTAACCATGGCCGGTGTTATGCCATGTCACACAGTCACCTCTTACGACCTGCTCTCTGTGGGGCAGTGGTGCTATTCTTGTAAAACAAATCTGTGTCAGTGAAACAGTGACTTTATAAATTTATATTAAAACGAATACCTGGAAGTGATACAAGAGATAAAAGTAGTACCTAAAAAATGGTATTTGATAAATATGGAAACAGTGAGAAACTCCCAACGTTTTTTGGTCAATCTGGAATATATTTATTTATTTTTATTTGCATTCGCCTTATTTCTCTATTTCCCAAGGAGGTGTGTGCTGCTCTACGGTTTATATTTTCCACCTTTTGGCCCAGTGCATCCGACTTTGGCATGCATTTTATGTAAGGATCTTTTCTAAGGGTTTTTCCCAGGGGTAATGGCCGATGCTGTGATTGGGGATCGAACCCAGCACCCTTGGATTGTGAGACGTGTCACTTAACCACTAGCCCACGCCGTCCCCAATCTCGAATATGAGGACTTAAGCCTTTGAACCTTGTCTGTAAAATCCCATTTCCCTGTAAAGTAAAAAAGCAAAGTAAAGATCCCGTTACACTGTGCGGCGTATAGGAAATATGGTGTTAGGCCCATATTATTTTGTAGCCAACGGCACATAGTGGAGGATGTGGTCAGCCTCACGCCAGCCGCCTTTACTTCCCAGGTCTTCTAGTACCCAATTTCTGTGGCTGGGTCGACCACAGGGGCTGGTTTGTGATCAGGAAAACAATCCCGCACTAACTGGGGACTGAACCCTGATTGCCTGACTAGAAGGCCGGTGCACTAATTACTGCAAATTTTAACAAATTTTTCTTGTGGTTAGAAGTCCGACATCCAAACAGCTCAGCCAGCCACATCTCTCACAAGAAATAAACCTTTTCCAAATAGAAGAAAAAGAAATGTGTCAATTACAAATATCACGTACAGCTATGATAGTCTAATATATATTTGTGTACCTGTCAGGTCGTAACTGTGATACCTGCATTGACAACTATTATGGAGCCCCAACTCTGCTTGGGGGCCAGTGCAAGCCTTGTATCTGTAACAATAATATCAATCCTGATGACCCTGGAAGCTGTGATCGTACAACCGGAGAATGTCGGAAGTGTTTGTTCAACACAGAGGGTTTTGCTTGCGAGCACTGCCGGGTGGAGTTCTATGGAGATGCCACTAAACAAAACTGTGTCCGTAAGTAATAACAAATGTATTACAAATATCAAGAACTCTGTTTTAAAGTTGTAGTGACAATCTTTCTTCTTTGATTGCTGTCTTATTATTTTTCTTCTTCATTCGCTCTCAATCTCCTGCTACCAAGCCCTGAAAAGGGCTTAAGTAGCAGAATGTAGTCCAGAGAACGGAATGCATTGCGTCCTTGACTTTTGATCTCCCATGACCGCTTTGGTATCCGATCTTCTTCCATTCTACAGACATGGCCAAACCACTGTAGTTGGGACTGCTCCACTCGTGTCTGCAGGGGTTGAACTTCAAGATTGCTACGTATTGTCTGGTTTCGGATCTTGTCCCTTTTCGTCACCTGAACTGCCTTTCTTAGGTACCTCATTTCTGAAGTTTGTAATTGCCTTTCTTGGGCTGTAGTCATTGCCTATGACTCACATTCATATGTCAAGACAGGCACATAGGTCGAGCAGTATACATCCATCTTTGTTTTCCTGCGTATTTCTCTTCTACTGAGGAAACCTCTGTTTATTGCATGGAACAGTTTACCTGCTGCTGCCCTTCGTGCAGTTAACTCCTCTTTGATTCCTCCCCTGCTGTCTATTACCACTCCTAGATATTTAAAGTTGCTGACCTGCTCCAGTACTCGTGTTCCCAGGGTTATCTGATGTCTCTTTTCATCTCTGGCGATCACCATGGTTTTTGTTTTGGAGTTGCTGATGTGCATTCCTCTCTTCTTCAACTCTTCTTCCCAGACCTGCAAGTTGATCTGGAGATGTGCTTCGGTTTTTGTGATCAGGGCCACATCGTCTGCAAATGCTAGTTCCGATATGTAACTTGGTCTCATCTTCCAGTACCGTACTTCATACTTTTTTGTCCGTTCCTTGCAGGCTTTGATAACTTCATCCATGAGGAGTATGAAAAGGTACGGTGATAGAATGTCCCCCTGTCTTATTCCGCTAGTGGTCTTGAACTCTCCTGAATTTTGATTTGATGTCCGCACATAATTTCTGCTTGTTGTATAGAAACTCTGTATGACAGAGATCAGGGGTCCTGGGATGTTCTTCCTTGTCAGGCACTCCCAGAGTTTGTCCCAAGGAACTTTATCCAAATGCTTTCTCCAAATCCAAAAAGCAGAGATGCATCTCTTTATCATATTCAAGAGCCTTTTCACTTAGCTGTCTGAGTGTAAAGATAAGGTCTTGAGTACTTCTGTTTGCCCTAAACCCACATTGAGTTTCATCCATATTTGGCTCTGCTAGACCTCTTAATCGCCGTTCTAGAATCCTAGAGTAGACTTTTCCGGGGACACTGAGAAGGGAAATACCTCTGTGATTTTCACATTGTTGATTGTCACCCTTTTTAAATATTGGTATTATTATTGCAACCTCCCAGTCTCTTGGTATCTTCTTGTGGCGCCAAGCTGCCTTGAGAATCTTCATGAATAGCATCTCTCCTGCCGCTCCCATGTATTTAACCATTTCTGGTGTTATACCATCATTTCCTGCTGCTTTACCAATCTTAATTTTCTCCAATGCTGCCTTTAGTTCTTCCATTGTGATATTATCGTTTCCCTCCATGGCTCCCTCTTCTTGAATTGGGACTGTTACTTCCAGAGCTTGGTTTTCCTCCACTCCAAGGAGATCTGAGAAATATTCTTTCATCTGTTCATTACCTCTTCTGGGGCAGTCAACAGCGCACCTTGTTTATCTTTAACAAATTTCAGGGGGCATTCCTTTTGCTTCCTCATGTTCTTTAAGGTTCTGTAGAACAGTTTCTGGTTTTCTCCAGCATTATTTTCCAGTTTCTCTCCAAATTCTTCCCAGGATTTCTGTTTGGCCTTGAGCACAGTCTTCTTTGCTTCTGTTCTCAAATTTACATATTCTTTATATTTCTTTGTTTGTTCTTCTGGATTTCTAGCCCCTAGGTATTGCTTCCATGCCTTTTTCTTTTCTCGTATTATTGTTTTCACTTCTTCTGTCCACCATGGTGTTCTCTTCCACCCTTCTTTGGTTTGACCGCATGCCTCTGCTGCAGTCTCTTTGAGAATGTCTTTGAATTTTACCCAAAGCATTTCCATATCTTCTTCAGATTCCTCTATCCTTTCTATTGCTGTTGTTATGAACCCTTGGTATCTCCTCTTAACATCTGGTTCTCGTAGTTTGTAAGCCTTAATTTTATTTTCTCCTTGTGTATTATGTTTTATGCTTGCTGATGGGTCTTGCCTAGCTGGATAGTGTTTTTCAATTTCTCTCTTTATTTTAACTAGGTGGTGATCGCTTCATATCTCTGGTCCTCTGAACACTCTAGCATCCTTTACATACTTGAAATCAGTTTTCCTCACTATTGCATAGTCAATTATGGATCTTTCATTTCTTGCCGGCTCACATCTTATGTAGGCATGGATACGCTTGTGTGGAAACCTTGTATTTGTAATGACAAGGTTTTGTTCTCTGCAGAATCTCAGCAGTCGTTTTCCATTGTCATTTAAGACATCTTCTCCATACCTAACGATCACTCCATCCCATTTAGAATAGTCGTTTCCAACTCTTGCGTTGAAGTCTCCAAGGAGAAGTATTTCATTATGGCAATCGTCAATGGTCCTTTGAAGGAGCTCATAAAATTAATCTTTTATGTCAGTGCTCTCATCTTCGTTTGGTGCATACACAGTGACGATATCCATTTGACTATCCTCCTCTTGTAGACTAAGAACCATCAGTCGTTCTGAAATGAACTTCCATCTTTTAATGTTTGCTTTGTTGTTACTATTCACCATACAACCAACCCCTGCCCTGGCTCGTTCACTCATGGGAACTCCGCTGTAGTATAACATGTTGCCGTCATGGTCCAGAACGCCCTGTCCCTTTTTCTTTGTTTCTGTAAGTGCCAGGACTGTCAATTTTGCTCTCTTCATCTCCTCTATTAGTTCATGCTCTTTTCCGTTTATACTTCGTACATTCCATGGTCCGTTAATCGTGGTCCTTATTTCTCGCCTGTTCGTCGCCGTTGAGGTCAGTCCGGTTTTCTCTGTGTTTTGACTTGTAATCGTTTTTTAAGACAAACAGGTGATTAGCCTGTTGTGTCTTTGCATGGTGGAGGGGCTGCCTCCTTACAGCCTCCATGCCTGCCGGCCCGTTTTTGTCCACAACTGCTTATTTATTCGCAGCTAACCTCCAAATTAGAAGGCCTTTCAGCAATCCGCAATCCTGCTGACGCGCCTGGTAGGAGGTAGGTGCCTCCCCCAGGTCCATCCTATACTAATCGCCATAAAATCAGTATTTTGTGCAATTAATATTTATCTGTTGTTGGCTTGTTAGACAATTTGTGTTGTTCTTTATCCCCGATGAAGGCATTTTGATCATAATGTTGGTATCATTATTTTGTCTGTTGTATCTGAGTCATCCATGATTATGAGATCAAGGTGCTGAGCAGTGCATCATATGTATGGTCAGCAACCCAAAGCTGACAGTTAGCGTCATGGCCAGCAACCCAAAGCTGTCAAGACCATTCTCCACCTCAGTGTGGTGATTCTGGTAACAGCTGCAGCAGGGCAGACTGGATAAGGAGAAGGGATCGAAGAGGGAAGGTCAAACTGGTACCCAAAAATTCCATGCTGAAGTTGGATGTGTCAAACCGAAAGGTGCCTATATCGCAGTCAAGCTACTACAGCACAACAAATTCCGTTCTCTGGACTACATCCTATTGCGTGCAAATCCATTTTCAGGGCTTGGTAGCAGGAGTTTGAGAGCGAACAACGAAGAAGAAGAAGATGCATGTTTATGTTGTCAGGTCATGTGGAACTGAACCTGGCGTTGGATGAAGTCATTACTGAGGAGGAAGTCGACAGGGCAATCAGTTCACTATCTATAGGAAAAGCTCCAGGAGCTGATGCAATACCAGCAGAGGTATATAAGACAGCTGGCCCATCCCTCACCAGAAGGATCACTGAACTCTTCTGTCACATGTGGCCTGAAGGAAAAATTCCGCAGGAGCTAAAGGACGCCTCAATCGTTTACCTGTACAAAAGAAAAGGCAACCGTCAGGAATGCAAAAATCATCGTGGAATATCGCTACTCTCCGTAGCAGGCAAGATCCTAGCTCGCTTACTGCTAAACAGGCTCAAGAAACACCTTGAACAAAGCCACCACCTCCCAGAAAGCCAATGTGCAATCTCTAAAACGTTTCTAGTATCAAACGGAGTAAAACAAGGATGTGTACTCGCCCCGACTTTGTTCAGCATGATGTTCGCGGCCACAATGACAGACGCCTTCAGATCATTGGAGCTTGGAATACCCATAAAGTACCGCACAGATGGCAAATTACTCAATTCCAGAAGAATGAAGGCCAAAACCAAAGTGGCTGGCTACATAATCAGGGAACTTGTATTTGCTGACGACTGCGCTCTAATGAGCAACTCAGAACTGAACATGCAGGTTGGAATGGACCAGTTCTCTGCCGCATGCAAAAATTTTGGCCTGACCATAAATGCCAAAAAAATAGAGGTCATGTACCAACCAGCACCAGGCATGCCGTACACAAAACCAGAGACTACAGTCAGTGGGCAGACGTTGAATGCCGTAGACAAATTCACATATCTGGGCAGCACGCTGTCGAGATCTGTCAGCCTAGACGATGAGGTGGCAAGCAGAATAGCAAAGGCCAGCACAGCCTTTGGTAGAATGCGCTCGATGGTCTGGGCACGTCGTGGCATCAGCGTCAAGACCAAACTCAAAGTCTACCGTGCAACCATCATTCCAACCCTACTATACGCTTGCGAAAGCTGGACTGCATACTCTGGACATGCAAGGAGGTTAAACCACTTCCACACAGGTTGCCTGAGGCGAATATTCCACATCCGATGGCAAGATCGTGTAACTGACATCGAGGTTCTCTCGAGGGCTAACATACCCAGCATCCATGCACTGCTAGAAAAAGCACGACTAGGATGGGCCGGACACCTCGTCCGTATGTCAGACGAGCGGCTCCCAAAGAAGCTTCTCTACGGCGAGCTGAGAGAGGGATGGCGCGAGAGAGGGCGCCCAAAGAAACCTTTTAAAGATGGTCTGAAGGACTCACTAAAAAGTTGCCAGATAGACATCGACAACTGGGAATGTCTTGCGCAAAACAGATCTGACTGGAGAAGCGCAGTCAAATCGGGTGTAGCTGCCGGTGAAGACGACCGTGTTGTTAAAGCCCAGAGCAGACGCGAGACGCGGTAATCTCGAGCAGCGGGAACACCATCCCCTTCTACAAACCTCGTGTGCCCGATATGTAGCAGATGTTTTCGTGCTCGCATTGGCCTGGTCAGCCACATGTGCACTCACACCCAACAGGGAAATCTGTGACAAGGATGATGTCGGCGGTCGTCAGCGACAACGATGGACAGCTATTATACAGTCATCCACATGAGCAGATCCTTCTTCTTCTTCTTCTTCTTCTTCTTCGTTCGTTCGTTCTCAATCTCCCACTACCAAACACTGAAGGGGCTTAAGTCGCAGAATGTAGTCCAGAGAATGTAATGCGTTGTGTCGTAGTTTACAGCTTGGCTGCGATATTTGCACCTTTCGGTCCAACACATCCGACTTCAGCAAGCATTTTTTGAGTACTGGGTTAGCATTCCCTCTTCGATCCCTTCCCCTTAGCCAGTCTGCCCTACTGCAGCCAGTTATCCAGGATCACTGCGTGGAGGTGTAGAAGGGTCTTGGCAGCTATGGTTCGCTGGTCCTGACGCGTGGTTGATGATAGCGCAAATCTTCCTGCCTCACTTAAATCTATTTATATCCAGTTGTCTTGACTAACATGTTTTGTCATTGGTAAGACCAGGGTAGCTCAGGACGAGAGCGTGGTTGATGATAGCGCAAATCTTCCTTCCTCACTTAAAACTAATTAAAGTGCAAGCTACACTGTCAGACCTTGGACAACTGCACAAATTTCTCTATCCTAACTCACCATGTGCGATGTGTAACTGATGTATTTAACAGGTTGTGTACATCAACAAAGACAGCTTATGTGTAACTGATGTATTTAACAGGTTGTGTACATCAACAAAGACAGCTTATGTGTAACTGATGTATTTAACAGGTTGTGTACATCAACAAAGACAGCTTATGTGTAACTGATGTATTTAACAGGTTGTGTACATCAACAAAGACAGCTTATGTGTAACTGATGTATTTAACAGGTTGTGTACATCAACAAAGACAGCTTATGAGTAACTGATGTATTTAACAGGTTGTGTTTATCAACAAAGACAGCTTATGTGTAACTGATGTATTTAACAGGTTGTGTACATCAACAAAGACAGCTTATGTGTAACTGATGTATTTAACAGGTTGTGTACATCAACAAAGACAGCTTATGTGTAACTGATGTATTTAACAGGTTGTGTACATCAACAAAGACAGCTTATGTGTAACTGATGTATTTAACAGGTTGTGTACATCAACAAAGACAGCTTATGTGTAACTGATGTATTTAACAGGTTGTGTACATCAACAAAGACAGCTTATGTGTAACTGATGTTTTTAACAGGTTGTGTACATCAACAAAGACAGCTTATGTGTAACTGATGTATTTAACAGGTTGTGTACATCAACAAAGACAGCTTATGAGTATCTGATGTATTTAACAGGTTGTGTACATCAACAAAGACAGCTTATGTGTAACTGATGTATTTAACAGGTTGTGTACATCAACAAAGACAGCTTATGTGTAACTGATGTATTTAACAGGTTGTGTACATCAACAAAGACAGCTTATGAGTATCTGATGTATTTAACAGGTTGTGTACATCAACAAAGACAGCTTATGGCAAACATCAGGACAAGACGGTCATCCTTTTTTCAGGCATGTCATGAGAAGAGGTGGGCTGGAACACACGGTGATAACGGGCAGAATCGCAAGCAAGAGGAAGGCACAGGAGAGAAAATATTGGACAGCTTGAAGGCATGGCATGGGAGGCGATCAACGGCAGAACTGATAAACCGATACTTGTGATAAGTGAAAAGGGAGGTCTTTGATTGCCTACGCCAACTGGTAGGGCACTTGATGATGATGATATCAACAGTTAGGTACAGATGTTGCACTCAGAAGGTTGTGTATGCGAACAGATGGGTACAGAATAGCTCAACATGTAACTAATGGTTATACAAGTTAAATTTAACAATTGATTCCTCAGGTTGTGTATGCCAGCAACTGGGTACAAATACTGCACTAGGAGGGTGTGATCGTCAGACTGGCCAGTGTCCTTGTCTGCCTAATGTGGTTGGACAACGTTGTGACCGGTGTGCATCAGGCCACTGGAATATGGCAAGCAGAGAAGGGTGTACTCGCTGTAGCTGTGACCGTACTGGTTCTGTGACACCAGAGTGCAACCAGGCAAGGGGATTAGTTGTGTCGTGATGCTGCATGTTTGTGCCAGGAAACTGGTTGATATTATTGAAATGTCTGCAATTTTTATTTTAACTTCTTGAACCCTGGCCACCCAGGCTGTAAAATCCCATTACCCTATGCTCCTGAAAAAATATACACAGTGTAGACATTTCAGGTCAAGTCATCCCGTAACCGATGACGTCGTCGGGGCACACATGAAAACACCCCCACGACCCAATGCCACCTGTCTTTGTCAATGGCCACTGCCTAGTCCTCATCTGGTCAGAGATTGGTCCATTCTTTTATGTAGTCCTCCCACCTCCTTTTGGGACAACCTCTTCGTCATCGGTGTTAGACCTTTCCATGTAGGATCGTATTTGCAAGACCGTTTGATCTCGATATGTGGCAGTACCAAGCGAGTTTCCATTCCTTGACCGTTGCTAGGGGTCTACAAAAGACCTTATTGCTGTTGTAATTCTTTCTCGTATTTCCTCATTTGTAACTATGTCTTTGTATGGGAGTCGCTTAGTGCAGTGGTTAGCGCGCTGGCTTAGCATCTGAGTGGTCCTGGGTTCTTTCCCCAGTTGAGGCGATAATGTTTTTTCAGACCACAATGGCTTCCGGGTCGACCCAGCCTTAAATGGGTACCTTTGAAATATGAGATCGCTAACACCTCATACCCCTACAGCAGTAATGCTATGGGTTACTTTACTTTACTTTGTATGTGACTGCTAGTCTTCGGACATCTCATCTCCAAGGTCTGTATCCTCTGCTGTAGTTCAATCGTAATTGTGAGACATTCACAAGCACAGAGGAATATTGACAGGACCAATGTACGCATTAATCTGATCTTCGTGCAAGTGAGAAAAGCTATTTACTGTGACAAAACTATGTGTTCTAATTTCATTATTCTGTCTCAAATTGACTGACCTGATCATCTCCAATGTTCCTACTTGTTGACATGATCAACTCCAATGTTCCTACATGTTGACCTGATCATCTCCAATGTTCCTACTTGTTGACCTGATCAACTCCAATGTTCCTACATGTTGACCTGATCAACTCCAATGTTCCTACATGTTGACCTGATCAACTCCAATGTTCCTACATGTTGACCTGATCAACTCCAATGTTCCTACATGTTGACCTGATCAACTCCAATGTTCCTACATGTTGACCTGATCAACTCCAATGTTCCTACATGTTGACCTGATCAACTCCAATGTTCCTACATGTTGACATGATCAACTCCAATGTTCCTACTTGTTGACATGATCATCTCCAATGTTCCTACATGTTGACATGATCATCTCCAATGTTCCTACTTGTTGACATGATCATCTCCAATGTTCCTACATGTTGACATGATCATCTCCAATGTTCCTACATGTTGACATGATCATCTCCAATGTTCCTACTTGTTATACCAATAAATTGCGGAACATATTTATTGAAGACCATCCTCTATCAAATGTACTTGATACATAATATGAGATACCTCCTCCACCACTGGACAAAGATCCTTCGAGGTGCAAGAACAGATTCAGCTTGATCATATTCTGATTCACACCTATTATCGTTCAAATAATCACTTGTCTTTTTCAGAATAATCACTATCTAAATCCAATTTATTGGTCTCTGAATCCTTGAGAATACTTTCAATGGCATGTCGTTAACCTTTTTGAACGGCCATTTACAGAATTTTCAAAACTACTTTCCATCACAAAAATCACAAAATTCATCAAAAAAATTCCTAAATGTTGTGGATAGAGCCATATTTGTTGTTGCCTGGAAATCTGTGTACTTTGTTAAAAATGTCACGATATTATGGGCCAAAATCCTAGTGGTACAGTGTGAAATATGCCTTCAAATAAGGGTCCACCCGTCACACCGAACCATAGATGGTTCGGGGAATGGGGTATTTACACACACACCGGTTCATCAGTGTCACTGGTTTAAAGGGCTAAATTGTTCTTTCTGTTGCAGGGATCCGAGTGGGACGAAAGTGATTTATAAGGTTGAGAAATATAAATGACTTGCCTTGGCAGTCATCATACAGTGTGCAGGGTACATTTTTTGTCACCCCCAGTAGAATAGTGCAAAGATTAATGTCAGGGTCAGATGAAACATACTGACTAAGACCATATCTCAGATTTTTACCTTACACCTGGAAACAGACTGTGTTAAATAGCTTGGCCAAAAAGTCAAAGAATTTGCAGGTGTTTTGTAAGGGATGAATCGAGTGTACAGGGTATTAGTGATTATTGGGGTGCCAAGCAATAACTTTTCTTTTTCTGTGGCAAATCTTGAATAAATTAGCAGCAAAAAATGCACTGTCTTATATTGATGCACTGTCTTATATGGAAGCACTGTCTTATATGGATGCACTGTCTTATATGGATGCACTGTCTTATATGGATGCACTGTCTTATATGGAAGCACTGTCTTATATGGATGCACTGTCTTATATGGATGCACTGTCTTATATGGATGCACTGTCTTATATTGATGATGGCAGTTAGGTTGGCGTACAGGTTCTAACTTGATTATATTCGGAGGAAGACTAACGTCTGGTCAAGCAAAATATACTGATCAGATATGTTAGTTGGTCAGGCAAAACATACTGGCCAGGACCCTCACCTCGGTTTCCTAGTAGCCCTCCCTGGAAACGGGCTGTTTTCATGGCAGCCTGGCTAACGAGGTGAGGGATCGACGTGATCCCCTTAGTAGTGAGTGACATGCAGATGAATCCAAGCATAGCACAACTGCCTGGAGTACCTTGATCCACCTTCATCAGCACGCTCGGGATGTGAGGAAAGCTACTGCAACCTGCCACTTAACATCCTTTTTAGGGCGCACAAAAGAGTAACCTACTCATTGTGGGCATTCAGCAACAATAACTTCTTTATTTATTTGTCAAGTTTGAATTCTCATATTTGTTTGGTTGTGTCATCTATATTTAAGAAAGTTTGCATATTTATACGAGGGGCAGCTTCAAAAAGTTCCCAGAATTAGTGGATTGTATAGAAATAAGTTACATTAGAATTATCTACACTACATTTCCTTCAAAGTAGTTCTCTTCGGCAACTACACATTTTTGCCAACGTGCATAGAACTGCTGGAAACATTCGTGGAACCCATTCTTGGACACCTCTCTCAGCTGCTGGAAACATTCGTGGAACCCATTCTTTGACACCGCTCTCAGCTGCTGGAAACATTCGTGGAACCCATTCTTTGACACCTCTCTCAGCTGCTGGAACCCATTCTTGGACACCTCTCTCAGCTGCTGGAAACATTCATGGAACCCATTCTTGGACACCTCTCTCAGCTGCTGGAAACATTCATGGAACCCATTCTTGGACACCTCTCTCAGCTGCTGGAAACATTCGTGGAACCCATTCTTTGACACCTCTCTCAGCTGCTGGAAACATTCGTGGAACCCATTCTTTGACACCTCTCTCAGCTGCTGGAACCCATTCTTGGACACCTCTCTCAGCTGCTGGAAACATTCATGGAACCCATTCTTGGACACCTCTCTCAGCTGTCTTGTTGCATTGGTGATAACATCCTCAGCATCCTTGAATCGCTCCTCCTTTCAGTGAACGATTTCAGTCGAGGGAGCAAGAAAAAATCAGCCGGTGCCAGGTCGGGAGAATATGGTGGATGTTCCAAGGTAATCATATTGTACTTTGCGAGGTACTGCTTTATCATGCAGCATAATTCAACTGTTTGTTCTCCATTTTTCTGGTTGTTTTCTTCTGATTGCATCTGTTAGACGACAGAGGATATCAGCGTACATTTCCTAGTTAACCATTAAGCCTTCAGGAATGAAATCATGGTAGACAATACCCTTGGAATAAAAAAAAAACTTCCAACTTAACTTTTTCTTTGCTCTTGTCCAAACAAAATTTCTGTGTCTGGTGAGATGTGGGAGATTTCCATTCAGAGGACTGACGTTTTGTCTGAGGATTGTACAGAAAACACCAGGTCTCATCTCCTGTGATTGTTTTTTTTTAGAAAACTGCTATCTTGACCATTGTGATTCGGTCTCCTGCCAGGGTCAATCTTGTTTCTTTCTGTTCAAGTTGACAAACAAGATGCATGTGCAATTTATTGTAGAGAATACTGTGGTTCTTCATCTCGTGTGTTAGCTCATTGATTTTGCCACATGGGTTCAATGTTCTGACAATATACAAGAAGTTTCCCCGGAGCTGACATATTGTGAGATTAATGCGTACACTGGTCCTGTCAATATTTCTCTATGCGTGTGAGACATGGACAGTTACAGCTGACCTTCAACGCAGGATACAGGCCTTGGAGATGAGATGTTTCCGAAGACTTTTAAACGTCACGTACAAAGATCGAGTTACAAACGAGGAAATCCGAAATAGAATTACGATGGCAATAGGGCCTTTCGAAGATCTCTTGGCAACTGTCAAAAAGAAGGAAACTCACTTGGTACGGTCACATATCGAGATCAAATGGTCTTGCAAACACAATCCTCCACGGGAAGGTGCATGGCAGACGACGAAGAGGCCGGCCCAAAAAGAGATGGGAAGACAACATAAAAGAATGGACCATTCTCTGACCAGAAGAGTCACAGGCAGCGGCTTTTGATAGAGAGGGATGGCGTGGAGTTGTGAGGATGTCTTCATGTGTGCCCCAACGACCTCACCGGTTACGGGATGACCTGACCTGATGTGGTAACTTCCAACTGATATTTCAACTTCTGAGGCCATTTTCTTGACACTAAGTCTTCTGTCAGCACACACAACGTTTTGAGCACGACCTTCACGGAAACGCTGGCGCCTCTCAAATACTTGTGATTTCTTCATTACAGTATCACCATATGCTTTATTAAGCAAGTTTGTATCTCTGAGGGTGACTTCTCAAGCAAAACACAGAATTTGACATTTGTACGTTGTTCAATCAAGGACATTTTCAACTCGACGATGCAACGAGCACAACACACAAACAAAATTCTGTAACTTCTGTTCGAGAGTATATGTGAAGGTCACATCTGCCATGCCATTTTGTCAATTTATAAATATATATTTTACACAATATAATCTTTCATTCAAACACAAGTCGACTATTCTCTGAACTATTTGAAGCTACCTTGAATAAATATAAAAATATAATTTGTCTGAAAACGCCATAACTCGCTAAAGGAACGGCATATGAACATTGTTACTTAATTTTCTAGTGCCGATTTCTAAATCAACGCAACTTATTTCAAGTAGCTATGTCATACCCTTCATGAGTTATGGACATATTATTATGCATTAGACTACAGCTTTGCAGACATGTGTTACACTGTTTATCGCGATGGAATAGGATTACTGTGTGAAACAGAGCGTTTTCAGTTTCTATTAGAAGGTATACAGAGTGGCGTAATCAACCAACCTGGTGGTTGCACTAATTCCGACATATTCTTCCTACTTTTAAACAGCTTACAGGCCAATGTAACTGTTTGCCCAGACGAGGAGGACTTCGATGTGCTGACTGTGAAAATTTCCTCTATGGGGATCCATATCACCAGTGCCTTTGTAAGTGTGAACTGCAACTGTGAATGTCTTGCTCTTCTGTGGTGTTCGTCCTGAAAAGGACGTTCTGCGTTAGTTTGTAGAGGGGCTGCAATATCAGCATCAGCACCTTTTGACCCATAAGGTTTTAACAGAGAATTTTTAAGAACAAGTTTGCCTACCTTCTATGATCTCTATTCTCATTTTTGGGACCGGCTTTGTCTACATTTACCAATCCCTATTCTCATTTTTGAGACTGATTTTGTCTACATCTACCAATCCCAATTTTCATTTTTGGGACTGGCTTTGTCTACATTTCATCATCATGTAGCATGTCCTTTAGAATCTGAACCTTATCTGTTAGCAGTACCCCATCCGCACTGTGAACTGGAGTATTACTAGAGGGCTGCGGGCCGTAGAGAGCTTTCAGTGCCTCGTAAAACGTACTGCTAACAGATAAGGTTCAGATGGGCAGACCACTTCTGCAAAATACTAAACCACCCATCGTCCATAAATGAAGAGGCCATCCGGCGAATGCCGCAGGTGGAACTGAACCTAGCGTTGGACGAAGTCATTACTGAGGAGGAAGTCGACAGGGCAATCAGTTCAATATCTATAGGAAAAGCTCCAGGAGCTGATGCAATACCAGCAGAGGTATATAAGACAGCTGGCCCATCCCTCACCAGAAGGATCACTGAACTCTTCTGTCACATGTGGCCTGAAGGAAAAATTCTGCAGGAGCTAAAGGACGCCTCAATCGTTCACCTGTACAAAAGAAAAGGCAACCGTCAGGAATGCGACAATCATCGTGGAATATCGCTACTCTCTGTAGCAGGCAAGATCCTAGCGCGCTTACTGCTAAACAGGCTCAACAAACACCTTGAACAAAGCCACCACCTCACAGAAAGCCAATGTGGATTCAGAGCCGGAAGAGGAACAGTGGACATGATTTTTGCCGCTCGCCAAATACAAGAGAAGTGTCGAGAACAAAATCAGGCCTTGTACACCACATTTAATGTTTTTTGACAAAGGCATTTGATACAGTAAACAGAGGAGGGCTGTGGATGATAATGTCTAAGTTTGGCTGCCCCAACAAGTTCATAACAATGGTGAAACAGCTACACGAAGGCATGTGTGCTCGTGTACTGGACAGCGGTGCAATCTCTAAAACGTTTCTAGTATCAAACGGAGTAAAACAAGGATGTGTACTCGCCCCGACTTTGTTCAGCATGATGTTCGCGGCCATGATGACAGACGCCTTCAGATCATTGGAGCTTGGAATACCCATAAAGTACCGCACAGATGGCAAATTACTCAATTCCAGAAGAATGAAGGCCAAAACCAAAGTGGCTGGCGACATAATCAGGGAACTTGTATTTGCTGACGACTGCGCTCTAATGAACAACTCAGAACTGAACATGCAGGTTGGAATGGACCAGTTCTCTGCCGCATGCAAAAATTTTGGCCTGACCATAAATGCCAAAAAAAATAGAGGTCATGTACCAACCAGCACCAGGCATGCCGTACACAAAACCAGAGACTACAGTCAGCGGGCAGACGTTGAATGCCGTAGACAAATTCACATATCTGGGCAGCACGCTGTCGAGATCTGTCAGCCTAGACGATGAGGAGGCAAGCAGAATAGCAAAGGCCAGCACAGCCTTTGGTAGAATGCGCTCGATGGTCTGGGCACGTCGTGGCATCAGCGTCAAGACCAAACTCAAAGTCTACCGTGCAACCATCATTCCAACCCTACTATACGCTTGTGAAAGCTGGACTGTATACTCTGGACATGCATGGAGGTTAAACCACTTCCACACAGGTTGCCTGAGGCGAATATTCCACATCCGATGGCAAGATCGTATCACTGACATCGAGGTTCTCTCGAGGGCTAACATGCCCAGCATCCATGCACTGCTAGAAAAAGCACGACTAGGATGGACCGTACACCTCGTCCGTATGTCAGACGAGCGGCTCCCAAAGAAGCTTCTCTACGGCGAGCTGAGAGAGGGATGGCGCGAGAGAGGGCGCCCAAAGAAACGTTTTAAAGACGGTCTGAAGGACTCACTAAAAAGTTGCCAGATAGACATCGACACCTGGGAATGTCTTGCGCAAAACAGACCTGACTGGAGAAGCGCAGTCAAATCGGGTGTAGCTGCCAGTGAATAAGACCGTGTTTTGAAAGCCCAGAGCAGACGCGATAACCGGAAATCCCGAACAGCGGGAACACAATCCCCTTCTACAAACCTCGTGTGCCCGATATGTAGCAGATGTTTTCGTGCCCACATTGGCCTGTTCAGCCACATGCGCACCCACACCCAACAGGGAAATCTGTGACAAGGATGATGTCGGCGGTCCTCATCGACAACGATGGACAGCTATTATTATTAGCATGTCCTTTGTAAAACGTAGCTCCCATCACAGTCTGTCTGAAAGAAACTCGTTCTCTTACCAAATCCCCAGCCTCTGCCACATTCATACTCAGGCATTCCTGGATATCTTGGTGCCGTCGTCTTCTTGGTCTACCCCTTCCTCTTTTACTTGGCACCATACCTTCCATCACTGTTCTCTCAAGACCGTTGTGTCTCTTGATGTGACCAAAGTATTTGCATTTTCTAGCCAAAATGGAATTGATAAACCAGTTCTCCTCTATGCTCAACTCTTTCCGAATGTCTACATTTGTTTTTTTCTCTATCCAGGATATTTTGAGGATCTTTCTGTAACATTTGGACTCAAAGGATTCGATTCTTTGTCTAGAAGTTTTGGTAATCGTCCATGATTCGCAGCCATAAGCTGCCACAGGAAAAACACATGCTCTCAAGACTTTTACCTTTATCATTTTGTTGGTGCTCTGCCATAATTTCTTCAGGCTGTTCAGTCTCTGCATTGCCATAGCTAGTCTTCTGATTTCTTTCAAGCAGTTGCCGTTTTTGTGAATTCTGGAGCCCAGATATTCAAAATGTGTGACCTAATCTATTTCCTCACCACCCACTGTAAATGTTTGCTGACATTGTGTTTTGTCGGTGGTCATTATCTTTGTTTTATTTATGTTTATGAACAGGTTTTGATCTTTACTATGTCCATTAACGGCTGAAAGTAGATGCTCTAGCCCTTCTGCACTTCTTGATAGTATCACTGTGTCATCTGTGTATCGTAACTCTGGAATCTCGTACCCCCCAATCGTAAATGGATCGAAACTTTCAATGTTCTCGTCTTCTCAAACATTTCTCATTATACATTCAGCATATATGTTGTACAGATAAGGTGAGAGGATACATCCCTGTCGGACTCCCTTTTGTACTGCAAACCAATCTGATGTTTGCCCAGATACTCGGACAGCGGCTTGTTGATCTTGGTATAATGTTTCAATGAGATGGACTATACGCAAAGGAAACCCCATTTCCTTCATGATTCTCCACAGATTTTGATGTTTTACCATGTCGAAGGCCTTGGTGTAATAAATGAAACATGTGTACAGGTCTACATTAAACTCTCTACACTTTTTGTAGATATTCCTTAAATTGACTATGTGGTCCCTGGTCCCTCTGTCTTTCCCAACACCTGCCTGGACTACGTGAATTTCAGATTCAAACCTTTTCTCTATCCTGCTTAATAGGATTCGCAAGAGTATTTTGCTAGTGTGGCTGATCAGCGGGATAGTTCGGTAGTTCGTGCACAGCTCCAGATTGTCTTTTTTGGAGAGGGGAATATAAATTGATTGCTTCTGGCCACTCTGCACTGTGCCATATCTGTTTATACAGCTTGTGATAAACTCGAGCACTTGCCTCCCCTCCTGCTTGTATTAGCTCTGCTGGGATATCATCGCATCCTGGGGACTTTCCCTTTTTCAGGCTTTTAATTGCAGAGCGTACTTCTTCCAATGTTGGTTCAGGTTCTTTCTCATCCTTTGGTAGGATTGTAACTGAGCGCTATATGCTATCTCCATACATGGTTCTGCAGTGCTCTCTTCATCTATTCAGTATGTCTTTGGTTTCTGTTAATGTGTTATCCTCTTTGTCATTTTATGACATGTGGAACCGGACAGAACTCCCTTGTCAGTGTTCTTATTGCCTTAAATGCATCTCTCTCTCTGCCTTGTTGCTGTAGGTTTTCTATATCCTTACACGTTTCCACTATGTATCTTCCTTTATCTTTTCTTATTTCTCTTCTAATTTTTCTTGCGCAGTTTTGCTATGCTGTGTTGGTAGCCTTACTTTCCATTTGTTTTAATTATTGCCTTTCTTCAATGAGTTTCTGTGTTTCCTCTGTATATAGCTCTGTTTCTTGTGCGACATCTTTTGAATCATTTCTTTCGCTGTCGAGATCAAAAATATCACTTGCGTTCGATGTCAACTCCTCAGATGTCATCTCTTCCTGTACCGCAAGCAACGCCTCAAATTTGTTCTCTACTCTGATGTCTACATCTACCAATCCCAATTCTCATTTTTGGGACCGGCTTTGTCTACCCATTGCGATCCCTATTCTGATTCTTGGGACAAGGTTCGTCTACCCATTGCGATCCCTATTCTGATTTTTGAAACTGGGTTTGTGATCCCTATTTTCTTAGCCATTTTCATCGCCAAACCTAGTCTCTGCTTGCCTGAAGTTGATGATAAGACACTGCGACTGGAACAACTATTGCATCAAAACCAATGGAAGACAACTAAACCATCTCAGATTCACAGACATCGGCCTCATCAGAGAGACACTCCTAGTAGCGACAGAGATGCTATGGTCACTAGACATGGAAAGCAGGCCTAACCATAAACCTACTGAAAACCAGGCCTATGTGCAACCATTTCACAGAGCCCAACCACACTCTTGAATGGATTGGCCATAGAAGACACTGACGAATATGTCTACCTTGGAAGGTTCCTCAACATTTTAGAACAAAATAAAAACCTGAGATTGTCAAACAAACGGGCAGGCTTGGCAGCCTTCAACTCCATCATGACAGCAGCATATGCTACAAAAGACACCAGACTAGGTGCGGACATCTTCGACGTTGTAGTCCTACCAGTGCTCTGCTTTGGTAGTGAAACTGGTTCCTAACAAAAGCTGCAGAGTTCCAACTGAGAACAGCATACGCATCTCTTGAAAGATGCCTCGTGGGCATAACTCTCAGACAACAGTGGCAAAGCGAACTACACAATAGCAACATTCGAGAATGTCACATATCAAGGATGCCCTAAAGCACGCCAAGCATTAAAAACACAGCTGGACAGGCCATATAGCTAGAAGACAAGACGAAAGATGGAGTACTATAACCACCATGTTGGTACCTGCACGACAAAAAGAGATCTCGGGGATGGCCCCCAAACTTGCTGGTGAGATTCACTAGTAAAGCATAACACACACATTCCCACTGGACGACACGCACCCACGACAGAAACCGCACCCACAACAAAAACGACTAGACCCTGAATTGGGAGCCGCACAAGGGCGACCACCCTTTGGCCAAGAACAGGTCGTTGAACTAAGAACGTTGCATTTGCCTTTTTCATTGCTACCTGCTCACTCACCTTATCTGTATGATCTATTATAACCCGTAGCTCTCTTTCCTTCTCTAATTTACCTAATATTGTTCTCTCCCATTCTATAATTATATTCCATATTGGATCCACCCATATGGATGAATGTACATTAAATTCCATCTACCAGCTTTCTGACGATTCATGTTATTTTGTAAGAAGCCTTTGATTAATTATTTGTACCTTTTTGTATTTGCAGCTTGTGACTGTAACTTGCAGGGCTCCAGGTCGTTGCAGTGTGACCGTCGCACAGGCCAGTGTGTCTGTTTTGAAGGAGTCACTGGTTATAAATGTGATCGATGTGCACGAGGAACTACAGGCCATCTGCCTAAATGTGTACCGTGTGGGGAATGCTTTGACAACTGGGAGAAAGTTATCATTGATATACGTGGTAATATTATATGTTGGCCTGTGTTGTCCTGTGTTATGTGTGTTTCTATGCATGTGTGTATACAGTGTACACAAGCAAGATACTCAAAGATAAAACCAAGATCAGGGAAGTTACTGTCAGGGACTTGTTATTTGCTGATGATGCTGCAATTGTCAATCACAGTGTGCATGAACGCCAGAGATTGATAGATTGCTTCTCCCAGGTGTGTAAAGATTTTGACCTCACAATACGCCCGAATAAAACTAATGTATTGGGTCAAGACGTAGGTACCACCCCAACCATCACTATCGATAACTATGAACTGGCAACTGTGAACCAGTTCACTTACCTTGGGTCTCTAATCAATGATACGCTCTCCCTAGACTCCGAAGTGGGCAATCACATTGGCAGAGCTGCTACCATATTTTCTCATCTTACAACACGTGTCTGGGAAAACTCCAAATTTACAACCAAGACCAAGGTCTACAATGTATGTGTGTCAAGAGCGTAATCCCGGATGCTGCTGGACCTGTGATAACAACAGCTTGTTTTTTTATAGCAAGCCTATTTTGAGACCTGGTAGAAAGGTGTTTAGTTCCAGACTGAGCTTTAGTTGACCTTTTATTTGTTCTGTTATATGTTTCCTATGTACAAGAATATGTGTCATATCGATCATCACAACTAACCTACTGTGTTTACATACACATAATAGGCGTATACTTTACTTTTCCAGAGCAGACGTACGACCTTGTGAAAAAAGCAAATGAAGTGCCAGTTCAAAGTGCCATCAGGGTTTTTGATGAGGACTTTAAGTTGCTGCAGAGAGACATTGATGAGGTCAACAGGATTATGTCCTGCGTCAACTACACTAGTGTGGACATTAGAGACATTCAGAACATGCTGCAGATTGTGAAGTAAATGTCATTTGTGTTGTATACCTGTGTTGTTGTAGGCTTGTGTTATTGTAGGCCTGTGTTGTTGTAGGCTTGTGTTATTGTAGGCCTGTGTTGTTGTAGGCTTGTGTTGTTATTGGCCTGTGTTGTATACCTGTGTTGTTGTAGGCTTGTGTTGTATACCTGTGTTGTTGTAGGCCTTAATTGTTGGCCTGTTGTAGCCCTGTGCTATTGAAGGCCTGTATTGTTGGCCTATATTGTTGTAGACCTGTGTTGTTGGCCTGTTTTGTTGTTGGCCTGTGTTGTTGTAGGCATGTGTTGTTGGCCTGTTTTGTTGTTGGCCTGTGTTGTTGTAGGCATGTGTTGTTGTCCTGTTTTGTTGTTGACCTGTGTTGTTGTGCCTTGTCAATGTCCTGTGTCATTGTCCCTTGTCAATGTCCTGTGTTGTTGATGCTGATATATTTAATCAATTGTCAGTTATTTTGTATTTATACAACTGAAAATATACATTATGTTATATCATACACATTCAAAATCACTGCATTCCAAGCAGACTCAGGTGCTTAGCCTCTCTCAGGAAGTGGTGTGGTGAATGGTATGAATGTTGATGGGTCCAGAAATGCGCTCGTTGTACACACTTCTGCTCCATCCTCTCAGTCTCCTCTCCGTCCTTGGACCATGTGTCATGTGCCAAGTTGGGTGCTTCTGTATGGGGTGAAGTGATAGAGCTACTGGAAGAGAAACATCGAAGTTATCATCTTGTCACACAACATGCCTAAGAAAGATTGACATCTTTTTTTCTGGCTCAAACACCATGCCCAACTGACAGCTGCTTGCCTGGAACGATCAAGAAGACATGAACATCATCATAGCTGGCTGATGCTGGAATTGGATAACTTAACTTAACGTCTTTATACTGGTTTAGAAGACTCTGCAGAGTCTGTATACAACCAGTTTCATTTACATTTCCTTGCTCTAAAAGCTATGCGCATCAGATCTATTCTTAAATGCATTGATTGTTTCTGTCCGACTACTTCCTGTGGCAATGCATTACAAGCATTCACCACTCTCTGACGAAAAAAAAATATTTCCTAATATCTAATCTGGACCTTTGTGTAGTTAATTTGTAGCTATGCCCTCTTGTTCTTGTAGGCAGCTGTATTTTGAAAAAACTTGTTATCCGTTTTTGTATCTTATAAAAATGTATTAAGGCCATGTCCTAAGAGAAGAATCAGACACCATCACCAGAGCTTACTTGGTGTTGACCCCCAGAGGGAAGTTGAAAGAGAGGCCAGCCTAAGACAATTTGGCAAAGATCCATAGAGGCTGAGGAGGGAATTAATTGAAAGTCGGAGTACTGTATGAAGGTTAGCTTCAGACCTGATGAGGTGGAGGGAATTTGTTACTGCCCTTAAAGACACCATCAGACATGATAGTCACTGACCACTTTGTTAATCACTAACCGAAGAGCTAAGAAGAAGAATCAATAATCAATCAATAACCATTGCTCCTTTTGAGGCATAGGCCATTGACAACCCTCCACCAGCAAGTTTGATCTTTAGCTTCCTTTCTTCTTCTCTCCAGTTAAGGTTAAGAGACCGAAGTTCATTATCATAGTCTCTTCTCCAGGCTGTTCTTTGTCTACCTCTCTTCCTCTTCCCCTGTGGCTTTCATGTCAAGGCCTGCCTGGCCACGTTTGATGGTGATTTCCATTGTATGTACTATCCAGCCCTATTTCCCATGTTTGATCTGTTGCTCCACTGGTTATTGTTGGCACCTTGTGCATAGGTCTTTGTTCCTCACCATGTCTGGCCAGCTTATAATCTTGGCCTTTATAGACATTTATTGATGAACAACTGGTGTTTCCTCTGTATTGCCTTTTTCGCTCTCCACGTTTCTGCTCCGTACAGAAGTACTGACTAGACATTAGAGTTCAAACAATCAATCAATCAAAGCCTTTCGTTCCTCTTTGTGCATAAGTCATTGACAACATCCTGCCAGCATGCAAGGGCCCTGTACTGCTTTTTCTGCCTCTCTCCAGGTGTAATCGTTAATCTTAGTTCTTTTTCACATTATCTTCTCCATGTATTTTTGGGTCTACCTCTGGCTGTCTTCCCTTGACGATTCTGTGTAAAAGCCTTTCTGGATATGTTGAACTGCCTTCTGCAGCATATGTCCTATCCAGCCCAATTTTGTGTGCTTAGTTTGTTGTTCCACTGGATGTTGTTGGCTCCTTTCCCATAAGTCATCATTCTTCGCCATGTCCTGCCACTTTATTATCATTGTCCTTTGTAGACGTCTGTTAACGAAGGACTGAAGTCTTTGTTGTATGGTCTTGGTTGTTCTTATTGTCTCCACTCTACTTGACACTGGCATTGAATATTCTAACTTTGGTGTGAATCTTGATTTCTCTGGATCTCTATATGCTGTTTAGTGTCAAGAATGCCATTCTTGCCTTTCCAATTTTGGTCTTGACATCTGCATATGTACCTGATGTGTCTATTGTGCTGCCCAAATAGATGAAGGTATCCAGTTCTTCCAACATCTCTCCCTGCAGCCTGATTGGTTCTTTGTTGATAGTGTTGAGTTTAAGGAGCTTGGTTTTCTTTGTGTTGATATTCAGTCTCAATTTGGCTGATTGCTCTTTCACCCTTTCAAGTTTCTCTTGCATTTGACTATGACATTAGATTTACACAATCTGAATTTGATATTAGTTTCTATTTCCCTGAATTTCCATATATTATTCAATAACATGAATACTGTCCTTGCTTTTTCAATTCTAGTCCCTACATCTGCCTCTGTACCCCATGAATTATCAATGGTACTGCCCAAATATGTGAAGATGTCTACCTCTTGAAGTGTTTCATCTCCAACATGGCTGGCTCTTTGCTTAAGGTGTAGATTTCAACATTGCATATTGTGTTATTAATTTGTTTAAAATTACAGTCACGTTTGATACTTTCTCGTATTATGTGTATTTCTTATTTTCTGCATTCGTGCTGAAAAGGAAATTTGTGACGTTGTGTCATAGTTTACAACAAAGCTACAATATCTGTACCTTATGGTCAGACACATCTGATTGCATTTTTGGTGACAGGTTTGCCTTCCCCATTCAATCCCTATCTCTTAGTGAGGCTGCATGTTTGCAGTCTGTTTTCAGGGCTGTCGCTTTAAACTGAATAGTCTATGGCTGACACTAATGCAGGCATAGCTGGCTGCTGTCAGCTTATTCACTGCAGCCTCTTCTGTCCCTGTATATGTTGAACATCATGAGGCCTTGTGTACCATTGAAAATATTCTTCATTCTTTCAGATATAAACTGACAGAAAACACAAGGGCTCTAAATGTGGCCGATGATGGCCTACGTACTACCTCAGGACGGGTACACAGAGACAAATTTAGGATACAGTTTCTAAAGACTCGAGTCAACGCCTTAAAAATGCTGGCAAAAGAATTGCAGGATAATGTCACTAATGTTCAAATTCAAGAGGTTGAAGGTTCGTGGATGGTTCACATATAATTTGCTGTTGAATTATCTAGGACTGTTTTATAGAACATTCTTTTAAATGAGTAAAATAGTGAAGGTAGTCCTATTGCAGACACTGCTGTCAGGTAGGAAGTGTTAGGATCTTACCACATCCTGCTCAGCCTTAGTTTTTTTATAAGGCTGAGTGGTCAGTTCCTTTTCTTGTAAGCCATCTACCAATTTACAGTTGGGTTGACTGCAGCGTGTTGATAATGGGGATCAACTTCAGTCTGTTAAAAACTTTTGCACCAGACCAATCAAATGCATAATAGAGGGAAAATAAGAGTAATTTATATGATCTTTTCACATTTCAGTCAACACACATCCCAAAATGAGGAGCAGAAGGTACAACAGAAAGGATGGCTGAGGTACGAGTGGATAGCAGCTGTTGAGGCCTCACACCTCCAGGGGTTGACACGGATCTACTGTCCTTACCATGCTGGGGTTCAGGGCAACGAAAGAGATGCTATCTTGGTTTCACAAGCTCCCGTCATGGGCACGTTAGTGATGGATAGGAGCGGAATTTTGAAATCAGTCTTCTTGTGGTCCCATCATAGATGTTTACACCATCAGACGAGTTTCCGCGATGAACTCGATCATTGACTGCAGTTGCTCTTTACCTCCACACAGCTTTGATTGTAGTGTCGAGTGTCTTCTCCTTAACTGACCACACAGATTTGATTGTAGTGTCGAGTGTCTTCTCCTTAACTGACCACACAGATTTGATTGTAGTGTCGAGTGTCTTCTCCTTAACTGACCACACAGATTTGATTGTAGTGTCGAGTGTCTTCTCCTTAACTGACCACACAGATTTGATTGTAGTGTCGAGTGTCTTCTCCTTAACTGACCACACAGATTTGATTGTAGTGTCGAGTGTCTTCTCCTTAACTGACCACACAGATTTGATTGTAGTGTCGAGTGTCTTCTCCTTAACTGACCACACAGATTTGATTGTAGTGTCGAGTGTCTTCTCCTTAACTGACCACACAGATTTGATTGTAGTGTCGAGTGTCTTCTCCTTAACTGACCACACAGATTTGATTGTAGTGTCGAGTGTCTTCTCCTTAACTGACCACACAGATTTGATTGTAGTGTCGAGTGTCTTCTCCTTAACTGACCACACAGATTTGATTGTAGTGTCGAGTGTCTTCTCCTTAACTGACCACACAGATTTGATTGTAGTGTCGAGTGTCTTCTCCTTAACTGACCACACAGATTTGATTGTAGTGTCGAGTGTCTTCTCCTTAACTGACCACACAGATTTGATTGTAGTGTCGAGTGTCTTCTCCTTAACTGACCACACAGATTTGATTGTAGTGTCAAATCATTTGGTCAGTGTGTCCTCCTTAACTGACCACACAGATTTGGTTGTAGTGTCAAATCATTTGATCAGTGTGTCCTCGTTAACTGACCATACAGAGGACAGCCCTGTAAAACATGCTCAGTAGTTTGTTTGTCTGTCCCACATGTACACAGCGGCGAAGCAGACATACTGTACATCTGTTTATTCAGTCTTTTGTGCCGAGTCCTAAGGCGAAGAATGATAGTCTGTCCTTGCCTGTCAAGGGTGTGGAAGTCATCGTTGGATTTGTTCAGTTCTCTTCTGACAACCTGGACAACTCTTTTTCTCAAAGTATGTGATTTCGCTGTCTTCTTGTTCAGATTCTCCTCCCCTCTTTGCAAGCCCATCTGCCCTCTCATTTCCAGGCACGCCACAGTAGGATGGCAGCCACTGGAGTATAGTTCGATTTCCAGCAGCTACCCTACCCAGTTCACTTCTCAGAAGCGAGAGTTTACCACCCTTAAGAGCTTGCAGCACAGATAATGTGTCTGTGAAGATGACTACTTGGTGGCAGCGCAGATAATGTGTCCGTGAAGATGACTACTTGGTGGCAGCACAGATAATGTGTCTGTGAAGATGACTACTTGGTGGCAGCACAGATAATGTGTCTGTGAAGATGACTACTTGGTGGCAGCACAGATAATGTGTCTGTGAAGATGACTACTTGGTGGCAGCACAGATAATGTGTCTGTGAAGATGACTACTTGGTGGCAATCAGAACTGCTGTTCTGGATCATGTTGAACCTCAGCCTGTTTGAGAGCTTGAACCTCAGCCTGTCTGAGAGCTTGAACCTCAGCCTGTTTGAGAGCTTGAACCTCAGCCTGTTTGAGAGCTTGAACCTCAGCCTGAGAGCTTGAACCTCAGCCTGAGAGCTTGAACCTCAGCCTGTTTGAGAGCTTGAACCTCAGCCTGTTTGGGAGCTTGAACCTCAGCCTGTTTGAGAGCTTGAACCTCAGCCTGTTTGAGAGCTTGAACCTCAGCCTGTTTGAGAGCTTGAACCTCAGCCTGAGAGCTTGAACCTCAGCCTGAGAGCTTGAACCTCAGCCTGTTTGAGAGCTTGAACCTCAGCCTGAGAGCTTGAACCTCAGCCTGTTTGAGAGCTTGAACCTCAGCCTGTTTGGGAGCTTGAACCTCAGCCTGTTTGAGAGCTTGAACCTCAGCCTGTTTGAGAGCTTGAACCTCAGCCTGTTTGAGAGCTTGAACCTCAGCCTGTTTGAGAGCTTGAACCTCAGCCTGTTTGAGAGCTTGAACCTCAGCCTGAGAGCTTGAACCTCAGCCTGTTTGAGAGCTTGAACCTCAGCCTGTTTGAGAGCTTGAACCTCAGCCTGTTTGAGAGCTTGAACCTCAGCCTGTTTGAGAGCTTGAACCTCAGCCTGTTTGAGAGCTTGAACCTCAGCCTGAGAGCTTGAACCTCAGCCTGTTTGAGAGCTTGAACCTCAGCCTGTTTGAGATCTTGAACCTCAGCCTGTTTGAGAGCTTGAACCTCAGCCTGAGAGCTTGAACCTCAGCCTGTTTGAGAGCTTGAACCTCAGCCTGTTTGAGAGCTTGAACCTCAGCCTGTTTGAGAGCTTGAACCTCAGCCTGTTTGAGAGCTTGAACCTCAGCCTGTTTGAGAGCTTGAACCTCAGCCTGTTTGAGAGCTTGAACCTCAGCCTGTTTGAGAGCTTGAACCTCAGCCTGTTTGAGAGCTTGAACCTCAGCCTGTTTGAGAGCTTGAACCTCAGCCTGTTTGAGAGCTTGAACCTCAGCCTGTTTGAGAGCTTGAACCTCAGCCTGTTTGAGAGCTTGAACCTCAGCCTGTTTGAGAGCTTGAACCTCAGCCTGTTTGAGATCTTGAACCTCAGCCTGTTTGAGAGCTTGAACCTCAGCCTGAGAGCTTGAACCTCAGCCTGTTTGAGAGCTTGAACCTCAGCCTGAGAGCTTAAACCTCAGCCTGTTTGAGATCTTGAACCTCAGCCTGTTTGAGAGCTTGAACCTCAGCCTGTTTGAGAGCTTGAACCTCAGCCTGTTTGAGAGCTTGAACCTCAGCCTGTTTGAGAGCTTGAACCTCAGCCTGTTTGAGAGCTTGAACCTCAGCCTGTTTGAGAGCTTGAACCTCAGCCTGTTTGAGATCTTGAACCTCAGCCTGTTTGAGAGCTTGAACCTCAGCCTGAGAGCTTGAACCTCAGCCTGTTTGAGAGCTTGAACCTCAGCCTGAGAGCTTAAACCTCAGCCTGTTTGAGATCTTGAACCTCAGCCTGTTTGAGAGCTTGAACCTCAGCCTGAGAGCTTGAACCTCAGCCTGTTTGAGAGCTTGAACCTCAGCCTGAGAGCTTAAACCTCAGCCTGTTTGAGAGCTTGAACCTCAGCCTGTTTGAGAGCTTGAACCTCAGCCTGAGATCTTGAACCTCAGCCTGTTTGAGATCTTGAACCTCAGCCTGAGATCTTGAACCTCAGCCTGTTTGAGAGCTTGAACCTCAGCCTGAGAGCTTAAACCTCAGCTCTATAGTTGGAGCAGAATTTACCAGTGGGAACACTTCTTGTCTAATAAATGGTCCTCATGTCATAAAGATACCAGCGCCTCCAGTCTTGCCAGTATCTGATGCAATCAATGACTGCCTGTTGGATGAGGACACAGAAATAGATGAATCAGCAATCCACATACTGCAAAGTTCTACCTCAAACGAGGTACGAGTGTAGTGGGGCAAATGAGAGCATAAGGTAGGAGAGTGTACAACCAGTGAGCTACAGGGACCATCAGCATTCAGGCCCTGCACCATTTTCTGAAAGAGAATGAGCACCTATGGGTATGCTCGGAGTGCAGTGACCGTGATTCTTAGGAACAGAGGAAGAAACAGATGGCCAAACAGATAGGATGCCAGTCTTGACCAAGAGGGCATGCATTCAAAACCTCGGCAGCAGACATGGTTTGTTTTTAACCGGAAGTAAAATAAGAACCTAGTCCATACAGTGCATGGTGACTGCAGGGGCAAGCAGCCTTTATTCCTTAGTCCTTGACACTCCTGGTGGACCTCAGCAATGGGAATAAACTGAGCAGTGATAGAATTAGGTCAACTAGTCATTCACCTCACGCACAGATATCAGAGGGGTGCAGGATTGGCCTGTGAGGGACAGTTTTATACAGATTCTGTCTTTTGTCTAATAGTGAATGAAGTTCTTTTCATCTTTGTATTTTTTGTTGATGTTGTTGAATGCCCACAAAGAGTAACTTTACTCATATGTGTGCCCGGAAAAGGATGTTAGGTGGTGAGTTGCAGTGACTTTCCTTACATCCTGAGCATGCTGATGAAGTGTTCTATTCTTGGCTTCATCCTCATGTCATTCACTACTACGGGATCACGTCGATCCCCACGTTAGTTGGACTGTCATGAAATAGGTCTGCTACCAGGGACAACTGCATGAAAGTGAGGTGGTGGTCTTGGTCAGTATATTTTACTGACCCTGACTAACATTGTCTGAACAGTTTGTTTTACTTACTAGATGTTAATACCTGTTTACAGGAAAGGCTTCTAGAGTAAACCCTGAGGACAAATCTGCATCATGTGCTATCTCCAGTCGTCTTGATAATGTCTTGCCACTGGTCAAAGGTAGCTAAGGACAAGAGAGTGAGTTTGATATATTGCGCAAATCTTTCTCACTTTAATCCAAATGACTTCGCAAGTCACCCATTTCAACAGAAACAGCAAAAGGAAAAGATTATCCACACGACTGAACAACGAGAACTGTCTTCATCACACTGTGTGGACAAACATCAGTCTGGGTAAACATGCAACAATTTAAAAACAGTTTTTTGAAAAATGTATTCCAAATGATGGTTTCTTTATCTCAAGCAAAACGAACAGAATGAAATGAGAATTAAATTTGGAAAATTAGTTGTGATATAGATGTATTGTGTGTAACTCTTTGTTTTTACAGGTGCTTTTATGAAAATTAATGACGCCAAACTTCAGTCAAGGAAAGCTCAGAGAAGAATTGAAGTTACTTCTCGTAATCTGACAGAATCTGAAAGGCTACGGAAGGAAACAGACAAGCTTGTCAATGCCAGGTAATACTTTGGGAAATTGGAGAGAAAAGCTGTGAGATTTTTATGAAAGAGAAAAGCTGGTCAATGTTTGATATAATTGAGTACTTGGTAATTTGTTGTTGTTTTGCGTTTGCCTTATTTCTCCAATCCCCAAGGCGGTGTGCCTTGCACTGTGGTTTTTATTTTGGGCCTGTCAGCCAAGTGATCCGACTTCAGCATGCATTTTTAGTAAGGGTCTGCTTCCTCCTGCATTTTCTAAGGGTTTGCTTCCTCCTGCATTTTTTAAGGGTTTGCTTCCTCCTGCATTTTCTAAGGGTTTGCTTCCTCCTGCATTTTCTAAGGGTTTGCTTCCTGGAGTAATGGCCTCTGCTGTGATGGGGATCAAACCCAGCATTTTCGGATTGTGAGCTGTGCCACTTAACCACTAGCCCACACCGTCCCACCTAAAAATATATATAAATAGATCCATCTCCACTTTGTTCTCCCTATTTCCTGCTGTATTGGTTGTTGCGTAGTCTTTCCCACAGATCTGTGTTTGCCATTAACTGACCATATAACACGAGGTATGCTCTGAAAACACCCGTTGAAGGAGGTCTCCAGTCTGGATGTTGTTGTTTTGTTTTTTTGCGCTGGCCTTATTTCTCTATTCCTCAAGGTGGTGTGCGCTGGCCTTATTTCTCTATTCCCCAAGGTGGTGTGCGCTGGCCTTATTTCTCTATTCCCCAAGGTGGTGTGCGCTGGCCTTATTTCTCTATTCCCCAAGGTGGTGTGCGCTGGCCTTATTTCTCTATTCCCCAAGGTGGTGTGCGCTGGCCTTATTTCTCTATTCCCCAAGGTGGTGTGCGCTGGCCTTATTTCTCTATTCCCCAAGGTGGTGTGCGCTGGCCTTATTTCTCTATTCCCCAAGGTGGTGTGCGTTGCACTATGTTTTTATGCATCCGACTTCAGCATGTATTTAATGTAAAGATCTGTGACCTCTTGCATTTTATAAGGGTTTGCTTCACTGTCGTAATGGCCGGTGCTGTGATGGGGACCGAATCTTCGGGTTGTGAGAGTCTGAATGAGATTCCCATAGTCAACATGCCATGTGTCAGAATCATATTGCAGAACTGACTTTCAGGCCAGGTCAGGTCATCCCATAACTGATCAGGTAGATTGGGCACACATGAAGACAACCCTATGTCACTCCTTTCTGTCAGCGGCCGCTGCCTGTGCCTCCTCTGGTCGGAGATTGGTTCATTTTTTTATGTTGTCTTCCAACGTCTTTTTGTGATGACCTCTTCATCGTCCTCCTTGCACCTTTCTGTGCCGGATCGTATTTGAGAGACTGTTTGATCTTGATATGTGGCCGAACCAAATGAGTTTCCGTTGTTTTTACCGTTGCCAAGAGGTCTTCAAAAGGTCTTAAATTGCTGTTTAACCTTTTCCAAACTCTTGATGTACCGATTCCACTGTACTCTGTTTTCATATTGAGGAGCGCGTGGCCTAATGGTTTTGAGGCCTGCCTGCTGACAAGGAGGGCAGCGATTCGAATCCCTGGTATGGCATGTGTTGTTTTTCTGTTGGGGGTGAAATAAATAAACATAGCCAGCACACAACTAAGTGACAGCAGTGACGAAGTGTTCCTTAGTCCTCAGCCTTCAAAACTCCTTGACTACCCGAGCAATGGGAAAAATGTTGTACGACAGTTTTTTTTAAATTAAAAAAAACATAGATTTATCTTATTATGCGGATTAGAGCCAGCTCATTTTTTTTTAGAAAGGTGAAGCAAGTTGGTGTGAACGATCTTTATGGGGTAGTTCTCTTTGTTTCATTTATTTCAAGTCAGGTCAGGTCATCCCGTAATCGGTGAGGTCGTTGGGGCACACATGAAGACATCCTCACAACCCCATGCCACCATTTTCTGTCAGTGGCCGCTGCCTGTGCCTCTTCTGGTCAGAATACCAGAGTGGTCAGCTCCTAACCCCTACCTGTACTAGACACATTCTTCCCCTCAACGCCCCCGTTTTCCTTTGTCAACTTAATGTAGAGACGGTGATTGACCTTAACACACCACACATTCAGGTACCTTTGTTCCCAGTGTCGCTGACCCCATCACCCCTGCCCTTAATGCCCATGCTTCAGCTGGAACTGTTACACTTGTATCTCAGAAACTAGCAAACACACAACAAAAACAAAACACCAACAAGCTCTTTATTAATTGATACACAACAAGATCATATTTATTGACCAACAAACATAAATGTTACAGGCTTTCAAAGCCAACACCATAGTAAAGTATGAAGTTATGACAAATTGTGCTGGTGTGGTAAAGGTTAAATTCTACCTCATCTGTAACTCAGTCATTGTGTGTGACGTTTAGAAGTCTTCGGAAATATGTCATCTCCAAGGACCGACTTTATATTTGTGTTAAATAGTCTGATCTTATTCACCATGGAGAATGCTGCAGATTTCCATATTGAACGAGGAGAGTTGAACACAGATCTGGACTTGTTAATCCTGGCATTAGCATCTTGATTTGTTTTCCCTGCCTTTATCAATGTTACTTCTCATAATTTGGGGAATGGGTCGTTTCTATGTGGGCACACATACAAAATGATAACCTAATGGTCTTCACCATGGATAGAAGCAAACATGGGCGTGACTAACAAACAATTAAATTATTAAAATGTCTTAGCCGACCTGTACTTCTACAGGGGCGGATGCCACTGTGCAGGTCCCAGCTCTGGCATAAGCTGGATGTAGCTGGGAGGAGGATTTACTGCTTTGCATGCTAGGCTTGAGCAGATTATAACTGTTGCGTTTAGACAAGTGCCGCGGTGGGTGGTTAGCCGATGTGCGAGTCCATCTTAATGGACTCAAACACTAGAGCAAAGTAGACTCGTAGCCTGTTAGGTGCCATCTATGCTGCTCTTAACAAATTACCTAACCATAGCTGATGTTATGCCATGTCAGACAGTTCTTACGACATGCTTTCTGTGGGGCAGTGGGGCTATGCTCTCTGTGGGGCAGTGGGTCGATTCTTATTTTTGTTATACATAAAGACCCCAGCGGACCACTCGGGACCAAATATAGTAAGATTTAATTGGTTAAAATCTAAACGATTTCGGAGACCGTGTGGGTTATTGGTTAAGTGGCACGGCTCACAATCCGAAGGTGCTGGGTTCGCTCCCCATCATAGGACCTGCCATTACCTTGGGGAAGCAAACCCTTAGAAAATGCAGGAGGAAGCAGACCCTTACATAAAATATATACTGAAGTCAGATGCACTGGGCCGACAGGCACAAAATAAAAACCATAGTGCAACGCACACCACCTTGAGGAATAGAGAAATAAGGTGAATGCAGAAAAAATAAGGAAATGGTTAAGTGGAAATGACTAAAGTGTAAATGGCTAAAATGCTAATGGTTAAAGTGTAAATGGCTAAAATGCAAATGGTTAAAGTGTAAATGGTTAAAATGCAAATGGTTACAGAAATGTTGAAATGCTAAACAAATAAAAAGACAAGAAGGAAGTAACAAATGTTTAATTGAATGATAAAAAATAGAAAAGTGGAGGAATTTAGATCAGAGATATATAATTATTTAATTAAAAGGGTGGATTTCTAAGAAGCGGTGCAACTAAAGAGACAGAGAAAGAAAACAAAAGGGTGAGATAGAGAGATAAAGAAAATTTTGGAACCTCAGAAAAGGGCATGGAGTGAATTCAAGTCATATGGGTGATACACACCATAAGGAAGTTTAAAACCGTTTTCCATTACCAAATTATGTTATGTCTAACGGACATAGGTATATAAATGAATTCAGTGTATCAGTAGCAGACTGGTAGACTGCAAACATCTCACTGCAATGGTTAGATACCCGTTATCTATATGCTCCAGTCTACCCATCTGTAAATAGGTACCCAAGTTACTGTTAAGGTGAAGGAAATGCAGCTAGAAATGGATCTGGCCACCTCAACTCATTTAAAAACAAACTGAGGGATAATACGATGGTCTTTAACACTTCTTCCAGGACAGCAGTGTTTGCTATTTTATGACCTTGACCTATATGCATGAATTATGGTTGCTTTAATTAAGACAGGAGATATTCCAAGGTCAGCTAGAAGAAAACGCAAAATCCCTGTACCAACTGGAGAGTGACATAAGAGGCCTTGGAGTTGACTTGACAGACATCAATAACATGGTGAGTTTTCATTGTACTTCAACAACATGGTGAGTTTTCATTGTATATCAACAACATGTTGAGTTTTCATTGTATATCAACAACATGTTGAGTTTTCATTGTATATCATACAACATGGTGAATGTTCATTGTACATCAACAACATGGTGAGTTTTCATTGTACATCAACAACATGTTGAGTTTTCATTGTATATCAACAACATGTTGAGTTTTCATTGTATATCATACAACATGGTGAATGTTCATTGTACATCAACAACATGTTGAGTTTTCATTGTATATCAACAACATGTTGAGTTTTCATTGTATGTCATACAACATGGTGAATGTTCATTGTACATCAACAACATGTTGAGTTTTCATTGTATATCAACAACATGTTGAGTTTTCATTGTATGTCATACAACATGGTGAATGTTCATTGTACATCAACAACATGTTGAGTTTTCATTGTATGTCATACAACATGGTGAATGTTCATTGTACATCAACAACATGTTGAGTTTTCATTGTACATCAACAACATGCTGAGTTTTCATTGTACATCAACAACATGTTGAGTTTTCATTGTATATTATTTTTAAAACTGACAGACTGCTGCTCGTCTATAATTTAATGTTGTCCTCCAACTTTTAGCGCTGTCTTCCTTGTCTTCAACTGCTTTCAACCTTTCCTCTATCAAGAGTGTCATGTCTTTTAATGTGACCAAAATAAAAAACATGATTTGGCAACTCTGTCTGTCAGCTGTTCTCTTTTCATCTCTAGTTTCTCTAAGATCTTCACATTTGTTCTCTTTTCATCTCTAGTTTCTCTAAGATCTTCACATTTGTTCTCTTTTCATCTCTAGTTTCTCTAAGATCTTCACATTTGTTCTCTTTTCATCTCTAGTTTCTCTAAGATCTTCACATTTGTTCTCTTTTCATCTCTAGTTTCTCTAAGATCTTCACATTTGTTCTCTTTTCATCTCTAGTTTCTCTAAGATCTTCACATTTGTTCTCTTTTCATCTCTAGTTTCTCTAAGATCTTCACATTTGTTCTCTTTTCATCTCTAGTTTCTCTAAGATCTTCACATTTGTTCTCTTTTCATCTCTAGTTTCTCTAAGATCTTCACATTTGTTCTCTTTTCATCTCTAGTTTCTCTAAGATCTTCACATTTGTTCTCTTTTCATCTCTAGTTTCTCTAAGATCTCCACATTTGTTCTCTTTTCATCTCTAGTTTCTCTAAGATCTTCACATTTGTTCTCTTTTCATCTCTAGTTTCTCTAAGATCTTCACATTTGTTCTCTTTTCATCTCTAGTTTCTCTAAGATCTTCACATTTGTTCTCTTTTCATCTCTAGTATCTCTAAGATCTTCACATTTGTTCTCTTTTCATCTCTAGTTTCTCTAAGATCTTCACATTTGTTCTCTTTTCATCTCTAGTTTCTCTAAGATCTTCACATTTGTTCTCTTTTCATCTCTAGTTTCTCTAAGATCTTCACATTTGTTCTCTTTTCATCTCTAGTTTCTCTAAGATCTTCACATTTGTTCTCTTTTCATCTCTAGTTTCTCTAAGATCTTCACATTTGTTCTCTTTTCATCTCTAGTTTCTCTAAGATCTTCACATTTGTTCTCTTTTCATCTCTAGTTTCTCTAAGATCTCCACATTTGTTCTCTTTTCATCTCTAGTTTCTCTAAGATCTTCACATTTGTTCTCTTTTCATCTCTAGTTTCTCTAAGATCTTCACATTTGTTCTCTTTTCATCTCTAGTTTCTCTAAGATCTTCACATTTGTTCTCTTTTCATCTCTAGTTTCTCTAAGATCTTCACATTTGTTCTCTTTTCATCTCTAGTTTCTCTAAGATCTCCACATTTGTTCTCTTTTCATCTCTAGTTTCTCTAAGATCTTCACATTTGTTCTCTTTTCATCTCTAGTTTCTCTAAGATCTTCACATTTGTTCTCTTTTCATCTCTAGTTTCTCTAAGATCTCCACATTTGTTCTCTTTTCATCTCTAGTTTCTCTAAGATCTCCACATTTGTTCTCTTTTCATCTCTAGTTTCTCTAAGATCTCCACATTTGTTCACTTTTTTCCGCATGAAATGCAATTCATTCTTCTGTACACCCACATCTCCAGGGACTCTGTTCTGATTTTCTAAATCATCACCCAGTCCCATAATCTAGAAGGTCGTTGAGGCACCGTTATTGCAGTTTGTCGAACCAGTTCCGGCCATACGTCTCAATTTTTTGCCAGAGTATTAGTTTCAGCTGTAGACCGTCCACTCATATTGTCCTCCCATCTTATTTTGGGTCTCCTTCTACCACGCTTCCCAGGCCCAGTGCCTTGCAGGACGGTCTTGGTCAGCCCCACTGATCGTGATGTATGTCCATACCATAAAAATTTTCATGGTTTTACTATAGTCAGTAAGTTTTTATACTGGCCAAACTTCTTCCTAACAATTTCAAGATTTTTCTAAATGCTTGTTCATTACATAAGTTCATATCCTATTGTGAGAATTGTGATCTCTGCCAGGTTTGTGGCCAGCCCGGAGCTCCCTGTTCAGCTCTGTGTGGAGGTGGTGGATGTAGCAGATGTGGCGGAGACAGTTGTACTGGTGCCTTTACGTTGTCACAAGAAGCTTTGAACTTTGCCGAGAAAGCAGAGAAGCTTTTCAGTTCCATGAATACTACAGAAGTTCAGAAGGCTGTGGTACGATTTGTTTGTGACGTCATGTGTGATCTGTTGCATCTACTTGTTAAATGAACTCACTGAAACATGTCTTGCAGCAGACCATAAAATATAGAACGTCAGTCCTTCTTCGGATGGTATAGACAGGATGGCAATGGCATGAGCGGATAGCCTACACAGAGGCCTCAAACCTTCAGAGGGCTTGTGCAGCTCTACTGTTATTGTATCCTTGGATTTCATAGCAATGATAGAGCCATATTGTATTCAGTATTTTGTCATTTTTGCTGGCTAACCTTTGTCGTTGCTTAACGCCTGCAAAATTAATTCCGTTTTGACCATTGGCGCTGACAAGTAACTTAGAATAATTACAACAGAAAATTAACTCTTTGAGACCAATATGTTGATGTGACGGGTAGACCATTATTTTAAGGCATAATTTTGGCTGTCTCGATGGATGTTGGCCATCTTATAGTGACATCTACATAGGAAATAACAAATATGGCGTCAAAAATATCGAAACATACCTTAAGGAAGATTTTTGTGTTGAAAAATGGTTTTGAAAATTCAGAAAATGGCCATTCTAAAAGCTAACAACAGAACAAATTGAAAGTAATTTCAAGTATTTAAGGTTGATAAATTAAATTTAGGTGGTGATTATTCTGAAAATGATCAGTTATTTGAACGACAATATATGTGTGATTTGGATTATCATTCGGCCATTGATTACGATCAAACTAGATCTGTTCCTCAGAGAAACAGACTACTGTCCAGGGGTGTAGCCCACATAATATAACAAGTAAATTTTATGAATATATTCCTCACACTACTGAAGTAGGAACATTGGAGATTAATAGGTCAGTCAATTTTAGACAGAATAATATTAAATTAGCGCACATTTTTTTGTCATCGCATATAGCTTTTACTCAAATGTTCACACTGTGCATATTTTCTCAGGAAGACAGGGGAATGGGATTTTACTGACTAAGTAGACAGGGTTCAAGGGGTTAAACAGTAAATAATCACTTTTTCAGGACTTGAGAAAAAGTAGAGCTCTACCTGTAGATTTGTTGGCAGGGTCATATAGCTTCTTCTGCATTTGTTCTCAATCTCCCACTACCAAGCCCTGAACAGGGCTTTGCAAGTAGCAAGATGTAGTCCAGAGAATGGAATGCATTGTGTCGCTAGTTTACAGCTTGACTGCATAATTTACACCTTTCGGTCTCACACATCCGTCTTTGACAGGGGTCATATAGCGTTTTTTGTTTTTAGTGTAGTCAATATTAATACACCTGAGTGATTGCCAGGGTAAACAGAATAGGACCAGTGTTCCCTTCCTTGTGTAAAAATAAACATATCAGTATAATCAGAAACTGCTGTAATATTAAAACAAATATGATGCCTACATTATGATCAAAAGGCCTTCACCATGCAGGGACAACAAGCAACAAATATATATGAGCTAGAAATTCATAGAGGAAGGGCAGATTCATACAATAAATATATATGAGCTAGCAATTCATAGAGGAAGGGCAGATTCATACAATAAATATATATGAGCAATTCATAGAGGAAGGGCAGATTCATACAATAAATATAAATGAGCTAGAAATTCATAGAGAAAGGGCAGATTGCATACAATAAATATATAAATCATAAAGTAATAAAAAAAGGCACTTTGCTGGACAAGAGTGTTATGAGAGGGGACTGAAGTGGATTGAGCCAATAATTAGAACATCTTTCATTCAGATGAACATGTTGTTGTTTAATGGCCATAATGAGTAAGTTTACTCTTTTGTGTGCCCTGAGAAGGGCATTAATTGGCAGGTTGTAGTAGCTTTCCTCACATCCCGATCGTGCTGATGAAGGTGGACCGGAGTCCTCCAGGCGGTTGTGCTATGCTTGGCTTCATCTGCGTGATGATCAATACTATGGGGATCTCGTTAGCCAGGCTGCCTTGAAAACAGTTTTTTCCAGGGAACACTACATGGAAGAGAGATAGTGGTCTTGGTCAATGTGCTAGACGTGATGTCCTGGTCAGTATGTTTTGCCTGATCGGACTAGCATCTCAGTTCCCCTTCAGATGAACATAACCTCCAACTATAGATCACTTAAGCAACCAGGGCCCGTCATGTCAAATGACCATGTCCTCGACTGATGGCTGCATCCCAGGTGGATTAAAGTTCTGTTAGGAAGATGGCGATCTGTTTTAGCCAGGTGTTGCGAGGGTAGCTCCGAGGACGTCGCCAGGATGTGCACGGCGTCTTCCCGTCCCTCGCCCCCGCAGCCTGCCGGAGCTTCTCATGGGCTTCGACTTCCCAGGACAGCGAACAACGTAACCTCTAAAAACATCTGAATGACGGTGACAATTTCCTTCCATTCATGTTGTAAGAAATGATTATAAAGAGGTTTGTGGTTGCTGGGTTAACAACCTCACCATGTAAAAACCATTGCTGTAAAACTATTGTAAATGACTAGAATCAGAAATCAGACGTTCTTTAACCTTTAGCACGCCACCCTTTTTTAATTGCGAAAATTTGACCTAATTAATTAACTTATATTCTCACGATGGTAGTCGACTTTCAAAATTTGTAACTTTTCTGTTTGTTTGTCAATAAATATTATTTTGTTGTGTGTAGAGACACAATTGAATAACGAACATGTTGGTGTTATTGTTTTTGTTGTGTGTTTGTTGGTTTCTGAGATACAAAAAGATGAAGTTGAAAATTTATGAAAATCTCTGGAAAAAATTTGGACTCAACCACTAGGCCTAGTCGCTCCGATAGAAAACCATGGAAACCACAACAACGTATCGATACTGTTTTTATAATATCGACACAACTGTTAGTTTCCAATTTAAACGTAGTTCTTTCATCTAAACAAACAAAATAAACAGATCTACTCGATAAAGATCGTTCCCATTAACTTACTTCACCTTCCGCAAAAAGTCGGCTTGGTCCAAACGGCGTATACAAAATTAAAACTGTTCAAAAGCCATTTGTAATCTAACATACAATACTTTAACCGGCAAAATACTGTGTATATATGGTGATGTATTCAGCTTAAAAAATTTTTTTTTCTGCACACCGTTTTTGAAGGCCGAGTTGGTCCGCTAGGGTGTTATATAAAGGCGCGGTAAAGGTTAAACCGTTTAGGGAAGCCAAATTAGGGGAGCCAAATGCGATGTTGTTCCTATACTTCAAGAATTGGATGGCGTGGTGATCATCAATATTAATTAACCATAAAAACTTTTACAAACAGAATCAAGAGGCAAGGCTCGTTGCCTTGGATGCCCGATCTGATGCCATGATGGCCTACAATGAAGCAACCAAAGCTAACAGACACGCAGCGAGTACAAGAGTTGACCTAGAAGCTTTGCTACAGCGGATTCAAATCTTCTTGTCAGGCACGAATACTACCTCCCCTAGCAATGTGGAGCAGGTTTGTATACTGTTTATAAGTTCTTAGCTCTTCTTAGTCGACCTGTACTTCTACAGGGGCAGATGCCACTGTACAGGTCCCGGCTCTGGTATGTGCTGGATGTAGCCTGGTGAACCTGTACTTCTACAGGGGCAGATGCCACTGTACACTGTTTTGAATTAAAATATTAAATGAATAATTAATGCGTCTGACGTATATGTAAGTGAATTAAAATGTTTAATGAATAATTTATGGGACACCATGCTGCAGTATAATTTAGTAGGTAATATATAGTGAGGATTTTATTTTTAAAAACCTTACCAGTAGCCATCTGTACAAATGTGTTTTCTATTGGACAATACACATGTTGTACACTATGGTTAGGAAGGAACCAGTACCATGCTGAACAGACCTTGGAAAAGAGAACCATCGTTCACTGCACCATGAAAATCAAGGCCAATTGTAAAGACTCAGGACTTGACAATCAAATTGTCTGGAACTTTTGGTCACAGATTTAGAGCCTAGGAGATTATGGCCTAATCAGTAGACGATTGGTGGCTTCGATACCTTAGAGTGGCTTCGATACCGTGGCTTCGATACCTTAGAGTGTTGCTAATGTTTCCTCTCACTTACTGTTATGATGGTACATTATGTCGAAGACAACATTGAAGAACTGTACAACGATGTGTAAAGAAGGACGTCAGTTAACGAAAGATCTTTCGAGACCCAGGTTAGGTGCATATTGTTGTGTTAACTCACGTCCGAGACCCAGGTTAGGTGCATATTGTTGTGTTAACTCACGTTCGAGACCCAGGTTAGGTGCATATTGTTGTGTTAACTCACGTTCGAGACCCAGGTTAGGTGCATATTGTTGTGTTAACTCACGTCCTTCTTAAACATCGTTGTCCAATTCATTATGCGCATCGTAAGTATGTTCACTTGTTCCAGTGTGGTCCAGTTTCATTTGAACACGCCTCGTACAATCTAATTGGAGTCTCCTTTTGTGTCCCTTATTAAATACAATCTGCTTTTTTTTTCTCAGATTACCCAGGCTGTCTTAGCAACTGAGATCCCTCTGAAGTTCGAACAAATCCGTGAACTGGCAAACAAGATTAATAACCTCGTCAGCACACTCACAGACATAGAGAAAGTATTAAATGAAACAGCAGACAACAGGGCCACGGCAGGGCAACTGAATCAACAGGCTCAGGAAACTTTGTATGTACATTGGTCTAGAGGGACAATCATTAACCCATTCAATCCCAGCTGATCAGAAAAACTCACAATTGAGTTCCCAGGGCAAGGGGAATAACTTCGCAAAAATTAGATATACTTGTGCAAAAAAAAGGAATAAAAAGTACCATTTAAAATTTATTTGTGTCATTCAAACTCCAGCTTACAGATAAATGGAATAAGTACTCTTCTGTGCACATGTTTTTTGTGAGTGTCGTGTATGTCGGACGCGAAAAATTAAACAAGTAAAGAAGACAAAATATTAAATGTCAGTTTTGCTGATAAATGTCAAAGTGAAAAACTGCAAACCAATCTCTCTTGATTCATTGCAACTAGTCTATCTTTCATCTTCTTGTCTGAGTTTCCAGTATACACCTCAAAGTTATAGAAATATCTATAATGAGGATCTGCGGCACAACGCATTTTAACCCTACCAGACCTGAGTCCCTGAACCTAACTGTCCCCCATACCGGGGCTGCTGGGCATTAAAGAGAAAAAAACCAACATGATATAGAAAAATGTTAGTTACATGCAAACAAGTGGTTAGAATAAGATGTAACTTGGAGACATTGTAGAAAATAGGTTTACCTTTCATCTAGCGTCAATATTCCACCTTTGTGTGCCAATCCACCCAGCAAAAGGCCAAGAATCTGGCTTGAGTCATAACATTTCGAAATCTGGGAGTAAACCCAACAAAGAGCCCTCATTTGTCCAATAATCCTGATAGCTGGGCTTTATACATGAGTATTCCATATAGATCCTCAGTCCAAGAAAAGCCTTAATTTCTTCCACTGTGGCATCCTTGAAATTTTTGGCATTATAGGAGTTGCGCTTTGCTATTTGCAATTGGTATGCCCAGAGGTTGGTTTTCTCTGTCAAATTTTGCCAGAAAGTATCATCCAAAAACAAGGATGAAAAGTCAATCGGTTCGCTCTCTTCTGTGATATATCCAGGAATGTTCACTGGGCCTTTTCCATCCTCATTGAAATTCAGATCTGTAGTTGGTGATAGAAAATTCCTTGTCCAACCCTCATCACCACCTAGATCTCCCCCATCAGCTGTTTGAGGGACACGCCTCCCTTCTCTTACTATCGATCTAGCTCTAGATCTACAAGGTTCAAGATTCTCCTCATCACTCGAGCTCTCACTGTCTGTTTCACTTGAACTGGAAACGTATTCTTGATTAAATTCTGACTCCTCAGAGTCTGAATCAACCAAATTATTGATCACCTGTTGGACTGTCATAAGCCTAGACTTACTTTGCTTTCCTGTTGAAGTGCTTGGTTCATCAGCCGCTCGTTTCATTGTCAATTTTCAGAATTTGTTCGCGTTAAACCCCACAAAATAAATTCAAACATGGGGGCAGACATTTACAATGACTAACCATGAGGTTTGACCACGATTGGTTGGTTATTTTTAGATTCTGACGCATTTTATTCACGTGCTACCCAAAGTACCGTAAATTCGGTCCAGCGGTATAGCGGCAGTTAAGGAAATTACTGGAAAAAGGATACAGCGGTCTAGAAGGGTTAATTCCTCAAGGACAGGTTTTTTAAAATAGATGTTGCTTGAACTGGAGTCCTCCTGTAAAAGCAGCCATAGCTTCATCAATACTAATATCCTGTTCAGGCCTCATTAGTTCTCTGGACATGACTAGAATACGATCAAATAAAGGTCTAATCTTTAAAATTGCATCATGTTCAGCTTGTCCTCGTGAAATGAATTTTGAATTTTTGAGGTGCAAATATTTGCTACTTTCAAACTTATTTCTTGACATTACACTTGACACTGCATGCCCATTCAACAGTTTACCAGTAGACCAAAACATTCTGTAGCAGGGTAACTGATGAACCCCAAACATAAAGAAAGCCCTTCATATTATCAGGAGAAACAGTTTTCCACGAAGGATCTTTTTTTCTTCTAAAATTCTGGTGTAGGCATATGCATTGGTTTGCTCTACCCACTACTCAAAAAGGTCTGCGGTAGAAATAATGAAAGGTAATCAAAAGCAGAGTAATCTTGATCTGGATCTATGTCATCTGATGGATCTGTTTCCTCACTTAATCCTTCAATACTGATATACTCAGTTGCTTTGACCATTCTCTATCTCCACAGGCCTGGCTGTGAGGTTGTATGGGTCACGTTGTCACCGTCTTCTACCGATAATTCGTCGTCACTAGTGAGACCAGTGTTGCTACTTTCATCTTCTAAACCCTGAACATATTTCTCATTCCTCATCAATGTCCGATTCATTCATATTCTTTGCAACTCCATCAACAAATTCTCCACCACCATCATCTGATTCATAAGTATCTTCAGTCCGCACCAAGTTTTGAAGAAAATTGAAAGCCAAATTTTTTAAAATCGCGGCTCGAACACCACACGTGATAGAAACAATCTGTAAATTGCAATGGGAGCCGCCATTACCAGTAGTCACATGGCGGTTAAATTTAGTGTGTCTATTCGCAAGTAAAGTGTAAGAAAAAATCATTTAAATCAGTATATCTACAGCGGCCGGGCTGGGATTGAATTGGTTAAGTAATAGCAATTTTATTAATAACATTTGTAGAAAAGTAAGAACCATAAATTTTGTGTGTCTTTTTTTTTTTAGACAGTCCCCGTGCCTGGCAACACACTTTGTCCACCAGTCCACTAGCTTGGTTTGACCTTTAACCAATTTTGCACTGCTGTACACTTTCCTATAACCGATGTCATCATGGACAATTTGAGCACTATGCTTTAACTCATGTTGAAATCTACAGCTATTTCATCAATAGGGACCTGTCTGTTGCCACGGACTAGCTGGTCGATCTGCTGTTTCGCTGTGCCACACTTGCTGGTCTTCCACCTGCGGTTCATCAATGTTTTATCTTCTGTTTAGAAATCTTTCTACCCGTTCACGCACTCTTCTCTGACTCAAACAACTGTCTCCATACTAAACCTTCATTCTTCTGTAGGTTTCAGAAGGTTTCACACCCTCTGACCACATCTGTAGGTTTCAGAAGGTTTCACACCCTCTGACCACATCTGTAGGTTTCAGAAGGTTTCACACCCTCTGACCACATCTGTAGGTTTCAGAAGGTTTCACACCCTCTAACCACATCTGTAGGTTTCAGAAGGTTTCACACCCTCTGACCACATCTGTAGGTTTCAGAAGGTTTCACACCCTCTGACCACATCTGTAGGTTTCAGAAGGTTTCACACCATCTGACCACATCTGTAGGTTTCAGAAGGTTTCACACCCTCTGACCACATCTGTAGGTTTCAGAAGGTTTCACACCCTCTGACCACATCTGTAGGTTTCAGAAGGTTTCACACCCTCTGACCACAAAAAAAAAAAGAATAGCGCCTCACTGTTCTTCCACGACAGTCTTCTTCTTCTTCGTACGCTGTCAGACGTCAACCTGTATTTTTTTCGAAAAAAGCAGCGGTCATCCTGAGGCTGTCGACACTGCCACAGAGCTTGTCTAGTGTTGCCATTGGTGATGGCCACGTGTGCTTTCTCTGATTCTCGTATGTCGGGCAATTTTGCAGCAAATGTTCAGCTGTCATTTTCCCGGTACCACAAGTGCATTTGTCAGTGCCACCTATCTTCAATTTATTGCATAGGTGGTACCTCAGTCTATTGTGGCCTGTGCGTAGTCTGAAGACCACGACCTGCTCTCTTCTGTTCAACTGGTAATAGGCATCGTTTTTTGTGTAGCCAGTATGTTCGGTTTCCCATTTGGTCATATATCTGGCTCTAATAAGCCTTTTGGACTCTTCGTAGGTCACACTAGAATCTGGTTGTGGTAGTCCTGCACTTTCTTTTGCCAGTCTGTCTGCCTCCTCGTTGCCTTGGATGTTACAGTGGGATGGAACCCACTGTACCACTACTCTTTTTGGTGCGGACTGCTGGCATAGTTGACAGAGTACTGCTCTTAAATCATTGAGTTCTGTATTTTTCTGGCTTTTCAGTGCTGTAACCACGGCCAGGGCATCTGCAAACAGGACTATATGGCTTTCATTTCTTTTGCCTGTCAGTATTTCTTCTACTGCAGCCCTCAGTGCCTCTGCCTCCGCTCTGAAATTGCTTGAGTATTTTCCAGTTGCCACTGACAGTGTTATTTTTTTACCATTTGGTAGGCTCAGGAATACCCCTGCCCCTCCATTCTGTGTTGTGTTTGTTACAGAACCGTCGGTGTACGGTGTCGGGCTTTGGTGTTGTCAGTGCGTTCATAGGGTCTTCGTTCATCTTTGCTTTGGCTATTTCTGCAAAGTTTCTCCACTTTAGTTTCCCATTTCCAAATCTATTTAGTCTCTGATGCATTGTCAGTCTTCTGAGTTTCTCTGCTTGCTGCTGGGCTCTGCAGTCTCTTCTGTCGGTCATGGATTGCAGTTTTGTAATCTTTTCAAGTTCTACAATTGGCGTTGACTTCATGCCTCCTGTTATAACTCTCATGGCTTGGTTTTGAAGTTTGCTAATTTTGTCAAAGTTCGCCTTTGCTGCTGTTGTCCATGCCGCAATGCTATACTCGAGAACTGGTCTCACTCTTCCAGTGTACAGTTTCTTCAGTATACTTTCATCTACTCTCCAGCTTGTGCCAGCAAGTTTCCCCATGATTGCCATTCTTTGTCTGGCTCTCATTCGATTTCACTCGATCTGACTTTTCCATGTCATGCGCCGATCAAATGTGACTCCCAGGTAGTTTGGGTTGTCGTTTGGCCGCAGATATTTGCCGTTAGTTCTTCCACGACAGTAGTCATGTCTAACGCTATAATGCTGATAGGCATACTGCTCAATTGTCATAATCCCTACTTAGAGTATTGCTAAAGATTCAATTTGTGTCGTGAAATAAGATTTTGTGTTGTAAATACTCTTCCATGCACTTTATAATCAAAATGTTGTTACTTGACTTAACTTCTTTATACTGGTTTAGAGGGGATGGCCGGGCTAGTGGTTAAGTGACACGGCTCACAACCAAAAGGTGTTGGGTTCGATCCCCATCACAGCACCGGCCGTTACCCCGGGGAAGCAAACCCTTAGAAAATACAGGAGGAAGCAGACCCTTACATAAAATGCATGCTGAAGTCGGATGCACTGGGCTGACAGGCGCAAATAAAAACCACAGTGCAACGCACACCGCCTTGGGGATTTGAGAAATAAGGCGAACGCTTAAAAAAAAAATATACTGGCTTAGAAAACTTTGCAGAGCCTGTACAACCAGTTTCTTTGTGGGTGGTTTAACCGATGTGCAAGTTTATTTTAATAGACTCAAACACTAGAGCTAAATAGACCCGCAGCCAGTTAGACACCATCTATAGCTGCTCTTAACAAACCACCTGAAGAAAGGTACAAATAACTTCGGTAGATTTTTAACTTGAATTTTATCTGGACAGCGGCCGTTAAGCCTACTCTTGTCCATTACCAACTGCCAAGGGATTTAAAACTTTCGACACTGAACACGGGAGTCCGATCTCACTAGCCAGAGATCAGGGACATTTTTACCAGAAGATGCACGTGAAGAAAATTCCGGTTACCACCGAGATTCGAGCCCTCCTGCACCAGAAGCAGACACTTTACCTGGAGACCACTGAGTTCCCCTAACCATCCTCATGTAAAACCAGTCCTATGAAACCACCACTGAAAATTGTTTGTCTTCATGTACCTGGGCCATTTAAAGCAGTAGCTCTATGCTTTGTCTGTAGCGAAGTGGGGAGTCAAACTCAATGAGCACACTTTTGTAAACATTTTCCTAACTCTTAGGCAATAAATTTCTGACAATGATCACACAAGCAAGCATATACTAAGCACTCAGCATATACAACAAACAGAATACATACAACACAATGTACAAGAAACAACATAAATTATATACAATAACACATATACAACAACAGAACACATGTACAACAAATGACAGAAAGCATATACAACAGAAAGCATGTACAACAGTAAGCATATACAACAAATAGCAGAACACATCCAACAAGCAACAGAAAGCATATACAGTAAATACAGAAAGTATGTACAACAACCAATAGAAAGCATATATAACAACGCATATACAACAGAAAGCATATACAACAAAAAGCATATACAACAGAAAGCATATACAATAAACAACAAAAAGCATATACAACAGAAAGCATATACAACAACAGAACACGTGTACAACAAACAATAGAAAGTATGTACAACAAGCAATAGAAAGCATATACAACAAATAGCAGTAAACATATATAACAAGCAATAGAAAACATACACAACAAACAACAGAAAGCATATACAATAAACCACAGAAAACATACAACGCGCAAGAGGAATCTTATACAACACGCAACAGAAAGCATATACAACAAACAAAAAGCATATACAACAGAAAGCATATTCAATAAACAAAAGAAAACATATGACAAACTACAGAAAAGACCTTTAAATAATAAGACACTCCATACAGGAATCAAATCCCAGACTTTCTACTCATGAATGCACATTTCAGATGATGAATGCACCTTTTTGGTAATGAATGCTCCTTTCTGGTAAAGAATGCACCTTTTTGGTGGTGGAAGCACCTTTCTGGTCGTAGATGCACCTATCTGAAAATGCACTTTTCTGGTGGTGAATGCACTTTTATGATAATTAATGCTTTTTTCTAGTGGATACAACTTTCTGTTGGTGGATGCACCTTTCTGTTGGTGGATGCACCTTTCTGTTGGTGGATGCACCTTACTGGTGGTGAATGCACATTTCTGCCAATGTAATTTTCTGGTAATGAATGCACCTTTCTGGTAATGAGTACATCATTCTGTTAATGAATTCTCTTTTATTCTGATGAATGCACCTTTGTGGTAATGAATGTACCTTTCTGATAATAAATGCACCTTTATGGTAATGAATGCACCTTTATGGGAATGAATGCACCTTTCTGGTGATGAATGGACTTTCTGGTGATGAATGGATGAATGGACCTTTCTGGTGATGAATGGACTTTCTGGTGATGAATGGATGAATGGACCTTTCTGGTGATGAATGGACCTTTCTGGTGATGAATGCATCTTTCTGTAAGAAATTCATGAGTTATGGGATTCGGCTAACCAAAAACCACAAAAATAAAATGTGTTGTCATTGGCCAAGAGTTGCTCACATCGAATTTAGCAGCGATGGAATACAGGGAAACACAGACATAACATATTTTATCAACTGACAAGTTTTTCAAATGTGAACATTTGACTTTACTTTCTTCTCTGGTATTTTGGTGGAGATATTTTCTGAATGCATAACTGCATTTGTCTTTCCGACCATTGTCACTCAAATTGTTTACAATTTTATTGACCTCTGAATTAAAAAATCTTTGTTTCTATTTCCTGTTTTAGTACTGATGCCAAGGCAATCCATAAAACTGCTCAGGAAGTCAGAAATGCTCTGGATAATGCCAGAGGAGTTCAAGCTATTGCAGAAAAGGCCATAGAGAAAGCCAGAAGTGATATACTCAACGCAGAAGAAGACTTTAACATGGTAAAATGAGATACTAAATGGTTGTTAATATTTGTTTTCAAACCCAGTGTTACGTTTTAAAGAGAATCAAAACATTTCAATGATAATCTTCACTGCCTTCTTTTTTTTATGGATATAGATGTGAATAGATGAGAGAGCTTCAATAATCATTTCTTTGCACACAAAAATCAAATGCAAAGAATATGGCCAATTTACAAAAATAAGTTTAATACTACATGCATCTAAAATTATCATCATCATCATGTAGCATTTCCTTTATAGAACGTCGCTCTCATCACAGTCTGTCTGAAATAAACTCGTTTCCTTGCCAAAACTCCAGCAGCCTCCGCCACAGTCATACCCAGGCATTCCTGGATATCTTGGTGCCATCGTCTTCTTGGTCTACCCCTTCCTCTTTTGCCTGGCACCATACCTTCCATCACCGTTCTCTCGAGACCGTTGTGTCTCTTGATGTGACCAAAGTATTTGCATTTTCTAGCCCCAAAAAATTGATTAACCAGTTCTCCTCTATGCTCAACTCTTGCCGAATGTCTACATTTGTCTTTTTCTCTGTCCAGGGTATTCTGAGGATCTTTCTGTAACATTTTGACTCGAAGGATTCAATTCTTTGTCTGGAATTTTTGGTCCATGATTCGCAGCCATAAGCTGCCACAGGAAAAACACAGGCTCTCAAGACTTTTACTTTTATCATTTTGTTGGTGCTCTGCTATAATTTCTTCAGGCTGTTCAGTCTCTGCATTAAAATTCTATTAATAGATAAATAAGAAGAGAATCAATGGCAAGATAGATGAGGTACAAAAAGATAACCATTTTGGATTTTGTAAGGCCAGAGGTACACAGGATGCCATCAGATCATCGTGGCTTCTCACTGAAAGTGATCGAGCAAGGACAGCCGCTATTTATCTACTCTGTTGACTATGAGAAATCCTTTTCAGACGTTGCAACAAATAGGTATAGAGATACATCTGTTTAGGGTTGTAGTAGATCATCTGATTATCATGGCCAAGGTATCGGGTTTAGCCCATTATCTACACACGTCAATTGACCCAGCTGTAAATGGGTACCTGGTGTACTGTAGGAAAGGCAAGACAGCAAGGAAAGGAATTGCCCACCCAACTTTATAAAAAACTGTGGCCTAGAACAATGAAATATCTAACACTTTATGTCAAGAGAAGGTCGGCAAAACAGATTAGACAATGTTAGTCAGGGTCAGGAAAACAGATTAGACAATGTTAGTCAGGGTCAGGAAAACAGATTAGACAATGTTAGTCAGGGTCAGGAAAACAGATTAGACAATGTTAGTCAGGGTCAGGAAAACAGATTAGACAATGTTAGTCAGGGTCAGCAAAACAGATTAGACAATGTTAGTCAGGGTCAGGAAAAACATACAGATTAGACAAAGTTAGTCAGGGTCAGGAAAAAGATACAGATTAAACTATGTTAGTCAGGGTCAGGAAAAAGATACAGATTAAACTATGTTAGTCAGTGTCAGGAAAAACATACAGATTAGACAATGTTAGTCAGGGTCAGGAAAAACATACAGATTAAACTATGTTAGTCAAGGTCAGGAAAAACATACAGATTAGACAAAGTTAGTCAGGGTCAGGAAAAACATACAGATTGGACTATGTTAGTCAGGGTCAGGAAAAACATACAGATTGGACTATGTTAGTCAGGGTCAGGAAAAACATACAGATTAGACTATGTTAGTCAGGGTCAGGAAAAAGATACAGATTGGACTATGTTAGTCAGGGTCAGGAAAAACATACAGATTAAACTATGTTAGTCAGGATCAGGAAAAAGATACAGATTAGACTATGTTAGTCAGGGTCAGGAAAAAGATACAGATTGGACTATGTTAGTCAGGGTCAGGAAAAACATACAGATTAAACTATGTTAGTCAGGATCAGGAAAAAGATACAGATTAGACTATGTTAGTCAGGGTCAGGAAAAAGATACAGATTGGACTATGTTAGTCAGGGTCAGGAAAAACATACAGATTAAACTATGTTAGTCAGGATCAGGAAAAAGATACAGATTAGACAATGTTAGTCAGGATCAGGAAAAAGATACAGATTAGACAATGTTAGTCAGGGTCAGGAAAAAGATACAGATTGGACTATGTTAGTCATGGTCAGGAAAAATATACAGATTAAACTATGTTAGTCAGGATCAGGAAAAACATACAGATTAGACTATGTTAGTCAGAGTCAGGTGAAATATACTGAGCAGTACCACCAATTCACTGCCACGCAGTTCTCCCTGGAAACAGGCTGTTTCATGGCAGTCTGGCTAATGAGGCGAGGAATCGATGTAATTGCTGTAGTAGTGGCCGACACGCAGATGACGCCAAGTATAGCACAACAGCTTAGAGTACCCCAGTCCACCTTTATCAGCATGCTCAGAATACAAGAAAAGCTACTCTGAACCACCACTTAACTGGTTGCATACTATACGCCGCTCCCAGCGCCAGAACACTTCTTCACCCGTGGCCATAAGCTGCTGTTAGCGCCAATGTTTGTTTCATAGTAAAACAAGTTATAAATTTATAGTTTTCCTTTCCGTTTCGGTACAAAATTTTAATTTACTGAAGGAAAGTTTATTTCTTGAACCACATGTTGATCAAATTAGATGTTAAAAATTGTATTCTTGTCAAAATTATCATATTTTCAAGCTAATTACCGAACTGTAAAAAATTGTTTACCATGGCAACAAGCGATAAGGTCACCAAAAGCACTTGTATGGCTCGTCTTAACTATTGAACAGGCTAGAAACTTGTTTCAACAGATGAATAATATATCTAGTGAAGACGAGGTAAGTGAAACAGATGTTGACAATAATGATTCAATTGATTTTGATGAATGCGAAAAAAATAGTACTGACAGCGCAAGTAGTGATAGCGAAGATGATGCATGTCCTGGACCATCAAAAGTCCCTAAAAACGCTAAGACGGCTGCTAGATTTACAAATATTTCAGTAAAAAATGGAGCTCAAGAAAGAGAACAGTGGCACCAAGTAACTGAAGGTGAAACAACAGGCAGTATTCCCTTTGTTCCAACTCGTGAACCAGGTATGCATGCAAAACTAGATGCATCTTCCTCTGAACTAGATTGTTGGTTTGCCTTGATAACACCAGATGTGTTAGATTCATTGGTATCAATGAATATGCAGAATTGAAGAAATCCAAACAAGTTTCTTGACAAAAGTCTACACTTGCAAGTTAGAAGCCTATCACTGAATATGAGCTGTTAAAATTTGTGGCCGTGATTATCGCAATAGGTTAAGGTAAAAAAGCATCGGTGAAGGATTATTGGGCACACAAACCGCACAACTACAACCCATGGTACAGTCAGATGTTTCCCAGATTGAGATTTGAAATCATTTACTACACGATGATGCATGTTGGAGATGCTGAATCTGTAGGCAAGGACAAAATAGAGCCATTCTTGAATTCACTAATAGCAAAGTTCCAAGATGCATTTTATCCATTTCAGGATCTGGCCATTGATGAAATGGTAATAGGCTATAACGGACGCTGGAAGCACAAGCAGTACAATGCCTCCAAGCCAAGCATCACATCAAGACTTTTGGCTTGTGTGATTCTACTACAGGGTATGTCTACTCTGTATTGACATACTTCGGAAAAAACACATCATATCTCCTAGCCAATGACCGTACAAGTCAGGCCATGAAGGTGTTTGATTACCTGCTGCAAGGAATTGGAAAAGGCCACCATGTATTTGCGGATAGGTACTACACTGTAGACACCGTGATTACATATCTGTTGAGTAGGGGTATTGATTATACTGGCACACTCAACATCAATCGGAAAAATTTTCCGCTTCGGTTGAAGACCATTTCTCTACAGCTCTGAGAAGCTGGGTGGTACAGAAATAATGATGGATCCCAGATATGTGTTGCTTGGCGAGATAAGAAAGCCAAAAAGCCGTGTATTGTTGTCTCCACCAAGACTACAGTTCAGATGGAGCAGGTTACAACTAGAAGAGGCAACACAGTTGAAAAACCCAAAGTAGTGCAGCCATACAACATGTGTATGAATGGATGTGACCATAGCGACCAGATGGTATCATACTATGGCAGCTTCCAAAGAAAATGATGGAAAAAAATATTTTATTGGATCATTGAGGTTTCACAGGTAAATGCTCATATATTATACACGCTGATGAGAAGCCTATGCCCTTGAAAGTCTTCAAAGAAAATTTGATAAATCAGCTGACTGAGACGGCTGCATCCATCATCCGGCAAGAGGTAGTAACCACAAACAGCAATAAAGTTGGGAGAAAATTCAAAGAAGGAAACAAAATTCAAAGAAATGAGAAGAAATGAGGGTGCTGTGCATCTTGTGAATCACTCAGACAAAGATAGGAACTGCATTGTATGCTCAAGTCCTGCAAAGAGAGCCTGCACAAATTTTTATTGCACTGGTTTCCTAGAAAAGCCACACCTCCATACACATGATCCTGCAGATAGTGCTCACTAAAGACATTCATGTACTGTCAATAAATTGGAGATATTTATTTTTTTCAAATGTTTATTTTTCAAAATTTTTAAAAAAATTTCTGATCTGGTCTACATGTGGTTACATTAGCTATTAGAAGTGTAAATATTGTCCAATTTCTGTGTTCTTGGATTTGTTTTTCTTATTGTTGGATATACTTTATGATAACCACCAAGTAAAAGACATTAAATGTTTTGGACATTCAAAAATTTAAGGTGAGTTGGCACTTTTTTTATAATTTTGTAGTGCTTTTCTGTTGTAAATAATAATTTACCATTTACAAATTTCCTACTAAAAAATAACACACAATTGTTTTAGATCTATCTTAGAGAACATTCATTTACCTACAAAATGGTATATCATTCATAAAAATATGTTAATGATTAAGAAAACTGCAGCTAAATTTGTACATATACCTGCAAATGGGAAAATGGGACCTAAATTTAATTCTGCCACAGCCTGTTTTTCAATTCAGTAGCTAATCAGTTAATGCCTTTTTAAAGGGTGTACAAAACAGTAAACTCACTCATTGTGGTCATTCAACATCAGCATCTTAATCAACGTTTGTTTTGGTACTGCTTTTACTTTAATCATTTTACAGTTGGACCTGAATTTTTCTAAGCAGGATATGCAGATTGTAACTTCTTGTAACTACTTTTAAAACAATAACAGATCAGCGAAGATGCTGGAAATGCATCAATCACTGAGTCTGCAACCAAAGCTACTCTGGAGAAGCTGAAAGAAAGGCTTGGTCAACTAAAACAACGCTACAATGCCCTCAGGATGGATACACTGGATAAGGCAGAGAAAGCAGTAGATGACGCTAGCAATATGGCTGGACAGGCTCTTGATGTAAGTATGTTAGAAGTACTGGATTTTAGTCAAAAAAGGTGAACTTGTGTCCTGAGTTGTCCGCAGGGGTCTAGCTGTGTGACATGGCATAACACCGGCCATGGTTAGGTGGTTTGTTTAGATCAGCAGAGATCGCGCTTAACAGGCTGCATGTCTGCCTTTGCTCTAGTGTTTGAGTCTATTAAGATTGACTCGTACATTGGTTAACCATTCTCCGCTGCACTTGTCCTGGCGCAGCAGAGTAGTAAGCTGCTTGAGCCTAGCCCGCTAAGCAGGAAATCCACTTCTGGGCTACATCGAGTTAACACCAAAGCTGGGACATGCACGCGGGCATCCGTCCATGTAGAAGTACAGGTCGACTAAGAAGATGAACTTGTGCCTGATGCCAGGTAGTCAAAAGAAATCGGCTCTTAGAATAGAACATCCTATGTATTCATTGGTCTGCCTTTTGGACTTTGATTTAGCTATTCGTAGTAAGCTTGTGGTGGATTCCATTTTATGGTTTGGGAAAAGTAGAGCTATGACCAGCCTCCAAATTTTCTCTGTGGACATTTAGCCTACCCAGCAGTATAAGGTCTGCACTTTGCCTTTGGTCGTGCTAGTAATGCAACTAGTAAAATGATCAATGACTGATGAAGCAACATATAATTGCAGTAAAAGTAACACAAGATCCAAATATGTCAGGACCCCACTCCAGTAAAAATAACAAATGACCCAAATATGGCATGCCCCCACTGCAGTAAAAATAACATGACCCAGATATGTCAGGACCCCCAATGCAGTAAAAATAAACACATTTTTAAAAAATGTCATTTTCCATTTCTGTAGTCCACTAGAAAATCGATAGGACCGAGAATAAAGGCTTGTTTTCAGCTGCAGTCACTCTACAGACTAGGTTTTTATTTCATCAGTTCAGCTCATCCCATGACCTCTGGAGAACGTTAGGGCATCCCTGCTGACACCTCCAAAATCCTGTGGCACCCCTCTCTGTCTGTAATTGCTTGTTGTTCCTCCTCTTGTCATAGATTAGTCCATTCATAGGTGTTGTCTTCCCATCGTTGTCTTGACCGTCCATGCTTGTACTTGACGTCTACTGTGCCCTGAAGTATCGTATTTGTAATTCCCTTGGATCTCAAGTCGTGGATAGAAAAACATCAGCCTTACTGAGGTTTTGAACCCATATTTTTCGCTTGTGAACATCTGGTATCCTAACTGTTTGGCCTCTCGTAAACTTGAAATACTGTGTAACCTAATTCACTGGAACAATGAGTGTAACATCTGGTCAGGCAAAACACACTGATCAGAGAATGTTAGCCAGGGTCAGGCAAAACACACTGATCAGAGAATGTTAGCCAGGGTCAGGCAAAACACACTGATCAGAGAATGTTAGCCAGGGTCAGGCAAAACACACTGATCAGAGAATGTTAGCCAGGGTCAGGCAAAACACACTGATCAGAGAATGTTAGCCACGGTCAGGCAAAACACACTGATCAGAGAATGTTAGCCAGGGTCAGGCAAAACACACTGATCAGAGAATGTTAGCCAGGGTCAGGCAAAACACACTGATCAGAGAATGTTAGCCAGGGTCAGGCAAAACACACTGATCAGAGAATGTTAGCCAGGGTCAGGCAAAACACACTGATCAGAGAATGTTAGCCACGGTCAGGCAAAACACACTGATCAGAGAATGTTAGCCAGGGTCAGGCAAAACACACTGATCAGAGAATGTTAGCCAGGGTCAGGCAAAACACACTGATCAGAGAATGTTAGCCACGGTCAGGCAAAACACACTGATCAGAGAATGTTAGCCAGGGTCAGGCAAAACACACTGATCAGAGAATGTTAGCCAGGGTCAGGCAAAACACACTGATCAGAGAATGTTAGCCAGGGTCAGGCAAAACACACTGATCAGAGAATGTTAGCCAGGGTCAGGCAAAACACACTGATCAGAGAATGTTAGCCAGGGTCAGGCAAAACACACTGATCAGAGAATGTTAGCCAGGGTCAGGCAAAACACACTGATCAGAGAATGTTAGCCAGGGTCAGGCAAAACACACTGATCAGAGAATGTTAGCCAGGGTCAGGCAAAACACACTGATCAGAAAATGTTAGCCACGGTCAGGCAAAACACACTGATCAGAGAATGTTAGCCAGGGTCAGGCAAAACACACTGATCAGAGAATGTTAGCCAGGGTCAGGCAAAACACACTGATCAGAGAATGTTAGCCAGGGTCAGGCAAAACACACTGATCAGAGAATGTTAGCCAGGGTCGGGAGAAACACACACTGATCAGAGAATGTTAGCCAGGGTCAGACAAAACACACTGATCAGAGAATGTTAGCCAGGGTCAGGAGAAACACACTGATCAGAGAATGTTAGCCAGGGTCAGGAGAAACACACTGATCAGAGAATGTTATCCAGGGTCAGGAGAAACACACTGATCAGAGAATGTTAGCCAGGATCAGGAGAAATATACTGGCCAAGACCCTCACCTGACCTCCTCGTTGGTCATCTTGGAAACGTGCTATCGAGGACAACAGTCTAGCTAACAAAGTGAGGTTCGACATGATCTCCATAGTAGTGAGCGACACGCATATGAAACCAAGCATAGCACAACCGCCTGTATGACCCAGGTCCACCTTCATCAGCATGCTCGAGATGTGAGGAAAGCTACTGCAAAAAGTCACTTAACACCGTTTTCAGTGGGCACATAATAGTAATCTACTCATTGTGAGCATTCGAAACAACAACAACTTAGTTCAAGTTATAAAATGTGTGCAGTCATCTCTCAGTTCTACTTTACGGCTCACAAACATGGCATGTCAACTTGGAGTATAAACTATCGAGCATGTGTTACAGGACTGTCACCCTGTGTGGCCATTTAAGGAAGATCATCTCCAACAATTCAACACTATCTCAGAACTCTACAGAACAAGAGAACAGCTTCAAACAGTGGCTAAGTTCATCACAGGAACAAACCTAACAATGGCAAGGCAGACAGACCAGCAAAGATGGGATCAGCACAAGAACAGCAACACACAAAAACAACTTTAGAAAGAGCTCATAAGAACAGCAAACAAAGAAACTTGGCTGAACAGGTGGGGCATGGGAAACATGGGGAATGAGGTAGGCAGACATATGGCAAGCCACAGTCTAAATGACAGTATAAATCAACTTACAAGGAAGGATCAGAGCACCATTTTCCGACTGAGAACCCAACACATCCCACTTAACAAGCACCTGAACAGAACCCAACACAGCCCACTTAACAAGCACCTGAACAGAACCCAACACATCCCACTTAACAAGCACCTGAACAGAACCTAACACATCCCACTTAACAAGCACCTGAGCAGAATCCAACCACAACATACTCCTGTTGTGTACACACCCATATGAAACCGTTGATCATCATCTCTTTGAGTGCTCAGCGCTCAACAATGTTAGAAAAATGCTTCTTCCTCCAAGGCCAGATACATAGAACACTGTATGGCACTAGACAACTGATAAACACATGCGGATACCATTATATGGCATTGGGTCCGGCATCCGGGCAAGAACCCAGATGCTGCTGGATACATAACAACAAAGATACAATCACAAGAAAAATGACTAGAAGTACCACATGCAGTACTCTGGTGGAAAAACACTGACCTATGTTTTGTTTTGTTTTTGTTTTAGAAAGCTGATGATTTAGATGTAAACTATGCTGAGACCTCAGAAAAACTGAGTGCTGAACACAATAACACTGTAGCAACAAAGAGCCTCGCTGAAAAGCTGAAAGCAAGGACAGACAATATCTTTAAGTTTACTGAAACAAAGATGATGGAGCTGAAAGGTAAGTGTCAAGACCCTTCCAATACTTTCTTGTTGAAATTAAAGAGCCTTCTTATGTGTTCATTGAGTATTTGTTGATGTTCAGTCATATTTAATCTCTCAAGTCCAGGCATACTTGGAACACTAGTATCTCTCAAGTCCAGGCATACTTGGAATCCTGGTATCTCTCAAGTCCAGGCATACTTGGAATCCTGGTATCTCTCAAGTCCAGGCATACTCGGTTATCCTGGTATTCAAACAGGCATGTTAATATCTGTTGCCAGGTAGCCGAATGCTTCAGCTATATGTACTAGGTATTTTTACAACTTCCTGCGGCTAACTAGGCCTGGGGGAAGATACAAATAATTTGGGTAGATTTTTACCTAGAATTTTTGTTACCCATTAAGCCATCTAATGTTCTTGCATTGTGAAATGTATTTATTGAAGACCATTCTGTATGAAAGTTACTTGATACAATATTTTGTATACACTCCCCTGACCATAGAGTCGGAGGGATAGAAACAGTTCTAGCTTGATCATATTCAATGTCACAAATGTCGTCATTCAAATATATGCTTGAACTTTTCAGAATAATCACTATCTAATTTCAATTTTCTGGCCTCCAAATCCTTATCTGCGAATGTCTACAATGAGTAGGTTGCTCTTTTGTGAACCCTGAAAAGGACATTAAGTGGCGTGTTGCAGTAGCTTTCCTCACATGCCAAGCCTGCTGATGAAGGTGGATGGGGATCCTCCAGGCGGTTGTGCTATGCTTGGCTTCATCTGTGTGTTACTCACTACTACAGAGATTATGTCGATCCCTCACCTCGTTAGCCAGACTGCCATGAAAACAGCCCGTTTCCTGGGAGGGCTACTAGGAAGTCGAGGTGAGGGTCTTGGCCAATATGTTTTGCCTGACCCTGACTAACATGTCTGATCAGTATATTTTGCCTGACCGGACATTAGTCTTCCTCCCCTATCCTTGATTATACTTTCAATGGATTGTTGTGCTGTTAGCCTCTCAGAACAGCCATTTCCTGAATTTTCAAAACTACTTTCCATCATGAAAATCTGCAAAAAATGTCCTGCAAAAATTCAAAATTTGTGAGTGTTGCCGTATTTTTTATCTCTTGATGTGCATCAGTGTAGATGTCACGATATTATGGCCAAAATCCAATCAGTAGTGCCTGAAATACACCTTAAAATAACTGTTTACCTGTCACACCGAATAATGAGTGGCTCAGGGAATGAGGTATATGGGTGTTACGGGTTAAGAGTTAACATTGTAATCAGGAACTTGCAATTAAGAGAACAAATAAACTGCATCTACTTGTGTATACCTTCATCTGTGAAAACATATACTCTGTTTCAGAGATACAAGACAGCATTGGAAGAAATGAGAAGAGGCTAACCAAAATTCAAGATGGAATAAACAAACTAAACAATCTGATGGACGTCTACCTCAGTGATATAAGGATACGGTCCAAGAGCTACGAGACCTGTTAATGATGCTCACATATGTATATTATGTACTATGGTCCAAGAGCTACGAGACCTGTTAATGATGCTCACATATGTATATTATGTACTATGGTCCAAGAGCTACGAGACCTGTTAATGATGCTCACATATGTATATTATGTACTATCGTTATGTGATGTCATATTATAAAGGTTTTATTTGTAAATATATATACAGTTTGTTTCTTGTTTCCACATTTATTTTTGTTATGTCACATTTAGTTAGACTTGCCCATTTTTGGGTACACTAGTTGTCTTGTAAATCCATGAAATTGCCACAAAGCACTGGTAGTGTTCTAACTAGATCGGCGCATCTGGTAGCTTCCACTACAAACGTATTTATAACATCTACATAAACAAACTAAACAGACCTACCTCAGAAAAATCAGGTGCAACAACTTAACTTCATCACAATCAATAATGGAATAACCTTCCAAATCCCATGTTTTCTTCTTCTGCCTTTGTTCTCAATCTCCTGCTACCAAGTCCTGAACAGGGCTTTGCAAATAGTAGGATGTAGTCCAACCGGTGTTAACACAATTAATACACCGGTGAGTATACATAGACATTGCCTCAGGCGAATGTTTCTATACAATGGTTCAATGAAAGTTAAAACTACTTCCTGTTTGGAATACATTCATTCACCTTTTTTGTTCCGATATGAAGCACAGGTCACCACTGTAGGTGGCCCATTTTAAAGAAAGCCTGTTTCCTAGGTGATCCAGTGGTCTTCAGGTAAGTTGTTCGCCTCGGGTGCTGGAGGTCACGTGTTCAAATCCCGGTGGAGTTTTTTCACATGGATCATCCGGTAAATGTTTCCCCTGATCTCTGAGCAGTGAGATCAGACAGCCGTGTGCAGTGGCGCGCATGTTAAAAATACCTTAGCAGTTGGAAATTGAAAAGAGTAGGCCTAACGGCCGCTGCTCTGGCAAAATTAAAAAATCTACTCAAATTGTTCTAGGGATTCTCGCTCCACAGAGAAAATGTAGCAAAAAAGGGGGACTGTGGCCATTACAACAGGTCTTGGATAGCTGAGCGACTTACATGGCGCCTGACACGCTGCGGGTCTACCTTGCTCTAATTTACGCTTCCACCTCCACCAGTCTCAAAAATAGACGATCGTATATTCCAGGGGCTAACAGATGCACTGCTCAGAGATCAGGGGAAATATTTACCGGATGATCCATGTGAAAATCTGTGGATTGACCAGCGGATTTTCACCTGCCAGAAAATATGATACAAAGGAGGTCACACCTCCCCACGACATAAGTGGACTGAAGATGGATATATGATTGATTGATTGATTGATGTTACCTGTCATTTGCAGTCATTCCTGTTTTTGCTCCATTGTGAAGCATAGGACACCATTGCAGCTGGTTGCCTTACAGGAAGCCTGTGTCCAAAATGTTGTAACTGATTATAATGGCAATGTTGTTTTTGTGTGATGAGGTGGCCTGCTCCAATGTCAATCTTCTTGGCACTACATTACAAATTGTCGCAATTTTATCTGCGACGGAATTATTTTCAGCACATCATGTTTTACTATGGTTGTTGACTTAAAGAGCATGTAACCTTTTTATTTGTCTATACATTTGATTTGTTTGTGTAGAGATATAAATTAATAAAGAACTTGTTGGTGTTTTTGTTGTGTGTGTGTTAGTTTCTGAGATATAAGAAAATGACGGTGAAAATTTAACAAGTAATGTTTCTGTTACTTTAGAACAAAACACATTCCTTAATATATCAAGTTGTTTTTGTTCTGCTATGGAACAAACACATTCCTTAAATATATCAAGTAATTGATTTGTGAAGTTATAGAAAAAAACACAGATATTAAATTGCACAAGGTTTTTAATGATTTGGGGGCAGTTTCCTTTTACACTACCTTTTCTTCCCTTACAAGTGAGCCAGGTACCCATTTACAGCTGTGTTGATTAGATTATTTGAATAATGGGGACAGAGCCCTTGTCATTACTGTCAGAGAATGAAGTTGTTAGAGGTTTGTCCCATAGTAGTTACACTACTGTCAGGGAACGAAGTTGTTAAAGGTTTGTCCCACAGTAGTTACACTACTGTCAGAGAATGAAGTTGTTAGAGGTTTGTCCCATAGTAGTTACACTGCTGTCAGAGAACGAAGTTGTTAAAGGTTTGTCCCATAGTAGTTACACTACTGTCAGAGAACAAAGTTGTTAAAGGTTTGTCCCATAGTAGTTACACTGCTGTCAGAGAACGAAGTTGTTAAAGGTTTGTCCCATAGTAGTTACACTTCTGTCAGATAATGAAGTTGTTAAAGGTTTTTCCGAAAGTAGTTACACTGCTGTCAGGGAATGAAGCTGTTAGAGACTTCAGTATACTAATCCACAGCTTGTGTGAGGCAGGGTAGCCAGTTCCTTTCATCGTTGCCTTTTACTTCCGACTGGAGGATGATGTTTGAGGGATTTGAACCCCTGTACCTTTGTCGTGAGTGCGAGTTCTCTATACCACTATGCTAATCAATAAATTTATTTTAAACTGCTGGCTAGAACTATTCATTATGTTGAAATGATAGATGAAACTATTTATTGTCTGTGTAAGAAACAAGTTAACGGAAAGAACATTTTAGATTTGATTGTTTTATGGGAGACCATACTGGTTGAATTGCTGTTATTTTTGTAAAAATTACATGGAAACGAATTATGTTCTGTTTTTTTGTATGAAGGGTTTTTACACTGAAATACTAAGTCATATACTACCTTCTTGTTTGTGAAGGGTTCTTGGCGTAAAAATGAATTACTCTATAATACTCAAGTCAAATATACCTAGTTTGTGAAGGGTTCTTGGCGTAAAAATGAATTACTCTATAATACTCAAGTCAAATATACCTAGTTTGTGAAGGGTTCTTGGCGTAAAAATGAATTACTCTATAATACTCAAGTCAAATATACCTAGTTTGTGAAGGGTTCTTGGTGTAAAAATGAATTACTCTATAATACTCAAGTCAAATATACCTAGTTTGTGAAGGGTTCTTGGCGTAAAAATGAATTACTCTATAATACTCAAGTCAAATATACCTAGTTTGTGAAGGGTTCTTGGCGTAAAAATGAATTACTCTATAATACTCAAGTCAAATATACCTAGTTTGTGAAGGGTTCTTGGCGTAAAAATGAATTACTCTATAATACTTAAGTCAAATATACCTAGTTTGTGAAGGGTTCTTGGTGTAAAAATGAATTACTCTATAATACTCAAGTCAAATATACCTAGTTTGTGAAGGGTTCTTGGCGTAAAAATGAATTACTCTATAATACTCAAGTCAAATATACCTAGTTTGTGAAGGGTTCTTGGCGTAAAAATGAATTACTCTATAATACTCAAGTCAAATATACCTAGTTTGTGAAGGGTTCTTGGCGTAAAAATGAATTACACTATAATACTCAAGTCAAATATACCTAGTTTGTGAAGGGTTCTTGGCGTAAAAATGAATTACTCTATAATACTCAAGTCAAATATACCTAGTTTGTGAAGGGTTCTTGGTGTAAAAATGAATTACTCTATAATACTCAAGTCAAATATACCTAGTTTGTGAATGGTTCTTGGTGTAAAAATGAATTACTCTATAATACTCAAGTCAAATATACCTAGTTTGTGAATGGTTCTTGGTGTAAAAATGAATTACTCTATAATACTCAAGTCAAATATACCTAGTTTGTGAATGATTCTTGGTGTAAAAATGAATTACTCTATAATACTCAAGTCAAATATACCTAGTTTGTGAATGGTTCTTGGCGTAAAAATGAATATAATACTCAAGTCATAAAATACCTTATTTGTGAATGGTCTTGGCGTAAAAATGAATTACTCAATAATACTCAAGTCATAAAATACCTTATTTGTGAATGATTCTTGGTGTAAAAATGAATGAATCTATTATAACACTCAAGTCATGAACTGCCTTATTTGTGAATATTTCTTGGTGTAAAAATGACTCAATTATAACACTCAAGTCATGAACTGCCTTATTTGTGAATGTTTCTTGGTGTAAAAAGGACTCTATTATAACACTCAAGTCATGAACTGCCTTATTTGTGAATGATTCTTGGTGTGAACATTTTTCACACTAAAATGTAAGGGTTAGTTCATGTCTTGTTTTACAAGTTCAGTCATATATTCAATTTTGTGACTTAGTAAGAGATCGCTATGTTATTGCTTGAATGCCTATCGACAGGTTTGATTGGTTGATTGCATAACGTGATGTCGCTGGAAAAGTGGATGGAGTTCTTAATCAGAAGCAAGCATAGACGAGTTGAGGTGTGGGGGAGGGGGGGGGGGGGGTAGAGATGATTGTGACGGGTGTTTAAAGGAAGAACGGATAGACAGGCAGATTGAGATGAATGGGGTGGACCAGAGTGCTTGCATCCTGAGTTACTCCAGTCGTCTTGACTTATGTCTTGCAATTGGTCCAAGGTAGCTGGGGACTATAGAATGAGGTTGATGACCAGTGCATCATCAAGACAAAACTATCTGATGATGTCACCATCATCGCTTGCAATGGGCAACTAACATTTCACCCCCAACAGAAAACCAACATATGCGTTACCTCTGTCATCCATGTCAGCAGACAAGCACTGAAAACCATTCAGAAATGCGCTCCACAGTATGTAAATATTAATGTATCTAAAATACTCAATCAGATTATATTATATTTCAATGTAACCTCATGTACAAATGAACCACTTTCACACACAAACATCCACACACACCTTCTCTCACACACACAGACCAGAGAGAGTTAATTGTGAGTAGAATATTTATAGCAATGTGAGATTCGTAGAGATGCTCGGAATGTATTAATAATGTTTGCTGAGGCGTCGATGGCCTATTGCGTCGATCGACCACTGCATGACCACATGCTGCAGCTTGTTGCCAGGCAACATCCAGAGCTGAAGGGGAGTCGGCCTAGAGCAGTCCCGTTCAGTGTTTGGGGATGAACCCCTAGCGCGTTGTTTTATCGTGTGTCAATCAAGGTCCCTGCAGACTCCTTGAGGGGAGCCGAGTACTACGCTGCCTTGGGATGGGGGCTGCGAGGAATACCATCCTCCACTAGTTCACCCGGTGTTTTGTAGGTGTTTGAATACATTGCCAAAGGAAATAGTGTAGGCAGGGTCAATTAATGCAAAATTGGATATGCAGTTATTTTTAGATCAAATGTAAAAGAAACTGGTTGTATACAGACTTTTCTAAACCAGTATAAAGACGTTAAGTTAACATGCTAAAACCAGTCATCATCATCATCACGATTCACTCATTTGACTGTCGTGAGGCTCAGTTACTGATATTAATTATTTCTATTCTGGACCAAGTTTTGTTTGAATTGCTTTTGGTTTCATTCATCATCAAGTTATCTTAACTTAACGTCTTTATACTGGTTTAGAAGACCCTGCAGAGTCTGTATACAACCACTTACATTTACATCACCTTGCTCTAAAAGCTATGCGCATCCAGTTTATTCTTAAATGCATTAACTGTCCCTGCCTCCACTACCTCCCCTGGCAATGCATTCCAAGCAGACACCACTCTCTGACTAAAAAAATATTTCCTAATATCTAACCTGGACCTCTCTTTAGTCAGCTTGTAGCTATGCCCTCGTGTTATTGTAGGTGGCTGTATTTTAAAAAACTTGTTATAGTCTAATTTATCGATTCCTCTGATCATCTTATAAACCTGTATTAAGTCACCACGAATTCTTCTCTCTTCGAGACACTGTAGGCCGGTTTTTCTGAGTCGTTCCTCATAACTGTAATTCTGGAATCCCACTATCATCTTTGTCGCTCTTTTCTGTATTCTTTCTAGCATGTTTATGTCCCCTCTATGATAAGGACTCCACACCTGTACACAGTACTCCAATCTAGGTCTAACTAAAGCTTTATACAGTTTGACGATCACTTCCTTGCTCCTATGTTTAATATTTCTTTTTATCATACCTAACATTGCATTTGCCTTTTTCACTGCTACCTTAACTTGCTCACTCACCTTTCCTGTATGATCTATTATAACCCCTAGGTCCCTTTCCTTATCTATCTTTCTAATATTGTTTTCTCCCATTCTGTAATTATGTTCCATATTGGATCTACCCATGTGGATGACTGTACATTTATCTACATTAAACTCCATTTGCCAGCTTACAGACCATTCTCGAATTTTATCTAAATCCGACATCAATATATCCACTTCCGCTTTAGATGAGACACTACTGCATAGTTTTGTGTCATCAGCAAATTTTGCAATCATGGATCTCATATCAATGTCCAAATCATTTATATATATCAAGAACAAAATTGGTCCCAAAACCGAGCCCTGTGGCACACCACTTTTCACTTCACTCCACTCAGAGTACTCCTTATTTATGCCCACCCTCTGCCTTCTTCCCGTTAACCAATTTTCAATCCATTTGGCAACTTCCCCACCTATTCCATGTGATTTTAACTTTCGAAATAATCTTTGATGAGGTACTCTATCAAAGGCCTTTGCAAAGTCTAGATAAATAACATCCACTGGCTCCCCTTTATCTATGATTTTAGTAACCTCCTCCATGAATTCTAATAGATTTGTTAAGCATGATCTCCCTCTAGTAAACCCATGCTGACTATTACTAATTAGATTAAATTTGTCTAAATGCATTACAATGTTTTCTTTGATTATTGACTCTAACAATTTACAGACTATGCTCGTTAAACTCACCGGTCTATAATTTGCCGGATCTGATTTTTTGCCTTTTTTGAATAAGGGGATCACTCCTGCATCTTTCCAATCCCGTGGAACAATCCCTTTTGTAAGTGATTGAGAACATAATATAGCCAATGGTTTTGCTAGTTGGTCTCTTATTTCATACAGCAATTTTGGGTGAATACCATCTTGACCTGGACATTTATTCACTTTCAACCCCTCCAATTTTTTAAAAACCATTTCCTCTGTAATACAGATTGATCTTAATCCCGCTGTATCCATGTCTCTTTGAAAAATATCTATAGGCTCTGGGATCTCGGAGCAGTCCTCCTTTGTGAAGACTGTGCCAAAGTACTGATTGAGCAGATTAGCAGCCTCCCCATTCTCACTTATTATTTTCCCTGTACTGTCTATGAGAGGGCCTACTTTGTCTTTCGTTCTTTGTTTATTTCTAACTAAGAGAAGAAGCTTTTACTGTCAGTCTTGATCCTCTGAGCAAGTTTTTTTTCAAAGTCTATTTTTGCTGTTTTATTCGCTTTCTGAGATATGTTCTGCTTTTCCAAATATTTTACATGTTTCTTTTGATTTACCTGCCTCTATATATTTTGTCCATGCTTTATTTTTTGCTCTTCTACATTTCACTACAAATCTAGTTATCCACTTTTTACGCTTGGGGTTTACCTCCCTACATGGAACACATTCCTCTTTTAGCGTTTCTAGAACTGTTTTAAAACTTTCCCACTCCTGTTCAACATCTGTTCCTACAAGAATATCTTTCCAGATTATGTGGTTCGCTGCCTCTTTCATCCTCTTAACATCTGCATTAGAGTAGTCATATGTTCGTGTGTTTATGTTTACTTCTTTCCCTGCAATAAGATCCCAACGGATGATTTGATGGTCACTTGAGCCAAACAGTTCCCCAACGGTAACGTTTTCAATCATATTTTCCTCTGTGGTAAAAACTAGGTCGAGTATGTTTTTGCCTCTGGTGGCTGCTTCTACATGTTGAATTAAAAAATTGTCAGTTGTGCACTTAACAAAAGGTTTTGACTCTACAAGTGCTTCTGCCATATCCCATTTTATTTCTGGATAGTTGAAATCTCAAATTAATAATAATTTCCCTTTACTTGCCTTTGCTATGCTACTAATCAGCTCATCTTCCTCTTTTTGACTTGATGGACATCTATAGCACACTCCAATCACTGTTTTTTCACCCCCACTTTCTATTTCTCCCCATACACTTTCATTTTTGTTACCACATGATAAATAATCTTTGATCGTTATATTAACAGAATTTATACAGTATAATAAAACACCACCTCCCTTAGTCTTGTCTCCAATTATCCTATCTTTCCTCAACATTGTATATCCCTCAATTTCAAGTTCACCATCTGCAATCTCCTCATATGTCCATGATTCTGTTAATCCTATTATATCTGGTTTTTCTTCTTCTACATACAGTTCCAATTCTTCTCTTTTATTTACTATGCTTCTCACATTTGCATAAAAACATTTTAGTTTGTAATGTTGTTGGTTTTCCTCTTTTTGCTTCTGCTTTATCATTTTAGTGTTTGCTTTTCTACTATGTATTTCACACTTCCCTGACACGAACTCTCCCCTTTGACTACATCCTCTATAGCACCCTATTGTAGGCCTATCTTTAGTCTCATACTTCATAGGCCTTACTAGTTTAAATTTCTAACACAATGATAGAACATATACTTTGCTACAACATGCTGTCCTATCTCATTTAGATGTAAACCTCCACTATCTAACATTTTACTTTTGTCTACTTTAACATCAATAAATTCCATTCCCATGTCCGCACACATCACCTGTAACCTAAGGTTGATACCTATTATTTTGCTATCTAGATAGTCTGACCCATCTGCTCTGTCTAAAATGCCCATCATTGTGACCTTTCTAAACTTTTTTCTTGTTATAGTAATGAATGAAAGTTTGGTTGCGTTTTTAATCTTTTGAATGCAAATAGTTTTATTATTCAGCCAATACTGATTACTGATTAAATACATCTCAATTGTGCATCTCTATTTATTTTATTTAACCTGACATAACCATTGTCCATGTGCGTGGACTTCTATATCTCCTATTTTAACCAACTTCCCCATAACCTAGACAGCTAAAATTGTGTACATAGTCTCTACTAGTGTGATGGATCCTGAACAGGTCATTCAAAAGCTTGTATTGCAGTGGTAGAGCATTCACTATTCATGGCAAAGGTATGAGGTTCACCTAACGGTACTGTCAGCTCCAGTTGTAAATGAACACCTCTGGCTGATGACTAGGGAAGGAAATAGGTAGCGAGGAAGAGAACTGGTCACCCAATATCACAAAGCTGTGCCTTGGTACACTTCATCCCTGACAACAGTGTTTGCTATGGTACTACCTTTATCTATTTATTAAATCAAAAAACATAGTTTTAAAAAAAACATTTTGGTGTTCCTTTTTTGAAACACCTGAAAAATTATGTCTTTTGTTCCTGCATCATACAAAGGGTTATTGTTTTAAGAGCTTTCATTCAAATCACACGCAGCAGCGTTCGTGATTTGTAAATGGTGAAGTGTGCAATGACATGAGCTGGGGTTACAATGCACTGTTAGTCACCTCTTATCACATGTTCTCAGTATGGCAGACGTCTTAGTCTTGACTAACAAACGGAGGAACTAGAAACTGCGTTGACCAACCACATCACACATTCATTCTCACTCTTGATCTTGATGACCCGTTCCTCCACCTAGCTGTGGGTCCCAACGTCGTCTCCAGCAGACCCTGTCTTGGGTTGCGTAAGTCTAGTGCATGGTAAGTACTCCTCCAAAGGCATCTCAGATGTTGCAGTGTACAGCAAGGGAGTCTGACCAATGCATTGGAGGTCTTCCCAGTGGTCTCATCTTACCTCGGGGGTTCCAGATTGTTGTCGACGTGCTCCATTGTCCAGACGCCCTTAATACTCACCTTCATCGACTACAAAAAGACTTATGTAGAACCGCATATTGTATGGCGTCCACTGTTGGAACAAGGTGTAGATCCCGGTTACATGCAGAATTATTACCAATAGTTATACGAACTGCACTACCACATTTCGTATCTTCCAATGTCCAATAGAAGGGTGTCCGCCAGGGGGATCCTATCTCACCGAACCCCTTCTCCGCATGTTTGGAATCAGTCATCAGCCGACGCAATGGGGCACCTATGGCATCCTTATTGACAGCAGATGCCTCAATCACTCAATTGTATGGCCACCAGAAAGGCGCCTTCCTCGCCCATCTATCATCAGTCAAGCTGTCCATCTGTACTTTCGTTTTGATGTAGAGTCCGCAGCATTTCAGAACTAACTTTGGTTGCGGATGTCAGTGTTTTGGATATGGTCTCTTAGGGAGATATTTAGGACTCTCCGCCTGATTTTCATAGACTTTAAACCTCACACACACCATTGCTGGAATAGCTATGCTATTGAAGGCATGAGCCTTGATGTCTGCAAGCAACTGGAGTATCCGTGTGATACAGCTGAAGCAGAGCCAGCCCCATTTTCAATGGGCTCATCTTCCAATCACAGTTCCCCCGTAGTGCAGATGTAGAAATTGAGTCTTCTTCCTATTTATGTTTAACTAAACATAAATTAGATATTTAACTAAACATAAATTAGATATTTAAAATATGTTAATTTTAAGATTAAAATAACAATTATAAATGACGACCAAAAACATAGAAAAATACTAAATAAAATTATTTATTCTGCAAATTTTGGATTCATTCAAAAGGCAGCACTTAATGACCTACACAGTTTTATACAGCCTTAAGGCCAAAGACTCTCCAACCCAACTCTAGGAATAGTATCATGCAGAGAGGAATGAAGATTAAATGTGTAATATCAAACAGCCTGGACATCATCATTGTTATTTTTTTTATTTTTGCGTTCGCCTTATTTCTCAAATTCCCAAGGCGGTGTGCGTTACAGTGTGGTTTTTATTTTTCGCCTGTCAGCCCAGTGCATCCGACTTCAGCATGCTTTTATGTAAGGGTCTGCTTCCTCCTGCATTTTCTAAGGGTTTGCTTCCCCGGGGTAACGGCCGGTGCTGTGATGGGGATCGAACCCAGCACCTTCTGGTTGTGAGCCGTGTCACTTAACCACTAGGCCACACCATCCCCCATCATTGATATAAAACTGATATTTTATTGTGGGATCACAGGTGGGTAGAAGAAGTGAAGTGACTATCTCAGGAAATGATGTACATACTATGCTAGGCAACATTGTTCAAAAAGGTTTTCAGAAAATGGATAGAGTATTTTTGTAATAAAAATAATTAGTCACAAACTGATGGGAGAGGGGGAATGTTCTTGTACACAAACATATTGTAAAGCAAGTGAAAAAGGATGTTATTGCATATTTTAAAAATATTATAGCAAACTTTGAGGAAACCTTGTTCAATGATATTGTTTAGATCAAAAACAACAGCAAACTTTGAGGAAACCTTGTTCAATGATATTGTTTAGATAGAAAACAACAGCAAACTTTGAGGAAACCTAGTTCAATGATATTGTTTAGATAGAAAACAACAGCAAACTTTGAGGAAACCTAGTTCAATGATATTGTTTAGATAGAAAACAACAGCAAACTTTGAGGAAACCTAGTTCAATGATATTGTTTAGATAGAAAACAACAGCAAACTTTGAGGATTCCTAGTTCAATGATATTGTTTAGATAGAAAACAACAGCAAACTTTGAGGAAACCTAGTTCAATGATATTGTTTAGATAGAAAACAACAGCAAACTTTGAGGAAACCTAGTTCAATGATATTGTTTAGATAGAAAACAACAGCAAACTTTGAGGAAACCTAGTTCAATGATATTGTTTAGATAGAAAACAACAGCAAACTTTGAGGAAACCTAGTTCAATGATATTGTTTAGATAGAAAACAACAGCAAACTTTGAGGAAACCTAGTTCAATGATATTGTTTAGATAGAAAACAACAGCAAACTTTGAGGAAGCCTAGTTCAATTATATTGTTTAGATAGAAAACAACAGCAAACTTTGAGGAAACCTAGTTCAATGATATTGTTTAGATAGAAAACAACAGCAAACTTTGAGGAAACCTAGTTCAATGATATTGTTTAGATAGAAAACAACAGCAAACTTTGAGGAAACCTAGTTCAATGATATTGTTTAGATAGAAAACAACAGCAAACTTTGAGGAAACCTAGTTCAATGATATTGTTTAGATAGAAAACAACAGCAAACTTTGAGGAAACCTTGTTCAATGATATTGTTTAGATAGAAAACAACAGCAAACTTTGAGGAAACCTAGTTCAATGATATTGTTTAGATAGAAAACAACAGCAAACTTTGAGGAAGCCTAGTTCAATGATATTGTTTAGATAGAAAACAACAGCAAACTTTGAGGAAGCCTAGTTCAATGATATTGTTTAGATAGAAAACAACAGCAAACTTTGAGGAAGCCTAGTTCAATGATATTGTTTAGATAGAAAACAACAGCAAACTTTGAGGAAACCTAGTTCAATGATATTGTTTAGATAGAAAACAACAGCAAACTTTGAGGAAACCTAGTTCAATGATATTGTTTAGATAGAAAACAACAGCAAACTTTGAGGAAACCTTGTTCAATGATATTGTTTAGATCAAAAATAGATAGAAAACAACAGCAAACTTTGAGGAAACCTTGTTCAATGATATTGTTTAGATCAAAAACAACAGCAAACTTTGAGGAAACCTAGTTCAATGATATTGTTTAGATAGAAAACAACAGCAAACTTTGAGGAAGCCTAGTTCAATGATATTGTTTAGATAGAAAACAACAGCAAACTTTGAGGAAACCTTGTTCAATGATATTGTTTAGATCAAAAACAACAGCAAACTTTGAGGAAACCTTGTTCAATGATATTGTTTAGATCAAAAACAACAGCAAACTTTGAGGAAACCTAGTTCAATGATATTGTTTAGATAGAAAACAACAGCAAACTTTGAGGAAGCCTAGTTCAATGATATTGTTTAGATAGAAAACAACAGCAAACTTTGAGGAAACCTTGTTCAATGATATTGTTTAGATCAAAAACAACAGCAAACTTTGAGGAAACCTTGTTCAATGATATTGTTTAGATCAAAAACAACAGCAAACTTTGAGGAAACCTAGTTCAATGATATTGTTTAGATAGAAAACAACAGCAAACTTTGAGGAAACCTTGTTCAATGATATTGTTTAGATCAAAAACAACAGCAAACTTTGAGGAAACCTAGTTCAATGATATTGTTTAGATAGAAAACAACAGCAAACTTTGAGGAAACCTAGTTCAATGATATTGTTTAGATAGAAAACAACAGCAAACTTTGAGGAAACCTAGTTCAATGATATTGTTTAGATAGAAAACAACAGCAAACTTTGAGGAAGCCTAGTTCAATGATATTGTTTAGATAGAAAACAACAGCAAACTTTGAGGAAACCTAGTTCAATGATATTGTTTAGATAGAAAACAACAGCAAACTTTGAGGAAACCTAGTTCAATGATATTGTTTAGATAGAAAACAACAGCAAACTTTGAGGAAACCTAGTTCAATGATATTGTTTAGATAGAAAACAACAGCAAACTTTGAGGAAACCTAGTTCAATGATATTGTTTAGATAGAAAACAACAGCAAACTTTGAGGAAACCTAGTTCAATGATATTGTTTAGATAGAAAACAACAGCAAACTTTGAGGAAGCCTAGTTCAATTATATTGTTTAGATAGAAAACAACAGCAAACTTTGAGGAAACCTAGTTCAATGATATTGTTTAGATAGAAAACAACAGCAAACTTTGAGGAAACCTAGTTCAATGATATTGTTTAGATAGAAAACAACAGCAAACTTTGAGGAAACCTAGTTCAATGATATTGTTTAGATAGAAAACAACAGCAAACTTTGAGGAAACCTAGTTCAATGATATTGTTTAGATAGAAAACAACAGCAAACTTTGAGGAAACCTTGTTCAATGATATTGTTTAGATAGAAAACAACAGCAAACTTTGAGGAAACCTAGTTCAATGATATTGTTTAGATAGAAAACAACAGCAAACTTTGAGGAAGCCTAGTTCAATGATATTGTTTAGATAGAAAACAACAGCAAACTTTGAGGAAGCCTAGTTCAATGATATTGTTTAGATAGAAAACAACAGCAAACTTTGAGGAAACCTAGTTCAATGATATTGTTTAGATAGAAAACAACAGCAAACTTTGAGGAAACCTTGTTCAATGATATTGTTTAGATAGAAAACAACAGCAAACTTTGAGGAAACCTTGTTCAATGATATTGTTTAGATCAAAAATAGATAGAAAACAACAGCAAACTTTGAGGAAACCTTGTTCAATGATATTGTTTAGATCAAAAACAACAGCAAACTTTGAGGAAACCTAGTTCAATGATATTGTTTAGATAGAAAACAACAGCAAACTTTGAGGAAGCCTAGTTCAATGATATTGTTTAGATAGAAAACAACAGCAAACTTTGAGGAAACCTTGTTCAATGATATTGTTTAGATCAAAAACAACAGCAAACTTTGAGGAAACCTTGTTCAATGATATTGTTTAGATCAAAAACAACAGCAAACTTTGAGGAAACCTAGTTCAATGATATTGTTTAGATAGAAAACAACAGCAAACTTTGAGGAAACCTTGTTCAATGATATTGTTTAGATCAAAAACAACAGCAAACTTTGAGGAAACCTAGTTCAATGATATTGTTTAGATAGAAAACAACAGCAAACTTTGAGGAAGCCTAGTTCAATGATATTGTTTAGATAGAAAACAACAGCAAACTTTGAGGAAACCTTGTTCAATGATATTGTTTAGATCAAAAACAACAGCAAACTTTGAGGAAACCTTGTTCAATGATATTGTTTAGATCAAAAACAACAGCAAACTTTGAGGAAACCTAGTTCAATGATATTGTTTAGATAGAAAACAACAGCAAACTTTGAGGAAACCTTGTTCAATGATATTGTTTAGATCAAAAACAACAGCAAACTTTGAGGAAACCTTGTTCAATGATATTGTTTAGATAGAAAACAACAGCAAACTTTGAGGAAACCTTGTTCATTGTTACTGCATATTATTTTATTTTTTTTAAACCTGGGAAACATTGATCGTGCACATAAAGAACATTAGAAACATTGATCGTGCACATAAAGAACATTAGAAACATTGATCGTGCACATAAAGAACATTAGAAACATTGATCGTGCACATAAAGAACATTAGAAACATTGATCGTGCACATAAAGAACATTAGAAACATTGATCGTGCACATAAAGAACATTAGAAACATTGATCGTGCACATAAAGAACATTAGAAACACCAATATTCTTGCATCAAATCTTGCTGCTGACACGAAATATTGAATGAAACAAATAATATTTGTGCATAAGAACAAGGCATTTGTGGGAAAACTAGAGCAATCCATCAATAATATTAACAATAGATCCCTGAATGAAACAAAGAATGTTCTTGTATAACAAAAAAAATGATATCACTGCACCCCTGACTGACATGTAGGTGTTTAGTCTATTTCAGCAAATGGTATGTATGCCGATTGTTGCTGCAGCTCGTTGGCTGTACACATTCTTGCTTCGCAGCTCGTTGGCTGTACACATTCTTGCTTCGCAGCTCGTTGGCTGTACACATTCTTGCTTCGCAGCTCGTTGGCTGTACACATTCTTGCTTCGCAGCTCGTTGGCTGTACACATTCTTGCTTCGCAGCTCGTTGGCTGTACACATTCTTGCTTCGCAGCTCGTTGGCTGTACACATTCTTGCTTCGCAGCTCGTTGGCTGTACACATTCTTGCTTCGCAGCTCGTTGGCTGTACACATTCTTGCTTCATCTTCGAATAACTATAAAAACTAGGCTCAAATAGTCCGTTTGATTTACAAGTACTGTAATCTGTGGATATGTTATTTCTTAGATGATAGTGCTGATACAGAACTGTGATGGAGACAAAGCTTCTAGATGGTTCCAGTTGCCTGCTAGTTGTACACACTACAGTTCCATCCTCTCATGCGCTCCTTAACTTTTGTTGAAAAATCTTCTTGTTAACTTGGCTATCCTCAAACTGTTCCAACTTCTTCTTCTGCACACTGCCACTGTTGTATATATTTGCTGCCTTGGTTGAGCTGGAACTCGATCTGAATGTCCCAGGACTTCTGGCTGTCTTGTGAAGGTTGCATCTTAAAGATTCCTCTGATCTCAGAATCTTGATGAACGCTGATGGCAGTTTTCAAGGTCATGGTCAGTTGTCCCCAGTGAGTTTCCCTGTGTTAAACAGAATGAGGTGGTACAGAATGAGATACTTAACGTAACATCTTTATACTGGTTATATAATTATATACTTTATACAACCAGTTTCTTGGAGGGTGGTTTTTACTGATGTGCGAGTCCATCTTAATAGACTCAAACACTACAGCTAAGTAGACCTGCAGCCAGTTAGGGGCCATCTATAGTTGCTCTTAACAAGCCACCTTGGGAAAAGTACAAATAACTTGGATTGAAAGTCAAACAACTACTGACGACTGCAAACAAAGAGGCCTTGGCTGAATACTGGGTGAGAAATCTACAAACATATGGCCATCCCAAACCCAAAGACAACATCAGCCTGCTGAAAAGGAGAGATCAACACACCATTTTCCAACTTTGTACTCAACACACAACTTAAGTTTCTTGAACAGAATCCAACCAGAACATACTCCAGAGTGCCGGCTGTGCACACATCCCTGTGAAACTGTTGAGCAGAATCCAACCAGAACATACTCCAGAGTGCCGGCTGTGCCCACCTCCTTATGAAACTGTTGAACAGAATCCAACCAGAACATACTCCAGAGTGCCGGCTGTGCACACCTCCTTATGAAACTGTTGAACAGAACATACTCCAGAGTGCCGGCTGTGCACACCTCCTTATGAAACTGTTGAACAGAATCCAACCAGAACATACTCCAGAGTGCCGGCTGTGCACACCTCCTTATGAAACTGTTGAACAGAATCCAACCAGAACATACTCCAGAGTGCCGGCTGTGCACACCTCCTTATGAAACTGTTGAACAGAATCCAACCAGAACATACTCCAGAGTGCCGGCTGTGCACACCTCCTTATGAAACTGTTGAACAGAATCCAACCAGAACATACTCCAGAGTGCCGGCTGTGCACACCTCCTTATGAAACTGTTGAACAGAATCCAACCAGAACATACTCCAGAGTGCCGGCTGTGCACACCTCCTTATGAAACTGTTGAACAGAATCCAACCAGAACATACTCCAGAGTGCCGGCTGTGCACACCTCCTTATGAAACTGTTGAGCATCATCTTTTTGAATGTCCGGCACTTGTCGGTGTTGGGACAGAGTTTCTTCCTCCGAGGCCAGACAAATGGAACACTTAGTACGAAATTACACAACAGCTCACAAACACTTACAGATACGACTATATGGCATTGGGACAAAGGGCAGGAGCCCACAGGCTGCTGAATCAATAACCAACAACAAAATTTTTAGTCATTTTAGCTCAATTTGTTTCTAGACAAACTCTATGGCAGTGTTGACAGCCTCAGGATGACTGCTGCTTTCTTCAAACAAATTCAAGTTGACGTCTGATAGCGTACGAAGAAGAAGCTCAATTTGTTTAATATTAGTTTATTTTATTTTGAAAGAAACTATTTGACACAGTGTTGCGGTACCTGCAGTGGACTGTAAGACACAGATCAGCAGAATTAGATCGAACTGGGAAGAGTTAATAACACAAATATTAAGGTTACCATTCGACTCGAGGCCTTTCGCATACGCGCAACCAATGTCATATCCTTGATGTTCACAGGCAAGACCTAGTCACTGACATCGAGGTCTTCCGACAGACACAACTTGAGAGCATTTCCTAAACACTGGTTTGGCGCCAGATTTCACTCTGCGGCTAATTGGTCTGCCTCTCTCTGGATGTACAGCTCGACAGCTTATACACTTGTCCCTAGAAATCAGCAGCGCGAAAAGACCAGTACAATTCATGGAGTTCATCCTTGTGGATCAATTCAAACGAAAAATTTTGTTTAGGCAGCCATTCACAAACGCCTGCACCATCCTGCTTGTTAACTCCTTTGCTGTCCGCCACGCCTCCAAACTGTAGGGCGAAACTGATTTGACTTTTGAGTTGAAAATCCTAATCCTTGTCATGGACCTTATATCCCACGATCTCCAGAGTTTATCCAAGATAATAAAGGCACCCATGCCTTCTGGATTCTTATGTGGATGTCATTCTTGGTACCCCCAATTTTGTTCACGTTGCTGTCTGTAATGTTCAATCAATCAAAGTCTGTCACTCCTCTCGGTGCATAAGCCATTGACAACATACCGTCAGCCAGCATACACGGTCCGGGATTAAGATGCTGAGCAGCACAGGAGCTGCAGTAGTTAGCGACCCATAGCTGACTGCTAGCGTCAGGGCCAGCGAACCATAGCTGCCAAGACCCTTCTACACCTCCACGCGGTGATCCTGGATAACAGGCTGCATCAGGGCAGACTGGCTAAGGAGAAGGGATCGAAGAGGGAATGCTAACCCGGTACTCAAAAAATGCTTGCTGAAGTCAGATGTGTTGGACCGAAAGGTGCAAATATCGCAGCCAAACTGTAAACTACGACACAACGCATTCCGTTCTCTGGACTACATTCTGCTACTTAAGCCCTTTCGGGGTTTGGTAGTGGGAGATTGAGAACGAACGAAGAAGAAGCAGCATACATGGTCCTAGGCCGCTCTTTCTGTCTCTCTTCATATTTAATCATTTAATTTTAGGTCCTTCTTATATTCTCTTCTCCGTGTATTTTTGGGTCTACCTCTCTCTCTCCCCTGAGAGTTCCATGTAAGAGCCTGTCTGGCTATGTTGGACTGGGGGCCGTAGCGCATGTCTTACCCAACCCCATTTTCTTCATTTAAAGTGTCTGTTGTTGGCTAATTTACCATAGGCATCTGTTAGCGGAGGACTAGAATCTTTGTTGTATGGCCTTGGTCGTTCTCCATACAGCACCACCAACTTGACCTTGGTCGTTCTCCATACAGCACCACCAACTTGACCTTGGTCGTTCTCCATACAGCACCACCAACTTGACCTTGGTCGTTCTCCATACAGCACAACCAACTTGACCTTGGTCGTTCTCCATACAGCACCACCAACTTGACCTTGGTCGTTCTCCATACAGCACAACCAACTTGACCTTGGTCGTTCTCCATACAGCACAACCAACTTGACCTTGGTCGTTCTCCATACAGCACAACCAACTTGACCTTGGTCGTTCTCCATACAGCACCAAGAACTTGACCTTGGTCGTTCTCCATACAGCACCACCAACTTGACCTTGGTCGTTCTCCATACAGCACCACCAACTTGACCTTGGTCGTTCTCCATACAGCACAACCAACTTGACCTTGGTCGTTCTCCATACAGCACCACCAACTTGACCTTGGTCGTTCTCCATACAGCACCACCAACTTGACCTTGGTCGTTCTCCATACAGCACAACCAACTTGACCTTGGTCGTTCTCCATACAGCACAACCAACTTGACCTTGGTCGTTCTCCATACAGCACCACCAACTTGACCTTGGTCGTTCTCCATACAGCACCACCAACTTGACCTTGGTCGTTCTCCATACAGCACAACCAACTTGACCTTGGTCGTTCTCCATACAGCACCACCAACTTGACCTTGGTCGTTCTCCATACAGCACAACCAACTTGACCTTGGTCGTTCTCCATACAGCACCACCAACTTGACCTTGGTCGTTCTCCATACAGCACCACCAACTTGACCTTGGTCGTTCTCCATACAGCACAACCAACTTGACCTTGGTCGTTCTCCATACAGCACCACCAACTTGACCTTGGTCGTTCTCCATACAGCACAACCAACTTGACCTTGGTCGTTCTCCATACAGCACCACCAACTTGACACTGGCGTTGAATATTCTAACAATAATATTGCTAAATATAAAATAAATTACCCATTTATAAATTTTTAGTAAAAAAATAGCTATACTCTTCATTTGACCGACATGGTGGCATGAGGATCTTTTAAGCCAAATAATATTTCATGGGGTCGTACACATAAAAATGTCATGTACCGCTGATCACAGTTACACACAGGTGGCAGCACTCACAAGGCATATGGTGAGGTATCCAGAACAACACTGCCAGGAAAGTAGACTATGAACCAACTTGCAAATCCATGCAGGATGTTTGTGCTGTAGCAACGGAAGTTAAAGTCTGCCTGCAAAACAAATCACAACACGCCTGAATTAAAACATAAATGACGAGGAGAGTAATGATAAATGGCAACATAGGAGTAAAGGTAGGTGGTTGAGTAGTTAACACCCAATATTTAGTCTGGGGACACATGTTCAAATTTTATAGGTATCTCACATCGAAGGTCGGCTGTGATGAATCTCTAGTGTCATTATTTCCATTTTGTCATTTATAATTACTCCAATTTTGTCATTTATCATTACTCCCATTTTGTCATTTATCATTACTATCATTTTGTCTTTTATCATTACTCTCATTTTGTCATTTATCATTACTCCCATTTTGTCTTCTATCATTACTCCCATTTTGTCTTTTATCATTACTCCCATTTTGTCATTTATCATTCATTACTCATTTTGTCTTCTATCATTACTCCCATTTTGTCATTTATCATTACTCCCATTTTGCCATTTATCATTACTCCCATTTTATCATTACTCCCATTTTGCCATTTATCATTATTCCCATTTTGTCATTTATCATTACTCCCATTTTGTCATTTATTATTATTTCCATTTCTGTTATTTATTAATAAAATGAATATCATTACATAATTTGACCGTTGGGCAAGAGAGGAGGGCGGGGGAGGGGAGAGGATGTGTGCGTTGTGTGATTTATATGGTTGCACTGTATTTACAGGACGTATTTCTATTTAGCCGCAGATAGAAATTATTTATTTAGTTATTTTTTCTGTGTTTGCCTTATTTTTCTGTTTAACAAGGCAGTGTGCGTTGCACTATGTTTTTATTTTGTGCCTGTCGGCCCAGTGCATCCGACTTCAGCATGCATTTTATGTAAGGGTCTGCTTCCTCCAGCATTTTCTACGGGTTTGCTTCCCTGGGGTAACGGGATCGAACCCAGCACCTTCGATTTGTGAGTCGTGTCACGTAACCACTAGCCCACGCCGTCATCAAAGGTAGGCTTCAATGAATCTCCAGTGTCATCAAAGGTAGGCTTCAATGAATCTCCAGTGTCATCAAAGGTAGGCTTCAATGAATCTCAAGTGTGCTCTATCTCGTGCTATAAAGGTGCAATCTGATAGGCTTTTTTTCTCCAGTCCATCTCCTATGTTATCCACTAACTTATAACCCAATCTATTATTTACCCACATTTCGAAGGCTTCGAAAATGTCTTTCAGTGTCCATGTTTTTGAGCCATAAAGTAGTGACGAGTATACATAACACCTGATAATTCTCATTTTCAAATTCTGTTTTATCAGTTTGGATGTCAGTATGTGTTGCATGTTGTCGAATACCATCTTGGCCATACCTATCCTCTTTCTGATTTCTTTTTCACAGCTGCCATCTTGTTATTATACGACCTAGATAAGAGAAACTCTGTACCTGTTCAAGTAGTTAATCCTTTATTTGTATCTGCATACATGGTTTATTGTCACTTTCCCCAAGTATCATGGTCTTTGTTCTCTATATGTTTATTCTATCTGCAGCGGGAATGGTGTGGGCTAGTGGTTAAATGGCACGGCTCACAATCCGAAGGTGCTGGGTTCGATCTCCAACACAGCACCGGCCGTTACACCGGGGAGGCAAACCCTTAAAAAATGCAGGAGGTAGCAGACCCTTACATAAAATGCATGCCGAAGTCGGATGCACTAGGCCGGCAGGCACAGAATAAAAATAAAGTGCAACGCACACCGCCTTGGGAAATAGAGAAATAAGGTGACCACAAAAAAAATAAAAATAAAATTCCATCTGCAACCAAATAGAAATATGTCCTGCAAATACAGTGCAACCATATAAATCACATAACACACATCCTCTCCCCTCCCCCGCCTTTCTACCTTGCCCCATGGACAAATTATGTAATGATATCTTAACTTATTTTTAATAAAAAACAGAAATGGGAATAATGATAAATGACAAAATGGAAATATTAATAAATGACAAAATGGAAATATTAATAAATGACAAAATGGGAGTACAGATTAATGGTAGAAAAAGAATGCATGAAATCAATGTCCGCCAGTTCATATATTTTGATCACATCAAAAGACAGAAACACTTTGCTGGAAACAATAGTGGAAGGAAAGGTGGAAGACAAATGTGCCAGAAGGAGGGAGGATAACATCAAACGATGGGGAACTAAGGTCAGATGAGAGAGGAAGCCAGGGAACTAAGGTCAGATGAGAGAGGAAGCCAGGGAACTAAGGTCAGATGAGAGAGGAAGCCAGGGAACTAAGGTCAGATGAGAGAGGAAGCCAGGGAACTAAGGTCAGATGAGAGAGGAAGCCAGGGAACTAAGGTCAGATGAGAGAGGAAGCCAGGGAACTAAGGTCAGATGAGAGAGGAAGCCAGGGAACTAAGGTCAGATGAGAGAGGAAGCCAGGGAACTAAGGTCAGATGAGAGAGGAAGCCAGGGAACTAAGGTCAGATGAGAGAGGAAGCCAGGGAACTAAGGTCAGATGAGAGAAGAAGCCAGGGAACTAAGGCCACATGAGAGAGGAATCCAGGGAACTAAGGTCAGATGAGAGAGGAAGCCAGGGAACTAAGGCCACATGAGAGAGGAAGCCAGGGAACTAAGGTCAGATGAGAGAGGAAGCCAGGGAACTAAGGCCACATGAGAGAGGAAGCCAGGGAACTAAGGCCAGATGAGAGAGGAAGCCAGGGAACTAAGGTCAGATGAGAGAGGAAGCCAGGGAACTAAGGCCACATGAGAGAGGAAGCCAGGGAACTAAGGCCACATGAGAGAGGAAGCCAGGGAACTAAGGCCACATGAGAGAGGAAGCCAGGGAACTAAGGCCACATGAGAGAGGAAGCCAGGGAACTAAGGCCACATGAGAGAGGAAGCCAGGGAACTAAGGTCAGATGAGAGAGGAAGCCAGGGAACTAAGGCCACATGAGAGAGGAAGCCAGGGAACTAAGGTCAGATGAGAGAGGAAGCCAGGGAACTAAGGCCACATGAGAGAGGAAGCCAGGGAACTAAGGCCACATGAGAGAGGAAGCCAGAGAACTAAGGTCAGATGAGAGAGGAAGCCAGGGAACTAAGGCCACATGAGAGAGGAAGCCAGGGAACTAAGGCCACATGAGAGAGGAAGCCAGAGAACTAAAGTCAGATGAGAGAGGAAGCCAGGGAACTAAGGCCACATGAGAGAGGAAGCCAGGGAACTAAGGTCAGATGAGAGAGGAAGCCAGGGAACTAAGGCCACATGAGAGAGGAAGCCAGGGAACTAAGGTCAGATGAGAGAGGAAGCCAGAGAACTAAGGTCAGATGAGAGAGGAAGCCAGGGAACTAAGGCCACATGAGAGAGGAAGCCAGGGAACTAAGGTCAGATGAGAGAGGAAGCCAGGGAACTAAGGTCAGATGAGAGAGGAAGCCAGGGAACTAAGGTCAGATGAGAGGAAGCCAGGGAACTAAGGTCAGATGAGAGAGGAAGCCAGGGAACTAAGGTCAGATGAGAGAGGAAGCCAGGGAAACTGAGGCCACATGAGAGAGGAAGCCAGGGAACTAAGGCCACATGAGAGAGGAAGCCAGGGAAATAAGGCCACATGAGAGAGGAAGCCAGAGAAACTGAGGCCACATGAGAGAGAAAGCCAGGGAACTAAGGAAACATGAGAGAGGAAGCCAGGGAAACTGAGGCCACATGAGAGAGGAAGCCAGGGAACTAAGGCCACATGAGAGAGGAAGCCAGGGAAACTGAGGCCACATGAGAGAGGAAGCCAGGGAACTAAGGTCAGATGAGAGAGGAAGCCAGGGAAACTGAGGCCACATGAGAGAGGAAGCCAGGGAACTAAGGCCACATGAGAGAGGAAGCCAGGGAAACTGAGGCCACATGAGAGAGGAAGCCAGGGAACTAAGGTCAGATGAGAGAGGAAGCCAGGGAAACTGAGGCCACATGAGAGAGGAAGCCAGGGAACTAAGGCCACATGAGAGAGGAAGCCAGGGAAACTGAGGCCACATGAGAGAGGAAGCCAGGGAACTAAGGCCACATGAGAGAGGAAGCCAGGGAACTAAGGTCAGATGAGAGAGGAAGCCAGGGAACTAAGGTCAGATGAGAGAGGAAGCCAGGGAACTAAGGCCACATGAGAAAGGAAGCCAGGGAACTAAGGCCACATGAGAGAGGAAGCCAGGGAACTAAGGTCAGATGAGAGAGGAAGCCAGGGAACTAAGGCCACATGAGAGAGGAAGCCAGGGAACTAAGGTCAGATGAGAGAGGAAGCCAGGGAACTAAGGCCACATGAGAGAGGAAGCCAGGGAACTAAGGTCACATGAGAGAGGAAGCCAGGGAACTAAGGCCACATGAGAGAGGAAGCCAGGGAACTAAGGCCACATGAGAGAGGAAGCCAGGGAACTAAGGCCACATGAGAGAGGAAGCCAGGGAACTAAGGCCACATGAGAGAGGAAGCCAGGGAACTAAGGTCAGATGAGAGAGGAAGCCAGGGAACTAAGGTCAGATGAGAGAGGAAGCCAGGGAACTAAGGTCAGATGAGAGAGGAAGCCAGGGAAACTGAGGCCACATGAGAGAGGAAGCCAGGGAACTAAGGCCACATGAGAGAGGAAGCCAGGGAAATAAGGCCACATGAGAGAGGAAGCCAGAGAAACTGAGGCCACATGAGAGAGGAAGCCAGGGAACTAAGGCCACATGAGAGAGGAAGCCAGGGAAACTGAGGCCACATGAGAGAGGAAGCCAGGGAACTAAGGTCAGATGAGAGAGGAAGCCAGGGAACTAAGGCCACATGAGAGAGGAAGCCAGGGAACTAAGGCCACATGAGAGAGGAAGCCAGGGAACTAAGGCCACATGAGAGAGGAAGCCAGGGAACTAAGGCCACATGAGAGAGGAAGCCAGGGAACTAAGGCCACATGAGAGAGGAAGCCAGGGAACTAAGGTCAGATGAGAGAGGAAGCCAGGGAACTAAGGCCACATGAGAGAGGAAGCCAGGGAACTAAGGTCAGATGAGAGAGGAAGCCAGGGAACTAAGGCCACATGAGAGAGGAAGCCAGGGAACTAAGGCCACATGAGAGAGGAAGCCAGAGAACTAAGGTCAGATGAGAGAGGAAGCCAGGGAACTAAGGCCACATGAGAGAGGAAGCCAGGGAACTAAGGCCACATGAGAGAGGAAGCCAGAGAACTAAAGTCAGATGAGAGAGGAAGCCAGGGAACTAAGGCCACATGAGAGAGGAAGCCAGGGAACTAAGGTCAGATGAGAGAGGAAGCCAGGGAACTAAGGCCACATGAGAGAGGAAGCCAGGGAACTAAGGTCAGATGAGAGAGGAAGCCAGAGAACTAAGGTCAGATGAGAGAGGAAGCCAGGGAACTAAGGCCACATGAGAGAGGAAGCCAGGGAACTAAGGTCAGATGAGAGAGGAAGCCAGGGAACTAAGGTCAGATGAGAGAGGAAGCCAGGGAACTAAGGTCAGATGAGAGAGGAAGCCAGGGAAACTGAGGCCACATGAGAGAGGAAGCCAGGGAACTAAGGCCACATGAGAGAGGAAGCCAGGGAAACTGAGGCCACATGAGAGAGGAAGCCAGGGAACTAAGGCCACATGAGAGAGGAAGCCAGGGAACTAAGGTCAGATGAGAGAGGAAGCCAGGGAACTAAGGTCAGATGAGAGAGGAAGCCAGGGAACTAAGGCCACATGAGAGAGGAAGCCAGGGAACTAAGGCCACATGAGAGAGGAAGCCAGGGAACTAAGGTCAGATGAGAGAGGAAGCCAGGGAACTAAGGCCACATGAGAGAGGAAGCCAGGGAACTAAGGTCAGATGAGAGAGGAAGCCAGGGAACTAAGGCCACATGAGAGAGGAAGCCAGGGAACTAAGGTCACATGAGAGAGGAAGCCAGGGAACTAAGGCCACATGAGAGAGGAAGCCAGGGAACTAAGGCCACATGAGAGAGGAAGCCAGGGAACTAAGGCCACATGAGAGAGGAAGCCAGGGAACTAAGGCCACATGAGAGAGGAAGCCAGGGAACTAAGGTCAGATGAGAGAGGAAGCCAGGGAACTAAGGTCAGATGAGAGAGGAAGCCAGGGAACTAAGGTCAGATGAGAGAGGAAGCCAGGGAAACTGAGGCCACATGAGAGAGGAAGCCAGGGAACTAAGGCCACATGAGAGAGGAAGCCAGGGAAATAAGGCCACATGAGAGAGGAAGCCAGAGAAACTGAGGCCACATGAGAGAGGAAGCCAGGGAACTAAGGCCACATGAGAGAGGAAGCCAGGGAAACTGAGGCCACATGAGAGAGGAAGCCAGGGAACTAAGGTCAGATGAGAGAGGAAGCCAGGGAAACTGAGGCCACATGAGAGAGGAAGCCAGGGAACTAAGGTCAGATGAGAGAGGAAGCCAGGGAAACTGAGGCCACATGAGAGAGGAAGCCAGGGAACTAAGGCCACATGAGAGAGGAAGCCAGGGAACTAAGGTCAGATGAGAGAGGAAGCCAGGGAACTAAGGTCAGATGAGAGAGGAAGCCAGGGAACTAAGGTCAGATGAGAGAGGAAGCCAGGGAAACTAAGGCCACATGAGAGAGGAAGCCAGGGAAACTAAGGCCACATGAGAGAGGAAGCCAGGGAAATAAGGCCACATGAGAGAGTAAGCCAGGGAAACTGAGGCCACATGAGAGAGGAAGCCAGGGAACTAAGGCCACATGAGAGAGGAAGCCAGGGAAACTGAGGCCACATGAGAGAGGAAGCCAGGGAACTAAGGCCACATGAGAGAGGAAGCCAGGGAAACTGAGGCCACATGAGAGAGGAAGCCAGGGAACTAAGGTCAGATGAGAGAGGAAGCCAGGGAAACTGAAGCCACATGAGAGAGGAAGCCAGGGAACTAAGGCCACATGAGAGAGGAAGCCAGGGAAACTGAGGCCACATGAGAGAGGAAGCCAGGGAACTAAGGTCAGATGAGAGAGGAAGCCAGGGAAACTGAGGCCACATGAGAGAGGAAGCCAGGGAACTAAGGCCACATGAGAGAGGAAGCCAGGGAACTAAGGCCAGATGAGAGAGGAAGCCAGGGAAACTGAGGCCACATGAGAGAGGAAGCCAGGGAACTAAGGCCACATGAGAGAGGAAGCCAGGGAAACTGAGGCCACATGAGAGAGGAAGCCAGGGAACTAAGGCCACATGAGAGAGGAAGCCAGGGAAACTGAGGCCACATGAGAGGAAGCCAGGGAACTAAGGCCACATGAGAGAGGAAGCCAGGGAACTAAGGCCACATGAGAGAGGAAGCCAGGGAAACTGAGCCCACATGAGAGAGGAAGCCAGGGAACTAAGGTCAGATGAGAGAGGAAGCCAGGGAAACTGAGGCCACATGAGAGAGGAAGCCAGGGAACTAAGGCCACATGAGAGAGGAAGCCAGGGAACTAAGGCCACATGAGAGAGGAAGCCAGAGAAACTGAGGCCACATGAGAGAGGAAGCCAGAGAAACTGAGGCCACATGAGAGAGGAAGCCAGAGAAACTGAGGCCACATGAGAGAGGAAGCCAGGGAAACTGAGGCCACATGAGAGAGGAAGCCAGGGAACTAAGGCCACATGAGAGAGGAAGCCAGGGAAACTGAGGCCACATGAGAGAGGAAGCCAGAGAAACTGAGGCCACATGAGAGAGGAAGCCAGAGAAACTGAGGCCACATGAGAGAGGAAGCCAGGGAAACTGAGGCCACATGAGAGAGGAAGCCAGGGAAACTGAGGCCACATGAGAGAGGAAGCCAGGGAAACTGAGGCCACATGAGAGAGGAAGCCAGGCAAACTGAGGCTACATGAGAGAGGAAGCCGGGGAAACTGAGGCCACATTTTTTATTTTTTTTTGCTTTCGCCTTATTTCTCAATTCCTCAAGGTGGTGTGCATTGCACTGAGGTTTTTATTTTGCGCCTGTTGGCCCAGTGCATCCGATTTCAGCAAGCATATTATGTAAGGGTCTACTTCCTCCTGCATTTTCTAAGGGTTTGCTTCCCCGGGGTAACGGCCGGTGCTGTGATGGGGATCGAACCCAGCACCTCCTGGTTGTGAGCCGTGTCACTTAACCACTAGCCCATGCCATCCCCACTGAGGCCACATGAGAGAGGAAGCCAGAGAAATTGAGCCCACATGAGAGAGGAAGCCAGAGACACTGAGGCCACATGAGAAAGGTAGCCAGAGAAACTAAGGCCACATGAGAGAGGAAGTCAGAAAAGCTGAAGCCACATGAGAGAGGAAGCCAGAGAAACTAAAGCCACACGAGAGAGAAATTCATTGGAACTGAAGCCAAAACCAAGACTAAACTAAGCAATCATCACAGACGTACCAGTTTGCCACTGGCCACTATCACTGTTCCATTTTCTCCGTCCTGAAATTGTCAGACTGCTGGTCTGCTTGGGAGTCGTATGCTCCTGTCAGGTTCAACCAAGCCAAACAGGTCATCATGGTAGAGGACAGGTCAAACGGACACAACAGTCCGCCAGGTTCAGTGGTTGTGGCAAGACCAACATAAATCTATAACACATTTCTAGGAGTCTTCAACAAAGGCCTATAATGAGAGCATCCACTACGACCCTATGCTCTAAAGGGAACTAGAATGATGTGGGCATGTGATTGGTCACTATATTCAGCCTGTTCTTATGTAGATCCATTTCAGACATCCAAATGCATGCTCTCCCCACCCCCAACCACAAAGTGGTTGAGCAAAACTGCTATGTTAAAGAAGAGATGGAGGTTTTACCTTGATCAGCTGTGCATCTTGTAATGTCATGGTCTTCAGGTCAAAATGGCACACCTGGCAGGCATTGGCTAGAACAGATTGACTTTCCAGGTGGCGTCTGCTGGCTCGAACTACAAGATATAGTTTCAGAGACACTGGTTAACTTTGACTGGATGGGATTAGGGGTGTAATGTGAAAGAGAGGCTTGGCTTTGTTCGTTCTCAGTCTCCCGCTACCAAACCCTAAAAGAGCTTAATTAGCAGAATGTAGTCCAGAGAACGGAATGCGTTGTGTCATAGTTTACAGCTTGACTGCGATATTTGCACCTTTCTGTCCAACACATCCGACTTCAGCAATTGTTAAGTGTTTGTTTATGATAATATTTTTGGTTAATATATGTGTTAAGTGTTTATTCAATGTTTATTAAATAATTATTCAAGAAGTTTGTTAAGTGTTTATTCAATGTTTGTTAAGTATTTATTCCAGATGTTTGTTAAGCGTTTATTCAGCATGTTTGTTAATGATTTTTTTGGTTAGTATGTTGTTATACTACAGAGATTAAAGTCTCAATCCCCACCTTGTTGTCATGACTGCTGTGACACACCCAGTTTCAAGAAGCATGAATGAGGAGGTAAGGTGGAGGTCTAGATCAGTACGTTTCTGCAGACTCTGATTACTCTTCACTTCCCACTATACAGTAACATACACATAGAAAACAGGTACACAAAAACAAAACTACAAGGGGAGGAAGACTAACGTCTGGTCAGGCAAAATATATTGGCCGAGACCCTCACCTCAGCGTCCTAGTAGCCCTCCATGGAAACAGGCTGTTTTCATGGCAGCCTGGCTAACGGGGTGGGATATCGACGCGATCCCCGTAGTAGTGAAAGACACACAGATGAAGCCAAGAATAGCACAACAGCCTGGAGGATCCCGGTCCACCTTCATCAGCACGCTCGGGATGTGACGAAAGCTACTGCAGCCCGCCACGTAAAGTACTTTTCAGGGCACACAAAAGAGTAGCATACTCATTGTGGACATTGACAAACAACAACAACAGAACTACATAGTTACACACACACAAACAGAACTACAAACACAAATAGAACTACACAGTTACACAAGCAGAACTAACATAGTTACACACACAAACAGAACTAACATAGTTACACAAACAGAACTACATAGTTACACACACAAACAGAACTACATAGTTACACACACAAACAGAACTACATAGTTACACACATAAACATAACTACATAGTTACACACATAAACAGAACTACATAGTTACACACACAAACAGAACTAACATAGTTACACACACAAACAGAACTAACAGAGTTACACACACAAACAGGTGCATATTTACACATTTATACACCTCACAATTTACCTGTCATTGCATCCTTAGTTAATGATACCGCACTTTCCATCGACACCCCGTACAAATTTTTCATTTGTTTCCAACTTTTTAACCTGCAATATATTTTGTGAAAACTTGAAAAAAAAACGTCTCAATGCAAGCAAACAGATTAGACAAGATCCTATTGGCATGCCAGTGTGACATATTGGAAAAGTGTTTGGCCCATAATTTTCTTGACCAACGGCACACTAGAGGTAATGTGGCAAACATCACGACGGCCACCTTTGGTTTCATAAATTATTCTAGTACACAATTGTTGAGGTTGGGTTGCCCTGAGGAGCCGTTTTTCAATCAGAAAAATCCTGCACCCACTGGGGGCCGAACTCCGATGGCTCGAGAAGCCAGTGGACTAACTACTGCACTACCTCGGCTCCAAGCAAATAAATGAGACAGGTCAAAGTTGCACCATTTGTTTCGTCATTTCGATTCAGGTGAAACACAGAGCCACCACAACAGCCGGCTCCCTTACATGAAGTCTGTAACTGAGCATATGCATGTACACTGGACCTTCAAGCTTATCATCCATCTCCAGTAAGACTAGGTGCTGATCTCACTCCCCTGAAGGATGTTTGAAAGTTGCAGGGTTTGAAACCTTATTTCTAACTTTCGCTCATTCATTGAAAAGTTAAGTTGTCCATCGTAAGCGATGATGGAGACATCAGATGGTTGTAGTTGGATTATAGTGAGGGAGAAGCTGCGTCATCAGCTTCATTCTCTGGTCCCAAACTACCTTGGGCCAATGGCAAGACATAAGTAATTCAGGATGCAGACACTCTGGTCCCACCTCTTTGAGACCAGGGATGCCTTGAAACCTGTGGGGCTCGAACTCACGCTGTTTATGTTCATTGCTTTGAGAAGCGAGTGCCCTACCTCTCGACGACAGCAACCTCCTCGTTCATTACTTGAGAGCTAAGCACCATACCTTTCAGGTAAAGTGACCCCCATAAGTGACAATACTGGGATTAAAAACCAGCCACGGCAGACTATGGTACCAAAGGTTCATCAAATTAAAATCGGATTCACGGAAACGTATCCGCGTGGGGACAACTGACAAACAGTAGAACATGTTTGCAAAATCTGTCAACCACATAATAGGTGCAGAGTGGCAGCATGACCTTCTCTGCTTCAGTTGAGGGATAAACTGTGTGGTTATGTGAGAGGCCTCAAGCAGACCAACATGTTAAATTAGCTAAATGAGATATAAAAGTACTTTCCGCAAACTAACAACCAATTAAAGAAAACTACAAACTGTTGAGACAATGCAACCAGAAACAAAAACTGTACCTCTCATGACAGTCCTTATCGGTTATAGGAGCCAGGTAAAGTGTTGCTGTACATGGGTACATCTCCCCGCCCTGGAAATAGGTCAGAAAAATGATAGAATTTTAATGCTGAATAAATCAACGACTATAGCAACACAGACAAACTAGAAAACGCATGTGTGAGACATGAATAAAAATAAAAGTTAAAATAACTTAATGTCCTTATACTGGTTTAGAAGACTATTCAGAGTCTGTATACAACCAGTTTCTTGAAGGACGGTTTTTACCGATGTGCGACTCCATCTTAATAGACTCAAACGCTAGAGCTAAGTAGACCCACAGCCAGTTAGGCGCCAACTATAGCTGCTCTTAACAAACCACCTAGGGACAGGTACCAGTAACTTGGGTAGAATTTTAATTTTGTCCTGACAGCGGCCGTTAAACCTACTCTTTTCGATTTCCAAGAAATTTTTAATGTGCTCGACACTGAACATGGGAGTCCTATCTCATTACCTAGAGATCCTAATTTACAACTGGGTAGTCAGAAGCATTAGGTGACGAGAATTCCTTCCAAGTTAGCTTTGCCATCAGAGGCAAACACTCTACCATTCATGGACTCTCTCTCTTTCTCATAGTTGATCCTCATCTACCCCTATGGGGGTGGGGGGTGGAGTGCATGCAGCGGCAGAGGTATTGTCAGTTTTTTTAATATAAACTTGCAATCGATTATCAAACAGGTGATTAGCCAGTTGTGTCTTTGCATGATGGATCGGCTGCCTCTTTTTGACTTTCATGCAGGTCACAATTGGGTAGAAATTTCATTACTTTTAGAGTTTTTGACAGTGGCTAACAGTTTTTTTTAAATTTTCAACTGCCAAGTGTACTACAGAGCATGTATACTTCTTCTTCTTCTTCTTCGTACGCTGTCAAACGTCAACTTGAATTTGTTCGAAGAAAGCAGCTGTCATCTTGAGGCTGTCAACACTGTCATAGAGCTTGTCTAGTGTTGCCACTGGTGATGGCCACATGTGCTTTCTCTGGTCCTCGTATGTTGGGCAGTTTTGCAGCAGATGTTCAGTGGCCATTTTCCCTGTGCCACAGGTGCATTCGTCAGTACCACCTATCTTCAGTTTATTGAATAGATGGTACCTCAGTCTGTTGTGGCCTGTGCGGAGTCTGAAGACCACGATCTGCTCTCTTCTGTTCAGCTGGCAGTAGGCATCATTTTTTGTGTAGCCAGTATGTTCTGTTTCCCATTTGGCCATGTATCTAGCTCTAATAAACCTTTTGGACTCTTCGTAGGTCACACTAGTATCTGGTTGTGGTAGTCTTGCACCTTCTTTTGCCAGTCTGTCTGCCTCCTCATTGCCTTGGATGTTACAGTGGGATGGAACCCACTGTACCACTACTCTTTTTGGTGCGGACTTCTGGCATACTTGACAGACTACTGCTCTTAAATCATCAAGTTCAGCATTTTTCTGGTTTTTTAGTGCTGTAGCCACGGCCAGGGCATCTGTAAACAGGACTATCTGGCTTTCATTGCTTTCGCCTGTCAGCATTGCTTTTATTGCAGCCTTCAGTGCCTCTGCCTCCGCTCTGAAATTGCAGAGCATGTATACGAAGTCTCCAAGTTTATCATTTGCCTTTGATAGACTACACTATCCGATCTCATCTCCATTGGGACCAGGGCTTGCTCGAAGATGGTGGGATTCTAACACTTGCCATTTAGTGCTTGTGTGTCGTCTCTCCCCCCCCCCCCCCCCCCACCCCCGATCTACCATACCTCCACTTGGAGCTAAGGTAGTGTGATTGTTAGTGCACTGGCTTCCCAGTTGAGCGATCCTTGTTTGATTCCCAGTCGGTCCAGGAAACGTTCTCGATCGCAAAACGGTCCGGGTGTCGACCCAGCCTAAAAAATTGGATACCAGAACAAGCCTGGGAAATTAAGGCAGTCGGCATGATGCTGACCACATCATTCCTAGTGTGCCATTGATCAAAATTCTTAGTTCTTAGTCGACCTGTACTTATACAGGGGCAGATTCCAACTCTGGTATGAGCTGGATGTAGCCGGGAGAAGGATGTCCTGCTTAGCGGAATAGGCTTGAGCAGCTTAATACTCCGCTGTGTTGGGTGGTTAACCGATGTGCGAGTTCATCTTAATAGACTCAAACACTAGAGTAAAGTAGACCCACAGCCTGTTAGGCGTGATCTATGCTGCTCTAAACAAACCACCTAACCATGGCCGGTGTTATGCCACGTCACACAGTTAGTCGTCTCTTACGACATGCTCTCTATGAGGCAGTGGTGCTATTCTTGTCCTTGTCCTACACAAAGACCCCGGCAGACCACTCGGGCACTCGATTAAAATTATATGGACCTAATACCATATTTCCATTACACCACATTATGTGTAAATGGGATATTTATTTTGTTTTGTCAACCTCTCTTGTGTTTCCAGAATAAAAACTACCTTGTAATGCTATAAGCTGGTTTCCTCTTAATGTGTGTGCTATCCAATGCCAGCGCCTTCTCCTCACCTCATGTTCTACTTAGATCTGTCTGGTTCTGTCCAAGTTCCACATTAGTGATCCTATCATACCATTTCAATCTCTCTATTCTGTCTGGTTCTGTCCAACAGTTCCACATTAGTGATCCTATCATACCATTTCAATCTCTCTATTCTGTCTGGTTCTGTCCAACAGTTCCACATTAGTGATCCTATCATACCATTTCAATCTCTCTATTCTGTCTGGTTCTGTCCAACAGTTCCACAATAGTGATCCTATCATACCATTTCAATCTCTCTATTCTGTCTGGTTCTGTCCAACAGTTCCACATTAGTGATCCTATTATACCATTTCAATCTCTCTATTCTGTCTGGTTCTGTCCAACAGTTCCACATTAGTGATCCTATTATACCATTTCAATCTCTCTATTCTGTCTGGTTCTGTCCAACAGTTTCATATTAGTGATCCTTTCATACCATTTCAATCCCTCTATTTTGCTGACGTCACCATTTACGAAAGTCTGTACTATTCCTGTTATTATGGTTGAGTGGTACCAGAGTTGATAAGAATGAAACCACAGTACCATCCGAAGAATATCATAAAGACAACTAAAGAGGGATGTGTATGTCAAATACATTGCTATTGTAATCAGCTGTTGCAAAAGCTCTGATACAGGCTTCCTGTAAAAGGAAACCTCTGCGCCTGAAGCCTATGCTCCAAATTGGGATGAAATGATGATGATGATGAAAAGTTCTCTTTGGTCAGCTACATCCCATAGCTCACTCAGCACCAGGTTATCTGTACTATACCGGGTTCACCCAAGTGGTTGTTCCACCTGCTGCATAGCCAGAGAAACTTACTTTATCTTTCCACTGCTGTTGTGGAGTGTAGTGGGGAGCTGCAGGTCTTGTACTTGGACCAGGTGTGTTTAGTGAGCCCACGCTGGTATAGGATACTTAACTTTATCCTTCTGTGACAGATTTAGTCTGGGCAGACAAATCTGGTCTCCCCACGGACTGCCCACCGAGACCTGACCACTCAGTCGACGAGTACCGCGACGGATGGCGGAGTATTAACGATGCCATCTTGAAAGTAGCGCAGACTAAGAAAATAGTCTCGTATTATAAAAAAGCCTGGCGGGCCAGGAGCGGGGTCTTTCTTACTATACGCGATTGGAGAACACGAAGCATTAGACGAGAGATAGACGAGATCAGACGGCATAGGAGAGAGAGACAGACAGTCTGCGATTTGAAGGAAGAGAAATTTGCAGAGAGAGAGAGCGTATGATTTGCAGATAGACTGTACGATTTGAGAAAATAGACTAAGTGACATTTGCAGAGAAGACTGCGACTTGAAGGATGAGACATTTGCAGAGAGAGAGAGCGTACGATCTGCAGGTAGACTACCTGTGCAAAGAGAGACTGTGAGACCTATATTGCACGATTTTTTTGAAGAGCTATTCATGGAAGAGGGAGACAGTTGAGCGCTGCACCCTAAGAGGTCATCAGCACGAGTTGCACGGCTTTTCAGGTCCGACTCAATTACACGAGGTTTTCGAGCACCTGACAACTTGAACGAGTCTTGTTTGAGTTCCAGTTCAAGGTATTTCAAGTCTACACCTGTGAGTATCATTTCATTTAGGTTGGGGTGTGACCAGCACCAGCTACGTGGATGATCCTCCGAGCAGTTGGAAATAATCGCCCGCTGGGGGAGTGAACTCTGCCGTCTCCAACGTGTGTTGACCCGCGACACGTTATCACATGGCGAGCTGGCCCCTGGTCAACACACGTCAATTCAAGCCTGCGGCTGCTGACTTACCTTTATCCTGACATACACGACGTAATTCGACAAACGGCACGAAGGAACAAGGCCAAGAGTGATCTACCTGGGTTGAGGTCGCAACACGAAGTACTCACCGTCGCTGTTCCGGCCATAATTCGGACTCGCGTTACGTCACGGCAGGCCAAACACGGGAAAGGTGACTGTTGACAATAGTTTAAGTGTAGGGGTAGCGATTGTTAGGCTAGGTAATCCCGGGATAGGAGTGAGTGAGTTGCGAATAGAAGAGTGCCAGTGTAGGGGTAGAGATTGTTAGGCTAGGTAATCCCGGGATAGGAGTGAGTGAGTTGCGAATAGAAGAGTGCCAGTGTAGGGGTAGAGATTGTTAGGCTAGGTAATCCCGGGATAGGAGTGAGTGAGTTGCGAATAGAAGAGTGCCAGTGTAGGGGTAGAGATTGTTAGGCTAGGTAATCCCGGGATAGGAGTGAGTGAGTTGCGAATAGAAGAGTGCCAGTGTAGGGGTAGAGATTGTTAGGCTAGGTAATCCCGGGATAGGAGTGAGTGAGTTGCGAATAGAAGAGTGCCAGTGTAGTAAGGAATTACAAATTTGTGTTTCACTAAGCTTATGGTTGATTGTGTTAGATTCTTTTAGATTAAGGTGTGTAGATGAAGAGCGGTCTTAGTTAGATAGAGCAAGACCCTGTTCTCTCTGCTACACTTCCACTGATGCTGTGAAGAGTAGTGGGGAGCTACAGGTCTTGTACTTGGGCCAGGTGTGTTTAGTGAGCCCATGCTGGTATAGGATACTTAACTATCCTTCCATTGATGCAGTCAAGTGTAGTGGGGAGCTGCAGGTCTTGTACTTGAGACAGGTGTGTTGCTGTGGTTGCATGAGCCCATGCTGGCATAGGATGTCTTTGATGTTGTCTATCCATTTGCCTCGGGGTCTGCCCTTGACTCAAAACCCTTCTTCTTCTTCTGCGTTCGTTCTCAATCTCCCGCTACCGAGCTCTGAACAGAGCTTTGCAAGTAGCAGGATGTAGTCCGGAGAACGGAATACGTTGTGTCGCTAGCTTACAGCTTGACTTCGATATTTGCACCTTTCGGTCTGACACATCCGTCTTCGGCAGGATACTCAAAACCTTGATCTTCTACTTTTGTAAACTTTTAAATGCAGCAAATATGCTTTCATTCTCCTGAGATATTCACCAATCGCCAAAGAAACAACAGATTTAAACAATAACTCAACCCTCACCTGTCTGAGAAACCTGTCCCTTGCAACCAGAAGAGACGGCAATGTTGATTCACACAATAAATTGTGACCCTGTCAGATTAAACAACAATTTAGGAACAAGACACCAGAGAGTTTTATCAACCAACTTCAACTTCTTGTGTTTTATTATTTCTAAAAGCATAATAGTTTGTTATATTTCTGGAAGTATTACTATCAGACATATCATTATGATTGTATTTGATCATTTTGGCTCTATTACTACAACTGTGGAACTTTATCCATCATTTTGGCTCTATTACAAAACTGTGGAACTTTTTATATCATTTTGGCTCTATTACAAAACTGTGGAACTTTTTCTATCATTTTGGCTCTATTACAAAACTGTGGAACTTTTTCTAGCATTTTGGCTCTATTACAAAACTGTGGAACTTTTTCTAGCATTTTGGCTCTATTACTAAAACTGTGGAGCTTTTTCTATCATTTTGGCTCTATTACTAAAACTGTGGAACTTTTTCTAGCATTTTGGCTCTTTTACTAAAACTGTGGAGCTTTTTCTATCATTTTGGCTCTATTACTAAAACTGTGGAACTTTTTCTATCATTTTGGCTCTATTACTAAAACTGTGGAGCTTTTTCTATCATTTTGGCTCTATTACTAAAACTGTGGAACTTTTTCTAGCATTTTGGCTCTTTTACTAAAACTGTGGAGCTTTTTCTATCATTTTGGCTCTATTACTAAAACTGTGGAACTTTTTCTATCATTTTGGCTCTATTACTAAAACTGTGGAACTTTTTCTATCATTTTGGCTCCATTACTAAAACTGGAACTTTTCTATCATTTTGAAACTACTGCTATAATCTTGAAACTGCAGCTATATTGAAACTAATGCTATAATCTTGAAACTATTGCCCTAATCTTGAAACTACCCATGTAATCTTGAAACAACAGCTATAGTCTAGAAACTATTACACCTCCAAGTTCAGGCCCTGAAAAAATACTGCACTAGTGTAGTCTGACTAAGAGAGTAGGGATGGCAGTGGGAAGGAAACTCTGTACAAAAAATAGCGAGTTTAAAACTAATGCATCGGACCGAAAGCACAGATATTGCAGCCTCGCTGTAAACTATTACACAACCTCCTTTTCAGGATGATGCTAAAGAAGAAATAAATCAAGTATGTGTCAGCCTGGAATTATAGTAGTAGTTTCAAGATTATAACAATAGTTTTAAGATCATAGAAGTAGTTTTAAGATCATAGAAGTAGTTTCAAATCTTGAAAATATTGCTGTAATCTTAAAACTACTGCTATAATCTTAAAACTATTGTTATAATCTTGAAACTACTACTATAATTCCAGGCTGACACATACTTGATTTATTTCTTCTTTAGCATCATCCTGAAAAGGAGGTTGTGTAATAGTTTACAGCGAGGCTGCAATATCTGTGCTTTCGGTCCGATGCATTAGTTTTAAACTCGCTATTTTTTGTACAGAGTTTCCTTCCCACTGCCATCCCTACTCTCTTAGTCAGACTACACTAGTGCAGTATTTTTTCCGGGCCTGAACTTGGAGGTGTAATAGTTTCTAGACTATAGCTGTGGTTTCAAGATCACATGGGTAGTTTCAAGATTATGGCAATAGTTTCAAGATTATAGCATTAGTTTCAAGAGTATAGCTGCAGTTTCAAGATTATAGCAATAGTTTCAAAATGATAGCTCATTCATTGCTGCATCTTAAGCCCTGCCTGTTTTATTTGAGTTTAACATTCAGATTGACTACAGTATTCTATGTTTTAATTGTAGAACATACCATCCACTCACAAATGATTGCGTCCACTTTCACAGGGATTTCTGCAGTCTGGAGATTGTAGAAACAGATATGTTTGTTTATTGTAGAAACAAATATGATTATTTATTGTAGAAACAAATATGTTTATTTATTGTAGAAACAAATATGTTTATTTATTGTAGAAACAAATATGATTATTTATTGTAGAAACAAATATGTTTATTTATTGTAGAAACAAATATGTTTATTTATTGTAGAAACAAATATGTTTATTTATTGTAGAAACAAATATGTTTATTTATTGTAGAAACAAATATGATTATTTATTGTAGAAACAAATATGTTTATTTATTGTGGAAACAAATATGTTTATTTATTGTGGAAACAAATTGGATTATTTATTGTAGAAACAAATATGTTTATTTATTGTAGAAACAAATATGATTATTTATTGTAGAAACAAATATGATTATGTATTGTAGAAACAAACATGATTATTTATTGTGAGAATCAAGTCAAAAACAACAATACATTACAACAACGCTACAGACAGTCACACAATTACTGAAGACTGTGAATAAAGAGGCCTAGCTAAATAGATGGGCAATGGGAAATGTCAGGAGAGAAATCAACAAACATATGGCCATCTCAATCCCGCAGACAAACATCAACCTACTGAAAGCTCAAAATGGAAAAAAGACTATCCTGGCAACATAGAAAACGATATGCCTACCATCAACTCTCCAGGCGAGACCATGTAATAATTCTCCGGCTACGCACAAGTCACAACAGACTTAGATGCCATCTGTACAACAAGTTCAAGATTGGCACTACAAACCTTTGTGTCTGCGGCACAGCCCCCCCCCCCCCCCCCCCCCCCCCATAAAGGCAGAACATATTTTGCAGTCCTGTCCACTATATATCGACAAAAGAAGTAGCATTTAGCAACAGCCAGTGTCATTCCACGAGAAGCTGTACAGAAGCATACAGAGCCTTGAGCTGACTTCTGCCTTCGTTAGAGTCATTGAGGTTGAGGTCTGAAATTTTTTAAATTTTTTTTTGTGTTCGCCTTATTTTTCTAATCCCCAAGGAAGAAGAAGAAGAAACCTGCTGAATGCAAGGATCAAAGCACCATTTTCTGGCTTCGTACTCCACACATAAAACTTAACAGTCACTCGAACTGAATCCAACGACAATGCAAGACTACCACAACCAGATTCTAGTGTGACCTGTGAAGAGTCCAAAAGGCTTATTAGGGCCAGATACATAGCCAAATGGGAAACAGAACATACTGGCTACACAAAAAATGATGCCTATTACCAGTTGAACAGAAGAGAGCAGGTCGTGGTCTTCAGACTCCGCACAGGTCACAACAGACTGAGGTACCACTTTTTCAATAAACTGAAGATATGTGGCACTGACAAATGCACTTGTAGTACAGGGAAAATGACCGCTAAATATCTGCTGCAAAACTGCCCGACATACGAGGACCAGAGAAAGCACATGTGGCCATCACCAGTGGCAACACTAGACAAGCTCTATGGCAGTGTCGACAGCCTCAGGATGACAGCTGCTTTCTGGGTCACTGACCTGACACAAGCAGCAAACTATGGGTCACTGATCCTAATGTAAGCAGCCAACTATGGGTCACTGATCCTAATGTAAGCAGCCAACTATGGGTCACTGATCCTAATGTAAGCAGCCAACTATGGGTCACTGATCCTAATGTAAGCAGCCAACTATGGGTCGATGATCCTAATGTAAGCAGCCAACTATGGGTCACTGATCCTAATGTAAGCAGCCAACTATGGGTCGCTGATCCTAATGTAAGCAGCCAACTATGGGTCGCTGATCCTAATGTAAGCAGCCAACTATGGGTCACTGATCCTAATGTAAGCAGCCAACTATGGGTCGCTGATCCTAATGTAAGCAGCCAACTATGGGTCGCTGATCCTAATGTAAGCAGCCAACTATGGGTCACTGATCCTAATGTAAGCAGCCAACTATGGGTCACTGATCCTGATGCAAACAGCCAGCTATGGGTCACTGACCTGACACAAGCAGCAAACTATGAGTCACTGATCCTAACGCAAACAGCAAACTATGAGTCACTGACCCCTCTCAGCTCATTCACTGCAGCATCTTCAGCCCCGAAAGGAGATAATCAGATGTTTTCAAACAATTGCGTCTGATCACTATCCTTTAACGAATCGCTGTACAAACGCAATGGTATGATGTCACTACACACCTGTCAGTGTGCGTGAGCAGGTTACAATTCAATGTCAGATTGAGTTTCACATTTTAAAACTTTATTATAACGCTCCAAATTGCATGTGCAAATGTCACATTGAGCATGTGTGTCGTAAGTCTGGCACTTCTGAAAGTCTTCTTCCATTTCTGATGCCAAGGAAGACGAATTGTTCATGCATTCTGTATCGTGTATGAAATATTGTTTCTAGAGCTTTCTTTCACCAGCTAGAAGGTTACTCCAAACCCAGCAGACTTTTGACTTATGTGAATAGCTGTGTGGTGTGACATGTCATGAGTTGGAGAGTCTTCTAGTCTAGAATGGTTGGACTGCAGTGTTAGTTGACTTTCAAGTATCCATCACAAATGACCTCTTTGATGCAATATGATAAAAGCCAGTAGCAAAGGTTAGAGGAGTTCAAATCTCATGACTGAAACTCTAGAGGACAGCCCAAAATATATTATGGAGATCATTCATTGTAGCCCTCCCCCAAAAATTTTGTTTAAATGCCAGAGCCTTCGGCAAACTAAAAGCCAATTGAAGAGTAGTGCTATCGAGGCATACCAGAAAATGAGACAGCAGGCAGGTTAGCGAAGGAGGGAGCAACACAAGAACAAAATGAACAAACAATCACCTTCCAAGAAAAGAAGACCCTTATCCAAGCCATAAGGAAAGTCGACCAAACGAGAGACAACTATCACTGCATTGATTGAGCAGAGCATGTGATCCTGTTCTGCATTAGAACAAGACATAACATCGACTAAAATTAGTTCCATTATCCCATGTGTACGTGTGAGGAAGCAGCACAGACAGCCGGACATATCCTGCAAGACTGTTATATGCTTAGCCAATTGCATGCTAAGCAGTGTCCCGCGGAGATGAAGCTCCACACAAAGCTGTTTGTAAGCCTTGAAGAACTCTCCACTACAGCAGCTTTTATCCAAAGAACTTCACTTCACGTGTAGATGTAATAGAAAAATAGCTGGTGAATGAGATGAAGAAGAATGCTACTGTGATATGTTTCAAGAGCAGCTAAAAGGAATAAGTCAGGTTGACTTGATTTGGCTTGGCTTCGTTCGTTCTCAATCTCCCGCTACCAAACCCTGAAAGGGCTTAAGTAGCAGAATGTAGTCCAGAGAATGGAATGCATTGTGTCGTAGTTTACAGATTGACTGCGATATTTGCACCTTTCAGTCCAACACAGCCGACTTCAGAAGCATTTTTTGAGTACCGGGTTAGCATTGCCATTTCGATCCCTTCTCCTTAGTCAGTCTACCCAGGTGCAGCCTATTATCCAGGATCACCGCGTGGAGGTGTAGAAGGGTCTTGCCAGCTCTGGTTTGCTGGTCCTGGGAGGGTGGGGTGGGGAAATTGAGGCTATAGTGAGAGGTAAGACAAACAAAAGCACAAAACAGTAGTGTTTGAATCTCACAAATTTCAATCCTGTACTTGTTCTGAGGGAGGTGAGATCAGTGCCTAGTCCTACTGGAGATGGACAATAACCTCGGAGGTCCTGTGTACACGCTGCTCACATAAATGAACTATTAGTTGAAAATCAAAAGTGCTGGCTATTAGCTGCTGATGATAAAGGTAACAAAATTTCTACCCAAGAGTGACCTCCATAAAAGCCAAAAAGAAGCATCCATCCAGCATGCAAAGATTCAACAGGCTAATCATCTGTTTGTCTGTACACTGGATTTCAAATAAATAAAAAAAAGGATTTCTATACCCCCAAGGGTAGAAGAGCAGCAACAAAGATAGAAAAAGAAAGTCCATGATTCATAGAGTGTTTCTCTGATGGCAGAGCTGCTATTTCAGAATGCATCTCTGTCACATCATGCATCTGGCCACTCAGTTGTAAATTGGTACCTGACTCTGTTATGAAGTTTAGACCTAATCCAATATCCCTAACACTTCATCCTCAAAGGCAGTAACATCTTTGGGATGATTTTAACTGCTTGATAGAACACACGAATGTCAAGAATGGACAAGCGTATCAATTATCTATTTCCTACCGTTCTTATTTCCGGACACGTGATACATGAAAACTACAAACTAATCTACCTCAATGTTGCTCTGTATCACTGTGATGACTGACCCGACACCATTCTCCTTGGCAATTCTTTCTGCAAATGCTGCCAGACCAGTAGGCTCAACTGCATAGACTGAGAACATAATAGAAGTCACATTTTTTTAAACAATTGTTGGTTCTACTGCATAGACTGAGAACAGAACAATCACATATTGATAATTATTGGTTCTACTGCATAGACTGAGAATAGAATAGAAGTCACATTTTTATACACAATTGTTGGTTCTACTGCATAGACTGAGAATAGAATAGAAGTCACATTTTTATACACAATTGTTGGTTCTACTGCACAGACTGAGAATAGAATAGAAGTCACATTTTTATAAACAATTGTTGGTTCTACTGCATAGACTGAGAATAGAATAGAAGTCACATTTTTATAAACAATTGTTGGTTCTACTGCATAGACTGAGAATAGAATAGAGACACTTTGATGAATAAAACAGACTGAAATAGAACAGATCAGTCAATTCTGAAAAACCTGTCCCCTCTTAATAATCATGAGAAGTTGAAGCAATGAAGATAAGATAAACTAAATACATGGAGACAAAAAAGTAACCTTAACATTATTGACAGAATAAGCACCGTAACATTATTGACAGAATAAGCACCTTAACATTATTGACAGAATAAGCACCGTAACATTATTGACAGAATAAGCACCTTAACATTATTGACAGAATAAGCACCGTAACATTATTGACAGAATAAGCACCGTAACATTATTGACAGAATAAGCACCGTAACATTATTGACAGAATAAGCACCTTAACATTATTGACAGAATAAGCACCTTAACATTATTGACAGAATAAGCACCGTAACATTATTGACAGAATAAGCACCGTAACATTATTGACAGAATAAGCACCTTAACATTATTGACAGAATAAGCACCGTAACATTATTGACAGAATAAGCACCTTAACATTATTGACAGAATAAGCACCTTAACATTATTGACAGAATAAGCACCTTAACATTATTGACAGAATAAGCACCGTAACATTATTGACAGAATAAGCACCTTAACATTATTGACAGAATAAGCACCGTAACATTATTGACAGAATAAGCACCGTAACATTATTGACAGAATAAGCACCTTAACATTATTGACAGAATAAGCCATATTTAGGTCACGTTTTTTCTCCCTCTCCTAATTTTTCAAATTGGCAGCAATTTCTTTTTTTATAAAAAGGAATAAAAAAATTTGCTGTTAAGGTTTTGAACTGCATAAAATATTTCTCTACAACATATACATTTTGTTGTTGTTTGGCTTTCACCTTATTTCTCTATTCTCCAAGGCGGTGTGCGTTACGCTGTGGTTTTTATTTTATTTTGCTCCTGTCAACCCAGTGCATCCGCATTTTATGTAAGGGTCTGCTTCCTCCTGCATTTTCTAAGGGTTTGCTTCCTTGGGGTAACGGCCAGTGTTGTGGTGGAGATCAAACCCAGCACCTTCTGGTTGTAAGCCGTGTCACTTAACCACTAGCCCACGTCATCCCCTACAACATATATATAAATACAAACAAGTTTCTAAAAATAAAAATATTGAAAGAATGTCACCAAAACTGTGCTAAACTGAGAAAAATGGCATGGTTAATTAGAGATCAAATGGTCTTGCAAATACGATCCTCCACAGAAAGATGCAAGGCAGACAAAGAGGACGGCCCTAAAAGAGGTGGGAGGACAACATAAAAGAATGGCCCAATCTCCAACCAGAAGAGGTACAGGCAGCAGGCCGCTGACAGAGAAGGGTGGCATGGGGTTATGAGGATGTCTTTATATGTGCCCAAACGACCTCACCGGATACAGGATGAGCTGACCTGAATTGGAGGAAGACATAATTAAAACCGAGTAATTTGCCAGGGTCTTTGTGTATGACAAGGACAAGAACAGCACCACTGCCCCACAGAGAGCATGTCATTAGAAGCGACTAACTGTGTGACATGGCATAACACCAGCTATGGTTAGGTGGTTTGTTAAGAACGGCATAGATGGCTCCTAACAGGAAGCTGGTATACTTTGTTCTAGGGTTTGAGTCGATTAAGATGGACTCGCACATCAGTTAACCATCCTCCACAGTGGAGTAATAAGTTGTTTGAGCCTAGCCCGCTAAGCAGGAAATCCTCCTCCTGGCTACATCCAGCTCACACCAGAGATGGGACCTGAACAGGCGCTTATACCCCTGTACAAGTACAGGTCAACTAATACTAAGAATAATTAGTATACATACCTCTTAAGGCACCAGCTTGGACAGCAAAATGACTAAGAATAGCAGTGCCTGCCCCTACTTCCAGCACTGTTGCTCCTTTCAGTCGTGCTCTGTTTTCTTGTAACGCCCGCCTACAGGTAACAAGAGCAGAAAGCACACAGGTAACGCAGTAAGCAAAGAGTATTATCCAGGCCAGATTGGGGAGCAAACAACCTAGCCGTTTTAATAGATCATACAGGTAAGGTAAGTGAGCAAGTCCAGGTAGCATTGAAAAAGGCAAATGCATGTTAGGTATGATACAATGAAATATTAACCATAGGAGCAAGGAAGTGATAGTCAAACTGTATAAGAGCACATGAGCTGCAGCGGTTAGCGACCCATAGCTGACTGCTAGTGTCAGGGCCAGCGAAACAGAGCTGCAAGACCCTTCTACACCTCCATGCGTTGATCCTGGATAACAGGCTGCAACAGAGCAAACTGGCTAAGGAGAAGGGATTGAAGAGGGAATGCTAACCTGATACTAAAAAAAATGCTTGCTGAAGTCAGATGTATTGGATTGAAAGGTGCAAATATCGCAGTCAAGCTGTAAACTGCGACACAAAGCATTCCATTCTCTGGACTACATTCTGTTACTTAGGCCTGTGTCAGGTAACGGGAGATTGAAAACAAACGAAGCCAAGCCAAGCCAAACTGTATAAAGCATTAGTTAAACCTAGATTGGAGTACTGTGTACAGGTGTGGAGTCCTTATCATAGATGAGATATAAACATGCTGGAAAAGGATATAAAAAAGAGCGACAAAGCTGATAGTGGGATTCCAGAATTACAGTTATGAGGAAAGACTCAGAAAAACCGGCCTGCAGTGTCTAGAAAAAAAAAATAATTCAAAGTAACTTAATTCAGATTTATAAGATGATCTAAGAACGGATAAATTAGACTATAACAATTTTTTTCAAATTACAACCACCTACAAGAACAAGAGGGCATAGGTACAAATTAACTAAAGCAAGGTCCAGATTAGATATTAGGAAATATTTTTAGTCAGAGAGTGGTGAATGTTTGGAATGCATTGCCACAGGAAGTAGTGGAGGCAGGGACAATTAATTCATTTAAGATTAGATTGGATGAACATAGCTTTTAGAGTAAGGTAATGTAAATGAAACTGGTTGTATACAGATTCTGCAGAGTCTTCTAAACCAGTATAAAGATGTTAAGTTAACAGTAGGAGTGTAACCTAACAGTCCAAGTTCTCAAACTCCCTGAAAAGGGCTTTGCAAGTTGCAGGATATTGTCATGAGAACAAAATACCATGTGTTGTAGTTTACAGATTGACTGTGATATTTGCACCTTTCAGTCTGATACCTTTCAGATGATGGCACCAAGATATCAGGAATGCCCATATATGACTGGCGGAGGCTGAAGCTTTGGCAAGGGAAAGAGTTTCTTTCAGACAGACTGTGATGGGAGTGGCGTTCTATAAAGGACATGCTACATGATGATGATGATGAGTCTGACACATTTGACTTCAGTGAGAGGTCAACATTTGATGACTTGGTGTGCATTTGTTGAAGACCTATGCCCCACAGGCAGCTGAAAAATTTTGATAGACTGACTGAAACAAAGATTACCAGAAAGATAAAACTAGATTTATTGATTACGTTGTAAATAAAAATTATGCCAAATCACACATAATCTGTGATAATAAACACCTGGCACAAAAACTTGCGTTCAATAAGTCTACCAACATTTCCTATAATCAACAAAAAACATCTGAGATTTCAAAGTGTTTCATTGTTTAAAAAATGTGGCAAATATTTCTTCTTCTTTCCCTCTTTTGCCTTTCAGCATGAGGTTATGAAGATATCTTTAAAAAGAACCCGACTCTGTGACATACATCACCTCAGATAGATATTTCCGTTAGTCACCTTTTTCAGGGGGGGGGGGGTGGTGGGGGTGTGTGTGTGTGTGCAAGCTTAAACTTGAACTTCTTTATACTGGTTTAGAAGACTCTACAGAGTCTGTATACAACCAGTTTCATTTACATTTCCTTGCTCTAAAAAGCTATGCACATCCAATCCTGATGTTTCTGATTCTGTATCTATTTGTTATACCCAATATCTTTCGCAAGCATTTCATTTTTTTCTGTTAAGATTTGTAATTATTTCATTTAGAATATTTCTAAACTATTTAATGTTGTGGACTAATTACTAAACTGTTTTTTTTAATGCAGGATGAACGAAGGACAATCATGTGGCTGAATATCGGAAACATGGTGTCTGATGTGGTGTCCAGGACACAGATAGTAAAGTAAGTATCACATTTGATTATTTCAACAACAACAAGAAGGAATAATCAACAGAACTGACCTGTATGTTAACGTGCGTACTTTGTCGTGAAGCAAGTCTTCGTGCACTCTCACATCTGCGTAACATCTTGAACAGACCACAAGAAGGAAACCATTTTCAGACATTAGCACAAGACTCGGCTTTGTTTGTAAAATAAAACATAATACACAGAAACAACTGAATGCTGCCTGGGATGAAAAGAAGAAGACTACTGCCATCTTCCAAGCATGTCATAAAATGCGGCTAAAGAGGGTTTTGCTTGGGTCTAGCAACCTCATAATGTTAACATTTTTTTAAAATGGCTAATATCATCAACCATTCCAAAAGCGTGGATACAGACTTCCTGTAAAGGGACCAGCTCCAGCTAAAACCTATGCTTCACATTGGAGCAAACAGGTGAATGATTGTAAATGCCTGTTAGGAGGCTTCCTTGTAAACGGCCAGCTACAGCGGTGGTCTACTCTTCACACTGAAGTGAACAGGTGAATGTATGAATGACACAGAGAAACAGGTGAATGTATGAATGACACAGAGAAACAGGTGAATGTATGAATGACAGAGAAACAGGTGAATGTATGAATGACACAGAGAAACAGGTGAATGTATGAATCACACAGAGAAACAGGTGAATGTATGAATGACACAGAGAAACAGGTGTTTTGATATAAGAACAAGGTATGTGTCACGATTAGACACCAGAACATTAGTTTGGTAACAAAGCAACAGCTGATAAACAGTATATTTATGCTGACTCCGTGCTACCAGTGCCAAACATGACCTCTGTCCAGGACACATAAGAGCAGAATTTCAACTTGTGAAATGAAGTGTTTGAGGAAGATCATTGATGTTACAAGGAGTGAAAAAATGTGGAACAACGATATTTGAAGTATGGTCGGCACTACGTCTTGTGTTGAATACATTTCTAGGCAGAAAATAAGTTGGTTTGGTCATCTCATGAGAATATACCCTCATCAACTTGAACTGATGACTTACAACACTGGTAGATCTGGCTACAGGACAAGGGAGCGGCCGCGATGCAGGTGAATAGATGACATTAGAGTGATTGTGCAGCGACACGGGCTAACATTGACCGACAGCGCACTTGGCGCAGGATAGACGACTTCAGCTACCCACGACGCTCACCAGCACAAATGGAAAGAAAACTAACTATGTGTCATGTTCTTCTTCAAATGTGTTTGTGATGGAAGGGCAATAGTAGATTGTCATGCAATAATGCAGACAGTGCGGGTGTACTGTCTAGGTACAACATTGAATGTATGCAGACAGTGCGGGTGTACTGTCTAGGTACAAAATTGAATGTATGCAGACAGTGCGGGTGTACTGTCTAGGTACAAAATTGAATGTATGCAGACAGTGCGGGTGTACTGTCTAGGTACAAAATTGAATGTATGCAGACAGTGTGGGTGAACTGTCTAGGTACAACAATGAATGTATGCAGACAGTGCAGGTGTACTGTCTAGGTACAACAATGAATGTATGCAGACAGTGTAGATGTACTATCTAAGTATTCTCCTATGACTGTTGCTTGTTTAGACTGGGACTAGATTCTTTAATAAATTCTACTTTTTTAAGGTCTCAATGCAGTTTCTTCTCGAGGAGTGGGCCACATTCTACTCAGATCTGTGTGCAGCGAGCAGTCCTGAAGTACTTATTCTGAGACCAATGTATAATAAGGATTCAGAAATGGATGTTTAAAAATAAAAATAAGAGAGAGAGATAAAGAAAGAGTTGAAAGCCAAAGAGGAGAATGTACAAGAAAACCTGCACAGAAATATGGAATAGGATGTCATTTTTCGTCATCATGCATTCGTCTAGTCCATCTTGGAACATAGAATCGCAACAGGTCCTATCCACCAGTTCATATTCTGTTTGATCTTCTTGAGTTACACCCACAAGACCTCTATTGAATTGATTTCCTCCTCGATCATTCACAGCCATGTGTTTCTGTTTCTAAGAATCGACATCACTGCACTCCGGGCATACCCATAGGTGCTCAGTCTCTCTCATCAAATAGCGTAAGGTATGGATGCTGATGGTCCCTGTAGCTCGCTAGTACACTCTCCTGCACCCTACTCCGTTCAAACCTCGTTTAATGTCAAAACTTTGCAGTCTGTGGATTGCTGCTTCATCTATTTCGGTGTCCTCATCCAGCAGGCGGTCATTGATTGATGTCACTTCAATCCATCACTAATGTGCCCGTGACGGGAGCTAGTGAAGCCATAATGTCAGCTCTTTCACTGCCCTGAACCCCGGTATGAGCAGGACAGTAGATCTATGTCAACGTCTGGAGGTTTGAGGCCTCAACAGCTGCTATCCACTCATACTTAAGCCTTCCCTTCTGTACGTTCTATAGTACGGCTTGTGTGTCTGTCACGATGACTGCCCTTGTGTTCCTTGGTGTTCCCACTTGTCTCTTTCAGCATGGGTTCCAATTCTGTCCCTGTCTGGTTATGATGTCTTGCATCTATCTCCCCAATTTCCTACTGTATTGCTCTTTCCTACAGATCTGTATTTGCCATTACCTCAAGTCATCTAACACAAAGTATGCGACAAAGACACTTGTTAATGAAGGTCTGCAGTCTGAATGTGACACCCCTACGTCATGTCTTAGAGCCATATAGCAGGACTGACATTTGTGTCAAAAACAGCCTAATATTATTCTTCATAGAGAATGCTGTAGAGTTCCATATTTGGCAAAGCGAGCCTTTTTAATACTGGCGTTAACATCTTGGTTTGTTCTGCTGCCTTTTTCAATGTTACAAGGCCGAATGGTTTCGATGCCTGCCTGCCTGCCGACAAGGAGGGCAGCAGATCGATTCCCCGGTAAGACATTTGTTGTTTTTCTGTTGGGGGTGAAATAAAAAAACATAGCCAGCACATGAAGTGATGACAGAAGTGGAGAAGTGGCCTGTAATCGTCTGCCTAAAAACCTAGCAATGGGAAGAAATAATATCGTAGACAGGCATCCCCAAAAGGTAATATTTTTCACTTCCATTATCTGTCCAATGATCTTTATGGCTGTATTGTTGTTTGGGGGGCAGGGCGCATGGGCGGGGCAGTACAATTAAATGAACATCAAGACCTATAATAGCAATAATTCACAAGCAAATACTAACATTATTGACTCACATCTTTTTCTGCATTGCACAATGGCTAAGCTGATGATGTATGGTGGTTTCACTTTCGGAGACTGACGCCACAACCACTGGTCCAGGAAGCAGATGGCTGTCGTGAAATAGCGTTTGTGGTAGAGTGCTCTCCAAAGGTTGCAGTTGGTGGTGTAAAAGTTGATGCTGGTGCATTTGAGCTGGCTCCAGTTGCTGCTGTGAGTGAAGTTGTTGAGGAAGAGGCTGTAATGAGTTGTCATCATGATGTTGCTGGGGATGATGAGGATGTTGATGATAATCTGAACCAGAATCAGCAGTTAGCATGTCGAAGTGGGGCTCATATGTTGAGGATGATGGTTGGGTGTAAAAGGATGTCATGAGCCCAGGAATGTGAGGTTGTGGAATGATGGTGGCACTGTCAGAATGATCACTCAGTTTCTCGTTCTGCTTAAATGCTTTCCCGCTTCTGGCCAACCGAGGCATTTTCGGGAAGACTTTCTTGCGCTCACGATACATGGCAAGCTGGAGAAACTTGGTGTTTTTATGGCTCAAACTGATTCCACTAAGACGGGTCATCTCGTTGGAAATAATGTCCTGGGTTCGAGTACTGCAATCCTCCACTGCTTTACGCTTGCAAGCGATGCGCAGCAGCTGCTTCTCAAACCTGTGGGCATCCACTGTATGAGTGTGGGGTTTCTCATTATCCTGGACAATTATCTCAGCCAACTGGTCAGTTTTTAAGTGGGCGGGGCATCCCCTCGTGCTGCACCTCCAAGAAAGCTTGTCTTTACCGGAGTGGTCGAGGCGGAACATGTAACTGTCCCGTACAAGGCTTCGTTTGCCTTTGTTTGATATTGTCATGTGGAACTCCTTGCCATTGCTTTGTCCTCTCAATAAACACACCTCTGCGGAGCACACACAAAAGAAACAAATAAAAAATGTCCTTATGACTAATATGTTTATGGTCAGTGGTGTACAATTGTTATCATCAAAAACTTTGATATCTAATGGAAAACACTGACAAAATAAATAAATCAACCAAACTTGTGGCAGTAGTGACGATCAATAGTTGATGAAAGCATATATATGAGGTGTGTTCAAAAAGTATCCGACTTTTGGGCCGGAAAAATACAATTATTCACCTGGAGGTTTGAAACCCTAATCCCCTTCAAAGTAATCTCCTTGTTGGAAGCATTGCATGAAGGTCTCTTTGGGAATGAAGTACAGCTGGAGTACATAATGTCTTCTCGTGACTCAAATTGGGTCCCTTTCACCAAATTTTCAGCCATGTGAACAGTAAAAAAATCACAAGGAGCCATGTCGGGGGGAGTAGGGAGTCTGACGAACCAAGGAGCCTAAAGACGCCTTCATGAAATGCTTCCAACAATGGCAGGTCCCCAGCGGGAAGTCTGTGGAGTCTCAAGGAGATTACTTTGAAGGGGATTAGAGTTCCAAACCTCTAGGTGAGTAATTGTATTATTCCGGTCAAAGGGTTGGATACATTTCAAACACACCTCGTAGGTGAATGTTTACAGACCGCAGAAAGAAGGAAAACTAACTTTAAACTATTTGTTGCCTTGCAGGGAGTCAGGTGACAACAAAAATCTATGGAAAGTTAACCAACATAGAAAGACTTGCAGAGGTTGCAGCAGCTGAGAGGTAAGACGCTCACTTTCAAGAGATGAAAGTGTGAAAAGGTGTTCGAATACAGCAAGTTTCAAGCATGTCCTGATCTCAAGGGAGATGAGATCGGATTGACTAGTCATATCGGAGACGGGCGATAAACTCTGATGTCCCCATGTGCATGCTGTGCATGTAAAAGAACCCATGACAATAAAAAAGAGCAGACAGTTAGCTGCTGTTCAGGCAAAGGTATTTAAATTCCTATCCAACAGAGGCTTGCTCGAAGGCCAAAAGGAGGCAGCCCCTCCACCTTGCAAAGACACAACAGGCCAATCACCTATTTGTCTGTACACTTGATTTCAAGTATATACAATAAGACATCTGTACCTAAAGAGGTAAAATGGGAACTTCTTCTTCGATCAACAGATGCTATGCTTCTAGTCCGGCGAAGTTCACGAAGGAGATTGTCTGTTTCAGGTCTTCGCCGGTCCCACACAGCTTGTCAAGCAGTGTCGCTCCCCTGAGCCAGACTATTTCTCTTTGGTTTGTATAAGCAGGGCAGTCCTGCAGGATATGTTCTGGTCTTTGCTTGGGTGCTCCACAATCGCACGAGGTGGTGTCTCTGAGACCAATTCTGTGGAGGTGGGCCTTGACGCTGCAATATCACGTTCTGAGTCTGAAGATCTCTGTCTGCCCATCTCTGCCAAGTTTGTCTATGCTGTCATTTTCTGGCTTGTATTCTTTGTGCTGGTCTCGCCATTCCGTCCTCGTGGATTGTGTGATGAGTGTCTTTTTCCTTTTAGTTCTGTGTATAGTGAGTCTTCTGCATGCCGCCACTTCCGGCTTTTGCGAGCTTATCTGCCTTCTCGTTTCCAAGTATGCCACACTGGGATGGAATCCACTGTAAGACTAGATCTGTTTTATGGGGCAAAAACTCAATGTTATATTTTATTTTGTGGGAGAGTCTATCCTGTTTGGGGCTTGAGATGGCTTGGAGTACGCTCATGGAGTCTGTTAGAATGGCATCTGAACTATACCTATCCATGTTTTTATAATTGTATTAAAATGGGAGTGACTAAATAAGAGAAAGACTTACGCTTGGCTAAAAGAGACAGATATTGCAACGTTTCTTACACTAAACAAACAAGACAAGAACAAATTAAACAAAGTAAATAAAGAATTCTAAGAGCTTGACAGATACAGTGTCTTCATGTTCATAGAAGGTATTACAAAACAAACTGTCAACTTCAACCTCTTAAACTGTATTCAGCTATGAAGTACTTAAAAGAGGGGACATGGTAAAGCACTTAGCGATAAGGCTCACAGCCCAAACATGCAGGGTTCAAATTCTCAAAACAGCAATGCCATAATCCAATGGGAAGTAAAGTAAAGCCATTAAAAAAATGCTTGCTGAAGTCTGATGCACTGGGTCATTAAGGGCAAGTCACAGTACAACTAAGAAAAAAATACTTATCAACTCACCATTGAGGAAGTCGGCACTGCATGGCCCTGCCATCAGAAGGTCCCTTTGAGAACTGACATTCCCACATTCCTCTTTCATTTCTGCTCTACCTCTCCCTGAAGGAATAACAGAAATGATGATCACATGATTCAGGTAACTAAGCAACTCTTTAACAAGGGCCCACCTCAGTCATGACACTACACTATGTTAATCATATAACACATGATTCAGGTAACTAAGCAACTCTTTAACAAGGGCCCACCTCAGTCATGACACTACACTATGTTAATCATATAACACATGATTCAGGTAACTAAGCAACTCTTTAACAAGGGCCCACCTCAGTCATGACACTACACTATGTTAATCATATAACACATGATTCAGGTAACTAAGCAACTCTTTAACAAGGGCCCACCTCAGTCATGACACTACACTATGTTAATCATATAACATTAACGGTTAGTAGTCTCTGATAACGGAAAAGGAAACATCAAAATTGTCATATTTTCAAACAATCTGCATAAGAAGACTCATATAATTATCTGGCCAAACACCCTCCCCAATCGAGAGCTGCTTGCTAGGAACGTTCAAGAAGGCATTATCACCATTATAATCAGTCGACTTTGGGATTGGATAGATTATGTTCTAAGAAAAGAACCAGACAACATCATCAGAACCAGGTGTCGCTGCCCTTGAAGACCCAATCAGGCATGACGGTCACTGACCGACCAGAGAACTAAGAAGTGGAGAGAGTGTGTCACTGTCTTGAAGATCTAATCAGGTGTGATGGTCACTGACCGACCAAAGAACTAAGACGTGGAGGGAGTGTGTCAGTCTTAAAGATCTAACCAGGTGTGATGGTTCCTGACCGACCAAAGAACTAAGAAGTGGAGAGAGTGTGTCACTGTCTTAAAGATCTAATCAGGTGTGATGGTCACTGACCGACCAGAGAACTAAGACGTGGAGAGAGTGTGTCAGTCTTAAAGATCTAACCAGGTGTGATGGTCACTGACCGACCAAAGAACTAAGAAGTGGAGAGAGTGTGTCACTGTCTTGAAGATCTAATCAGGCATGACGGTCACTGACCGACCAGAGAACTAAGACGTGGAGAGAGTGTGTCACTGTCTAATCAGGTGTGACGGTCACTGACCGACCAAAGAACTAAGAAGTGGAGAGAGTGTGTCACTGTCTTAAAGATCTAATCAGGTGTGATGGTCACTGACCGACCAAAGAACTAAGACGTGGAGAGAGTGTGTCACTGTCTTAAAGATCTAATCAGGTGTGATTGTCACTGACCGACCAAAGAACTAAGAAGTGGAGAGTGTGTCACTGTCTTAAAGATCTAACCAGGTGTGATGGTCACTGACCGACCAAAGAACTAAGACGTGGAGAGAGTGTGTCACTGCCCTTAAAAACTCTCTTCTCTTCGTTGCTCCCCTTCAAACTCTTTGTCAGGTTTTTGGCTGTGTCATAGCATGTCTAAACAACGAGGTGAAGATTGACACAATAACCAGAGCGATGAGCTTACTGGGGAGCATTGCATTGCACTACAGCCTGGAAGACCCTAATTCCACATTCTCAAGTATTCCATGGAATGTGAGAAGAGCCAATGTAACCAGCTAAACAAAGATTTAACTCAACACTGCACAAGTTAGTAGCTTCGAACAAGCACATCAAGGATAAAATAACAACATAGCCTGCACACTTCAGGTGTACTGCTGGGGAAAGTGGCCATTAATTCTCAGCCATATAAATCCTTCAAGCGGATCTCAGCAGTGGCAATAAAATGCTGCAATTAAATCATCTTTTGTCCATGTTAGCCATTTTAGTTAAGTATAAATAGTAGATAATTAAGTTGGGTAGTTGAATTGCCCGATATAACCTATGAGAAGGACTCAGTGGTCTCGAGGTAAGGTGTCTGCCTCAGGTGCCAGAGGTCGGGCATTAGATTAACGGAGGAGACTGGGATCTTCTTGTGTAGTGAGATCAGACTCCTGTGTTCAGTGTCAAGCACGTTAAAAATCCCTTGGCAGTTAGAAATCTAAAAAATTAGGCTTAACGGCCGCTGCCCAGACAAAATTTTAAAATTCAGGTTAAAAATCTTCCTAAATTATTTGTACCATCCCTCAGGTCTAGTAAGCCACAAGAAGTTTTAAATGCCTACTACGGATAGTCTTCAGCTACCTGGCAACAATACATTAATATCTTTGCCTGTTTGAATACCCGGATTTAAAGCAAGTAACTTAAAAGAATATTTCCGAGGTTGACGGAGCCATACCTTCGGCAAAACAGAAAGGCAAACATTTACTGAAAAACAACTGGCTTGTTGAACCTACAAAAAGATGAGGTCTTAATGACAGCAAATGGCCAGCAGGATGATAGTGACTTACGTAAGCATCAACTATTTTTTCACTTAGAAGTATTTCCACATGAAACTAACAGATAACACTGACAAGAATATCACAAAGGGATGTGTGCCGGTACACACACACCTGTGCCAATTGCCAGGCGGACCTCGGTAGAGTTAGAACACCAGTGCTATATATGCTACAAACACAAGCAGAGTTCCAGAATTCTTGTGAAACGAGATTCCTATATGATCTTGTCCAGAGCACAAAATAAATTGTTTGGATAGGAATGCTTTCACAGGGACAACATATCGAGCAGACAGAATAACAACAGATATTCTTGTACAATAAAACTCTAAAAATTTGCTTGGTAAGCATCTAAAAACATATTCAAATTAAAAGCAACAGATGCAAGTACCAAATAGAAGAGGTACAGAATATATGTGTGAGTAACACAGGACAGGTGAGCACAGCTGTTAATAAGGAATGCAATCAGGGGCTACAATCACTAGTGGTAGCTGAGCATAATATTCTCCCCTGTTTCTCTACTTTGCCTATGAGTTTTCTCAGAATTGTGTTGTGGATACAGGTAAGCTATATCTAGAGAAGGCTCAAACATGCATATGTTTCTATGGTATTTTATAAACACTCTCTCTCTAATTCCTTCTCTCGTCCAGGAAAAACTATCATTAAAGTATTTATTTTCATTGCTGGGATCATAACATAACTTTATTATACTGGTTTAGAGAAGACTCTACAGTCTAGATACAACCAGTTTATTCCACTCCACCGATACTAATAATAACTGTCATCATCTAATCTATTTGTTAATGCATTAACTGGCTGTGCCTCCACCACATCCTGTGTTCAATGCATTCCAAGCATTCACCACTCTTTGACTAAAAAAATATTTCCTAATACAAGGGGCTTGTCATAAGTCTTTACCCTGACTATGAAGGAGTAGGAAGAGAAAGTTGAAATTTGGCACATATGTAGCTCATTCAATTTGTTCTGGACTTGAGAAGTATGAATTTCCCTCCGAAACACACCTTATTCACTGGATCTGCTGCTCTACGATTTGTCAGATCAATCGAGAAATCAGAGGCAAGAACTGTGATTAAATTCTTGATGTTGCAGGTAAAAATACCTACAGAAATACACAGGAAGATGGAACCAGTGTTTGAGGAATTCTGTCCTTCGTATGCTTCTGTAAAAAACTGGTGTAGGCAGTTTAAGTGTGGCCGTTCCCATGTTGCTGATCTTTTAGATCAGGAAGACCATCCTCCGAATGAAGTGGTGAAAATGCTGCAAGAGTGAAGAAAATCATTGACCAGGATAGGAAAATGACAATTGCAGAGATATCTAGGTCAGCAAAACTGAATGAAAGTACAGTTTTTAGAATTTTACACAACGGACTGAACATGAGAAAAGTGTGTGCCCGCTGGGTCCCGCGTCTGCTGACATGTGAACAGAAACAAACGAGTGTTGATTGCTGTGACCAGATGCTCAAAATGTATCGGTCGAAAAACATGTTGCCGACCATGGTGACAGTAGATGAGACTTGGGTTCACCATTATGAGCCAGATTTTTCTTCTTCCAAAACTTAAATAACAGCTGAAAGGAAATCATTTTGACAGTGACGAAGATGTCACGCTGGCTTGTGATAACTGGTTTAGTTTGAAAAATAGATTACTTTATTCTGAAGATCTTTTCAAGGTCACACAGAAATAGCAGAAATGTATAAATTCAGGTGGTGGCTACATTGAGAAGGAATAAGCACTGTGTCAAAGTTCAACTTTCTCCTACTACTTCTTCATGGCCAGGGTAAAGACTTATGACAAGCCTCTTGTATATGTACAAGGAGGTTTCAAATGAAAACATTAAAAGTGGGATAGAAATTAGATAAACCATGTCTTTGTGTTGTAACTTGTTAATTTAGTTGCTAAGGATGCCAAGAGTGTCCTGCACGTGCCATTATGGTGCAGACAAACAACATGACGTCACAATTACAGTTAAAAGATGGCCGCTCCACTATTGACATTCACCAAAGAGGAGCAGCGTTCTGTTTTCAGCAGCAAAGGGGTGACACCTATAGACATTCATCAACGAATGAAGTTGTAGTACTACACAAGCTCTATGGCAGTGTTGACGGCCTCAGGGTGACTGCTGCTTTTTTTTTAACAAATTCAAGTCGATGTCTGACAGTGTACAAAGAAGAAGTATATTTGTGCTAATCTTATTTTGCATTCTTATGTGTTTTGTGTCTTGACCGGTCCCTTGTGTGTGCTGGTGGTCACAGTCAAAATGAATTATTTAACATTGAACATGTAAAAAAATAACAATCCTGTCATGCCACAAGATGTATGGAAAATATGGTACTAGGACCATATTATTTGGTGATCTATGGCATATAATGGGTGATGTGGTCAGCATAACACCGGCCGCCTTTACTTCCCAGAATTTTTCTACCAAATTTCTGTGGCAAAGTGGCTTTTTCACTTGCTGTCCATTGGAAAGAATGCATACCTCATGGAGTCGTCCCCTGTGCCGTCTGCACAGCTCTTGGCTAAGAAACACTTCCTCCACTCACTCCATGTGCCCTGTATGCTGCCTGGGACTCAACCATCAACTGTGGTTATCAATGGTCAGTGCGATGTGCCGTGGTTGCCTATGTGGACTACTTACTTACTTAATGAGCTCACAGTTGAGGGCAGAGATTAAGAAGCCTTGTGTCAGTTCACAATTAATATGCTATATTTTCTATTCATCCTATGTCAACCTAGGGTTTTATGTAGGTTTACCGATCAACATTGCCAATATGTGTTTGACTTAACTTAACATCTTTATACTGGTTTAGAACACTCTTCATAGTCTGTATACAACCAGTTTTATTTTAATTTACTTGCTCTAAAAGCTAAGCGCATTCAATCTATTTTTAAATGCATTAATCTCCCTGCTTCCACTACTTCCTATGGCAATACACTACAAGCGTTCACCACTCTCTGACTAAAAAATATCTTCTAATATCTAATCTGGACCTTTCTTTAGTTAATTTGTAGCTATACCCTCTTGTTCTTGTAGGTGGTTGTATTTTGAAAAACTTGTTATAGTCTAATTTATCCTTTCCGTTGAATATCTTATAAACCTGTATTAAGTCACCTCAAATTCTTCTCTTTTCTAGACACTTTAGGCCAGTTTTTCTGAGTCTTTCCTCATAATTGTAAATCTGAAATCCCACTATCAGTTTTGCCACTCTTCTTTGTATCCTTTCCAGCATGTTTATATCCCCTCTACGATAAGGACTACACACCTGTACACCTGTTTATGTTGTTTGTGATGGTAGATGTGAAAGTGAAGTGAAGAAGAGAATAGGAATAGCCAAAAACATATTTAATAACATGATATATATCTTGATACCTATGCAAATAATAAATAAACTAAACAAACATGAGAGTCATCATTTGAAAAAAAGCTCTTGCAACACGGTGAAGTGAAACAAGAAATCTGCAAGGAATACAAACACCAAAACTCAGTAATTACCACTCCAAGAATGCATCAACTTATATTCAGTCATGACTAGAAGGGTCTACTTACTGGTGTTACATATATATTATATCCATCGTTATCATGGTGATAAAAGCGATAAAAGAGAAGGGAAGGGCTACAGAGAAAATGAGGCACACGCTGACACCATACTGTCTGCATCCGAATCCTTCACTAGAAGTCTTGACAATGTCTTGCCTCTAGAACATGTTGAGTCCGGACGAGAGAGTGAGGAAGATCCTGCGCACATCTCCCTCACTATAAACACATTGCACAACTCACGACATCACCCTACAGATCACACCCTGACTAGCAGCTCGCAACTCGCAGGGCCTCCAAAATGCAGCGGCGGAACAGGCAGAAAGCGATCACAAAAACTACCCATCACGCTTGCAACATTAAATATCCGCACGCTACTGGACAACACCAAAGCAAACAGACCCGAACGACGGACAGCACTGATCGCCAGGGAACTGGCTAGATACAACATCTGTATAGCTGCCCTGAGCGAGATACGACTGGCAGAGGAAGGGCAGATCACAGAAGAAGGCGCTGGTTAAACTTTCTTCTGGAGCGGCAGCAGCAAAGAAGAACGCCGTGAAGCTGGAGTTGGCTTTGCCATCAAGACCAACATGGTCGACAAGCTCACAAGCATGCCCAGAGGAATTAATGACCGCCTGATTACACAGCATCTCCCCCTAATAGGAGGGCGCCATGCAACACTTATCAGTGCATACGCACCCACAATGACAAATCCTCAGGAAACAAAAGATAAGTTTTATGAGGACCTAGAGGCGCTCATCGCTGCAGTCCCCAAATCTGACAAACTGGTCATCCTCTGTGATTTTAACGCTAGGGTTGGCACAGACCATACAGCCTGGGAGGGGGCCATTGGCAGACATGGTATCAGAAAATGCAATAGTAACGGACTGTTCCTTCTGAGGACATGTGCCGCAAATGAACTACTCATTACAAACACAGCTTTCCGACTTCCTGTCCGAAATAGAACCACATGGATGCACCCAAGGTCCCGTCACTGGCACCTCATTGACTACATTATCATCAGACGTAGGGATCGAGCGGATGCTATGGTAACGAAGAGCATGTGTGGTGTAGAATGTTGGACCGACCATCGACTTGTCATTGCCAAGCTAAACTTCAATATCCAGCCCAAAATGCGCCCCCAGGGAAAGAAGCCACCTAGGAGGCTAAATGTCTCTCAGCTGAAATACGAACCCACGAGAGGAGGCTTCCAGGAAGAGCTTGAGGGCAGACTATCTGAGCTTCGTTTTGAAAAGAAAAGAACGACATCGAAGAGAACTGGGCATCATTGAGAAACACACTCTACGATACAGCTGTTAAACACATTGGCCCACTCAAGCGCAAGTATAAGGACTGGTTTGATGAGAACGATCTGGAAATACAGGGCCTTCTCGATGCAAAACATGAAGTGCACAGGGAATACCAGAGGGATACACCATCTCCGGCAGCAAAAGCTGCCTTCAATACTGCTCGCAAAGCTGTCCAGACCAGGCTTAGAGAGATGTAAGACTTCTGGCTCAGCAAAAGAGCTGACGAAATTTAGATGTTCGCCGAGCGTCATGACACCAAACGGTTTTACGAGGCACTGGAAGCTCTCTACGGCCCGCAGCCCTCTAGTAATACTCCAGTTCGCAGTGCGGATGGGGTACTGCTAACAGATAAGGTTCAGATTCTACAAAATACTAAACCACCCATCGTCCATAAATGAAGAGGCCATCCGGCGAATGCCGCAGGTGGAACTGAACCTGGCGTTGGATGAAGTCATTACTGAGGATGAAGTCCTTACTGAGGAGGAAGTCGACAGGGCAAATGATGGCAAATCATTGACAGATGGAAAATTACTCAATTCCAGAAGAATGAAGGCCAAAACCAAAGTGGCTGGCGACATAATCAGGGAACATGTATTTGCTGACGACTGAGCTCTAATGAGCAACTCAAAACTGAACATGCAGGTTAGAATGGACCAGTTCTCTGCCGCATGCAAAAATTTTGGCCTGACCATATATTTCAAAAAAACAGAGGTCATGTACCAACCAGCACCAGGCATGCCGTACACAAAACCAGAGACTACAGTCAGCATTGAATGCCGTAGACAAATTCAGATATCTGGGCAGCATGCTGTCGAGATCTGTCAGCCTAGACGATGAGGTGGCAAGCAGAATATAAAAGGCCAGCACAGCCTTTGGTAGAATGCGCTCGATGGTCTGGGCACGTCGTGGCATCAGCGTCAAGACCAAACTCAAAGTCTACCGTGCAACCAACATTCCAACCCTACTATACGCTTGCGAAAGCTAGACTGTATACTCTGGACATGCAAGGTTCCACACAGGTTGCCTGAGGCGAATATTCCACATCCGATGGCAAGATCGTGTCACTGACATCGAGGTTCTCTCGAAGGCTAACATGCCCAGCATCCATGCACTGCTAGAAAAAGCACGACTAGGATGGGCCGGACACCTCGTCCGTATGTCAGACGAGCGGCTCCCAAAGAAGCTTCTATACGGCGAGCTGAGAGAGGGATGGCGCGAGAGAGGGCGCCCAAAGAAACGTTTTAAAGACGGTCTGAAGGACTCACTAAAAAGTTGCAAGATAGACATCGACACCTGGGAATGTCTTGCGCAAAACAGATCTGACTGGAGAAGCGCAGTCAAATCGGGTGTAGCTGCCGGTGAAGACGACCGTGTTGTGAAAGCCCAGAGCAGACGCGAGACGCGGAAATTAAGAGCAGCGGGAACACCATCCCCTTCTACAAATCTTGTGTGCCCGATATGTAGCAGTTCGTGCTCGTATTGGCCTGTTCAGCCACATGCGCACCCACACCCAACAGGGAAATCTGTGACAAGGATGATGTCGGCGGTCCTCATCAACAACGATGGACAGCTATTATTATCATGGTGTGGAAATGGGGATGATGAGCAAAAGTCTATGGATAAAATAGAGAACCTTGAAATGTGAATGGATATACAGAAGAATGGGTCACATTTCTTAAAAAGAAAAGCTTACAAATAAAGAAGTCCTGATGAAAATAGGAATAGATACATCAAAATTAGGCAAATCAAATATTTTGTACATATAAAGAGACATGATAAATTGTTGAAAACAATACTGGATGGAAAGGTTGAAGGCATTCAAGCAATAGGTAGACAGCACAATAAGTGGGAGAGCAACACTGAAAGATGGACTAAAATCAATATTTTGGAGTGTCCATCAAGGCATCAAAAAGAATGGAGTCCCTTGCATTCAACCTTTAATACAAAGATGGTATTTTACATCATCAACATCATCATTCATGCTGTGTCAGTATATAGAATTAATTAAAATCAATCAAAAGGGCATTGAGATCTATTTTAGTCTCGGAATAGGACATTGCAGACTCAAGGCCCACCTCCATAAAATGGGTCTCAACCGCCCAATGCGATTGTGGAGCACCCAAGCAAACACCAGAACATATCCTGCAGGACTGCCCTACTCATACAGACCAAAGAGAGGCAGTCTGGTCCAGGGGAGAGGCAGTCTGGTCCAGGGGAGTGACCATGCTCGACAAGTTGTGGGGGACTGGAGAAGACCTGAAACACAGTTTCCTCCATGAACCTACCGGACTAGAAGCACAGCATCAGTTGATCGTGAACCTACCGGACTAGAAGCACAGCATCAGTTGATCGTGAACATACCGGACTAGAAGCACAGCATCAGTTGATCGTGAACCTACCGGACTAGAAGCACAGCATCAGTTGATCGTGAACCTACCGGACTAGAAGCACAGCATCAGTTGATCGTGAACCTTACCGGACTAGAAGCATCAGTTGATAAAAATAGTTGATAGAAGAATATTATTATAAATTCTGTATATTTAATATTTTTATCTTCACCTTCATCAACTACAAAAATGCATTTGATTCTATAAACAACAATTTTTCTGGCATTCGCTAATGGAACAAGGTGTCGATCCTGGCTACAAAGTTCTTGCCAACGCAACACAAATTGCACTACCACCTTCCATCCATTCCAGTTGTAGTTCCAATACAAAAAGGAGTCAACCAGAGAGATCCTATCTTATCAAACCTTTTCTCTGCTTGCAATCGCTTTCAGGTGCTGCAAGTGGGAGGACTTTTGAATGAATGTCGATGGCAGATGTCTCAATCATCTTTGATTCATGGACGACATAGCGCTCATCACAGAGCCAGCTGAAGAAGCCAACCACACATTAGAGATGCTCAACAAAGAGAGCAGGGTTAGAAATGTAGATCAAATTAATACAAATCTGTTTTGCCAATTATGATCCAGTCATCCTCGATGGGGGAAAAAAAACTTGGAAGATGCAGAAGAATACTGTTATCTTGGGTGCCTCCTCAACATGCAGAATAATTTAGAACTAGAACAAGCAAAGCGTTGTCGTGGGGGCTGGGCGGTCTTCTTGTTCATTCAGTCTTTGAAGGCTTATGGAATTGGTTTTTACACACTTTTTTCTTAATTCCACAGTGCTCATTGCAATGTGTTATGCTACTGAATCATGGACACTTATAAAAGCAATGGTGATCAAACTGCAACTGGCTACTCTTGTGAGATGCATGGCTGGTCTTACTCTCCACAACCAGCGCAAATAAAATATCCACAATTCTATGGCAATTATCAATGGGTAAGCAATATTCAGACAAACAAAACAAAATAGGATGAACATTCAAGCATATCAACAACAGCAGTCTGGTGCTCCCGATGCGAAAAAAAACGTGGGGTAGACCTCCAAACTGAAATTTACAATAAATTAAAAGGAAAGTTTATTGCACCTGCACATCCAAAGCCCAAGACAGAGATCATTGGAGACGAAGTTGCGACCCACAGCTGCAACTGTAACCTCGCTGAGAAGAGGGTCATCAAGTAAGTAATATTTTATATTTCCTCATTACTTAATCTACACCAGATCAAACAATGAGGAAGTGACTGATTATACAATGTCTACTGTTAACAAATAAGTTTAATAAGCTGTGAGTGTGTTGTTGCTCAGAGGTCTTGTTTACTGGAACATAGTTTTCTCCAATCCAATTAATACACTAAAACTGTAGGAGTGAATTCGGAGATATATAATATATATTATTTTATGCATATATGGCTGCATGGTATGACATAATATTATTTAGTATTAGTTTACGAGAAATAAATTATTAGGTTACTTTAGATTTGAGTGAACGTCCAGGAAGAGGACTAAATATAAATATAAATTAGACTATAACAAGTTTTGTAAAATACAGCCACCCACAATAACAAGTCGGCATAGCTACAAGCTGACTAAAGAGATGTCCAGATTAGTTATTAGGGAATATTTTTTTAGTCAGAGAGTGGTGTCTGCTTGGAATGCATTGCCAGGGGAGGTAGTGGAGGCAGGGACAGTTAATAATGCATTTAAGAATAAACTGGATGCGCATAGTGGGGACTATCATAGCTTTTAGAGCAAGGTAATGTAAATCAAATGTAACTGGTTGTATACATATGATAATAATACTATTAATACAGAACAGTGAGAACAGACTCTGCTTAACCAGTATAAACTATAAAGACGTTAAGTTAACTTAATATATCATTTACATACTCTAGTCTTTAAAAAATCGCATAGTGCATAGCATGGCCATTCCCCATTTAGTTGATCGTTGAAGAATAGTTCAGTGATTGAATTGACTCATTGAGTGAATTATTATAAATTATTGTATTGATACTGAGTCAGTGTACTGAGTGTAATCACTGTAAGTAAGTGTAAGTCACTAAGTATAAAAGTCTAAGTGTTCACTGTTCGTACTGTTTTGTTGGTGACAACTCAACTGATAATTAACAATATTTTACATTTGACATGTCTACATTAAAATGAAAGGGACACTATTTTCGTTAACACTGTAAATGTACGTATTTCTGAACAATAAATATCTTGATTCCCTTACTATTGTGTGCCTGTATCCATCGTTAGATGGCTAGATCCTCTACAGTTTGTATTCCACACGCTTTGTTGTTGAAGTTCTCTCCAGAAGCAGAAATCTCTTGTGATCATTATCTAACTCTCCACGCAAGAGATGTCTGTTCTAGCGAGTTGTCGTCCACTGATTGTTCACTGATCAGTTGCCATGTCACTCGTCCACTGCAAAGGCTTGCTCCAGTGGATCTCCAACGATAGCTGTGTCTTGTCTTGGTGGTACAATCTATCAGGCTTTTCCTTGTCCGTCGGTTGATGTCATGTCATCTTCCCACTTAGAACGTTGTTTTTATCTAGCACGTTGACACGTGACCTTTCAGACATTATAATTTTCCATTTTTAAATTGCACCGGTTGTAAAACACCCTAGAGTGCTTCTTACAATTAAGAGGAGGCTGATAAATACACAATTTATTCCTACATTATGTTACCAATGTCCTTACTAGTTAGCAACCCATAAGAGTAAGATCCAGAGCTGTGAGATGCGCTGTGTGAGAAGTACAGCCGCCGGACAGTCAATCCGTGGCCGAATCGGCAACACCACGCTGAGGCAGACAGGGGGGACAGACCCAGTTAATGCCTTCACTGACTCTCAGCAAATCAAGTGGTTTGGTCATTTAGTCAGGATGCATTATGACCAGCCTGCATCAAGAGTATATCATATGCAGGTCTCTGGTTTACGAGCAAGGGACAGACCACGACGTTGATGGATCGATGGTGTCTATGACACTCTCATGAAGTTACACCTAACAACAGCACTAGCCTCTCACTTGGCGATAACAAGAAATCTACGCATCCCGCCTCTCTGCGACCCCGTATGACAAGAGCAGTAGGACAAAAGAAGAAAAAGAAGAATTGTCTTCAGCAAAGTTTTATGAACGTGTGGCAGTTATGTCGTTTGAATGGGATCAGACAAAACATACTGATCGGATGTGTTAGCCAGGGTCAGGCAAAATATTCTGGCCAAGACCCTCACTTCGACTGCCCAGTATTCCTCTCTTGAAACGGGCTGTTTTCATGCAAGCCTCGCTAGCGTGGTGATGGATCGACGTGATCCGCGTAAATTACGATGAAGCCAAGAGGACCTAGGTCCACCTTCATCAGTACGCACGGGATGCGAGGAAAGCTACAACAAATATCGCCATTTAACGTGCTTTCCAGGGCGCACATAAAGAGTAAATCTACTCACTGTGACATTCTTCTTCTTCGTTCGTTCTCAATCTCCCACTACCAAACCCTGAAAGGGTAAGTAGCAGAATGTAGTCCAGAGAAAGGAATGCGTTGTGTCATAGTTTACAGCTTGGCTGCGATATTTGCACCTTTCGGTCCAACACATTCGACTTCAGGAAGCATTTTTTGAGTACCGGGTTAGCATTCTCTCTTCGATCCCTTCTCCTTAGCCAGTCTGCCCTGCTGCAGCCTGTTATCCAGGATCACCGCGTGGAGGTGTAGAAGGGACTTGGCAGCTCTGGTTCGCTGGCCCTGACGCTAGCAGTCAGCTATGGGTCGCTGACCACTGCAGCTCATGCGCTGCTCAGCATCTTGATCCCACTGTGACATTCAACAATTTTATGTCTTTTTATGTGACAAAAATATGTTCTTCTACTACTTTGGCGTTCGTCCTGAAAATGGTGTTGTTACGTTGTCCTAGTTTACAGCGAGGCTGCTATATATGCACCTTTCGACCCGACATATCTAATTTCAGCTGGCGTATATGAGTACTGGGTTTCCCTGTCCACTACGATCCAAATATATCGATCAGACAACACTACATTGTGTTGCCACTACAGTGTTGCCTGTTTCCAGCGCCGCCAATGGCGGCGGAATAGGGTCTTGGTCAGTTATGGTTGGCTGACCCTAATGCAAGCAGTCAGCTTTTAGTCGCTCACCAAAATATCTTGACTGTCGGACTTGATTTCATTCAATAATTCTCTTTGCACTCCTAATGTCTCCAATACTTCATTATTTGTTTTGTTTTTCTTGCAAGAGATGGATGTTTTTCACTCACAGTCAATCAGCAATTTTCCGTTACTAGGCGGCCAGCCGCCGAAATCGACTCTGAGGTCTCTACTTGGTGTGCTAGACCATGGCCATCTTGATAATTATATCTCCTCTACGATAAGGACTCCACACATGTACACAGTACTCCAATCTATGTCTAACCAATGCTTTAGACAGTTTGGCAATAAGTTCCTTACTCCCATGTTTAATATTTCTTGTTATCATACCTAACATTGCATTCGCCTTATTCACTGCTACCTGGACTTGCTCACTTACTTTACCCGTATGCTCTATTATAACCCCTAAGTCCTTTTGCTTATCTATCATTCTAATATTGTTCTCGCACATTCTGTAATTATGTCCCATATTTTATTTACCCGTGTGAATGACTGTACATTTATCTATATTAAACTCCATATTTTACCACGACAGATCAAATATAAAGTATATTACATCACTTTCTTTTCTGTTTTTCGTTATTTATGTTTCTCGATTGCTGACAAATAGTTGTAGATGTGGTCGTTGTCCCTAACAAACAGCGTATCACCATAGAGCTTCAACCGGTACCAATTTTTACATCCGACCAATTTCGTGACATCACAAACATAGTGGCACAGCCTTATCAAGATGGTCGTGGCCATTCCCGGTCACGAACAGCCAGTTACAGACTTCCCGCCGTTTTGGAACTTCATACTCTACTCATACACTTGCTGCATTGAAAGACATACATCACCGCACTGGACCTTCATTTGCCGATGTATTTGTATAGTTTTCACCGCCAAGCTGCTAAAAAAAACGGATATCAGCACGATGCTTCGAGTTGGTGCATGTCAAAAGTAGGGTGGCCATCTTTTAACTGCAATTATGACGTCATGTTGTTCATCTGCACTCTTGACATCGCTAGCAACCACAATAATAAGTTACAATACACAGGCATGGTTTTTCTAATTTCTATCCACATTTTAAGGTTTTCATTCGAAGCTTCCTCGTATTTTTCAACATGTAGAAAACTTCATGAATGTTCCAGCATTTGACTGTCTATTTTTATCTGTAGAATAGATTTCTAGTCTTCTTTGCTAATTATCTGTAGGATATATTTCCAGTCCACTATCCTAATTATATGTGGAGTAGATTTTGAGTCTACTCTGCTAATTATCTGTAGAGTAGATTTTGAGTCTACTCTGCTAATTATCTCTTCCCCTTCCACGTCTTAAGTAATGGTGATGGCTTGTTTGTCGCTGATTTCTGCCGTTTTCGAGTTCTTTGCTTTATTTCCCGTCCATTCTGCTTTCATTTGTGAACATGCTCTCCAGATATCTAAATGATCTTATTTGTTGACGATCTGTGTTTATGTCCTACACTCTGTTGTTGTGTTTGGGAAGACGAGACAGTTCCACGTGAGATGAAGAATGCCACGCTAAAATTGTTTCTTTTTCTGTTTCTAAGAATCGACGTCACTGCACTCCGGGCATTCCTATAGGTGCTCAGTCTCTCTCATCAAATGGCGTAAGGTATAGATGCTGATGGTTCCTGTAGCTCGCTGGTTGTACACTCTCCTGCTCTGTCCTCTCATGCGCCCCACTTCACTCGAACCTCGTTTAATGTCGAAACTTTTCAGTATGTGGATTGCTGCTTCATCTATTGCGGTGTCCTCATCCAGCTGACGGTCATTGATTGATTTCAAAATGTCACTTCTATCCATCGGCAAGAGTTGAGCATAGAGGAGAATTAGTTTATCAATTCCATTTTGGCTAGAAAATGCAAATACGTTGGTCACACCAAGAGACACAACGGTCTTGAGAGAACGGTGATGGAAGGTATGGTGCCAGGCAAAAGAGAAAGGTGTAGACCAAGAAGACGATGGCACCAAGATATCCTGGAATGCCTGGGTATGATTATGGCGGAGGCTGGAGTTTTGGCAAGAGAATGAGCTTCTTTCAGACAGACTGTGATGGGAGCGACGTTCTACAAAGGACATGCTACATGATGATCCATCACTAATGTGCTCATAATGGGAGCTTGTGAAGCCATAATGTCAGCTCTTTCATTGCCCTGAACACCACCGGCATGAGTAGGACAGTATATCCAGGTCAACGCCTGGAGGTTTGTGGCCTCAACAGCTGCTCTCCACTCGTACCTATGCCATCCCTTCTGTACTTTCTGAAGTACGGCTTGTGCGTCTGTCACGATGACTGCCATTGTTATAGGAGTCTCAGATATCCATTTCAGTGCTAGGGTCACTGCTTCCGTCTCCATTCTCATACTGGAGGTTGTTGTCATGTATGCCCTACTGCGCTCAGCCACGACCTCTCCTCTAACTCTAGCCGAGAAACCCCAGCCTGACGTCCGACTGCGCGCGACTGATCCGTCAGTGTATATGACATCGTCGCTTTCCTGTGTGTTCTCAGTTATCAGCTGATTTACCTCGTGCTCTGCTCTCCCGTTGCTCCGTTCTCTGCATTCCTTGCCCAAGGTTATCATGACTCTCTGCTACTCTATCATTCTATCACCAATGTAGACCCAAATAAAATTGTATATCTGTATAAACAAAAGAGCAATCGCCAATCCTGCTACAATCACAGGGGTATTTCTTTGCATGCTATCAATCGCATGCAACATTCTGACCAGAGTCCTGCTCAATCGTCTAAATAGTCATATTGAGCAGGGCTTACTTCCCGAGAGTCAGCGAGGTTTTCGTGCGAGCCAGGGACGGTTGACATGATATATGCACTCCGTCTACTATAAGGAACATGTCAAGAACAGAATGAGGACCCGTACACAGTTTTTGTAATCCTGACAAAAGTCTTTGACGCCGTCAATAGGGAAGGACTCATGGTGAAGTTTGGCTGTCACTGCAGATTCGGGATCAAGATGCTGAGCAGCGCATGAGCTGCAGTGGTCAGTGACCCATAGCTGACTGCTAGCGTCAGGGCCAGCGAACCAGAGCTGCCAAGACCCTTCTACACCTCCACGCGGTGATCCTGGATAACAGGCTGCAGCAGGGCAGACTGGCTAAGGAGAAGGGATCGAAGAGGGAATGGTAACCCGGTATTACAAAAAACGCTTGCTGAAGTCGGATGTGTTGGACTGAAAGGTGCGCAGTCAAGCTGTAAACTACAACGCATTCCTTTCTCTGGACTACATTCTGCTACTTAAACCCTTTCAGAGTTTGGTAGCGGGAGATCTTCTTCTTCTTCTTCTTCGTTCCTTCTCAATCTCCCGCCACCAAACCATGAAAGGGCTTAAGTAGCAGAATGTAGTCCAGAGAACGGAATGCGTTGTGTCGTAGTTTACAGCTTGGCTGCGATATTTTTACCCTTCGGTCCAACACATCCGACTTCAGCAAGTGTTTTTTGAGTACCGGTTTAACATTCCCTCTTCGATCCCTTCTCCTTAGTCAGTCTGCCCTGCTGCAGCCTGTTATCCAGGATAACTGCGTGGAGGTGTAGAAGGGTCCTGGCAGCTCTGATTCGTTGGCCCTGACGCTAGCAGTCAGCTATGGGTCACTGACCACTGCAGCTCATGCGCTGCTCAGCATCTTGATCCCAGCGGGAGATCGAGAACGAAAGAAGCCAAGCCAAGCCACTGCAGATCCATTGCGATTGTCCATCAATTTCACAATGACGTGATAACTCGTGTACTGCATGACGGAGAATTGTCTGTAGCCTTCCCAGTGACAACCTGTGTCAAACAGGGCTTTGTACTGGCACTGACTCCTTTAGCATAGTCTTTGCAGCAATGCTTACTGATGCTGTCCATGCCTGAAGTCAGACATCAAGTTGCGTGAGACCACGATCCTGGATCATCTATTCGCGGACGAATGCGCCCGCAGCACTTGTTCTAAAGAGACATACAGTCCACCATGATGAAGCTTTCGACGGCATCACACGATATTCTTCTTCTTCGTCGTACGCTGTCAGACGTCAACCTTTATTTTTTCGAAAAAAGCAACGGTCATCCTGAGGCTGTCGACACTGCCATAGAGCTTGACTTGTGTTGCCACTGGTGATGGCCACATCTGTTTTCTCTGATCTACGTATGTCGGGCAGTTTTGCAGCAAAGGTTCAGCGGTCATTTTCCCGGTGCCACACGAGCATTCGTCAGTGCCACCTATCTTTAATTTGTTGAATAGGTGGTACCTCAGTCTATTGTGGCCAGTGCGTAGTCTGAAGACCACGACCTGCTCTCTTCTGTTCAACTGGTAATAGGCATCGTTTTTTGTGTAGCCAGTATGTTCGGTTTCCCATTTGGTCATGTATCTGGCTTTAATAAGCCGTTTTGACTCTTCGTACGTCATACTAGTATCTGGTTGTGGTAGTCATGCACCTTCTTTTGCCAGTATGTCTGCCTCCTCGTTGCCTTGGATGTTACAGTGGGATGGAACCCACTGTACCACTACTCTTTTTGGTGCGGACTGCTGGCATAGTTGACAGAGTACTGCTCTTAAATCATTAAGTTCAGTATTTTTCTGGCTTTTTAGTGCTGTGACTACGGCCAGGGCATCTGTAAGCAGGACTATATGGCTTTCATTCCTTTTACCTGTCACCATTTCTTCTACTGCAGCCCTCAGTGCCCCTGCCTCCGCTCTGAAATTGCTTGTGTATTTTCCAGTTGCTACTGATAGTGTTATTTTTCTACCATTTGGTAGGCTCAGGAATACCCCTGCCCCTCCGTTCTGTGTTGTGTTTGTAACAGAACCGTCGGTGTATGCATGCGTCCAGTCCATGCTTGGGTAGGTAGGTTTCCGTACAGTAGGGATGGGCTTTGGTGTTGTTAGTGCGTTCATAGGTGTCTTCGTTCATTTTTGCTTTTGGCTATTTCTGCAAAGTTTCTCCGCTTTAGTTTCCCATTTCCAAAATTTTTTAGTCTCTGGTGCATTGGATGGTCAGTCAGTATTCTGAGTTTCTCTGCTTGCTGCTGGGCTCTGCAGTCTCTTCTGTCGGTCATGGATTGCAGTTTTGTAATCTTTTCAAGTTCTACAATTGGCGTTGACTTCATGCCTCCTGTTATAACTCTCATGGCTTGGTTTTGAAGTTTGCTAATTTTATCAAAGTTCGCCTTTGCTGCTGTTGTCCATGCCGCAATGCCATACTCGAGAACTGGTCTCACTCTTCTAGTGTACAGTTTTGTCTGCTCCCCAGCTTGTGCCAGCAAGTTTCCTCATGATTGCCATTATTTGTCTGGCTCTCATTCGGTTTCTCTCGATCTGACTTTTGCATGTCATGCACCGATCAAATGTGACTCCCAGGTAGTTTTGGTTGTCGTTTGGTCGCAGGTAATTGCCGTTAAGACTTATTTTGGTGTTTTTGGGTTTGTTTGAAAGCGAGAATATCGTACATGTTGTTTTTTCCTCATTTATTTTGACCAGCCATGAGTTCGCCCACTCCTCTAACGATGTTAGGGCCTGCTGCATCCGATTACTTGCTATGGTGAGATTCTTTTCAGAGGTCCACATAGCCAGATCGTCTGCAAACATTGAGATATGGACTCTTCTTGGTATATTCTCCGTTATGTTATTTATATACACCAGGAAGAGTGTGGGTGACAGTACTCCCCCTTGGGGTACTCCCTGCTCAAGTGTCACCTTTTTGCTCATCTGCCCTTGTACTTGAACTCTGGCCGTTCTGTTTTGAGGTAGTGTCTGATCCAGTTGTACATTTTCCAACAAACTTCACTTCTTCGTAGCTTGACTTTAAGTCCCTCTTTCCAGATTTTGTCAAATGCCTTTTCTAGATCCACCCAAACCGCTACTGTGTGTTTTAGCTCCTGGTAGGCATCTTTCCTGGGCTATGAGGGTGACCCGATCCTCAGTGGATCTGTGCTGTCTAAAGCCTGCTTGCTGTGGAATTAGTATGGGTTTTTCTTCCAGATGCCACATCAGTCTGGTGTTTATCATATGTTCCATCAGTTTGCCTACACAGCTCAGTAGACTAATAGGCCTGTATCCATTTGGATCTGTTTTATCTTTTCCTTTCTTTGGTACTGGTACAAGTACTGCGTCTTTCCATGCCTGGGGTACAATACCCCTTTTCCAGCTTTGGTTCAGGACTGATAATAACTTCCTCTTTGCTGTTTGGCCCAGCCCCATCAGCATTTCGTTTGTTACCCCATCTTTTCCGGGTGATTTCCTTTTCTTTAAAGTTCTCATGGCCTCTTCCATTTCATTCATTGTTAGCTTTGCCATCATGTGCTCCTCTGGTGCCATATTGATGTTGTCATGCCCATTTTGTTCTTCCATAATGTCTGTATGCAGCACACGATCAACCTTTGATCACACGATCATTACTAGGAAAACGGAGGTACGAGGCTTGTTCAAATGAAACCTGACATAACTCAACCAAGTGAACATACGTACGATTCGCATGATGACGTCACTTTTGATGTAAACAGCACATACCAACCGTCAAATTAGCCAATTTTAATTATCCTCTGACTAATAGCTTCCTCGGTAGACTGTTGAAAACATGGCGGGTGTGATATGGAATCCGTCAAGAGTTGATCAGCAGCGGTGATTCGGGTTCTAACAGCTGAAGGATGTCGACCAGTTGACATTCATCGGAGAATGCAGGCAGTGTATGGTGACAAAAGTGTGTCGAAGACAACAGCGAAGAACTGGACAACGATGTTTAAAGAAGGACGTGATTTAACGCAACAATTTGCGCCTGACCTGGTCTCGGAAGATCTTTTTTTAACTCACGTCCTTCTTTAAACATTGAACTTATTGCAGTTTGGTCCGGTTTCATTTGAACACGCCTCGTATATATGTGATACAGTAGCGGTTTGGGTGGATTTAGAGAAGGCATTTGACAAGGTGTGGAAAGAGGGACTTAAAGTCAAGCTACGAAGAAGTGAAGTTTGGGGGGAAATGTACAAATGGATCAGCCACTACCTCGAAAACAGAACAGCCAGAGTTCAAGTACAAGGGTAGATGAGCAAAAAGGTGACACTTGAGTAGGGAGTACCCCAAGGGGTGGGGGGGGGGGAGTACTGTCACCCACACTTTTCCTGGTGTATATAAACAACATAATAATAAGTCTTAACGGCAAATATCTGCGGCCAAACGACAGGGGGGGGGGGGGGGGGGCAGACAAAAGTATACTAAAGAAACTGTACACTGGAATAGTGAGACCAGTTCTCGAGTATGGCATTGCGGCATGGACAACAGCAGTAAAGGCGAACTTTGATAAAATTAGCAAACTTCAAAACCAAGCCACGAGAGCCATGAAAAGATTACAAATCTGCAATCCATGACCGACAGAAGAGACTGCAGAGCCCAGCAGCAAGCAGAGAAACTCAGAAGACTGATAGACCATCCAATGCATCAGAGACTAAATAGATTTGGAAATGGGAAACTAAAGCGGAGAAACTTTGCAGAAATAGCCAAAGCAAAGATGAGCGAAGACCCTATGAACACCGTAACAACACCAACGCCCATCCCTACTGTACGCAAACCTACCTGGAAGCAGCATATCATTCCGGAGGTGGTAGAAAATATACCAGGTATTGGAAACAAGGACAGCCAGACTGAAAAAGAAAGAAGAGACATAACCTTGAGGGACATAACGGAAAACTACCCAAGCATGGACTGGACCCATGCATACACCGACGGTTCTGTAACAAACACAACACAGAACCGGGGGGGGGGGGCAGGGGTATTACTGAGCCTACCAAATGGTAGAAAAATAACACTGTCAGTGGCAACTGGGAAATTCTCAAGCAATTTCAGAGCGGAGGCAGAGGCACTGAGGGCTGCAGTAGAAGCAATGCTGAGAGGCGAAAGCAATGAAAGCCAGATAGTTCTGTTAACAGATGCACTGGACGTAGTCACAGTACTGAAAAGCCAGAAAAATACTGAACTTAATGCCAGCAGTCTGCATCAAAAAGAGTAGTGGTACAGTGGGTTCCATCCCACTGTAACATCCAAGGCAACGAGGAGGCAGACAGACTGTCAAAAGAAGGTGCAAGACTACCACAACCAGATTCTAGTGTGACCTACGAATAGTCCAAAAGGCTTATTAGTGCCAGATACATGGCCAAATGGAAAACAGAGCATACTGGCTACACAAAAAATGATGCTTATTACCAGTTGAACAGAAGAGAGCAGGTCGTGGTCTTCAAACTCCGCACAGGCCACAACAGACTGAGGTACCACCTATTCAATAAACTGAAGATAGGTGGCACTGACGAATGCACTTGTGGTACCGGGAAAATGACCGCTGAACATCTGCTGCAAAACTGCCCGACATACTTAACTTAACGTCTTTATACTGGTTTAGAAGACCCTGCAGAGTCTGTATACAACCAGTTACATTTACATCACCTTGCTCTAAAAGCTATGCGCATCCAGTTTATTCTTAAATGCATTAACTGTCCCTGCCTCCACTACCTCCCCTAGCAATGCATTCCAAGAAGATACGTGGACCAGAGAAAGCACATGTGGCCATCACCAGTGACAACACTAAACAAGCTCTATGGCAGTGTCGACAGCCTCAGAATGACCGCTGTTTTTTTCGAAAAAATACAGGTGGACGTTTGACAGCGTACGAAGAAGAAGAAGAAGAAGAAGAAGCAGAAGAAGAAGAAGAAGTATATATGTGATAAACAGTAAAGGAGATTGTACACAACATTGCCATACAGCCGATCTAATATGACATTTTTCTAAATATTTGCATTTCTTCTTACTGTACTGTAAATTGGCTATTTACAAGTTTTTTAAAAATACAGCCACATACAATAACACGAGGGCATAGCTACAAGCTGACTAAAGAGAGGTCCAGGTTAGATATTAGGAAATATTTGTTTAGTCAGAGAGTGGTGTCTGCTTGGAAAGCATTGCCAGGGGAGGTAGTAGAGGCAGGGACAGATAATGCATTTAAGAATGAACTGGATGCGCATAGCTTTTAGAGCAAGGTGATGTAAATGTAACTGGTTGTATACAGACTCTGCAGGGTCTTCTAAACAAGTATAAAGACGTTAAGTTAACGTTAAGTTAAGTTAAGTTATAACAACTTTTACACAGGTTGGTCAAATGTTTATTTACTGTCCACTCTTGATATCTACTCACTCGATCGAATGCCTTCTTTTAGTCTTGGTCCACGAAAGCAACTGCAACAAGTTGTGTCTGATCGTACTCGATTGTTTTCTCTGCTTGTTATCTGAGTACGAATATTGCATCTGTACATATCCTGTTTTTTTCCTCATAAATCCCATCTAAGTTGCGGTTCTATGATTGAGCGTAGTCTTTTTCCTAGTATTTTACAGAATGTCTTCCCAGTATGACAAATATATCGAGATAAAATTCAAAAACGATCGTGCACGGAAAAGTGCTAGGCGGACGACGAAGAGGTCCATCCAAAAAGAAGTAGGAGAGAACAACATAAAAGAATGGACCAATCTCCGACCAGAAGAGGCAGCGACCACTGACAGATAGCGGTGGCGTGAGGTTGTCTTCATTTATGTGGCAATGACCTCACTAGTTTAAGGTATGACCTGATCGAATGACTAAGTAATTATATTTCTCTTGATTTTGCAGTATTGTTGCAATTGTTCAGTATTCTGGTGTTTCTTGTTTAATCCACACTAGGTTATCCCTTTTTTTAATTGTACGTGTTTGCCTCACTAGTTTCTACTGACGGAGGCGCGTCTATTCCACCCCAGTCAACTGGGCGATATTAAGACGCATAAACCAGTGCTTGGATGTATGTGTGTGTGTGTGTATACCTATGCTAGGTTTGTGCGCTCTCCAAAGTCAGCTCAACCAAAGTGCAATGGAAGGGTCTCACCCTGAGGGCGCGTGTGAAAGATTGTGATTGTAGGACAGAGTTAAATGAAACAAAAGTGTGATTGTTGGACAGAGTTAAATGAAACAAAAGTGTGATTGTAGGACAGAGTTAAATGAAACAAAAGTGTGATTGTTGGACAGAGTTAAATGAAACAAAAGTGTGATTGTTGGACAGAGTCAAATGAAACACCAGTGTGATTGTAGGACAGAGTCAAATGAAACAACAGTGTGATTGTAGGACAGAGTCAAATGAAACAAGAGTGTGATTGTAGGACAGAGTCAAATGAAACAAGAGTGTGATTGTAGGACAGAGTCAAATGAAACAAGAGTGAGATGAGAAGAAAGGAGGGAGAGTCCAGCCCTACATCTTTCGCTGCCTTGATTAGTTCAGCAGGGATATCATCCTGCCCTGGAACTTTGTTTGAGGGTGCCGCTTGTATATCCATTTTGATCTCAGATTTAGTCATATCCAGTTCAAGCTCTGTAGTGATCTCTACAGTGATACTTGTATCTTGTGCTACCTTTATTCCTCCTGCATTTAGTATCTCTTAAAAATACTGCTGCCATCTTTCCATGCTCTTTTCTTTTTATCATTTCACCTGATTATCTTATAATCCTGTATGAAATCACCTTAAATTCTTCTATTTTCTAGACACTGTAAGCCCGTTTTTCTTAGTCTTTCCTCATAGCTGTATTTCTGAAATCCCACTATCAGCTTTGTCATGCTTCTTGTGTGAGTCTACTGTCCTGGCCATGGTGGGCATGGGGCACCAGCAGTGAGGATAGCGGCAATTGATCCAGATTAGATATTAGAAAATATTTTTTCAGTCAAACAGTGGTGAATGCTTGGAATGCATTGTCACAAGAAGAAGTGGGGGCACGGACAATTAATGCATTCAAGAATAGATTGGATGCGCATAGTATTTAGAGCAAGAAAATGTAAATGAAACTGGTTGTATGTAGACTCTGCAGGGTATTCTAAACCAGTATAATTTGTCAAATGTCATTTTGAAGTTGATCACCGACCACCTTTTAGTCGAAGACACTGCAATCGATGAATCAGCGGTGCATAGATTTTGAAATCACACGCATGCCTGAGGATGGAGTAGGAGTATTTACAGCCAGCGAGCTACAGAAACCATCACTCTTTGCCAATTGCTGTGAGATTCTGTCCAAAGTGCAATGACAAAACAGTACATTAAAAATAACAACACGAAGTCACAGTTTGTAAAAAATGGGAAATGTATTTTCAAGAATATCTGCATCTTTCATGAAACAAACATTGCAAAATGACATCCAACAATATATTTTTCGTCTAAAATAGATTTACCTTTGTTCTAAGTTCAGATCTAGTTCAGCATGGAGCAAATATAAACCATATATTAGAGGACAATAAACAAATACTCAAATATGTATAAATAGCAACACAACGAAATATAAATGGAACACGCAGAACATACAAGACATGGTTGAGTCATAAACGGTTGTGTTACCGAAGCACAAAATGAGTGCAACGAAAAGCAAGAACTGAAACATGACAGGTACTTCATAAGATGGTATTAAGGAGGATTGGTATCCTGTAGAGACTATATTTCACAAAAAAAAGAATGGGTGACTTCTACAATTGATTGTGGAATAGGAGTGACCACGACAAGTTATACTACGTATAGTTGGGCATGGGGACAATTTCCCAATCATCTAGAAACTATACGAAACAAGAAAAAGAAAGGATGGGTTTTACACTCGATTTCAGATGATGAAGACAAGTTATACTAAATAGATTTGGGCTTGAGGTAGATTTTCCCATCCTATAGAGACTATGTGACAAGAAAACGGTAGAAAGACTTCTATACTTGATCGTGCAACAGGAGCGACCACAACTTATTCTAAGTATAGTTGGGCATGGGGACAATTTTCCCATCCTGTAGAGAAACAAGATGTGACAAGAAAATGGTAAGAAGACTTCTATACTCTTTGGTAGAAGTGGAGCAGCCAAGTTCGGGTCCAGACTAAGGAGAGTTGGGTAAGAGACAGATTGCTTCATCAAGTGAAGACTATTTAATTGAAAGGAAAAGAAAACCACAACACCCCATGGTAGAAGAGGAGCGGCCAAGTAAGATCAGATCTGTAGAACAAAAAAATGACATTTATTAAAGTGATCATGATGTATCAGACAGACTGACATAATCAATCACGGATCTCTACAACTGCCTGTCATAATTATTGATGAACTCACATAGACCGATACATTCCCATGGTATTAAAGTCGATACCAGTGTCCTTCTATGTCCTTTTTCCATCAATCCTACACATTGTTGCAGTGTGTTCCAAACCAATCCTTCTCATACATTCCCTAGCACGAAAGTATGCATGCACGCAAACAAAACACATGCGATAGTAAAAAAACAACAACACACAAAATCACAAATACACACACGCACAACCAGACATCCCTTCCACACATACATCAGGACCTTCTATTCTGCACAATCACTCATTAATAACAATCAGTATCCACACTGGCACTAGTATTACGTATGTATATATAATTGCCGATTGTTTGAAGACCCTTGTACTAGATTATTTCAAAGAAGAGGACAAAGAAGAAGCATGTAATTATTGTTCTCATCAAAATCAAGAAAACAGAAAAATTACACAAATAAAAGGTGTACAAATAAATAAAGACAATAGACAGGCCCCAATCAGCAAGTATAGATTGAGTAAACATTTGACTCTGATCAATTTAAAGCTGCATCAAGTTTGTCATTTCCAAAAGTTATTTACAAACACAGTGGTAGTTTGTCTCTTCGCTCCTTATGAAGCATAAGGTCGCTACTGTAATTCACCCTTCAGGGAGCTTGCTTCAAAGTCTTTTGTGTACTCTTTTAGTGCTGGTTTCTGTAGGAATTGTTAATTTGTGGGTTCAATAGAAATGGTTTGGGATCAAGATGCTGAGTGGTGTATGAGCAGAAGTGGTAGTGACTCAAAGCTGACTGCTAGCATCAGGGCCAGCGAACAGGAGCTTTCAAGACCCTTCTACACCTCCACGTGGTGATCCTGGATAAAGGGCTGCAACAGAGCAGATTGGTTAAGGAGAAGGGATCGAAGAGGGAAGGTTAACCTGGTACCCAAAAATGCCTGCTGAAGTTGGATGTGTCGGAACGAAAAGTGCAAATATCGCAGTTGAGCTGTAAACTATGCCACAACTCATTCCATTCTCGGACAACATCTGCTACTTGCAAAGCCCTTTTCAGGGCTTGGTAGCGGAAGTTTGAAAACAAACGGCGTAGAAGAAGAAGGAATAAAAAATAGCAATGGTTTTACATGATGATGTTGCTAGCCCTAAGCACAATATTATTTCCTACTGTAATTCACCTTTCAGGAAGCTTGCTTCAAAGTCCTTTATGAATTTTCATTGCACATAGCAATTGTTTTACACGATGAGGTTACTAGCCCCATGTAAAATCTTATTTAGTCGTCTTCTATAATATGCTTTGTAGGTTACAGTGTTGCTATTCTATGTGTCTGGGGTTGGTTCAAAGCAAAGGCAAAGGCCGCTGTCCATTGTAGACGATGATGGCATAATTAATTTTGCTAGCGTTATTTTTTAACTTAACTTAACTTTACATCTTTATACTGGTTTAGAAGACCTTGCAGAGTCTGTATACAACCAGTTACATTTACATCACCTTGCTCTAAAATCTATGCGCATCCAGTTTATTCTGAAATGCATTATCTGTCCCTGCCTCCACTACCTCCCCTGGCAATGCATTCCAAGCAGACACCACTCTCTGACTAAAAAAATATTTCCTAATATCTAACCTGGACCTCTCTTTAGTCAGCTTGTAGCTATGCCCTCGTGTTATTGTAGGTGGCTGTATTTTAAAAAATTTGTTATAGTCTAATTTATCGATTCCTCTGATCATCTTATAAACCTGTATTAAGTCACCACGAATTCTTCTCTCTTCGAGACACTGTAGGCCGGTTTTTCTGAGTCGTTCCTCATAACTGTAATTCTGGAATCCCACTATCATCTTTGTCGCTCTTTTCTGTATTCTTTCTAGCATGTTTATATCCACTCTATGATAAGGACTCCACACCTGTACACAGTACTCCAATCTAGGTCTAACAAAAGCGTTATACAGTATGACGATCACTTCCTTGCTCCTATGTTTAATATTTCTTTTTATCATACCTAACATTGCATTTGCCTTTTTCACTGCTACCTTAACTTGCTCACTCACCTTTCCTGTATGATCTATTATAACCCCTAGGTCCCTTTCCTTATCTATCTTTCTAATATTGTTTTCTTCCATTCTGTAATTATGTTCCATATTGGATCTACCCATGTGGATGACTGTACATTTATCTACATTAAACTCCATTTGCCAGCTTACAGACCATTCTCGAATTTTATCTAAATCCGACATCAATATATCCACTTCCGCTTTAGATGAGACACTAGTGCATAGTTTTGTGTCATCAGCAAATTTTGCAATCATGGATCTCATATCAATGTCCAAATCATTTATATATATCAAGAACAAAATTGGTCCCAAAACCGAGCCCTGTGGCACGCCCCTTTTCACTTCACTCCACTCAGTAAAGATTAACTGCGCTACTTTTTATCCTCATTCTCTCATCTTGTGCCGCCGACCCCAGTGGCAAGTCAAGGACAAGACGACTAGGGGGTGACTATGAGATGCAGGGGACTCCGCATCAAGCACACATGAAAAAGACGTGGAGTCCGGAGTCAAGCCCACACCCCCTGATCACGAGGCCGACGGCTTAACCCCTTCTCCACGGAATCCCGGGGTAGGTTACAGTGTTGCTATTCTATGTGTCTGGGGTAGGTTACAGTGTTGCTATTCTATGTGTCTGGGGTAGGTTACAGTGTTGCTATTCTATGTGTCTGGGGTAGGTTACAGTGTTGTTATTCTATGTGTCTGGGGTAGGTTACAGTGTTGCTATTCTATGTGTCTGGGGTTCAGACATTGTGAACAGAACGACATTATGAATGGTTAAATTTTGCAATTAAAAAACACAAATTTCACATAAAATATAAAAACTATTTGTAAAAACACTGATATGTAAAAGTACAAAGCATTTATATACAATTATTATGAATATATTAAATAACATACCAACAATGAACATATGCACCGCCAATAAAATATGAGAATAAGCAACATACCCATACCCTGATAAACGGCTTGGTCAGGGTGGTCAAACAGCAGTCCAGCAAAACATTTTTATTGGCCCCCTCTCCCTCATATAGTAAATATGTTTTATATGTTTAACGAATATGTCGGGGAGGAAGACTAACGTCTGGTCAGGTAAAATATATTGATCAGATATGCTAGTCAGGGTCCGGCAAAACATACTGACCAAGACCCTCACCTTGGTTCCCTGGAAATGAGCTATTTTCATGGCAGCCTGGCTAACGAGGTGAGGGATCGATATGATCCGCATAGTAGTGAGCGACACACAGATGAAGCCACATAGCACAACCGCCTTGGAGGACCTCGGTCCACCTTCATCAGCATGCTCAGGATGTGAGGAAAGCTACTGCAACTTGTCTCTTAACGTCCTTTCCAGGGCGCACAAAAAGGTAACCTACTCATTGTTGGCATTGGCAAACAACAACAACAATGTCAGAGTTCTCATAAAAAATGTGAAGTAAAAAGCTATGTTCTACTGTCAGCAGTCATCATCCGATATCCATCTGAGGTAGAGTAACATAGACATGATATCTTTAGAGATATCAGTTGTTCTTGGCTAATTAAACAATATTTTTTATATAGAATAAAGTAATGAGGGGGGCCTAATGGTCTCGAGGTAAGGTGTCCGTCTCGAGTGCCGGAGGTTGCCTGTTCGAATCATGATGAAAAGCCGCAAACGCTTTTGTAGAACACTATGCCAGAGCAAACCACATCGAGGTCCCTGCAGATAGTCATACCGAAAATAGCGAAGAGCAAAAAGGGGCACGACAACATCAATACGGCACCAGAAGAGCATATGATGGCCAAATTAACAATGAGCGAAATGGAAGAGGCTATGAGAACACTAAAGAAAAGGAAATCTCCCGGAAAAGACGGGATAACAAACGAAATGCTGATGGGGCTGGGCCAAACAGCGAAGAGGAAACTGCTATCGGTCCTGAACCAAAGCTGGAAAAGGGGAATTGTACCCCAGGCATGGAAAGACGCAGTACTTGTACCAGTACCAAAAAAAGGAAAGGACAAAACAGATCCAAATGGATACAGGCCTATCAGCCTACTGAGCTGTGTCGGCAAACTGATGGAACGTATGATAAACACCAGACTGATGTGGCATCTGGAAGAAAAACGAATACTAATTCCACAGCAAGCCGGCTTTAGACAGCACAGATCCACTGAGGACCAGGTCATCCTCATAGCCCAGGAAATAGAAGATGCCTACCAGGCACAGAAACACACAGTAGCGGTTTGGGTGGACCTGGAAAAGGCATTTGACAAAGTCTGGAAAGACGGACTTAGAGTCAAGCTAAGGAGAAGTGATGTTTGTGGGAAGATGTACAAGTGGATCAACCACTACCTCAAACAAAGAACGGCCAGAGTCCAAGTACAAGGGCAGATGAGCAAAAAGGTGACACTCGAGCAGGGAGTACCCCAATGGGGAGTACTGTCACCCACACTCTTCCTGGTGTATATAAACGACATTACAGAGAATATACCAAGAAGAGTCCATAGCTCAATGTTTGCAGACGATCTGGCTATGTGGACCTCTGAAAAGAATCTCACCATAGCAAGAAATCGGATGCAGACGGCCCTAACATTGCTGGAAGAGTGGGCTAACTCATGGCTGGTCAAAATAAACGAGGAGAAAACCACATGCACAATATTCTCGCTTTCAATCAAACCCCAAAATACCAAATTAAGTTTAAATGGCAAATTCCTGCAGCCAAACGACAACCCAAACTATCTGGGAGTCACATTTGATCGGCGCATGACATGGAAAAGTCAGATCGAGAGAAACCAAATGAGAGCCAGAGAAAGAATGGCAATCATGAGGAAACTTGCTGGCACAAGCTGGGGAGCAGACGAAAGCATACTTAAGAAACTGTACACAGGAAGAGTGAGACCAGTTCTCGAGTATGGCATTGCGGCATGGACAACAGCAGCAAAGGCGAACTTCGATAAAGTTAGCAAACTTCAAAACCAAGCCATGAGAGTTATAACAGGAGGCATGAAGTCAACGCCAATTGTAGAACTTGAAAAGATTACAAAACTGCAATCCATGATCGACAGAAGAGACTGCAGAGCCCAGCAGCAAGCAGAGAAACTCAGAAGACTGACTGACCATCCAATGCACCAGAGACTAAACAATTTTGAAAATGGGAAACTAAAGGGGAGAAACTTTGCAGAAATAGCCAAAGCAAAAATGAACGAAGACACCTATGAACGCACTAACAACACCAAAGCCCATCTCTACTGTACGAAAACCTACCTACCCAAGCATGGACTGGACGCATGCATACACCGACGGTTCTGTTACAAACACAACACAGAACGGAGGGGCAGGGGTATTCCTGAGCCTACCAAATGGTAGAAAAATAACACTATCAGTAGCAACTGGAAAATACACAAGCAATTTCAGAGCGGAGGCAGGGGCACTGAGGGCTGCAGTAGAAGAAATGGTGACAGGTAAAAGGAATGAAAGCCATATAGTCCTGCTTACAGATGCCCTGGCCGTAGTCACAGAACTAAAAAGCCAGAAAAATACTGAACTTAATGATTTAAGAGCAGTACTCTGTCAACTATGCCAGCAGTCCGCACCAAAAAGAGTAGTGGTACAGTGGGTTCCATCCCACTGTAACATCCAAGGCAACGAGGAGGCAGACAGACTGGCAAAAGAAGGTGCATGACTACCACAACCAGATACTAGTATGACGTACGAAGAGTCAAAACGGCTTATTAAAGCCAGATACATGACCAAATGGGAAACCGAACATACTGGCTACACAAAAAACGATGCCTATTACCAGTTGAACAGAAGAGAGCAGGTCGTGGTCTTCAGACTACGCACTGGCCACAATAGACTGAGGTACCACCTATTCAACAAATTAAAGATAGGTGGCACTGACGAATGCTCGTGTGGCACCGGGAAAATGACCGCTGAACATTTGCTGCAAAACTGCCCGACATACGTAGATCAGAGAAAACAGATGTGGCCATCACCAGTGGCAACACAAGTCAAGCTCTATGGCAGTGTCGACAGCCTCAGGATGACCGCCGCTTTTTTCGAAAAAATAATGGTTACTGTCTGGCTGCGTACGAAGAAGAAGAAGAAGAATCACGATGGAGACTGGGATCAGGTGCCAGAAGTCGTGGATTAGATTCACGGTGAAGACTGGGATCAGGTGCCAGAGGTCGTGGATTAGATTCACGGTGGAGACTGGAATCAGGTGCCAGAGGTTGTGGATTAGATTCACGGTGGAGACTGGGATCAGGTGCCAGAGGTCATGGATTAGATACACGGTTCAGACTGGGATCAGGTGCCAGAAGTCGTGGATTAGATTCACGGTAGAGACTGGAATCAGGTGCCAGAGGTCGTGGATTAGATTCACGGTGGAGACTGGGATCAGGTGCCAGAGGTTGTGGATTAGATTCACGGTGGAGACTGGGATCTTCTGGTAAAATTTCCCCTGGGTAGTGAGATTGAACTCCAGTGTTCAATGTTGAGCACATTAAAAATATCTTGGCCGTTAGAAATAGAAAAGAGTAGGCTTAACGGCCGTTGCTCGGAAAAAATTCAAAAATTGAAGTTAAAATACTACCCAAATTTATTTGTACCTTCCTCCAGGCCTAGTAAGTCGCAGGAAGTTCTAAAATACTTACTACGTATAGTCGAAGCCTTCGGCTACCTGGCAACAGACATTAAAAACATGACTGATTGAATACCAGGATTCCAAGAGTAAAGTACTGAGTATATCAGATACTGCCACCAGGGATAAAGTGTTAGGTACATCATGGTATGAGGTGTTACTGTGTCCTTACTGGGGAGGGAGGAATAGGGCCACTGCAAGTTGTGAATGAAGAGAGTTTTCAATATGACTAGCAGCCTCATTGTGTAAAAGAAATTGCTACGGAAACTACCACTGCTAAAGCTGTTGAAGACTTCTTTAAGGAGACATTGTAGTTGTAGTCCTATACTCAAAGAAAAATAGACACAAATCTGTTCCTTTTCTTGCTGTCTTTATTTCCCTAGCAGTTCGTATGGCCCTCATTTACAGATGTCAACTGATGCATTTCAGTGAGCAGGTACTGAACCTGGTTCTTTCACAATGACAAGCCAGTACTCTAACCACTACACTACATGTTATATATTCCAGGCCTTCACCTGAAAGCAAAAATCAACAGAGAGCAGAACGTAGTTTAATTTCACGTACAATTGCATTCCCAAGCGTCATAACACGGTTAAATTATCATATATTATCTGCATAGCAGAGATAGCCTTAAATCAATTTTAAAAAGGAAAAAAATAAATATAAACTGTACAGTTGAATTGTGTAAAATTTATCTTCCACACATTCTGTATTAGTAGAGGATCAAGATGCTGAGCAGCACATGAGCTGCAGCGGTCAGCGACTGCTAGCGTCACGACGAGCGACACCAAAGCTGCCATGACCCTTCTACACCTCCATGCGGCGATCCTGGATAACGACTACAACAGAGCAGACTGGCTAAGGAGAAGGGATTGAAGAGGCAAGGCTAACCCGGTACACAAAAATGCCTGCTGATGAAATCAGATGTGTCGGACTGAACTGTGCAAATATCACAGTCGAGCTGTAAACTACAATACAACTCATTCTGTTCTCTGGACAACATCCTGCTACTTGTAAAGTTTTTTTCAGGGCTTGGTAGCAAGAGATTGAGAACGAACAATGAAGAAATATTAGTGTATTGTCATAAAATGGGGACATATTGTATACATTTTTATCAGGAATAGCCAGACAAGAAATAATATTTTATAATGAATAGATTTGTCAGTATGTCTGAACCAACCCAGGACAGCCGGTTTCACTTTGGTATCAGTGCTGAAATGCTGACCTCTCAGGAATTCTATTAGGGGTCCAAACAAGTGGAAATTAGTTGGAGTAACATCTGGACTGTAAGGTGGATGTGGCAATACCTCCAAGCCAAGTTGCTGCAGATGGCACATAGTGTGGTGAGCTGTATGAGATCGAGTGTTATCTTGCAGGAGCAGGACGCTCTTTGTGATCAAAACCAGACCTTATTTTCTCTGCAGACGGTTATGCACATCACTCAAAATACGTTTACTGGGATAGAAAATCAACATGAATGATGCCAAGCATGTCCCAGAAAACAGTCGCCATCACTTCACCTGCAGATGCAATTGTCCTAAATTTTTTGGGTAGTGGTGATTGTATATGCTTCCACTGCTTGGATGGTCGTTTCGATTCCGGAGTATAATGATGCACCCAGGTGTCGTCACATGTAATGATGTGCCCAGGTGTCATCACATGTAATGAGGCGACAAAAAAAGTTATGCCCTTCCATGTCAAAACGTTCCTTCAATTCAGTGCAGGCTTGAACTCGTCTCTGCCAATAAAAAACGGAAAGCTGTCTTGGCACCGAACGTGCACTAACCTTCCAAAAATGCAAATGTTTATGAATAATAGTTTTCACCGTACACAGAGAAAGACTTGCCTTCATATGTCTTACTGCGGCTGAGTGTCTCACCACCGTATTGTGATTGCAGTCTCCTGTACATTTCCGCAGGTTCCACGCCTTCTTTCACAAGAAACTTCATCACAACACACTATTCCATGCAAGCACTAACAGTGTTGTCCATCATTTATATTTATCTGTCACTTGACTAGTCCATGGCAAGTGGGCCACCTAGCAGTAATAGGACACAAGTGCCCCTAATTAATGATAGTAGTTCCAGCACACTATAACTCATTCAGGTAGAACAAGAACAATAAGTTCTGGTTTGATTTGAACATACATTTTTATCATAAATAGCCCACAAACTATATTTTTTATAAAAAAAGCCCATACAAACTATATTTTTATAACAAATAGCCTATAAACATATTTCTTTATGTGGTTCTTAAGGATGCTGAAGAAGCTGGACCACCCTGAGCTAGGTACTGTGTGAATACATTATGCAAATGAGTTCAGCAAATTGCATATAAGAACAGTCATAGTATTATTAGATTCATATAATGTTCTGGCCAAACACCATCGCCAGCCGAGAGCTGCATGCCCGGAGCAACCAAGAAGACATTGACACATCATAATCGGTTGACACTGGAAATGGATAGGACATGTCTTAAGTAAAGAACCAGACACCATCACCAAAACTGCCTGGGTATGGAATACGAAGGAGAGGTTGACGTAAGACAAACTGGCGAAGAACCATGGAGGCCAAAATGGAAATCATGAATCAAAGCTGGGGCACTGTACAAAGGATGGCTGCGGACCAGGTGAAGTGGAGGGAGTTTGTTGTTGCCCTTAAAGACGTCATCAGGCATTTATCTCACCGTTTTGTGAATCACTGGTCAAGGACCTAGGAAAAAGAGTAATATTATTACACAAGTCTCTTCTTCTTCTTCTGTATTCAGGCTTTTTGGTCATGCTAGATCTGTAGTTCCATCGCTAGGACAAAGCCCATAGTCCTCTCCAGATCCAGGTGACAGCCCCGCAGCTTCTGTGTCACCTCAGTTCCCTCTGGCCAGGTTTGGCATCGTAGGTTTCTGTGTATTGAGCAATCCTGTAGGATGTGTTCAGGGGTCTGGACTCTGGTTCCACATGAGCAGTCACTTGTGTGTGACATCTTGAGCTGATGTAGGTGATCCAATAGTCTGCAGTGGCCAGTTCTCAAGCAAAAGATGGTGGTTTGTTGAGTCTGTGGAGTGTGGAGCTGTTATTTTGAGTCAGGTCTATTGCTCATTTCCATGTCTTTCTTCAATTTTGAGCTGTACTGATTGTGGAGGATAGTTTTTGCCTTTTGGTAAGACGCTGTGTGGATGAGTTGCTCCATCTTGCCACCTGCTCTGGACAGGGCATCACCTCTTTCATTGCTTGTGATTTCACAATGGGATGGTAGCTACTGAAGAGCAACTGTTGAGTTTCTTTAGATTTTGTTGAACTCTGTTCCGATTTCCCACTGCATTTGTTCAACACTAGTATTTTGTTTTGCTTCTAGCAGTGATCTGCAATCTGTAAAGAATACAATCTGAGTTGGCGAGTATTCGTCTGATTTGGTAAACATTCTTAGTCATGTAGGAGCGCAATAGACTCTGCCCTAAGGTTGGAAGAAATCTTTTCAGTAGGGAAAGCCCTATGGGTTATTTCCACATTGTTGTATTTTACAAAGATGACACATCTCACTATTCTGTAACGTAATTCAACAAGGTCTGCGTGATGTGGTGCTCTTTGAACAGCTCTTTAGTGAAGACTCACGTCTCAGACAATACCTTTGATGAAGATGTCATGGACAAGTGAGTCAGGTTGAAATACCTTGGAATAACATTTGATCGCAGCCTGTCACATAAGCACCGTATCGACTAAACCAAACTATGATGCGAGGGTTGGGAGCAATTCCAGGGTGTGGCATAGGAAAACGTGGAAAAGTGACTACTTTTCATCCTATATCGCCAATTGGTCCTATCAGTTGTTGAATAAGGACTGGGCATTCACACAGTACAAAGATTATAGTGTATGTCACTGAAACACATCAAGAATGAAGAAATATGGCTAGTACTGGGTTGCACTAGAATTACTTCGATTTTGAAGATGAGGTGAATGGTAGTCCTTCTGTCTGTGACATCCAATGACATTATGTGAGTCGCTGCAGATGACTTTTTCGTTCATTCTCAATCTCCAGCTACCAAGTCCTGAAAAGGGCATTGTAAGTAGCTGTAGATGTTGTCTGGAGAACGGAATGAGTTGTGTAATAGTTTACAGCTTGACTGCGATATTTGCACCTTTTGGTTCAACACATCCAACTTCAGCGTGGCATTTTCGGGTACCGGGTTAGCCTTCCCTCTTCGATCCCTTCTCCTTAGCCAGTCTGGGTACTGGGTTAGCCTTCCCTCTTCGATCCCTTCTCCTTAGCCAGTCTGGGTACCGGGTTAGCCTTCCCTCTTCAATCCCTTCTCCTTAGCCAGTCTGGGTACTGGGTTAGCCTTCCCTCTTCGATCCCTTCTCCTTAGCCAGTCTGTCCTGTTGTAGCAAGTTATCCAAGATCACCACGTGGAGATAGAGAAGGGGCCAGTCTGTCCTGTTGTAGCAAGTTATCCAAGATCACCACGTGGAGATAGAGAAGGGTCTCTGGTCCGCTGGCCCTGATGCTTACAGTCAGGGTCGCTGATTGCTACAACTCATGCACTGCTTAGCATCCTCATCCTTTTACTACAGACAAAAGACACTTTTTGTACAATAACACTTCAGATAATAAGGAGACGCAGAGAAAACAATTGGATAAGTGAGTGGTTTGAAGTAAAGAGTTGAGTGCCACAGGGCTCACTTTTGGGGGTCCAATTTTGTTCTTGATATAGATAAACGATTTGAACATTGATATCGGATTTATGATTGCAAAATTCGCTGATGACACAAAACTATGCAGTAATGTCTCATCTAAAGCAGAAGTGGATATATTGAGGTTGGATTTAGATAAAATTTGAGAATGGTCTGTGGGCTGGCAAATGGAGGTAATGTAGATAAATGCAGAAATGCAGCAGACAAGCAGAGCTCTAGGTTAACCAGCTGACAATTTTTAAACACTCTGGATACTGATGCTGTCACATGGTACTGATGGATCGATGCTACACAGTGAGCTATCTGGGACTTCCTGCAAGAGTGGAGGTCAGGATATTGCTGAATAGGACAACCTGCAGTATGGGAATGGAGATGGAGGCAATGACCTCAACTCTGATATGGTTATCTAAGATCTCTTTAACATGGGTAGTCTTCCTGCCAGACTACCAATCCTTCCTTCGGACAGATAGGGTGACTAAGGAAGGAATACTAACGTCTGGTCAGGCATAATATACTGATCAGACATGTTAGTCAGTCAGGCAAAGCATACTGGCCAAGATCCTCACCTCGGTTTCCCCTTCCTAGAAAAGGGCTGTTTTCATGGCAGCCTGGCTAACAAGGTGAGGGATCGATGTGATCCCTGTAGTACTGAGCGACACAAAGATGAAGTCAAGCATACACAACTGCCTGGAGGACCCCAATCCACCTTCATCAGCATGCTCGGGATGTGAGGAAAGCTAATGCAACCCGCCACTTAACGTCCTTAACAGGGCACACAAAAGAGTAAACCTACTCATTGTCGACATTCGAAATGAGGGGCTGGCTAAGACATGAGTGGATGGCACCTGTAGATGCAACAAACCTGCAGGGGCTGCTGCAGATCTACTGTCATCTACATCCAAGGTTTATTCATCTTCTTCTTCGGTGTTCATCCTGAAAAGGACGCAGTGTCATAGATTACAGTGAGGCTGCGATATCTGTGCCTTTTTGCAGACCCATCTGATTTCAGCTAGCTGTTTTGTGTAATAGGTTTGCCTTCCCACTGTGATCCCTGTTCTGTTATCCAGACTACACTATTGCAGCCTGTTTTCAGGGCCGTCGCTTGGAAGTGAAACAGTGTCTTGGTCAGCTCCTGTTGACTGGGGTCTTGGCCAGCTCTGGTTCACTGACCCTGACACAAGGCCACCAGCTATCAGTCGCTGGCCGCCGTCAGCTCATTCACTATGCTGTATTTTCAGCTTCAAGCTAGGTTTCAGGACAATGAAAGTTGATTATGTGCACATTGGATATGGATAAGTGTGATATTTTGATATCTGTCAACGACTGTTAGATTCTGTCACTGCAATAGATGAATCAGCAAATTTAGAGAAATCAAACTTAGACCAAGCAGATTGTGGGTCAAAAGTGGACAGAGGAAGAGAATGGGGGTTAAATGAGAAAAAAGAGCAAGAGTGGGGTTCATTAGATGATGGAGTAAGGGAGTGAGGGTTCATTAGATGATGGAGTAAGGGAGTGGGGCTCATCAGATGATGGAGTAAAGGAGTGGGGCTCATTAGATGATGGAGTAAGGGAGTGAGGCTCATTAGATGATGGAGTAAGGGAGTGGGGCTGATGAGAGAAAAGAGCAAAAGAGAGGGGCTCTTGAGATGACGGAGCAACAGTATATGCAACCAATGTGTTACAGAAAACATCCACACCACTTATCATTTTCAAAGGGAGACGACACGGTAGATCCAACAGCTGATTTTTAGGAACAGAACAGAACAGAACAGAACAGAACAATTCTATATTCTTTAACATCATCTACTATTATTGCATGGGTTGATGTGACTAACAATTGACCAGAGATCCATAATGATCCAGAAGTCAATGAGTCACCTCATTGATTAGTACCTTAATACATACGAAGAGTCAAAAAGGCTTATTAGAGCTAGATACATGACCAAATGGGAAACCGAACATACTGGCTACACAAAAAACGATGCCTATTACCAGTTGAACAGAAAAGAGCAGGTCGTGGTCTTCAGACTTCACACTGGCCACAATAGACTGAGGTACCACCTATTCAATAAATTGAAGATAGGTGGCACTGATGAATGCACGTGCGGTACCGGGAAAATGACCGCTGAACATCTGCTGCAAAACTGCCCGACATACGAGGATCAGAGAAAGCACATGTGGCCATCACCAGTGGCAACACTAGACAAGCTCTATGGCAGTGTCGACAGCCTCAGGATGACCGCTGCTTTTGTCGAAAAAATAAAGGTTGACGTCTGACAGCGTATGAAGAAGAAGTAGAAGTACCTTAATCGCAAACAAATCAGTCATTGATCTACCTTAGTGCTTCTTAAATGGTGTGCTGCGTACATGTCATATATGACTGATTATCAATGTCAATTTACAATATGACTGATTATCAATGTCAATTTACAATATGACTGATTATCAATGTCAATTTACAATATGACTGATTATCAATGTCAATTTACAATATGACTGATTATCAATGTCAATTTACAATATGACTGATTATCAATGTCAATTTACAATATGACTGATTATCAATGTCAATTTACAATATGACTGATTATCAATGTCAATTTACAATATGACTGATTATCAATGTCAATTTACAATATGACTGATTATCAATGTCAATTTACAATATGACTGATTATCAATGTCAATTTACAATATGACTGATTATCAATGTCAATTTACAATATGACTGATTATCAATGTCAATTTACAATATGACTGATTATCAATGTCAATTTACAATATAACTGATTATCAATGTCAATTTACAATATAACTGATTATCAATGTCAATTTACAATATGACTGATTACCAATGTCAATTTACAATATGACTGATTATCAATGTCAATTTACAATATGACTGATTATCAATGTCAATTTACAATATGACTGATTATCAATGTCAATTAAAAATATGACTGATTATCATTGTCAATTTACAATATGACTGATTATCAATGTCAATATACAATATTACTGATAACTGATTTAGCTTCAGCTGAAGCATAGGGCTACCACTACTGGTGGCACCTTTACAGGAAGTCGGTATCCAAGCATTTGCAGGTTGGTTTCAATAGCAGCAGTTTTACATGGTGAGGTCACTAGCCTCATGCACAACCTTCCTTACTCACATTTATGATCTGCTTGGAGGGTTACATTGATCACATTCTTTTCATTCTAGGTATCACAGCTGAATTTACTTAGCGAAATAAGTTTATTTATGATAAGTTTAATATACAAAATATATTTATTTATGATCAATTTACTATATGAAATAAGTTTGTTATGATAAATTTAGTATATGAAATAAGTTTATGATCGATTTACTATACAGAATAAGTTTATTTATGATCAATTTACTATATGAAATAAATATAATGACAAATAAAATGATCCGAGTGGTCTGATGGGGGTCTTGCAAGAATAGCACCACTGCCCCACAGAGAGCATGTAGTAAGAGGCGACTGTGTGACATAGCATAACACTGGCTATGATTAGGTGGTATGTTAAGAGCAGCACAGATTGTGCCTAACAAGCTACGGGTCAACTTTTCTCTAGTGTTTGAGTCTTTTAAGATGGACTCGCACATTGAATAAACTCCCTTTGCGGCATTTGTCCCAATGTCAAGGAGTAATAAGCTGCTTGGGATCAAGATGCTGAGCAGCACATGAGCTGCAGTGGTCAGCGACCCATAGCTGACTGCTAGCGTCAGGGCCAGCGAACCATAGCTGCCAAGACCCTTCTACACCTCCACGCGGTGATCCTGGATAACAGGCGGCAGATTGGCTAAGGAGAAGGGATCGAAGAGGGAATGCTAACCCAGTACTCAAAAAATTCTTGCAGAAGTCGGATGTGTTGGACCGAAAGGTGCAAATATCGCAGCCAAGCTGTAAACTACGACACAACGCATTCCGTTCTCTGGACTACATTTTCTTACTTAAGCCCTTTCAGGGTTTGGTAGTGGGAGATTGAGAACGAAGAAGAAGAAGATAAACTGCTCAAGTCTAGTCTGGTAAGCAGGAAATCCTTTTACTCCTATTGAAGTGCAGGTCGACTAAGACTAAGTAAAATTATATGATCTATTAGCTTGAACAGGTTAATTGACAGTTCTCAATTGTTTCCTTTAAATGGTAGAAAAAGCTTGGTTTACTTAACATTCTATTTGGGCATAGGGTCGTATAAGTGTGCAGCAACGAAGTGTCCAAGTGTCATCAACACAAGTTTGAGAAACACTAATATAAATGATATGCAGCGCAATGACTGACAAACAAACCAGTCATAGATCTAAATGATCAGTAAATTTATGACAAACAAATCAGTCTTTGATCTATATGAACAGTAAATTTATGACAAACAAACCAGTCATAGATCTAAATGATCAGTAAATTTATGATAAACAAATCAGTCTTTGATCTATATGAACAGTAAATTTATGATAAACAAATCAGTCTTTGATCTATATGAACAGTAAATTTATGATAAACAAATCAGTCTTTGATCTATATGAACAGTAAATTTATGACAAACAAACCAGTCATAGATCTAAATGATCAGTAAATTTATGATAAACAAATCAGTCTTTGATCTATATGAACAGTAACTTTATGATAAACAAATCAGTCTTTGATCTATATGAACAGTAAATTTATGATAAACAAATCAGTCTTTGATCTATATGAACAGTAAATTTATGATAAACAAATCAGTCTTTGATCTATATGAACAGTAAATTTATGATAAACAAATCAGTCTTTGATCTATATGAACAGTAAATTAATGATAAACAAATCAGTCTTTGATCTATATGATCAGTAAATTAATGATAAACAAATCAGTCTTTGATCTATATGATCAGTAAATTAATGATAAACAAATCAGTCTTTGATCTATATGATCAGTAAATTAATGATAAACAAATCAGTCTTTAATTTATAGGATCAGTAGATTAATGACAAACAAATGATTAATTTATCTAAATGTTTAGTAAATTAATGACAAACAAAAATATATCTTTCAGGATTAGAAGAAAATGATGGTGAACAAAATAAATAATTGTTGATTCCTCTAAACAAATGACACGTTATAAATGACAATATATGCATATAATTTTTTTGTTAAACTACAAAGAAACAGCAACACCAGAAAAGTAAATGTGCAACAATCAGGTTCACACTGGATATGGAAACCAATGGAGACAGTTTCTGTGATATTCTATGTATTTGAAACATGGTTTCCAGCCGGTTTCTGAGAATTGTCATTGCTTAACAGTTATCCGTGGATGGTCTCTGGTGGTTAGAGCTGATGTATACTCAGTCCTTTCAAGAGCTGTAAGCTTTCTCTGTGTATTTATGTCATACTCCATATGATTATAGGCAGTAGTGTTCCATCAAGCCAGTTAGTACATCAATCCATAAAGTCAAGGATTTTCAGGTCCCTGTGGAGCATAGTCTTAGACCTAGTCTTAGTCGACCTGTACTTCTACGTTGGCATATGCCCTTGTGTAGGTCCCAGCTCTGGCATGAGCTGAATGAAGCCAACAAGAGGATTACCTGCTTAGCGGACTAGGCACAAGCAGCTTATTACTCCCCTGCGTTGGGACAAGTGCCGCGAAGGAATGTGCAAGTCCATCTTAATAGACACAAACACTAGAGGAAAGTACACCCGCACCCTATTAGGCACCATCTATGCTGCTCTTTACAAACCACCTAGCTGTGTCCGGTGTTATGCCATGGCACACAATTAGTCGCCTCTTACGACATGCTCTCTGTGGGGCAGTGATGCTATTCTTGTCTTTGTCATACATAATGACCCTAGTGGACCACTCGCAGACTGTGAAGCACAGATCTTCAAATACATGTCAAGTCAACAAATACATGTCAAGTCACCAAATGTTGACTTGTCTATATTAGACAAACTTTTGTGGCTTATATCTTCTACAGAATGAGGTAGCCAGCCCGGGATCAAGACGCTGAGCAGCACATGAGCTGCAGTGGTCAGCGACCCATAGCTGACTGCTAGCGTCAGGGCCAGCGAACCAGAGCTGCCAAGACCCTTCTACACCTCCACGCGGTTATCCTGGAAAACAGGCTGCAGCAAGACAGACTGGCTAAAGAGAAGGGATCGAAGAGAGAATGCTAACCCAGTACTCAAAAAATGCTTGCTGAAGTCGGATGTGTTGGACCAAAAGGTACACATATCGCAGTCAAGCTGTAAACTACGACACAACGCATTCCGTTCTCTGTACTGCAATCTGCTACTTAAGCCCTTTCAGGGTTTGGTAGCAGGAGATTGAGAACGAACGCAGAAGAAGAAGATAGCCAGCCCCATGTCAAACACTTAGTCATCTCTTATGGCATGACTGGAGGGTTTCTGTTCTTTGCTCCCCTCTTGGGCTGCGCTAGTTATTTAGTAAATATGTAAACATTTATCAGTTAGTACAGAGGTACACTTAATCTAGTTGGGTCCACCAGGGAGATTCTATCTTACTGGACTTCTCTGCATGCTTGGAGTTGGTAGTTGCGACTGGGAGAACTTTGTAATTGGATGTTGACCGTGGATGCCTCATCTACTTTAGTCCCCTTACCCCAATCAGGCACTTCAGAATGTACAGATCTTCTCTAATTTTCCAGCCATTGAAGACTTCTACCCTACATAAGTTATATCTGTATTTCAAGTAAACATTTATTCTTTCTTGGAATCGTGGTAATCAAAAAGGCTGGTTATGCCTGCTGTCAAGTAGCCGAAAGCTATCTATGGTAACGTTCTTCATTTTGTAATGTTTACTTCCTGTGACATACCATGCCTGGGGGAAAGCAGATGCGTAGAAATGTAATTGCTTTTTATAATTTTGCCCGCACAGTATCTAAGTCTATGGTTAACGATTTTCAACTGCCAAGTGTTCTTTGACATGCAGAGCAGGATCTCCATGTTTTTTGCCAATCTCCAATATGACTAGATGTTGGCCTCACCTCACCTCGGAGACTAGGGGACACTTGAAGCTTGTTGTATTCAAGCCCCCATCGTCTCATGCTTTGCAGTCATGAGAGGCAAGTGCATTTACCTCTGAGCTACAGCAATCCCCCTTTCAGTGTGTAGAAATCATTTTCTGACTGTTCATCTATTGATTGTGGAACAAAGTCTTCCAACCTGCAGGGTCTATCTTTATGAAATATTTGTCCTTTTAATTTGTATAAATCTTTAAGAAGTGTCCAGCCATTGAGTGACAACAGCAGATGTTCAATGAGGGCATAGTGTCTAAAGGGTTCTCATACAACCAAGATTGTGAGACACATCACACAGAATAATATTGCATAAAATAGGTGTTCATCTGTAGTATATATTGGATGATAGGGCATATCTATGAAGATAGTGTGGTCATGTTGACTTGGTTTGACGGTATGGGGTAGGAAACACAGGCCCCGAGTCAGGTAACTGTATTACAAATGGTCTTGTAACGGAATTGTCTCTTTCGAGAATTAGACCATCTGTGGCTTCCTTGTTTGTAATTTTCTGTCGTTCCTTACCATTTCCTGAGACAAAGAATGTTACATCCATTGTGCCACATTGGCTAGATAATTTTTTGTCTTCATCTGATATTGAGTGACCATGATAATGACCACCATCTGAATGATGTCGCTGTCGTTCTCTTTTATCTGAGGCACACAGGGGAAACAATCTTGTGGGCATTGACATGCCATGAGATTCTCCGGGGTAGGTTCTCTTCAAATCAAACCCATTTTTGAACCCTGAGTATTCTCTTCGAATATATTCTGTTTGCTCGTGTTCAAACCTGATTTGCATGGCTCGGAGTTCTTGCTCAGCTTCCATTTCAATCCCTGGTCTATCCAAGCTAGATTCATCTTCATCATTACCTAAATGCTGTCTTTCATCAAGCTCTCTGCTTGAATCTTCATAATCAGCACTGCCTCCAGCTCTTTCTCTGTCGTCCATGTCTGCTCTCTCCTCCTCAGCTTCCTCCTCCATTCTACTTGCCTCTTCCTGCTCATCATACATCATTATCATGCGATGATCTCTGACCTCAACACCTCCGAGGTCATGGTTATTATGCTGAGGCGAAGCGGACATCCTGCGAGGTGGTGCTTGAGGGTTGTTCATGTCCATGTCTGGGTATGCCTCCTGAACTTCCTTCTTGATTCTCATCATGAGGTCAGCCTCATCAAACCTCCTGGGGCAGAGAAGAAATATAAATGTCAGAACAAACAAATCTGATTGTTTCACATCTTTAGTAAGATATAAGGAATTAACTGTTCCCATCCGACAATCACTCATTTGCCTTTTCATTCCCTTAGTGAAGAATAGAATCACAACTACAACTGGATCTTTTGCAGGTTAAAATATCCATTTATCCATCACAAGTACAAGGCAAAGGCTGCCGTCCATCGTAGACGATGGTGGCATAATTTATTTCGCTAGCGCTATTTTTAGTAAGGATTAACTGCGCTACTTTTTATCCTCACTCTCTTTTCTCAAGCCGCCCGACCCCGGTGGCAAATCAAGAACAAGATGACTAGGGGGCGACTCCGAGATACAGGGGACTTCGCATCAAGCACCCATGAAAAAGACGGCGGAGTCTGGAGTCGAACCCACACCACTTGATCACGAGGCCGACAGCTTAACCATTTTGCCACAAAATCCCACGACAAGTACACATCCTGGATAAACCCCATAACAGATAGCCTCATACAAACCACTGCATTCCATAGATATATTCAAGTTAGCGTCTGAAAGCATGCCACAAAGAAGCAAATAACAAAGAAGAAACATTTTTTTAAAAAGAAAAGAAAGACAGACACTAACACCAAACTTGTCACTCTTCTTACCTACTACTGAAGCCATTGTGACCCATCCCCTTCAAGGACAAATCTTCGGCGCTCTCCTGGTCTTGCATGATCTCATGTCTAAGAGAGCCAATGCCATGTCTGAGGGCAGCCTGGTGAAAATCAAGTATAACAAAATAACATATTATCTAACAATAAACAATAAAATAACATATTATACAACAATAAACAATGAAATAACAGATTATCCAACAATAAACCACAAAATAACATATTATACAACAATAAATAAAAAAATAACAGATTATCAAACAATAAAATAACAGATTATCAAACAATAAACAATAAAATAACATATTATCCAACTTTAAACAATAAAATAAAAGATTATCTAACAATAAACCAACATATTATCCAACAATAAACAACAAAATAACAGATTTCCAACAATAACCAACAAAATAACAGATTATCCAACAATAAACAACAACATAATAGATTATCCAAGAATAACAAAATAAAGAAACATATCATTTGTTTGGTCATGCTAAGTCTTCTTCTTCATCAAGGTGAGATCTTCCATCAGATGAGTACCTCTCCGATCTGTGTTCATTGCTACTGCTATGGTATGCCAGGTGTTTTCATTTAACAATTTTGGTTATTGCATCCTCATCATCATTGCCTGTCACTCCTTTCAGGGCATAGACCATTGACAACCCTCCTCCAGCAAGATTGATATTTAGCAACCCTTTCTATCTCTCTTCAATTGAAGTCTAGGGACCAACGATCCTTTTTCAGTCTCTTCTCCAGGTGTCCCTTGATCTACCTCTCTTTCACTTTCCCTGCAAATTCCATGTCAAGACACATCCGACCACGTTTGATGGTGCTCTCCGTAGAGTGTGTCCCATCCAACTTCATTTCCTTCGATTGATCTGTTACCTCACTGGTTGTTGTTGGCTCCTTTTCTAAAGGTCTTCGCTCCTATCACGTCTTGCCAGCCCATACAAATTATCCTCCGTACTCCGTAGATGTATAATGATAAATGTCTGGTTTCATATTTACTGCCTTTGATGTTCTTCAAGTCTCCAATCTATACAGGGAAGCTGACGGCATTGAAATAAAAATATCTGAACTTGGTCTTGTCTCGTCTTATTCACTTGTGCCGTGAGGAGCCGTAGTTTTCTGTCCCGGGCCAGACGCGTCGCTGAAGTAGTCGTCATCCAATGGTGATTCAGAATATCCCCAGCATTGACTATCCATTTAGGTCTTGGTCTGCTAATGTTGTGAAAACATGTTCGTCGTGCGTTATAGGCGCACACGGGTAGTTTGTCAAGTTGCATTCTCATTAGCTGGCCAAACCTCTTTATTTTCTCCCCATCAATATATTCAGTACAGATTTTTGCTTTAATTATTTTTATTGCGTATTTTGTCTCTCCTAGTTACGTTGATAGTTTTTCAGAAACATCTCATCTCACAAGTTGTGATCTTTATATCTAGAGATTTTGTTAAAGTTCACATTTGGCACTGGTAGCAGAGTTGGCATGAATATACTGTTGTGGACATGTTTATGTTAGGGTGTTTCAATAGCTGGTATGCAATTGCATTTGATTTTTGGTACATGTTTTCAATTTCTCTGTTTAAACCTCCATCCTGTGTGAAAACACTGACCAAAGTACTTGAATTTCTGCACTTGTTTAATGTTGGTCCTGTTTACCACAATGTTTATATTTTCAGGTGATCTGTAGCAGAGTTTCTGCTTTGGATGTGTTAAATTTTCATACCGTATCCCTCGTAAATAGAGCTGAGCATAGTCAGATGTTGCTGCAGACTGTCTTCAGTTTCGTAAAGTAGGCATTGATCATCTGCAAAAAGCAGTTCATTTAACTGATCAGCGTCTGTCCTTTCTTACTCTGTATTTCTTGGCAGATGCTGCCTTTTGGCCTCCAGTGTTATTCTGCCCATTTGTGTGTTGAACTTTACTTGGTATTAATCTTTATTTCCCTGGATTTCCATTTATCATTCAGTAACAGGAATGCTGTCCCTCAACTTTTCAACGTCGCCCCTAAGACACATTGGTCAGTGCATAAATGCGTATGTGTATGTATCTGTTTGTTATGTGCTGTGTGTCTTCCCCTATAGCAGTTATGCAGTACAGTAGAATTGTAAATCTGTTCTGTACGTGGAAAAGTGGTTTTTCTTCTTTTCACTTGTTTCTCCTGTTTGTCCCTTTCAGCGTCAGGTTATGCAGAGGTTTGTTGATCAGGCCCTAGTATGTGTTTCATACATGGGGAGTTTCACTGCTTCTGTTATTTGTGCTATCCATCTGCGCCGGTATTTCTTTCATCTCTGTTGTTACTACTTATCTTTTATCTTTGTTTGTTACTACTTATCTTTTATCTTTGTTTGTTACTACTTATTTGTTATCTTTGTTTGTTAATGTCTGATTCTGACACGGATAGCACAAAGAAAAATCCTCCACATTATTTAAAAAAATTTTTGGTAAAAGGTTTGCCTCTCTGTATTCTACAGGTGGAGGAGTCACCACCTTTCCACCCCAGACCGTAAACTTTTAGGCGATATCAAGATGTATTAACCAGTGCTTGGATGCATGTGTGCATCTGTTATGTAAATATGATAGTTGTGGCGTTCTCAGTGATCAATACCAACCAAAGTGCAATGGAAGGGCCTCACCCTGAGTGTGGGTGTGTATTTGTGTAAAAGGTGTGCCTCTTTATATTCTACTGGTGGAAGCTACTCTTCTACTACAGCTCGCAATCTTTCAGGCAATATCAGAAAATAGTAACCACTGTTTGGATGGATGTGTATGTTGATACATCTGTATGTACCTATGATAGTTAGTGTGATCTCAGTGGTCAACCCCAACCAAACTGCAATGGAAAGGCCTCAGCCTGAGGGCGCGTGTTAGTGTGTGTATGAAATGTTATAAACCCTGTTGTGTGTCCCTGTCTTTCTCCCCCATATGCAAAGTCAAACTGAACATTATTTCGAATCTGGCATGTTGGGACTGCAAAACGATCATTATACTAATCTATTGTTTAATTAAAGATAGGCTACTCCTCAAATTACTGATATAAGCTGAGTTATCTCTCTTAGGGTAACAGTTACTTCCCATCCTCCAGGATTCAGGTTTGTGCTTTTACAATGGTCTGATTAATTCTGTGTTCTGGTTGTTTGAAGTTTGATTAATTCTATGTTGCAGTTGTTTAAAGCTATTCCTGCTGAATTGAGTTAATTCTTGACAACGTTTCTTTGTTAGACCATTACGGTGGCTCTTCTTACATCTTGAGACGTACTTGAGTAGCTTAGTGCAATACAAGGCTTCTCATTAAGTTCATCACCCTGGGGATTAATGTGCCATTACATCTCAGATGCAATGAGGAAGAAGCGGCCCGTCGCGTCGGAGAGAGCGACACACAAGGTGCCCCGGCAACCAATGCGAATGCTACTACAACTACAACAACGACTACAAAAACTACTTCAACTACTACAACTACAACTATTAAAACAACTACTGCAACTGCTACTACAATAACAACTACAACAATTACTGCAACAACTAAAATAACTACTACAACTACAACAACTACTTCAGCAACTACTACAGCAACTACTACTACAACTACAACAACTATTACAACAATTACAACAACTTCAACAACTACTACAACAACTACTACTACAACAACTACTACAACAACAAAACAACTACTACAATAACTACAACAACAACTACAACAACTACTAGAACTACTACAACAACTACTACAACTACAACAACTACTACTACACTGTGTGCGTGTTACTGCACATCTATATACAAGTGGTCTGCCGGGGTCTTTGTGTATGACATGGAGAAGAATAGTACCACTGACTCACAGAGAGCATGTCGTTAGAGGTGACTAACTGTGTGACATGGCATAACACCAGCCATGGTTAAGTGGTTTGTTTAGAGCAGCATAGATGGCGCCTAACAGGCTGCAGGTCTACTTTGCTCTAGTGTTTGAGTCTATGAAGGTGTGCTCACATCGATTAACCACCCTCTGTAAGTGCTTGTCGAAAAGCAGCGGAGTATTAAGCTGCTCAAGCCTAGCCCGCTAAGCAGGAAAACCTTCTCTCAGCTATATGCAGCTCATACCAGAGCAGGGACCTGCACAGAGGCATCGGCCCTTGTAGAAGTACAGGTTGACTAAGATATATAAAGCTGGGACCTGCACAGAGGCATCGGCCCTTGTAGAAGTACAGGTTGACTAAGATATATAAAGCAGGGACCTGCACAGGGGCATCGGCCCTTGTAGAAGTACAGGTGAACTAAGATATATAAAGCTGGGACCTGCACAGGGGCATCGGCCCTTGTAGAAGTACAGGTGAACTAAGATATATAAAGCTGGGACCTGCACAGGGGCATCGGCCCTTGTAGAAGTACAGGTTGACTAAGAATTAAGATATATAAAGCTGGGACCTGCACAGAGGCATCGGCCCCTGTAGAAGTACAGGTTGACTAAGAACTAAGATATATAAAGCTGGGACCTGCACAGAGGCATCGGCCCTTGTAGAAGTACAGGTTGACTAAGAACTAAGATATATAAAGCTGGGACCTGCACAGAGGCATCGGCCCTTGTAGAAGTACAGGTTGACTAAGAACTAAGATATATAAAGCTGGGACCTGCACAGAGGCATCGGCCCTTGTAGAAGTACAGGTTGACTAAGAACTAAGATATATAAGGCGTATTCGAATGAAACCACACCAAACTGCAACAATTGAGCATACATACGATGTGCATGATGACGTCACTTCTGGTGTTAACAATACATACCAACAGTCAAGATTGCCAAATTTCATTATCCGAATCATTATTTCCTCAGCAGACCGTTGAATACATGGTGGGTATGATACGGAATCCGTCCAGAGTTGGTCAGCCAGTGGTGATTAGGTTTCTAACAGCTAAAGGATCTCGACCAGTTGACATTCATAGCAGAATGCAGGTAGTGTGTGGTGAACGAAAGTGCGTCGAAGACAATAGTGAAGAATTGGACAACGATGATTAAAGAAGGACGTCAGTTAACGCAACAATATGCGCCTGACCTGGTCTCTGAAGATATTTCGTTAACTCACGTCCTTCTTAATAAATATAAATAAATATATATATATATATACAAGCACACAGATCACATATATATTTGATCTGAGGTGCGCGTGGTAGAATGGTGTCGATGCCTGCCTGTTGATAAGGAGGGCAGCGGATCGAATCCCCGGTAAGGCACATGTTTTTATTTTTTGTGATGAAATTAACAGACATGGCCAGCATACGACATAGCTACATCAGTGACGAAGCGGCCTGTAGTCTTCTGCCTAAAAACCCTTCGACACACGCATCGGCGCATAGATGAGACAGTGCAGCACAGATGGATATAGAGGGCACACACATTTAACACTTATTTAAACTTACCCTTAAGGACGCACTGACTGTTTCGTTGTATGAGTAAGAGACGTCATTCAATGATGGGGTCTTCACGTTTCTGTAGATATAATAGGTAAAACGAGATCAGCATATGGTTGGTTGGTTATTGATCCAGCGGCCCCTGGGCTCCTGCCCTTTGACCAAATGCCATATAGTGGTATCTGTAAGTTTGCTAGCTGTTGTTTAGTTCTGTGCAGTGTTCCATTAGTCTGGCCTCGGAGGGAGAAGCATACCATTGTGGCTATAACGTCATTGTGACTATAAGCCGACACGAGATCCAACCTTGAGATCTCAAGCTCAGATCAGCCCGAGGACAAGTTTACTCACTCGCGGTTGACACCTAAGGTGGCCGCGGTAGCGTAGTGGTTAGTGCACTGTCTTCCCAAAAGGTGGCTGGCGTGATGCTGACCACGTCATCCACTATGTGCCGTTGGTTATAAAAATAATATGGGCTTAACATCATATTTCTATGCATCGCATGGCGTGACGGGATCTTGACTTTTTATTTAACACTTAAGGAACGTTCTGTATTCTTCTTCTTCAATAACTGGGGTCATACGGGACAAAATAGGTTGATCAATATCCTGGTTTCTGACAAGAGGGGGGACTCTCGTGATTCAGCTGGACAAGAACAACTCCTTATCTTGAGACATTAGAGTCTCAAGGGTCATCGTTACAACAAAATGAGGATTGGGAGACTTTAGAGTCTCAAGGGTCATCTTTACAACAAAATGAGGATTGGAAGACATTAGAGACTCAAGGGTCCTCTTTAGAACAAAATGAGGATTGAGAGGCATAATAGAGTCAAGGGTCATCTTTACAACAAAATGGGGATTGGGAGACATTAGAGACTCAAGGGTCCTCTTTACAACAAAATGAGGATTGTAGATATGTGAGGAGCGTAACAAAACATGCTGATCAGATAATGGTATCCGAGGTCAGGTAAAATATACTGTCCAAGATCCCCACCTCCGTCCAAGTCAGTTCTCCCCGGAAATATGTTATTTCATGACATTCTGGATGACCAGGTGGCAGTACCGATCCGTAGTCCTGGATTTAGATACATGTTAAGGATCTTCTTAGAGCAGGCAGATGGAGTTTAAAGTAGATAAATGTACAGTCATTCACATGAGTAGATACGATTTGGATTACAAATACAGGATGGGAGAGCCCTATAAGCTATATGGTAGAAGAGCAGAAATGCTAGGTCAATGATCTATAGTTCCCACAGTAAAGATGAGAACGGCTAGGTCAAGGACCCCTACATCCCATGGTAGAAGATGAGAACGGCTAGGTCAAGGACCCCTACATCCCATAGTAGAAGATGAGAACGGCTAGGTCAAGGACCCCTACATCCCATAGTAGAAGATGAGAACGGCTAGGTCAAGGACCCCTACATCCCATAGTAGAAGATGAGAACGGCTAGGTCAAGGACCCCTACATCCCATAGTAGAAGATGAAAACGGCTAGGTCAAGGACCCCTACATCCCATGGTAGAAGATGAGAACGGCTAGGTCAAGGACCCCTACATCCCATAGTAGAAGATGAGAACGGCTAGGTCAAGGACCCCTACATCCCATGGTAGAAGATGAGAACGGCTAGGTCAAGGACCCCTACATCCCATGGTAGAAGATGAGAACGGCTAGGTCAAGGACCCCTACATCCCATGGTAGAAGATGAGAACGGCTAGGTCAAGGACCCCTACATCCTATAGTAGAAGGGACCAGCGACTAGGCCAATGACCTGTACATCCCATGGTCGTAGAGGACAGCTAATATGACAATCCATAACCACAAAAGCACCTTTCCTCTCTTCTCCACCATTGGACTTGATACACTAGCCTGCCACTATTGAACTACAAATACACTTCTACTAAACGACTTCGCTCTCAATCAACCAATCGGTCTGAACAAAGACCAGCGACTAACTTGAACGCCTACACTCGCTCGATCACCCCCGATCTGTTATTATCCATTTCTTCGTCGTGAATCTCGGTGCAAATAAATTATACAGGCACTGATAACGACTATTTTGTTGGCAAATCTCTGACCGGGTTTATAGGCGCAACAAAGATGAAGCTTACATCAGGATGTGTCAGGTATCAATTACAGTACGGTGTTGGAGAAGATATTACAGATTTCAATTGGCAGCCCTCGATGTGTGCGTAGGGTTGTGATTAGATCTAGCAGCGATAAGTAATAACTTAACTGTTATAACATCGGGAATAAAGGTTTTTGATTATTGGTGATGAGGTATCTACTTGATTGAAGATTGATGTTTCTCACGGAAAGGGGGGAGGGATATATCTGATGTTATGATTATCGTGTGAGAGATGGAGGTTGACTGATAATTGATGTTACTGATACGCAATGAGAGAGAGAGAGAGAGAGAGGGAGGGAGAGAGGGAGAGAGAGGGGGAGAGAGAGGTAAAGGAAGAGAGGGGGGGGCATTGTCGCCTCTTACATAACAACCCAAGAATGTCGTCTCTTACAACAAGACATCACAAGAATGTCGTCTCTTACAATCAATATGACAGGCCAAGAATGTCACCTCTTACGTGACAGCCCAAGAATGTCGCCTCTTACATGACAACCCAAGAATGTCGCCTCTTACGTGACAGCCCAAGAATGTCGCCCCTTACATGACAACCCAAGAATGTCGTCTCTTACATGACAGCCCAAGAATGTCGCCTATTACAACAATATAACCTAAGAATATCGCCTCTTATACAACAAGCAAGGAAGTGAACTACTGTCCTATTCCGTTTACCTTAGACGTCACTCGGTATGTGCCATGATACAATGGCTTGTCATAAGTCTTTACCCTGACTATGAAGAAGTAGGAGGAGAAAGTTGAAATTTGGCACACATGTAGCTCATTAAATTTGTACTGGACTTGAGAAGTATGAATTTCTTTCCTCGACGGGTTTACCCGGTATGGTACATGGCGCAACACAACTTACTGGCTGGATCTGCTACTTTAACGGTTTATCAGAACAATGGAGAAATCTGAGGACAGAACTATGATAAAATTCTTGATGTTGCGGGGCAAAACACATACAGAAATACACAGGAAGATGGAACCAGTGTTTGAGGAATTCTGTCCTTCGTATGCCTCTGTAAAAAACTGGTGTAGGCAGTTTAAGTGTGGCCGTTCCAATGTTGCTGATCGTCCAAGATCAGGAAGACCATCCTCGGAGTGCAGCGATGAAAATGCTGCAAGTGAAGAAAATCATTGACCAGGATAGGAAAATGACAATTGCAGAGATATCTAGGTCAGCAAAACTGAATGAAAGTACAGTTTTTAGAATTTGACACAGCAGACTGAACATGAGAAAAGTGTGTGCCCGTGAGTCCCGTGTCTGCCTGTGTCTCGAAACAAACGAGGGTTGATTGCTGTGGCCAGTACCTCAAAATGTGTCGGTCAAAAAATATGTTGCCGATCATGGTGACATAAGTCTTGGGTTTACCATTATGACCCAGAATCCAACATTTCTAGCATGCAGTGAAAAACCCCGGGCTCACCAAAAACCACGCGAAGCCAAGAGCACAAAAATCGCAAGAAAAGTGATGCTGACTGTTTTTTGGGACGTCAAAGGTGTCATATTGAAAGATTACCTGCCTCGTGGCAACACGGTTAATGGGCAATATTATGTAGATCTCCTTACCAAACTAAGAAAGACTGACCAGAAAACGAGGGATAGTGCGCACTCAAATTCTACCTTTGCTTCAAGACAACACGCCCTCTCATAAAGCAAGGCTTGTGCTGCAAACAGACAACGATTTAAATATTGAAATTCTTACACATACACCATATTCTCTGGATTTAGCTTCATCAGACATTTTTCTTTTCCCAAAACTTAAAAAAAAACAAACAAACAGCCTAAAGGAAATTATTTTGACAGTGACGGAGATGTCATACTGGCTTGTGATAACTGGTTTAGTTCAAAAATAGGTTACTTTATTCTGAAGATCTTTTCAAGGTCACGCAGAGATGGTAGAAATGTATAAATTCAGGTGGTGGCTACATTGAGAAGGAATAAGCACTGTGTCAAAGTTCAACTTCCTCCTCCTACTTCTTCATGGTCAGGGTAAAGACTTATGACAAGCCTCTTGCAACTTTCTCCTCCTACTCCTTCATCGTCAGGGTTAAGACATGACAATCCTCTTGTAACTTTCTCCTCATATTCCTTCATGGTCAGGGTTAAGACTTATGACAAGAGTAAAAGATAACCCCCCCCCCCCCCCCCCTCGGTAATATTTAGCCACACGGTATTAATATTATCCATAACTTCTTCTTCTTCTCCTTTTTCCTTCTACTATCAACTGATGCTATGCTGCTAGCTCAATGAGGTTTACGAATGAGAATGTGTGTGTCAGGTCTTCGCCGGTCCCGTACGGCTTTTCGAGCATGATCGCTTCCCCGGGCCAGAGTGCCTCTCATTGGTCAGTAGAAGATGGGCACTCCTGCAGGATATGATCTGGTGTCTGCTTGGGTGCTCCACAATAGCACGAGGTGGTGTCTCTGAGCCTTGAGTCTGCGATGTCCCGTTTTTGTCTGCCAAGTTTGTCTATGCTGTGATTTTCCGGCTTGTATTCTTTGTGCTGGTCTCTCCATCCAGTCTTCGTGGATCGTTTATAGCTCAGTGCATGGCGAGTCTGCGTACCGGCATATCCGGCTTTTGCGACGTCTTCCACATTCTCGTTCCCAAGGACCCTACAGTGGGCCGGAATCCGCTGTAGAACTAAATAATATATTTTTTGAGAGACAGAAACGCAGTTTTATATTTAATTTTGTGTGAGATTTTATCTTGCTTGAGGCTGGCTTGGCTTGGCTTCGTTCGTTCTCAATCTCCCGCTACCAAACCCTGAAAGGGCTTAAGTTGCAGAATGTAGTCCAGAGAACGGAATGCGTTGTGTCGTAGTTTACAGCTTGACTGCGATATTTGCACCTTTCGGTCCAACACATCCGACTTCAGCAAGCATTTTTTGAGTACCGGGTTAGCATTCCCTCTTCGACCCCTTCTCCTTAGTCAGTCTGCCCTGCTGCAGCCTGTTATCCAGGATCACCGTGTGGAGGTGTAGAAGGGTCTTGGCAGCTCTGGTTCGCTGGCCCTGACGCTAGTAGTCAGCTATGGGTAGCTGACCACTGCAGCTCATGCGCTGCTCTGCATCGTGATCCCTAAGATTGATGCTTGAGTTGGTTTGAAGCCAGCTCGTGGAGTCTATTAGAATAACATCTGAACTATAACTGTCCATGTTTTTATAAATGTATTTTAATGCGCAGTACTGCTGCAGCCTCGCTTTACTTTTTTCATTCAGCCCCTGGCATACGTTCCTAAAAGTGTCAGGAGCAATACACCAAACGTGTTGGAGCAGGACAATTCCGCCGGTGGTAGCCACGAACAAACAAACCCCTCCACAATTACTCTTATTGTCCTGGGTAGTTTATATTCCGTGACAAAATTGCCTCTTGACTGGCCTTTGCTGTTCACCCTTACAGCAATTATGGACTCAGCCAGAGCTCGCGGGGAAAAGGAAGGCTAACCCCTAACATTTCACGAGTTCGATACGGCAATCACAAACTCGATAATTCTGATCATTGAGAGGGATGATGGCTGCTGGCACCACTAAACACAAATCAATACAAACATGTTTGCTGTTTCAATTATACTTCCAGCTTTGCTTTGTTTTCAAACCAATTATCGCTCTTCTATTTTCTGGTTCAGTTTGCCCCTTGTTTGGGGTGTAGTTTTCTGCTATTCTTTGGTACTCGGCGACCTTGTGACGTTTCACACACAGGGTTTGTTTTTCTGTTCCTTCAGAAACTCAGTGTTGCATTCATAGTGTCCCTTTCACGCTCCCTTCAAAGAATAGGGGCACAACTACTGGTAGTCCCAAACAGGAATTTTAAGTTATTTTGTTTGCGTTCACCTTATTTCTCTATCCCCCCCCCCCCCCCCCCCCCCGTGTGCGTTGCACTATGTTTTTATTTTGCGCCTGTCGGTTCCGTGCATCTGACTTCTGCGTGCATTTTATGTAAGGGTCTGCTTCCGCCTGCATTTTCTAAGGGTTTGCTTCCCCGGGGTAACGGCCGGTGCTGTGATGAGGATCGAACCCAGCACCTTCGGATTATGAGTCGCGCTACTTAACCACTAGGTCACTCCGTCCCAAACAGGAAGTCTGAGTCGAATGAACTTTTGGGGGTTGGAGATGGGGCACAGTGAATGCGCTGACAGCAAACAGACTTTCATAGCTGGCCGCTTCCATCGGGGTAAGAGAACCAGAGCTGATGGAGATCCTATTCAGCATCCAAGCAGTGACTTTGGGAACAGGCTGCAGAAGTGTAGTTTAGTTAAGAGAATAGAGATGGCCGTAGGAAGGCAAAACTATTACAAAAAAAAAGGCCGCTGAAATCGGATACGTACGGCCAAAAGGCGCGCATATCTCAGCTTCGCTGTAAACTACTTCACAAAGTCCTTTTAAGAACGAACGCCTAATAATAAGAACAAGAAGAAATACATCTTTGTGGTATTGAATTATAAATTTGCAGACTGGTTGTAAAGGTAGTCTAACAGCAGAAACTGCTGTGGGCGATGAAGTGTTAGAGACTAGATTGTACGAGGCCACATCTCTGTTTATGAGGGGGAGTGGCCATATCCCTTCCTTCCCTAACAATAAACCAGCTTCCCATGTACAGCTGGGTCGAGTGAGGCGTGCTGGTAACGGAAGTTGAACCACGTGCCTTTGCTGTGAAACGAGAGTGCGCGGCTGGTATATGCAGAACTTTATTTGACAAGACGAGGTTGAAAACCCCCAACACAGTCCTCGAGTTGCCTTTCACGACATTCACGAATGGAGGCAGGGCTGCTCTTCTATGCTCAGTTGTACAAACATGCACGACCTCTTGTATTGGCGCTTCCTCGCTGTCTTTGCTCATCTAGTATTAAGTCAGACATTAATAAAGCAGGCATACAAATTTTGGTATTTAAGAACTGTTTTTACCGAAGATAGCTGCCTGGATAGGGACGACAGTGTAGAGTGTAAGCGTTGTCGCTTACCAGTTGTCTCCACTGCTAAGACACCCCACGATTTTCCTCCAAGCAAAAAAGAAGATGAACAGTATCTTTATCCTTCTTCTTCTTCTTCTGCGTACACAGTCAGACAGTAACCATTATTTTTTCGAAAAAAGCGGCGGTCATCCTGAGACTCTCGCCACTACCATAGAGCTTGTCTTGCAGTTCCACTGGCAATGGCCACATCTGCTCTCTCTGATCCCCGTATGTCGGGCAGTTCTGCAGCAGATGTTCAGTGGTCATTTTACCAGTACCGCACGGGCATTCGTCGGTACACCCTATCTTCAATTTGTTGAATAGGTGGTACCTCAGTCTATTGTGGCCAGTGCGAAGTCTGAAGACAACGACCTGCTCTCTTCGGTTCAACTGGTAATAGGCATCGTTTTTGGTGTAACCAGTATGTTCGGTTTCCCATTTGGTAATGTACCTGGCTTTGATAAGCCGTTTTGACTCTTCGTACGTCATACTGGTATCTGTTTGTGGTAGCCTTGCACCTTCTTTTGCCAGTCTGTCTGCCTCCTCGTTGCCTTGGATGTTGCAGTGTGACGGAACCCACTGTACCACTACCCTTTTTGGTGCGGACAGCTGGCACAGTTTGCAGAGTGCTGCTCTTAAGTCATTAAGCTCAGTGTTTTTCTGGCTTTTTAGCGCTGTGACTACGGCGAGAGCATCTGTCAGAAAGACTATGTGGCTCTCATTTTCACTGTGTGTTGCCATTTCTTCCACTGCCGCCCTCAGTGCCTCTGCCTCCGCTCTGAAATTGCTTGTGTACTTACCAGTAGCGAATGACAGTGTTATTTTTCTGCCATTTGGTAGGTTCAGGAATGCTCCTGCCCCTCCGTTCTGTGTAGTGTTTGTTACAGAACCGTCGGTGTATGCATGGGTCCAGTCCATGCTTGGGTAGCTTTTCGTTATGAAGCTTAGGGTAGTGTCTCTCCTTTCTTTTTCGGTCTGGCAGTTTTTGTTTGCAATACCTGGTATATTTTCTACCACCTCTGGAAATATATCCTGCCTCCAAGTAGGTTTTCGTACAGTAGTGATGGGTTTTGGTGTTGTTAGTGCGTTTATGGGATCTTCGTGCATCTTTGCTTTGGCTATTTCTGCAAAGTTTCTCCGCTTTAGTTTCCCAGTTCCCAAATTGTTTAGCCTCTGGTACATTGGATGGTCCGTCAGTCTTCGGAGTTTCTCTGACTGCAGCTGGGCTCTGCAGTCTCTTCTGTCGGTCATGGATTGCAGTTTTGTAATCTTTTCAAGTTCTACAATTGGTATCTTTATCCGTACCATGTGCTACCAGTGCCTGACGTGGGTATTGAATGGGGCTCAGGAACGTAAGTTAGCCACCTGTGAAATGAGGTGTCAACGAAAGGTCGCCAACAGCACCAGACCAGACACAGTTACAAATACCGAGTAAACGGAAGACGGTTGGAACAATTCCCGGCCTGGACTACATCGAGGAACAGAGAATGAAATGGTATGACTACATTTTAAGACTGTAACCAGACCATATTATTCATGAAACCTTCTACAGGAGAACACGAGGAAAAAGGGGCGAGAGGTAGACCGAGAAAAAGATGGATCGTTAAATGAGGAAAAATCGTCACTCGGGCCACCATAGAGGCGAAAGACAAATACATACCACGACACAGGGCTACAACCTGGTAGAAAGTGAGACGTCAAAAGAAGAAGAAGACACCAATGTACAACTGAGCAGAGTGCAGCGTGTTGAGGCAAGGGACTGAACTCATTGTCATATGTACATAAGATCCAGTGGAATGTATGTGCCAACATTAGTCATGTTTGGTGGTGCTCTCACTCGCAGCCTCGTCTTTTAACTTAACACCTGCTTCTCGTTAGCATCGGACGGTTCTAACAATTGTCTTTCGCGGCGAAGAATAACCGGGGTCGCGCGAAACATACTGGAGATCGGGTTGCTATGGTCCAGAGGTAAGATACGATACTCGTCTCTCAAAGCGATGGACGGAAACGGCGTGGGTTCGAACCCCGCATGTTTCAAGCAAGCCCTGGTCTCAAATTAGGTGAGACCAGAGTGCCTGAATTACATCAGTCGTCTTGACTTATGTCTTGCTACTGGTCCAAGGTAGCTCGGGACCAGAGAGTGATGTCGATGACCAGCGCTGTATCTTCTTCACTATATCCCAAAATACAGCGCAAGTTTCATCCTCAAGACAAAGCTGTCTGATGGTGTCGCTATCATCGCTTGCAATGGTCATCTAACATATAAGTGATCGAGATCACATCTCACGTCAACGTTACTGCTTCATAAAACAGGCTGTTTCATGGTAGTCTGGCTAACGAGGTCAGGATCGGCACTGTCAATCCCAGATCGGTGAGCTTACTCAGGAACCTCGTATTGCACTACAGGCAGGAGGACACGTGTCCACATTCTCAAGTACGCCTATAGATGTGATGAGAGCCACTGTAACCCTCTAACAAAGAAAATCGCCAACAGCACCTAACTCAAGTACGAGTGACATTACCAAGACTATAAACCGGGGCCCAGGACTCAAACCGACCTTGGCACGCCTGCTCAATACTCACTTAACAATTACGTTCCTATCAAAACAGCTAGCAGCGTTGGGTTGACAAACAAGCAGTGAGCATTCGTTTCTTTCACACTCCAAAATTGCGGCTGGCGTTTCCATCTCGTATGCTGTCGGAGTTTACGTTTACTGATATTGATCAGCGCGTCCCAGCCCTACAATGAGTGTTCTGCACTCGGCAGCTTACTAACAAGCATCAAACATCAAAAACAAACAGCAGGGAAGTGTAATAATGATTGTCATAATAACATTTTACTCGGTGACATTTGTTACGTACCAGGCAAAATGTAGGGGTATTAGCACTCGCTTTGTCTCGGCCGTGCTTAGCTGGCTTCTCTCGCTGATAATGCCTCAACTGTTTGTTCAGGGTGTGATTTGGGGTAGGGGGGATTATGGAGGGGCGGAGCTCGTGGACGGTAGATTGTGGTGAAGGAGAGGGGACAAATACGGGGCCTTCTTGTTATCTCACAAGAGCAACGCCACAAAGAAAGGTTATTTTTTCTCACACTCACATACATACGCAAACACACTTACACACAGATACACACCCAAAACGCGTAAATATGCAAACCGTTACATAAATACAGACACATATACAGAGATATACACTGATACACAAACACAAAAATAAAGATATACACAGACACACATACAAAGATATACAGTCACACACAGACACACATACAGATATATTCACAAACACACATACAAAGATATACACCGACACACATACAAAGATATACACAAACACACATATACACAAACACACATACACAGATATACACTCACACACAGACACACATACAAAGATATACACAGACACACATACAAAGATATACATAAACACACATATACACAAACACACATATACACAAACACGCATACACAGATATACACTCACACACAGACACACAAACATAGATATACACTCACACACAGACACACAAATATACACTCACACACATACACAGATATACACTCACACACAGACACACAAACACAGATATACACTCACACACAGACACACAAACACAGATATACACAGACACACATATACACTTACATACAAACACACATACACAGACATACACTCACACACGGACACACACACAGATATACACAGACACACATACATAGACATACACTCACACATAGACAAACATACACAGATATACACTTACATACATACACAAACACACATACACAGACATACACTCACACACATACAAAGATATACACAGACACACAAATACAGACGCGTGCACAAACTGACACACATAGTTCACTCTTTAAACAAACATTATGTGTCTAATTAGTGTGGTGGTAGAGCACTTAGCTTTCCACGACGCAGAGAAGAGGTTCAACTCCGGTAACAAGCACACTTCTGTCGAACAGCTGCAAATGGGTGCCTGACTTCTATCAGGACACAAAAAAATCACGCATTCCTAATAAAATAACACTGTCTAGAACAATGGTCTCCAACACTCCATCCCTGACGGCAGTGTTTGTGATTACTTTTACCTTTTGTAATCATAAAGTCAATTCCTTTTTCTTCGCTATGTCTCTCTGCCACCTTCCTGTTGTCTTCCATACAATCTCTCTCTCACAGATTCACCTGAGACAGTACCCATTTCAGCACTAATTATTCCCACCTTCCTGTTGTCTTCCATACAATCTCTCTCTCTCTCTCTCTCTATGCTCTCTCCCCCTCTCTCTCGCACACACACACGTCTTCATCGTAGCCAACACACGCTGTAACTACGTATTTCCATATTACTGCAGTCTTTCCCACCCCCCCCTCTCTCTCTCATACACACCCCACTTGACTCTTTCTCAGTTATATACTTGCCTCATACCCCTCCCTTTCGCACAATCTTCCCAACCCAAATGTTTCCTCTCACAATCTCCCCCCTCTTATCATTGCTCGTCCACCTCTCTAATCCCAACAGTCCCTCGCTCGTCCACCTCTCTAATCCCAACAGTCCCTCGCTCGTCCACCTCTCTAATCCCAACAGTCCCTCGCTCGTCCACCTCTCTAATCCCAACAGTCCCTCGCTCGTCCACCTCTCTAATCCCAACAGTCCCTCGCTCGTCCACCTCTCTAATCCCAAAAGTCCCTCGCTCGTCCACCTCTCTAATCCCAACAGTCCCTCGCTCGTCCACCTCTCTAATCCCAACAGTCCCTCGCTCGTCCACCTCTCTAATCCCAACAGTCCCTCGCTCGTCCACCTCTCTAATCCCAAAAGTCCCTCGCTCGTCCACCTCTCTAATCCCAACAGTCCCTCGCTCGTCCACCTCTCTAATCCCAAAAGTCCCTCGCTCGTCCACCTCTCTAATCCCAACAGTCCCTCGCTCGTCCACCTCTCTAATCCCAACAGTCCCTCGCTCGTCCACCTCTCTAATCCCAACAGTCCCTCGCTCGTCCACCTCTCTAATCCCAACAGTCCCTCGCTCGTCCACCTCTCTAATCCCAACAGTCCCTCGCTCGTCCTCCTCTCTAATCCCAACAGTCCCTCGCTCGTCCACCTCTCTAATCCCAACAGTCCCTCGCTCGTACACACGTTATCTCTCACTCGCTAATGTTTCTCTTCCACATTCTCTCTCCTCACTATCTCTTTATCTCTCAACTACACCCCCCACAATCTCATTCTAGCTCTCATACTCTCTGGCTCTGCAATACTTTCTCCCTCCCACTGTGTCCTCTCTCTCTTTGTCTTATATCTCCAACTCCCTCCAACTTAATGTTTCCTCTCTGTCTTATATTTCCAACCCTTTCTCTCACACTCAATGTCCTCTCTCTCTCTGTCGTATATCTCTCCAACCCTCTCTCTCTGTCTTATATCTCTCTAACTCCCTCCCACTCAATGTACCCTCTCTTTGTCTTATATATCTCCAACTCCCTCCCACTCAATGTGCCCTCTCTCTCTGTCTTATATCGCTCCAACTACTCCCTCCCACTAAATTCCCCCTCTCTCTCTCTGTCTTATCTCTCTCCAACTCCATCCCACCCAATGTCCCTTCTCTCTTTGTCTTCTCTCCCTCCCACTAAATGCCCTCTCTCTCTGTCTTATATCTTTCCAACTCCCTCCCACTCAATGCCCCCCCCCCACCCGCTCTCTCTGTCTTACATCTCTCCAATTCGCTCCCACCCAATGTGCCCTCTCTCTCTGTCTCATATCTCTCCAACTCCCTCCCACTCAATGTGCCCTCTCTCTCTGTCTCATATCTCTCCAACTCCCTCCCACTCAATGTGCCCTCTCTCTGTCTTATATCTTTCCAACTCCCTCCCACTCAATGCCCCCCCCCCCCACCACCCGCTCTCTCTGTCTTACATCTCTCCAATTCCCTCCCACTCAGTGCCCTATCTCTCTGTCTCATATCTCTCCAACTCCCTCCCACAGTTCACACCTGACTTTTGACGCCCATAAAAGAACCACGGTATCGCAATGCCCCTGATCTCCCATAGTGGATTCGGGGGCCCTTATTAGGGAGGAATGAATAGGACCCCTACACCTCCAGGCATTTCATAACAGACTCCTAACACGAGGTGTGCACGGTGTTAGCATCCTCAACATGCAGAACAAATTGCTCCAGAAACAACCACTGGAAACGCATGTGCCTTGCCAGTTGGTGATGACGATCATGGATCCCCACCGCTTGTATCGCGTACGTGGTTATCCGTCCCGCCGTTGGTCGTCTTCCATGCCATTCCCTCATGCTGTCCAATACTTTCTCCTCTGTCTCTCTTCCCGGTCATTCTGCCCGTTGTCACCGGTTCCAAACCGTCTCATCTCATGACATGACAAAAAAAGTATGACTGCCTTGACCTGACTTTGTTGCCATAAGTTGCCTTTGTGGCTGTGCCTCTTCAAGAACAACGCTATTATAATGTTATGCAGTCAATGGAATTCCATACAATCTTCTGTAAAACCCCTTTTTTGTGAGTTGCTTTACTTAACTACCACCTTTACTTCTGATTTATTTTGATTTAAGCTGGTGTCTTTAGTTTCGCTTGGCATAATTATCGACTCTTGTAAGTCTGACTCATTCTGCGCCATCAACACATCCTCATGAGCGTAACGCAAGCTGTTTATGTTCTGTCCACCAGACTGATATTCTTGACAATGCCTCTATGAATGGCAAGTTAAATTCGCTGAACTGATAGACCAGATCAGGGGACTGCACTCAACCCTGTGTCACTTCCCCCTTTTTTTTATCTACCAGAAGTTTCCTACTTGGAAATGTATCCATTGAGAGCGATTAGGTTTCACTTAATATCATGTCCGCCCACTTGCGAATATCATCTGTCCAGCTCATCTTATGGAGACCTTTCCTTCTTTTGACTGAACACACCCCTGCCTCACTCCCTTTTTTTGATCTACTTGAGTTTCCTACCTGATTATCTATTCCTATAGCTGCTGCTTGAACCCAAAACATGTTTTGAATCATTCTCAGGTCCTTGACATGGACATGCAGTTTTTCCCTGTGCTACAACCTGTCCAATGCCTTGGTATAGTCTATGAATTACAGCAATATTTTATTCTGATGTTATTTTACTTCGTTCACTGTATTAGTCTACGCTGTTGTTGTTTGTCTAGTCACTGACTAGGCATACATGTCTGGTAACGTCTGTTACGGTTCTCAAGTCTTTTTTGACCACCTTTGATTTGAAGTATTATTTCAAACTACATATGTTTGTAGTTTGTTGATCAGACTCCAGTATACATCCACTCATTTCTACCGAAGACAGATGTGTTGGACCAAAAGGTGCAAATATCACAGTCAATCTGTAAACTAGTGACAACGCATTACGTTCTCCGGACTACATCCTGCAACTTGCAAAGCCCTGTTCATGGCTTGGTAGCGGGAGATTGAGAACAAACGCAGAAGAAGACATCCACCAATCAAACAATCAATCTCTCAAAACCTCTACCTCCCCTGTGCAGTATAGGTCTTCAACAAATACATGTGCCAGTCTTCCTGTCGTGTGCCACTTGCCGTAGATCAAACCACATTTTCCCAGTTTCTTTAATATTTGCTTCAAGCACTCCCACCACGAATGAGTAAGTCTCACTCCACTTCCCTTGCCTTTGTGGTTCAAGAACAGAGACTGCCTTGTAATGGTATCACTGGTTTCCTTCATGCATGACCTATCCAACACCAGCAAGTCCTCTTCGTGGCCTGTTCCACTAGTATCAGCCCAGTTCTCTTCGTGGCCTGTTCCACTAGTATCAGCCCAGTTCTCTACCAGCAAGTCCTCTTCGTGACCTGTTCCACTAGTATCAGCCCAGTTCTCTACCAGCAAGTCCTCTTCGTGACCTGTTCCACTAGTATCAGCCCAGTTCTCTACCAGCAAGTCCTCTTCGTGACCTGTTCCACTAGTATCAGCCCAGTTCTCTACCAGCAAGTCCTCTTCGTGACCTGTTCCACTAGTATCAGCCCAGTTCTCTACCAGCAAGTCCTCTTCGTGGCCTGTTCCACTAGTATCAGCCCAATTCTCTACCAGCAAATCCTCTTCGTGACCTGTTCCACTAGTATCAGCCCAGTTCTCTACCAGCAAGTCCTCTTCGTGGCCTGTTCCACTAGTATCAGCCCAGTTCTCTACCAGCAAGTCCTCTTCGTGGCCTGTTCCACTAGTATCAGCCCAGTTCTCTACCAGCAAGTCCTCTTCGTGACCTGTTCCACTAGTATCAGCCCAGTTCTCTACCAGCAAGTCCTCTTCGTGACCTGTTCCACTAGTATCAGCCCAGTTCTTTACCAGCAAGTCCTCTTCGTGACCTGTTTCACTAGTATCAGCCCAGTTCTCTACCAGCAAGTCCTCTTCGTGACCTGTTCCACTAGTATCAGCCCAGTTCTCTACCAGCAAGTCCTCTTCGTGGCCTGTTCCACTAGTATCAGCCCAGTTCTCTACCAGCAAGTCCTCTTCGTGACCTGTTCCACTAGTATCAGCCCAGTTCTCTACCAGCAAGTCCTCTTCGTGACCTGTTCCACTAGTATCAGCCCAGTTCTCTACCAGCAAGTCCTCTTCGTGGCCTGTTCCACTAGTATCAGCCCAGTTCTCTCCCAGCAAGTCCTCTTCATGACCTGTTCCACTGGTATCAGCCCAGTTCTCTACCAGCAAGTCCTCTTCGTGACCTGTTCCACTAGTATCAGCCCAGTTCTCTACCAGCAAGTCCTCTTCGTGACCTGTTCCACTAGTATCAGCCCAGTTCTCTACCAGCAAGTCCTCTTCGTGGCCTGTTCCACTAGTATCAGCCCAGTTCTCTACCAGCAAGTCCTCTTCGTGACCTGTTCCACTAGTATCAGCCCAGTTCTCTACCAGCAAGTCGTCTTCGTGACCTGTTCCACTAGTATCAGCCCAGTTCTCTACCAGCAAGTCCTCTTCGTGACCTGTTCCACTAGTATCAGCCCAGTTCTCTACCAGCAAGTCCTCTTCGTGACCTGTTCCACTAGTATCAGCCCAGTTCTCTACCAGCAAGTCCTCTTCGTGGCCTGTTCCACTAGTATCAGCCCAGTTCTCTCCCAGCAAGTCCTCTTCGTGACCTGTTCCCCTAGTATCAGCCCAGTTCTCTTCGTGACCTGTTCCACTGGTATCAGCCCAGTTCTCTCCGAACTAGTCCTCTTCGTGGCCTGTTCCACTAGTATCAGCCCAGTTCTCTTCGTGACCTGTTCCACTGGTATCAGCCCAGTTCTCTCCGAACTAGTCCTCTTCGTGACCTGTTCCACTAGTATCAGCCCAGTTCTCTCCCACAGATCCACAATAGTGACCAGGAGACGCTGACCACCAAAAAACTTAACTTAACGTCTTTATACTGGTTTAGAAGACTCTGAAGAGTCTATATACAACCAGTTTCATTTGCATTTCCTTGCCATAAAAGCTATACACATTCAATCTATTCTTAAATGCATTAATTGTCCTTGCCTATACAACATCATGTGGCAACGCATTCCAAGTATTCACCACACTCTACTAATAACAAATTTGCTAATATCCAATCTGGACCTCTCTTTATTTAATTTGTAGCTATGATCTCTTGTTCTTGTAGGTGGTTATATTTCTTAAAACTTTTTAGTCTAATTTATCCTTTCCTTTGGTTTTCTTATAAACTTGTATTAAGTCACCTCAAATTCTTATTTCTTCTAGACACTGTAGGCCGTTTTTCTGAGTCTTTCCTCATAATTGTAAATCTGAATACATAGTCTACTGTTTATATGAATCAATATATCCAACCTTATGGGTCTGCCTGTTGCGCAATCAATAAGTAAACAAAACGTCAAACTTCACTATCTGGAAATCAATCAAGCCAAGCAAGGGTCATCACGGAATAGTTTACGTGTGAACATCATCCAGAGAAACAAGTCCCGGAAATTGCAAATGAAAGGACAACAGGTGAGAGATAGCAAGAAATGGGAGTAACAGGTAGACAAGCATAAACTGTGCACTTCCACTTCCACATAACTATATCAATTTATCAATCTTCAGGTACACGAACTTGGCAAACTTGCCGACCGACATGTTGAGATCAATAAATATCTGAAATAATATAACTAGTAACAGTGTTTCATATTCTCCCCAAAACGACAGGCATACAGATCTATCTCAAGTTTAAACTTGTGCAAGCAAAAATAACATATTTTAGTACAAGTGAAGGTTTATCCCCGGCAAAGATAATGTCCAAACTACTCTCCTCTGCCACATGGGGGTAAATTAAATATATACACAAAATAAGATCATTTCAAAGCATAGATTTGTTGTGGATAGTCACAGAACAATCCATGAACTCCTATAGAACATTTTATGGACCCCAAAGAGGACCATGGATCCCACAGGCTTTTTCCTGAAGCCCAAGCAAATTTTTTGCACTTCCATAACATATTTCAAGGACTTCAACAAGATACTTTATGGACTTGCAATAGGACACTTTGTGAACATCCAACAGGACACTTTGTAGACACCTAATAGGACACTTTGTGAACACCCAATATGACACTTTGTGAACACCGAAATAGGACACTTTGTGGACACACAATAGGACACTTTGTGGACATCAAATAGGACACTTTGTGGACATCCAATAGGACACTTTGTAGACACCCAACAAGACACTTTGTGGACACCCAATGGGACACTTTGTGGACACCTAACAGGAAACTTTGCGGACACCCAATAGGACACTTTGTGGACACCTAACAGGAAACTTTGCGGACACCCAATAGGACACTTTGTGGACACCTAACAGGAAACTTTGCGGACACCCAATAGGACACTTTGTGGACACCTAACAGAAAACTTTGTGGACATCCAATAGGACACTTTGTGGACACCTAACAGGAAACTTTGCGGACACCTAATAGGACACTTTGTGGACACCTAACAGGAAACTTTGCGGACACCTAATAGGACACTTTGTGGAAACCCAATAGAACACTTTGTGGACACCCAATAGGACACTCAATAGGGCACTTTGTGGACACCCAACAGGACACTTTGTGGAATCCCAATAAGACACTTGATGGACTCCGAATTTGAATCTTTATAAACTTCAATAAGACACTATGGGCTTTCAACAGGACTTTTTACAAACCCCAATAGGACACTTTGTGGACACCCAAAAGGACACTTTGTGGACACCCAATAGAACACTTTGTGGACACCCAATAGGACACTTTGTGGACACCTAACAGGACACTTTGCGGACACCTAATAGGACACTTTGTGGAAACATAATAGGACACTTTGTGGACACTCAATAGGGCACTTTGTGCACACCCAACAGGACACTTTGTGGAATCCCTATAGAACACTTGATGCACTCCGAATTTGAATCTTTATGAACTTCAATAAGACACTATGGACTCTCAATAGGATTTTTTACAAACCCCAATAGGACACTTTGTGGACACCCAATAGGACACTTTGTTGACACCAAAAAGGACACTTTGTGGACTCCCAATAGGACACTTATTGAACACCAAATATGACTCTTTATGGGCTCCCACTAGAACTCTTTACAGACCCCCAATAGGACACTTTATGGGCTCCCACTAGAACTCTTTACAGACCCCCAATAGGACACTTTATGGACTCTTTACAGACACCCAATAGGACACTTTATGGACTCTCAATAGGAATCTTTACAGACCCCCAATAGGATACCCAAAAGGACACTTTATGGACTCTTTACAGACCCCCAATAGGATACCCAATAGGACACTTTATGGACTCTTTACAGACCCCCAATAGGATACCCAATAAGACACTTTATGGACTCTTTACAGACCCCCAATAGGACACTTTATGGACTCTTTACAGACCCCATATAGGACTCTTTATGGACTCTTTACAGACCCCCAATAGGATACCCAATAGGACTCTTTACAGACCCCCAATAGGACACTTTATGGACTCTCAATAGGACTCTTTACAGTCCCCCAATAGGATACCCAATAGGACTCTTTATGGACTCCCAATAGGACCTATTGTGGACACCCAAAGGACTCTTCCCTGATCTCCTCCCCACAGGACTCTCCATGATGGACCCTCAAAAATGATATCCACTGATGTAATGGATACATACCCTGTGCCTGGACCAAGTTTTTGTGGACGTCGCTTGTAGAATTCTATTTCGTCAACTGTCCAAACAGCCCCTTTGACATTCTCAACTCTCATAAAACATTTGTGCAGGCTTAGGTTGTGTCGGACAGCATTCTGATGAGAAAGGAAGCCAAAATAAAACGATATTAAGTAGCCCATCAACTTCATTCAGCTGTCAGAAACGTGATGCATTCATTCCTCAATTCTTGTACGACAAGGATTCTCAAGCAATGTTCCGAGGAACCAGAGTTAAACAAAAGGTCTCTATGGCAGGAGACATCAAACTCTTTGTGCTCATACACCCTTTTCACCATAAGTTAGAATGTCATCCAAGATGCTTTGGCTAAAAGTGGAGTGTTAATTTGGCTAATAGTGAAGTATTAATTTGGCTGATAGTGAAGTGTTAATTTGGCTGAAAGTGGAGCATTAATTTGGCTGATAGTGAAGTGTTAATTTGGCTGAAAGTGGAGCATTAATTTGGCTGATAGTGAAGTGTTAATTTTGCTAAAAGTGGATTGTTAATTTGGCTAAAAGTGAAGTGTTAATTTGGCTAATAGTGGAGTGCTAATTTGGATAATAGTGAAATGTTAATTTGGCCAATAGTGAAGCGTTAATTTGGCTAATAGTGGAGTGTTCATTTGGCTGAGAGTGAAGTGTTAATTTGGCTAATAGTGAAGTGTTAATTTGGCTAATAGTGGAGCGTTAATTTAGCTGATAGTGGAGTGTTAATTTGGCTAATAGTGTAGTGTCAATTTGGCTAACAGTGAAGTGTTAATTTGGCTGATAGTGGAGGGTTAATTTGGCTGATATTTGAGTGCTAATTTGGCAAAAAATGGATTGTTAATTTGGCTAATAGTGAAGTGTTAATTTTGCTTTAAGTGGATTGTTAATTTGGCTAACAGTGAAGTGTTAATGTGACTAATAGTAAAGTGTTAATGTGAATAGTAAATTGTTAATGTGAATAGTAAAGTGTTAATGTGACTAACAGTGAAGTGTTATGGTGACTAATAGTGAAGTGTTAATGTGACTAACAGCATGGTTTTAATGTGACTAATAGTGAAGTGTTAATGTGACTAATAGTAAAGTGTTAATGTGACTAATAGTAAAGTGTTAATGTGACTAATAGTAGAGTTTTAATGTGACTAACAGTAGAGTGTTAATGTGACTAACAGTGAAGTGTTAAAACCATATACTCACCTTCCAGGTGGCTTCGTTGCGTCTGAAGTATGCAAATGTTGTCTGAAACCACTGATAGATTTCATTCAGGGTGAGTTGTCTGTGTGGGGACTCGATGATAGCCTGCATTTGTAAAAACAATATGGATGCAATAGCACACGACAGTATATTACCATTACACTGGTTCATCTGCAGACAGGCTCCTTCTTACAGCCTGCCTGGTGATGTATTCATTACCTGGTGCTGTTTCTATAACAACCTGTCAGATGCTGCATCCATGACAACCATTCAGATGCAGCATCCATGACAACCTGTCAGATGTATCCATGACAACCTGTCAGACATGACATGTTAGATGCTGTATCCATGCCAACCATTCAAATTCTGTATCAATGATCTGCGATAAGCTGTATTCATGACAGATTATGTATCCATGACAACCTGATGGATGAAGAATCCATGGCAACTTGTCAGATCCTTCCAACGAAAACAACCTGCCTAATGCTGTATCCATGTTATTCTATCAGATGATGTATCTGCTTCACTTCCATCTTTGGAGCAGAAGCCCAACAAATATAACCCAACCAGAATATTTTGACACGATTTCGTAAATGTCTGTACTGAAAGAGAGAAACATTTTTTTCATAGACCTATAATACTTATAGTGTGCAAATCTATACAAATCTACTAATCTATACAAATCTATACAAATCCATACTCATCTATACAGATCTATACTAATCTATACAAATCTATACAAAGCTATACAAAGCTATACAAATCTATACAAATATACTAATCTATACATATCTATATTAATCTATTCAAATCTATACTAATCTATACAAATCTATACTAATCTATACTCTTCTTCTTCTTTCGTTCTCAATCTCCCGCTACCAAACCCTGAAAGGGCTTAAGTAGCAAAATGTAGTCCAGAGAACGGAATGCGTTGTGTCGAAGTTTACAGCTTGACTGCGATATTTTCACCTTTCGGTCCAACACATCCGACTTCAGCAAGCATTTTTTGAGTACCGGGTTAGCATTCTCTCTTCGATTGCTTCTCCTTAGCCAGTCTGCCCTGCTGCAGCCTGTTATCCAGGATCACCGCGTGGAGGTGTAGAAGGGTCTTGGCAGCTCTGGTTCGCTGGCCCTGACGCTAGCAGTCAGCTATGGGTCGCTGACCACTGCAGTTCATGCACTGCTCAGCATCTTGATCCCACTAATCTATACAAATCTATACTAACCTATATAATTCTATACTAATCTATACAAATGTATACTAATCTATACAGATATATACTAATCTATACAAATCTATACTAATCCTGAAAATATGGTTAATGTGGAGTATACCCATTAAAAAATGAAGTGTTGAAGTAGGATGCACTTAAATATAAGGCCCAAAACACAGTACAACACAATTTAGCAGAAATAAATATGATTATAGTTTACATGTGCATATCAACACTTTTATTCAAAGTTCAAACCCCAATAGTGGTTAGATTACAGCAGAGCTTCACATTGCACTACAGCCAGGAGGATCCCAGTCCACCTTGTCAAGTATGTCTCGGGATGTAAGAAGAGCGAACCCGCTACCAATGAAAAGTCGTCAACAATGAATTCAGTGGGCTGAACTCAGACAATAACAAATAACAAACATACGTTCTAATAATATGGTTAAGTGTATGAATCAAGACCTTCTACCTGTAGTAAAAACATGCAAGCTCCTGTGGTTGGACATATGATTGAGCAGAATACCAAACAAGTAGAGTCCTTATCATAGAAGTGATATAAACATGGTGGAAAGGATACTCCTATTAAACATGCAAGGAAGTGATAGTCAAACTGTATAAAGCATTAGTTAGATCTAGAATTGAGTACTGTGTACAGGTGTGGAGTCCTTATCATAGAGGGGATATAAACATAGGATACAAAAAAGAGCGACAAAGCTGTTAGTGGGATTCCAGAATTACAGTTATGAGGAAAGACCCAGAAAAACCGGCCTACAGTGTCTAGAAGAGAGAAGAATTCGAGGTGACTTAATACAGATTTATAAAATGATCTGAGGAATGGATAAATTAGACTATAACAAGTTTTTCAAAATACAACCACGAACGAGAACAAGAGGGCACAGATACAAATTAACTAATGAAAGGTCCAGTTTGGATATTATAAAGTATTTTTTAGTCAGAGTGGTGAATACTTGGAATGCATTGCCCCAGGAGGTAGTGGAGGCAGGGACAGTTAATGAATTTAAGAATAAATTGGATGCGCATAGCTTTTAGAGCAGGGTAATGCAAATGTAACTGGTTGTATACAGACTCTGATGAGTCTTCTAAACCAGTATAAAAACGTTAAGTTAAGTTAACAAAGACTCTAGTCCTTCGTTAACAGATGCCTATGATGGATAATGGGCATAAAGTGGCAGGACATGGTGAGGAATGAAGACTTGTGGGAAAGGAGCCAACAACAGCCTTTTGAACAACAAATTAAGTGAAGAAAATAGGGCTGGAAAGAACATTATGCTGTGGAATGCACAGTCTAATATAGCCAGACAGACAGGCTCTTACATGGAATCTTCAGGGGAAAAGAGAGAGAGGTAAACCCCCCAAAACGCGGAGAAGAGAATGTGAGAAGGAGCTAAAATAAAATAATTGCACCTCGAGAGGTAGAAAAAGCAGACCAGGACTGTGTACACTGGCGAGATGTTATCGATGGCCTATGAGAGGAGCGACGGGCTTTGATTGATTGATTAGGTTAAGTATAAGTAGTGCTACATAGATGACACAGAAAAGAAGACAGGATTTTGCCTTGATGTCCAACAACAGAAGTGGATAGATGAGATGGTATAGATAAGTGTTGATGTGGAAGGAATATAACCAAATTTACCTGTCGTATTAAAGAAGCGTATGTAAATGGAGGTCGAACACCTGTGTTCTTATAAAATTCACGGTTTCGTTGGATTTCTGAAACAAATTGAAACAAGTCATTACCTCTAGATCAAGTATAAAGAACTGCAAGTGAAGATTCAAGTATTCGGTCACAATTAAAAACAATCATCAACATCAGATGCCTTGCTGGTTGGCGTTCATGGACCTCCATCGGCTTCAATCACAGAAGTCGTTTACCAACTCTGTTGTTGATTGTCGCATGTGCCATTCTCTAAGGTTGTCTAACATCTTCTCTCTCTGTCTTCCTCTGTCTCTCTTTCCTGCTATTTTTCTGGTTGTCACAACATGCTCCAAACTGACCTTTCCAATAACATGCCCTAAAAAGGATGACTGCCTTGTTCTAATCTTTGCAATAAGTTTCTTTGTGATTGTGCCTCTTCGAGTACTGTATCATTATTGTATCCTCCCAAGGAGGACCATCACATTTTTCTGAGTGGCCTACCCAAGGAGGACCATCAAAATATTCTGTGTGAACCATCCCAAGGAGGACCATCAAAATATTCTGGGTGGACCATCCCAAAAGAGAACCATCAAAATATTCTGTGTGGACCATCCCAAAGAGGACCATCAAAATATTCTGGGTATTCTGGGTGGACCATCCCAAAGAGGACCATCAAAATATTCTGTGTAGACCATCCGAAGGAGGACCATCAAAATATTCTGGGTGAACCATTCCAAGGATGATCATCAAAATATTCTGGGTGGACTATCCCCAAAAGGACCATCAAAATATTCTGGGTGGACTATCCCAAAGAGGATCATCAAAATATTCTGAGTGAACCCTTCCAAGGAGGACCATCACAATATTCTGGGTGGACTATCCCAAGGAGGACCATCAAAATATTCTGGGTGGACCATCCCTAGGAGGGCCATCAAAATATTCTGTGTTGACCATCCCTAGGAGGACCATCAAAATATTCTGTGTGGACTATCCCTAGGAGGACCATCAAAATATTCTGTGTGGACCATCCCTAGGAGGACCATCAAAATATTATGTGTGGACCATCCCAAAGAGGACCATCAAAATATTCTGGGTATTCTGGGTGGACCATCCCAAAGAGGACCATCAAAATATTCTGTGTAGACCATCCGAAGGAGGACCATCAAAATATTCTGGGTGAACCATTCCAAGGATGATCATCAAAATATTCTGGGTGGACTATCACCAAAAGGACCATCAAAATATTCTGGGTGGACTATCCCAAAGAGGATCATCAAAATATTCTGAGTGAACCCTTCCAAGGAGGACCATCACAATATTCTGGGTGGACCATCCCTAGGAGGGCCATCAAAATATTCTGTGTTGACCATCCCTAGGAGGACCATCAAAATATTCTGTGTGGACTATCCCTAGGAGGACCATCAAAATATTCTGTGTGGACCATCCCTAGGAGGACCATCAAAATATTATGTGTGGACCATCCCAAGGAGGACCATCAAAATATTCTGCGTGGACCATCCCTAGGAGGACCATCAAAATATTCTGTGTGGACCATCCCTAGGAGGACCATCAAAATATTCTGTGTGGACCATCCCTAGGAGGACCATAAAAATATTCTGTGTGGACCATCCCAAAGGAAGACCATCAAAATATTCTGTGTGGACCATACCAAGGAGGACCATCAAAATATTCTGGGTGGACATAAAATCAAACCACCTATATCCCTGGAGGCTCTTTGAGGAGAGCCAGATACTCTGCTGCCTTGGGACAGGTTCCGCGAGGAGGGAGTTTGTAAGGAGTACTCCGTGTCCTGTGTGTCAGGCCGGTGTCCGTGTCTGTCTTCTCACGTTTACAAGGTCCTCTCTGACCTCTGAATCCTGGGCATCCGATGGCATGACTACATCCGCAACGTGGAGGTCTCCGCCAAAACAGACCTTCTCCCAATGTTAGAAACACATGACCGCCGTTGAGTTTCTTTGTTCAGTCATGTTGTACGGCTTGACATGGAAACCCCGGCACACAAGATACTACACAAGTTGTTCCTCAGTGTCAAAAGACTTCCCCCCAACCAGATGGAGGCGCAGAAGAAGCCTTCCCCATATGGTATGGCTACAGCAAATATCAACCTCCACCTTGGATGAGGCCTGGAACAACGCCATAGAAGCGGGTCATGGATGTGGCCGACCGACGCAAAGAAAGAGCTTCAAACGCCTAACCGAACATTATTTTCAGACCACACTATTTACAGTTTATGTATCAAATCAGTGTAAAAAAAATGTATGATTGAGTTTTTAAGTACTTTAAGGAGATTGCAGTCTTTATAAATGTCAAAGGCATAATTATGCAGTTAAAAAGCAAATAACAAAGAAATTATGTTGTTATAACAGAATTAACAACTAGCAAAGTAAATGAAATGTTCAGTAGCTAAATGTCAGATTTAAAAAAAATGTAACTAACATAATTGATAATTAAGGAAATGAAACAAGATAAACTAAGAAAAAAGTACAGATAAGAGAATAAAAGAAAGATGATCTAAAAAAAATACAGTGAAGGAAATGAAGATAATCTAAGAAAAATCTATAGTTAAGAAACTATAACAAAGATAAACTTAGAAAAATTGAGCGTTAAGAAAATAAAATAAAGATAATCTAAGAAAAATGACAGGTAAACTAATAAAAATTGAGGTTTAAAAAAATAAAGCTAAGATAAACTGAGAAAAATTGTCAGTTAAGGAAAGAACCAAAGAGTAAAACACCCAGAAAAAGCAAGGAGAAATAAGCCATTGAAATGAAGCAAAGATGGAAATAAGGTCAAGAACAATGATCATCAAATAAAGAAATGTACCTGCAGAAATAGGAAGATTACACTTGTCTGACACACGCCGTCTGAAAGGCCCTCCTCCTTCGCTGCTGCCATGGCTACTGCTACAGGTGGTCGTCAGCAGCGATGAAGGTAAGCTGTGACCCCCAGGTGTGCTCACAAGCGAAGGGGGTCGGTGTGAGGGAGGCAAGGCTATGATCGGACTGGGAACCATTGACACAGGTGGTATAAACCCAGAAAATAAGTTCAGCATCGTAGGTTTGGACAAAACTTGAGGCTGCAAAAGACATGGGGAGAAAGTCATTACCATATCTTTGTTCAAGAGTCTTGCAAGTTATCTATTCTGTAATGTTAAAACAGTGCAATATCTCATACATCGATGAGATTGGCAGTGACTCTGTTATAGAATTAATGAACAAATGTATCACATCTCTCAAGGTGCTGACACTCCAGTCCCCATCCCCTTCAACAGCCAAAGCAAAGCTTATTTCAGATCACTGGTAACATCCCTTTCTCCTTTGATGAAATACAGTGGATTGAACTAATTAACTGTTTAAAAACTTCCTAATGGAATGCTTGCCTTTCAATCTGAAAAAATTTCATCTCTTTATCTAAGTTTTTGCATTTCAACTTCTATGTCTGTTCATTTTTTCTTATGCATTTTTACTTTCCTGTCCATTATCCAATGTTATAATGATAATTTTAAGGAACTAGCACTGCAGATAAGTTGTTAAGATAAGTTAGTTTTTCTCATTTGTGTTACCCTTTGTTCATGAGGAGCTACTCTCATTTGTGTTACCCTTTGTTCACGAGGAGCTACTCTCATTTGTGTTACACTTTTGTTCTTAAAGAGCTATTCTCATTTGTGTTACCCTTTGTTCCTAAAGAGCTATTCTCATTTGTGTTACCCTTTGTTCCTGAAGAGCTATTCTCATTTGTGTTTCCCTTTGTCCCTGAAGAGCTATTGCCATTTTATTGCTATTTGTTCCGGAAGATGTATTCTCATTTGTATTACCCTTTGTTCCTGAAGAGTTATTATCATTTGTGTTACCTGTTGTTCTTGATGATGTATTCTCATTTGTGTTACCCTTTGTTCCAGAAGAGCTATTCTCATTTTATTGCCCTTTGTTCTTGAAGAGCTATTCTCATTTGCATTACCCTTTGTTATAAACTATTATCATTTGTGTTGACATTTGTCATTGAAGTATTCTCAAAGATCACCAGCTGGATGAGAACACTCAATAAATCAAAACCTTTCAAAACCCTGTGGAGTATAAAAAAAAAAAAAAAATTAAGATCCCGTCACACCGTGCGATGCATAAGAAATATGGTGTTAGGCCCATTTTATTTTGTAACCAATGGCACATAGTGGATGATGTGGTCAGCATCATTTTCTGGTGCCCAATTTCTGTAGCTGGGTCGACTTCAGGGGCCGGTTTCTGATCAGAAAAAAATTCAGCACCAATTGGGGATTAAACTGTGTTCGCCCGACTGGAAAGCCAGTGCAATAATCACAGCGCTACCACGACCACCTTTCTTTAAATATGACTTTTTCCCATTTCTGGGGTAGTTGAGGGGTTTTTATGCTGAAGATTACAGGCCGCTGTGCCACTGCTGTCGCCACATCGTGTGCTGGCTATGTAAATTTATTTCACCCCCAACAGATAAAAACAACATATGCCATACTGGGGATTCAAACCCCCGCCCTCCTTGTTGGCAGGCAGGCAGGCAACAAAACCATTTGACGACGCGCTCCTCCTGTGGAGCAAAGTTCCTTAACAAATATTCGTCGTTTTTCTGTCGTGCACTATCATTTCCAGCTCCCCTCACATATTTCCTGCTGTTTTTAAGTTTTTCTCGGTTTCACTTCTCCATGAGTGTGTAGGCCTGCTCCTACTTTCTTTTGCATTGAAGATTTAAGAACAGCCACTGCCTTGTAATGCTTTTTTCCGTAATGTGTGTCCAGTGACTCTTTACACCTAGTTCCAATGGGATCTGTCTGGGTCTTTCCCACTGTTCTATATTAGTCAATGGGATCTGTCGGGGTCTTTCCCACTGTTCTATATTAGTGACTTTATCATGCCATTATATTCCCTCAATTCAGTGCAAGCATTTATTGATGAAGCCTTGAAAAGTTTGTTGTATTTTTCTTTGTTCCCTATGTCACAGAGCCAAACAATAGGACAGACTTGGCACTGGAGTTAGACCTGTATTACTGTGTGTGAGCTAATTTCTAAAGATCTCTACAAATCTCCTCAAGCAATAAAAGTGTCTCTCATCCTTTGCGTTCTTAATTTAGCATCTCTATCAGTACCTCTGACCTTGTCTATATTGTATGATTGAATCTATCTCTTGCAGTATCGCATCTCCCACTACAACATGATTGTCGTTAGACGCTTTTGTTTTCATAATCTGTTTTTTCTTTCGTGACTTATCAGTGACCATTCTTATTATTCTTCTTTTTCGTTTGTTCTCAATCTCCAGCTACCAAGCCCTGAAAAGCTCTTTGCAAGTAGCAGGATGATATCCGGAGAACGGGATGCATTTTGTCGTAGTTTACAGCGTGACTGCGATATTTGCACCTTTCGGTCCAACACATCCGACTTCAGCAGGAATTTTGTAGTCCCGGGTTAGCCTTCCCTCTTCGATCCCTTCTCCTTAGCAAGTCTGCTCTGTTGCAGCCTGTTATCCAGGATGTGGAGGTGGTGAATGATCTTGGCAGGTATGGGTCGCTGATACCTGCAGCTCATGCACTGCTCAGTATCTTGATCCCTAGTGACCATTCAACAAATGTATTTATTTTATTTTACATTTCGTTGTGAGACAGAAGAGCCAAGCCATTAGCAAAGCCCAGATCATAAATTCTTCTCGTCCAAAACCCTTGAATTCCATTTTCGTATGTAGACGGTGTGTTCTTCATAATCCAGTCAATAGCCAGGAGAAAGAGAAATAGTGAGACAGCCATGTTTCACTTGTTATCATCCCGAAGAACTTGGATAACTCTCCATCATGTTGAAATCCACACTTCATATGTTTGTAGGTTTTTAAAATGATGTCAGTGAACTTCAGGTACACTCCATAGTGTTGGCAGGTTTACGGTGGGAATATTATTAGCTTCTCTTTTGGGTAACTTATAACAGATAACATACAAAACAGACAACATACAACAGACAACTTCCAAAAGATAACATCCAAAAGATAACATACAACAGATAATTTACAACAGATAATTTACAACACAACATACAACAGATAACTTCCAAAAGATAACACACAACAGGTATTTTACAACAGATAACATACAACGGATAACATACACCATACAACATATAACATATTCCATGCAACAGATAACATATTCCATACAACAGATAACATACACCATACAAAAGATAACATACACCATACAACAGATAACATACATCATACAACAGATAACATACACCATACAACAGATAACATACACCATACAACAGATAACATACATCATACAACAGATAACATACATCATACAACAGATAACATACATCATACAACAGATAACATACATCATACAACAGATAACATACATCATACAACAGATAACATACACCATACAACAGACAACTTATAACATACAACTTACTAATAAACATTCTGGTTTCTGGTCATGTGGTGATTTAGGAGACAACCGTGATGACGGGATCGATGAAGGTAAAGACGATGATATGTGATGAGTTGCCATAGATGCTGATGTAGGTTGAGGGTGTGATGATGGTGCTGACAGTGGTATGAGAGATTGTTGATGAAGGTGGTCAGTCATGGCTTTCAGCACTTTCCTCTGGAATGCAAGCTGAGAAAGAAAACAACACATTTCACAGTAATTATATTCACACACCTTGTAGAGAATTGGTACATGACCCATATGATATATATATGTTTCATACAACAAGGACGAGGGAGTCACGAATCTTCTTCTTCTTCTTCTGCGTACACAGTCAGACAGTAACCATTATTTTTTCGAAAAAAGCGGCGGTCATCCTGAGACTCTCGCCACTGCCATAGAGCTTGTCTTGCAGTTCCACTGGCAATGGCCACATCTGCTCTCTCTGATCCCCGTATGTCGGGCAGTTCTGCAGCAGATGTTCAGTGGTCATTTTACCAGTACCGCACGGGCATTCGTCGGTACACCCTATCTTCAATTTGTTGAATAGGTGGTACCTCAGTCTATTGTGGCCAGTGCGGAGTCTTCTTCTTCTTCTTCTGCGTACACAGTCAGACAGTAACCATTATTTTTTCGAAAAAAGCGGCGGTCATCCTGAGACTGTCGCCACTACCATAGAGCTTGTCTTGCAGTTCCACTGGCAATGGCCACATCTGCTCTCTCTGATCCTCGTATGTCGGGCAGTTCTGCAGCAGATGTTCAGTGGTCATTTTACCAGTACCGCACGGGCATTCGTCGGTACACCCTATCTTCAATTTGTTGAATAGGTGGTACCTCAGTCTGTTGTGGCCAGTGCGAAGTCTGAAGACAACGACCTATTCTCTTCGGTTCAACTGGTAATAGGCATCGTTTTTGGTGTAACCAGTATGTTCGGTTTCCCATTTGGTCATGTACCTGGCTTTGATAAGCCGTTTTGACTCTTCGTACGTCATACTGGTATCTGTTTGTGGTAGCCTTGCACCTTCTTTTGCCAGTCTGTCTGCCTCCTCGTTGCCTTGGATGTTGCAGTGTGACAGAACCCACTGTACCACTACCCTTTTTGGTGCGGACTGCTGGCACAGTTTGCAGAGTGCTGCTCTTAAGTCATTAAGCTCAGTGTTTTTCTGGCTTTTTAGCGCTGTGACTACGGCGAGAGCATCTGTCAGCAGGACTATATGGCTCTCATTTTCACTGTGTGTTACCATTTCTTCCACTGCCGCCCTCAGTGCCTCTGCCTCCGCTCTGAAATTGCTTGTGTACTTACCAGTAGCGAATGACAGTGTTATTTTTCTGCCATTTGGTAGGTTCAGGAATGCTCCTGCCCCTCCGTTCTGTGTAGTGTTTGTTACAGAACCGTCGGTGTATGCATGGGTCCAGTCCATGCTTGGGTAGCTTTTCGTTATGAAGCTTAGGGTAGTGTCTCTCCTTTCTTTTTCAGTCTGGCAGTTTTTGTTTGCAATACCTGGTATATTTTCTACCACCTCTGGAAATATATCCTGCCTCCAAGTAGGTTTTCGTACAGTAGTGATGGGTTTTGGTGTTGTTAGTGCGTTTATGGGATCTTCGTGCATCTTTGCTTTGGCTATTTCTGCAAAGTTTCTCCGCTTTAGTTTCCCAGTTCCCAAATTGTTTAGTCTCTGGTACATTGGGTGGTCCGTCAGTCTTCGGAGTTTCTCTGACTGCAGCTGGGCTCTGCAGTCTCTTCTGTCGGTCATGGATTGCAGTTTTGTAATCTTTTCAAGTTCTACAATTGGCGTTGACTTCATGCCACCTGTTATAATTCTCATGGCTTGGTTTTGAAGTTTGTTAACTTTATCGAAGTTCGCCTTCGCTGCTGTTGTCCATGCCGCAATGCCATACTCGAGAACTGGTCTCACTCTTCCAGTGTACAGTTTCTTTAGTATGCCTTCGTCTGCTCCCCAGCTTGTGCCAGCAAGTTTCCTCATGATCGCCATTCTTTCTCTGGCTTTCATTCGGTTTCTCTCAATCTGACTTTTCCATGTCATGCGCCGATCAAATGAGTCACGAATCTGAGAACTTGCTATTTAAAGACTGCCCTAGCATATCAATATGATGATTCCTAAAATATAGGACACAATAAATCAATCAATCAATGAAAAACATGTTCAACTCAATGTCGATGAGGTTCTGGAGACTTAATCATAATGTGTCGTAAGAGTCACTGCCGTCAGCGATGAGTTCTTAGAGACTTTATTGCACTGTGTCATAACAGTCACTGCCGTCAGCGATGAGGTCCTAGAGACTTTATTGTACTGTATCCTAACAGCCACTGCTGTCAGCGATGAGGTTCTGTTGACTTTATTGCACCAAGTACAACTGGTCGATTGCGGCGTATAGATAATGGGAATCGATCCCGGACATTAAACTGCGAGAAGCGATCGCTCATCAATTTTCACCCAGGAGCCTTATCCACAGGTAATTTTTAAAATTGTTGATCCCTCTTGGGGATTTGTTTCTACAATAACTTCTCATCTATTAGGATTATTTGAGGGTAGAGTGTTAATTATGCAAATGTACGGACTGCACGTGAATATTGCGATCCTCAAGTGGTGGTTAAATAACTGCATCGCTATGCTTATGAAGAGAACAATCGGTTATATAATAGTGGGGAGAGGAACGTCCAGAGCACACACAGAACTGATTGCCAGTTCAACAGGATAAGCACATATAACTTGAAAAGAGGTTTATTAGGAGCAGATGCGAGACGAAGAAACGGTGAAGAGCAAGGTAATGAATAAGATGAAGGAGAAGAAGGAGGAAAAGATGAAAACTAGTGAGACGGCGAAGAAGGCAAGCAAGAAGGTGAAGAAGAAGAAGGAATAGAAGATGAAATTGGAGAAAAGGAAGACGAATTAGAAGAAGAAAAAGAAGAAAAGGAATAAGTAGACGAAGAACAAGGTGAAGAAGAAGAGGACAAAGAAGAAGAGGACAAAGAGGAATAAGAGAACAAAGAGGAATAAGAGAACAAAGAGGAATAAGAGGAAATATGAAAAAGGAGGACAGGAAGTACGAGGAAAAAAAGTCTAAAAGCAGAGCAAAAATAAGTCGGAGAAGAAAATAAAAACAAAAAAAAAGACGAAAAAGGCGATGAAGAAAAGAAAACGGCAACGAACAAAAATAAAAAAAAGCGACGAAGAAAAAGAAGGGACAGATGTAGAAGAAGGTTAAATGAAGACGAAGAACAATGTGAAGAAGACGACGACCGTTGACGAAGACGACGAAGAAGAAAAACAGAAAAAGAAGAAGAAGACCTACAATACCAGAGACAACCGAAGAACTAGCATTTCCATAAAACTGCATTTGGGAAGTGAACAAAAAAAACAAAATAAAAAAGGATTGAAAAACGCAGGCAATTAATACCTTATCCAGACAGGAGACAAAACAACAATGAAAGCTGTGTTAAACAATGACATGCAGAGGTTGTCACAAACTAAACAACATTACTGACAGATGAAAGGTCACAGCTGACTTGTTTATGTGTGTAAGTTCAAGGTTGTGTGATTTATAGTTGAAGGACTAGACTGGTTATCCCGTCGGCTTTAGAGGCTGACAACTTCCGGGTTAAGTTTCGTCTAATGACTAGCAACGGACTAGTTGTTTATGGGGATGGGGGGGGGGGGGGGGGGGGTAAGATAGGGGAGTGTGTGGTGTAGAGTGGCAAGAGAGAGAGAGAGAGAGAGAGAGAGAGAGTGGGTAGGGAGATAGAATGGAGGAGGGGAGTGAGAGAAATAGGATCCGGAGGGTGGGGGGGGGGGGGGTGAAAGAGGTATGAGAGATAGTGGGGGAAGAAATGGAGAGATGGGGAAGGAGGGGATGGAGAGCGGGAAGGAGAGGGAGATGATAGGGTTGAGGGAGAGAGAGAGAGAGAGAGAGGAAGAGAGCTGACAGGAGATAAGAGAGTGAGGAGAAGAGATATGGTGGGGGGGGGGGGGGTGCGAGAAAGCGTGAAAGGAGTGACGGAGCTAGATACGGGAAGGGAACGAGGAATGAAAGAAAGGAGAGGGAGGGGTGGATAGAAGACAAGATGGGGAGAAAGAGTGGGGGGGGAGAGGAAGAGCCGAGGTAGGAAACGGATAAGAACGAGAGAAAGAAAGAGGGGAGGGAGAGATATGGAGTGGTGGGGAAAGGAGAAGGGTAGGGAAGTTAGATAATGGAGGGAAAGTGAAGGGGAGGAAGGATGAAGACTGAGGAAGAGAGTAGTAGGGAGGTAAAGCGGGGAGATAGCGAGGGTAGGGAGAGAGAGAGAGAAAGAGAGTAGTAGTAAGAGGGAAAAGGAGGGAGATAAGAGGTTGTTGTTTTTGTTTAATTCCCACAATGAATAAGTTTACTCTTTTGTGCGCCCTGAAAAGGTGGGTTGTAGTAGCTTTCCTAACATCCCGAGCATGCTAATGAAGGTGGACTACGGTCCTCCAGGCGGTTGTGTTATGCTTGGCTTCATCTGCGTGGCTCTCGCTACTACGGGGATAACATCGATCCACATCTCGTCATTCAGGCTGCCTTGAAAGCAGTCTGTGTCCAGGTGACGCTACATGGAAGAGAGATTGTGGTCTTGGTCAGCGCATTGGCCCTGACACGACGTCCTGGTCAGTACATGAGAAGTAAGAAGAATACACGCAGAAAGGAGACATACAGAAGAAATATATTACAGGAATAAGGTAGGCACACAAACAGGAAACTAAACATGTTACGTGAATAAGAGAACAAAATCCAAACACGGAACTAAACATAAAGAAAGTAGACACATTTTTAAAAAAAAGGGGGGGGGGGGGGTGTGGTCTTGAGGTAAGGTGGAAATCGACTGCTTTCCTCCTAGTTAAAAATCTACTCAAATTATTCTAGGTATTCTCGCCTCACAGAGAATGTGTCGCAAAAAAGGGGGACTGTGTGCTCATAACAACAGGTCTTGGTTATGTGGTTAGCGGAGCCATCAAAATAGGCAATAGTATATTCCAGGGGCTAACAGATGATGGGATAGCCCTGGCAAGTAACCAATGGATTTTCACCTGCCAAAAAATATGAAACAAAGGAGGTCACACCTCCCCACGTCTAACCGCATAAAAAGGGAAAACATCATTTTACGTGAATAAAGGCAAATAAGAAGGGGACATAATCCAACATGCGGGTGGAGGGACGGGGGGAGGGAGAAGAAACTAACAGAAAGGGTACTAATAATATTGAATACAGGCTGAGGTTCAAAGATGTGTGTATGTGAAACGTGAAGGACTACAAGGAAAACGGTCATTCTAACAGACTCCAGGAGTGTATTCCAAGCCATATTAAGCCCCAAATAATATAGGCTCTAATATGAAATAAAATAAAATATAGGATCGCTGTCTCCAAAAACAGATTTAGTCCCACAGCGGATTCCGGCCTACTGTGAAACGAGAAAGCAGATGAGCTGGCAAAACCGGAATGCACTCCCCATGCACTGAGCTATAAAGAAGCAAAGATCCTCCTAAACGATCCATGAGAACAGAATTGAGAGACCAGCACAAAGAAGACAAGCCAGACAATGACAGCATAGACAAACTTGGCAGAGATGGGCAGACAAAAATCTTCAGACTCAAAACGGGACATAGTAGACTCAAGGCACGCCTCTACAGAATGGGTCCCAGAGACACAGTCACGCGTGATTGTGGAGCACCCAAGCAAACACCAGTACATATTCTGCAGAACTGCCCGACCTATGCAGACCCAGGAGAGGACCCGGGGTACTGTGTTAAAAACAAGAAGCAAAAATAACACACGAAAGACGATCTCTCCGTACAAGGCTTGAAGCGGACTGACAATAAAGTATGGTAGGTTCCTACAAAACGGACTGACTTAAGAAAGTATCGCAGGTTCCTACAAAACGGACTGACAGGTCAAGAACACAGACAGTGCAGACGGATGTCAGCTGATTTGACCCAGAACCAATTATTGACTGCCCATCCGTCAACAGGAAACCATTGACCTACAAAATACAATTGATTCATATCGTCATATCCTGACCACTTATACAATGGAATAACATGGGCGTTCACTCTATTCTCGTCGGAAATGTCTGGTTTGTATTTTGTTCGCTTGTATGATTCGAGTGTGTATCGCTTTCTTCTGGTTCCGTATTTGCTCTTTGGTAGTGCACTACATATTCATTTGACAGGTACGAGGTTCAAATGCCGCTTCAGTCGACCAAGCTGTAAAGTGGTACCTGGTTTACTGTTAGAGAAAGGAAGGCAGCGAAGAAGAGGACTGGTCACCCCACCTCATAAACAAGATGTGACATCGACGTCTCGAACACTTCATCCACGGCAACACTGTCTCCTATGGTATTTCTTTGACTATTAACCTCGTTGAGATAAGCTTTTAATGAGAAACATACTATTATAATACATAGCGGTGAGAAGAGACTATGGTCTGGTCATACAAAACATACTGATCAGACTATGTTAGTCAGTGTTAGGAGAAACATACTGATCAGACTATGTTAGTCAGTGTTAGGAGAAACATACTGATCAGACTATGTTAGTCAGTGTTAGGAGAAACATACTGATCAGACTATGTTAGTCAGTGTTAGGAGAAACATACTGATCAGACTATGTTAGTCAGTGTTAGGAGAAACATACTGATCAGACTATGTTAGTCAGTGTTAGGAGAAACATACTGATCAGACTATGTTAGTCAGTGTTAGGAGAAACATACTGATCAGACTATGTTAGTCAGTGTTAGGAGAAACATACTGATCAGACTATGTTAGTCAGTGTTAGGAGAAACATACTGATCAGACTATGTTAGTCAGTGTTAGGAGAAACATACTGATCAGACTATGTTAGTCAGTGTTAGGAGAAACATACTGATCAGACTATGCTAGTCAGTGTTAGGAGAAACATACTGATCAGACTATGTTAGTCAGTGTTAGGAGAATTATACTGATCAGACTATGTTAGTCGGTGTTAGGAGAAACATACTGATCAGACTATGTTAGTCAGTGTTAGGAGAAACATACTGATCAGACTATGTTAGTCAGTGTTAGGAGAATTATACTGATCAGACTATGTTAGTCGGTGTTAGGAGAAACATACTGATCAGATTATGTTAGTCAGTGTTAGGAGAAACATACTGATCAGACTATGTTAGTCAGTGTTAGGAGAAACATTCTGATCAGACTATGTTAGTCAGTGTTAGGAGAAACATACTGATCAGACTATGTTAGTCAGTGTTAGGAGAAACATACTGATCAGACTATGTTAGTCAGTGTTAGGAGAAACATACTGATCAGACTATGTTAGTCAGTGTTAGGAGAAACATACTGATCAGACTATGTTAGTCAGTGTTAGGAGAATTATACTGATCAGACTATGTTAGTCGGTGTTAGGAGAAACATACTGATCAGACTATGTTAGTCAGTGTTAGGAGAAACATACTGATCAGACTATGTTAGTCAGTGTTAGGAGAATTATACTGATCAGACTATGTTAGTCGGTGTTAGGAGAAACATACTGATCAGATTATGTTAGTCAGTGTTAGGAGAAACATACTGATCAGACTATGTTAGTCAGTGTTTGGAGAAACATACTGATCAGACTATGTTAGTCAGTGTTAGGAGAAACATACTGATCAGACTATGTTTGTCAGTGTTAAGAGAAACATATTGATCAGACTATGTTTGTCAGTGTTAGGAGAAACATACTGATCAGACTATGTTAGTCACTGTTACGAGAAACATACTGATCAGACTATGTTAGTCACTGTTACGAGAAACATACTGATCAGATTATGTTAGTCGGTGTTAGGAGAAACATACTGATCAGATTATGTTAGTCAGTGTTAGGAGAAACATACTGATCAGATTATGTTAGCCAGTGTTAGGAGAAACTTAATTCATGAAATAACTGGCAGAGACAGCACTACAAGTGAACACATAATCCTTTGTAACAGGCTCCTTCTATGGGTCAACTGCAGCGGTGGCTTCAGGGCCAACTGCAGTGGTGGCTTTAGGACCAACTGCAGTGGTGGCTTTAGGACCAACTGCAGTGGTGGCTTCCGGGCCAACTGCAGTGGTGGCTTTAGGACCAACTGCAGTGGTGGCTTCAGGGCCAACTGCCGTGGTGGCTTTAGGACCAACTGCAGTGGTGGCTTCAGGGCCAACTGCAGTGGTGGCTTTAGGACCAACTGCAGTGGTGGCGTTAGGGCCAACTGCAGTGGTGGATTTAGGGCCAACTGCAGTGGTGGCTTTAGGACCAACTGCAGTGGTGGCTTTAGGGCCAACTGCAGTGGTGGCTTTAAGGCTAACTGCAGTGGTGTGTCTAGGGCCAACTGCAGTGGTGGCTTTAGGGCCAACTGCAGTGGTGGCTTTAGGGTCAACTGCAGTGGTGGCTTTAGGGCCAACTGCAGTTGTGGCTTTAGGGCCAACTGCAGTGGTGTGTCTAGGGCCAACTGCAGTGGTGGCTGTATGCTATGTAGAATGATAATAAGAGAAGAAGAATAACCCTAATAAAACCAGCAATTTGTATACAATACAACCACAAATACCTGTGTCTCTAGCGAGCTGACCACTTCCATCTGGACTCTTGACTGGGCAGTGCTACGATCATCTAACTGGTGATCTGTGTTTAAATGTCTGGAGAAAGATAGAAATAGAGATCTGAGGAACAGTTGTCAATAACATTGTCAAGTAACATTGTCAGTGTATGCTTAAGTGACATTGCCAGTACATGATTAAGTAACATTTTCAGTATATGATTAAGTAACATTGTCAGTATATGATTAAGTAACATTGTCAGTATATGATTAAGTAACATTGCCAGTATATGATTAAGTAACATTTTCAGTATATGATTAAGTAACATTGTCAGTATATGATTAAGTAACATTGTCAGTATATGATTAAGTAACATTGTCAGTATATGATTAAGTAACATTGTCAGTATATGATTAAGTAACATTGTCAGTATATGATTAAGTAACCGTTTCAGTATATGATAAAGTAACATTGTCAGTATATGATTAAGTAACCTTTTTCAGTATATGATTAAGTAACCGTTTCAGTATATGATTAAGTAACATTGTCTGTATATGATATGCTTAAGTAATATTTTTACATGCGAAACTTGGACAGCGGTTCTAGAAGGAAGAATTTGTGCAATGGAGATGATATGTCTGCATCGAATCCTCGTATCCAGACCACATGAAGAAAAAGTTCGTGACACCGTTAAGAGAGAGGTCGGTCAATATAAAGACCTATTGACTATGGTAAAAGCATGCAAGCACACATGTTATGGGCATGTTTTACGATCATCTGGGTTGACAAAGACGGTTCTGCTAGGCACTGTGCTTGTGAAGCGTAAGAGAGGGAAGCAGAAAAAGAGATGTGAAGAACATCAGAGAGTGGATGGGAAAGTCCATAGCTAAAACAAATATGCTGGCATAAAACCGAGCAACTTAACGCCGTTTTCAGGAAGTACAACAGATTAATCCAACTCATTGTGGGCATTCTACATCATCAAGATCAGAAGGGTTTCCCACGCGGGCAGACTAAAAGTATGGAACACAAAAAGCGAACCAGATACTCGTTTTCCTCAGTAAGTAAGAGATAGTCAAGGCTATGTTTAGAAATGGGGGAACTCCCAGGCAGCAATTTATAAACAATGAGACGCGATAGGAAAGACGTTTATCTTTAGCACTTGGAATGCAGGCAACGAACAAGAAAAAGGAAAGAGCAGTACTGGGCCACATGCCTGCTACGTGATTTAGCTTGATTAGTATGTAATCATACGAGGCATCAGTTGCAGCAGTAGTAGTAGTAGTAGCAGCAGTAGCCGTAGTAGCCGTATAGTAGTAGTAGGAGTAGCAGTAGTAGCAGCAAAAGTAGTAGAAGTATTAGTAGTAGTAGTAGCAGTAGTAGCAGTAGTAGTAGCAGAATCAGTAGTAGTAGTAGTAGTAGAAGTAGAAGTAGTAGTAGTAGTAGCAGTAGTAGCAGCAGAAGTAGTACTAGTAGTAGCGGTAGTAGCAGTAGTAGTAGTAGTAGCAGTAGTAGCAGCAGAAGTAGTACTAGTAATAGTAGTAGTAGTAGCAGTAGTAGCAGCAGAAGTTGTAGTAGCAGTAGTAGTAGTAGTAGTAGCAGTAGTAGCAGTAGTAGTAGTAGTAGCAGCAGAAGTAGTACTAGTAATAGTAGTAGTAGTACTAGTAATAGTAGTAGTAGTAGTAGTAGTAGTAGCAGCAGTAACTGCAGTAGCACATGCTACGATTTGTATACAACAAAGAGACCTCCACAAACACTACATAACTTCACCAGAACACAACCATTTATTGAGCTTATTTCTTCATTCCATCCAGCATCCAGCAACAAACAAACAGCCACAGAGAACATATGCACTAAAAACGTTAAAGAAAGAATGCAAGTAAACAACATCTGGCAGCGCGAACAACAAGACATTAAGCCGGATATTGTCGGTAAATATATCGATTGGCCTGTTTTATTGGACCGCTGGTTTTATCCTGCTAATGTCATTGTTGACTATGACGTCTGTGTTGTTCTGACCTTTCGAGCTTGCTTTAGGGTTCAAATAGATTTTTTTCAGTAACAGACAAACACCGCTTCGACCACACTGTCTATATAAAGGAGGTACGCATGGTTTTCTATGGTGATGTCATGCTCTCTCTTTAGCACACACTGATGTCGGGGATAAAGTGCTAGAGACGATACAGTATAAGGCGACAGAATGTTTACTTTATAGATTTTGATGAGGCATTTGATATCTTGGAGCGAACACCGACTGGGAAAACAATCTAAGCATCATGGAGAACCAGATAAAGTTATATTGGAACAGGAAAGACAATTCACGACACAGTTCGCAATCGCACTTAATGTTCAAATGAGGATATGTCTGGAAACAGTGAATTTATCTATTTCAATCTCTCTATTCTGTCTGGTTCTTTCAAACAACTCAACGTTAGTGAATTTATCTATTTCAATCTCTCTATTCTGTCTGGTTCTTTCAAACAACTCAACGTTAGTGAATTTATCTATTTCAATCTCTCTATTCTGTCTGGCTCTTTCAAACAACTCAACGTTAGTGAATTTATCATACTATTTCAATCTCTCTATTCTGTCTGGTTCTTTCAAACAACTCAACGTTAGTGAATGTATCATACTATTTCAATCTCTCTATTTTGTCTGGTTCTTTCAAACAACTCAACGTTAGTGATTTTATCATAGGTTTTCAATATATCTTCTGTCTGGTTCTCCCCAGGAGTTTATCATTTCAATATATGTTCTGTTTGGTTCTCCCCAACAGCTCCTCATTAGTGATCGTATCATGCCATTTCAATCTCTGCAGGCAGCCATTGATGAATTATTATTTCGTTGTTATTCTCCTTGTTTCAGAGCCCTGTAAGAACCAACTTGACATTGGAGTGGACGATTTTTATTTTCAGCTTAATTCTTTTTGATTTTCACAAGTTCCCCAAATGCAATGAAAGCACTTTTCGTCTTTTGTATTCTTATTTTGATATATCTATCTGCACGTATATCCGTACTTTGTTTATATTTGCTTCCAGGGTATATAAATGACACATCTTGTAGAAGTATGGCTATGATTGTCAAGGTTGTATTTATTCTCATAATATTTGTGCTTTTTTTCATAGCTTACTGTAGATGAAGGCCTTCTGACTCACGGAGAAATCTCTTTGAAACGTCACACTCCAAGGCCGACTAAATAGCAGAACTTGCACGTGTCAACTATCAGTGCAACTATACTATAATATCCGAAAACAAAGACGGATATGTAGTTGGCTTCAGGGCAGGATTCTGTTAAATGATCACTATTAAAAGTATTTTGCATGGTGAATTTATTGTATTTCTCTGTATGGAGATGGATTGATTTAAAACCTTGGCTTCAAAGGTATTTGCCCGTGTCAGAAGGCCTATATCTAAAGTAGGCTGTAGTTTTTTTCTATGTACTCTCAACCCCCAATTTATGTGACCTCTCATCAATTATTCTTATTTCATTTTTCATCTGATGAAAGCGATGGGACAGTGGAATCAGTCCAACAGCAACGCCCAGATCAGCACGTTCTTTTGTCAGAGTCTATTTATATGATCAAGGAAATTCAGTTCTGTTATGTTCAGCTAAGTGTCGATTACACTGCATTCTGAGATCATGATGACAGTGTTGAGTGCTGTCTCCGCGTCGAAAGTATGTGTAATGTATCTAAAACTATCACATTCCGACAGATTGTTGTCAGTCGATCTCTTGATGTTGTCTTCCTCATGCCCGTTTACCGTCCATATTTCCACCCAGCATGATTTTCAGCATTTTGCCACTCCTCTTTATTTGTCCAAAATATTTTATTTATCTAATTTGAATTTCTTTAATTAATTCTCTTCCTATTGCCAATATCCTCATGGCGTCACTATTTGTTCACTTATCCTTTGGTGAGATGCGGCCCATTCGCCTATATATCCACATTTCAAAGGCCTCTACTTTATCCATCAGGTTCATCCATGTTTCCGCACCATAGAGCAAAAACGAATATATATTACACATAACAACTCATTTTCAGTGCATTTGTCTAGATGTCAATATACGAGGCGTGTTCATATGAAACTGGATCAAACTGCAACAAGTGAACATACATACGATGCACATGATAACGCCACGTCTGGTGTAAACAGCACATACCAACCGTCAAGTTTGCAAAATTTCAATATCCTCCGACTCATAGTTTATTCAGCAGGCCCTTGAAAACATTGCGGGTGTGATACGGAATCCACCCAGAGTTGATCAGCAAGCGATAAAAAAAAAGAACGTGAGTTAACGAACAATCTTGCGAGGCCAGGTCAGGCGCATATTGTTGCGTTAACTCACGTCCTTTTTTAAGCATCGTTGTCCAGTTCTTCACTGTTGTCTTCGACACACTTTTGTCACCACACACTGCCTGCATTCTGCTATGAATGTCAACTGGTCGACATCCTTCACCTATTAGAAACCGAATCACTGCTAGTTGATCAGCTCTGGACGGATTCCGTATAACACCCCCGATGTTTTCAACGGTCTGCTGAGAAAACTATGAGTTTGCGGATAATTAAATTGTGCAAACGTGACGGTTGGTATGTCCTGTTTACACCAGAAGTAACGTCATCATCGTATGAATGTTCACTTGTTGAAGTTTGGTTCGGTTTCATTTGAACACACCTCGTATTTGTCATGTTGTTAAATGTTTTTTAAGACATTCTTATTCTCTTCTTCGCCTTCATCTTACATCTACCATCATTTGTTATGATCTATCCAAGGTATAAGACACTGCTTACTTGTCCCATCATCTCTCCATTTACTATGATGTTCACTCTCCCCATGTACTATGATGTTCACTCTCCCCATGTACTATGACGTTAACTCTCCCCATGTACTATGACGTTCACTCTCCCCATGTACTATGATGTTCACTCTCCCCATGTACTATTACGTTCACTCTCCCCATGTACTATGACGTTCACTCTCCCCATGTACTATGACGTTCACCCTCCCCATGTACTATGACGTTCACCCTCCCCATGTACTATGACGTTGACTCTCCCCATGTACTATGACGTTGACTCTCCCCATGTACTATGACGTTCACTCTCCCCATGTACTATGACGTTGACTCTCCCCATGTACTATGACGTTCACTCTCCCCATGTACTATGACGTTGACTCTCCCCATGTACTATGACGTTGACTCTCCCCATGTACTATGACGTTCACCCTCCCCATGTACTATGACGTTGACCCTCCCCATGTACTATGACGTTGACTCTCCCCATGTACTATGACGTTGACTCTCCCCATGTACTATGACGTTCACCCTCCCCATGTACTATGACGTTGACTCTCCCCATGTACTATGACGTTGACTCTCCCCATGTACTATGACGTTCACTCTCCCCATGTACTATGACGTTCACTCTCCCCATGTACTATGACGTTGACTCTCCCCATGTACTATGATGTTCACTCTCCCCATGTACTATGACGTTGACTCTCCCCATGTTCTATGACGTTGACTCTCCCCATGTACTATGACGTTGACTCTCCCCATGTACTATGACGTTGACTCTCCCCATGTACTATGACGTTCACTCTCCCCATGTACTTTGCTTACTATTAGAGTTCTCTCAAAGTGAATGTCAAGACCGTAATCACTGCGCCTGTCCCTCTCTGCAAGTTCCTACAACTCCTGATCCCTTTCAGCCAACAACACAGTACCACCATCATAACGTATATTGTTATCAATCCCACCATCATAACGTATATTGTTATCAATCCCACCATCATAACGTATACTGTTATCAATCCTACCGTTGATATTTAGTCCTGGCATCCCCCTTCCTCGATCTGTCTGAAAATGTCCCCTGTGTAGATGTCCAAAATGCAAGATGATAACACACTACCTTGTTTCACACCTCTTTTTTTTATATTAATATCTACTGCGTAATTCTTTCATGCATTGTATTGTTGCCACATGTTTTCAATATTTATTACTAATTAGTATAAAGTCTTTTCTATCTAGGCCAATTAGTCAATTAGTTTGACAATGTAGGACTCTGTCAAATGTCTTATTGTAGTCTATAAAACACGTGTAGATACTATGTAGAACTTCTATAGACTTTTCCGCTAACATTCTCATTCAAACTATTGCTTCATGTGTTCCAATGCTCTGTGGACACCGAATAGCTCTTCACTTATATCACTTTCATTTTTTATTAGTTGTCTCTTGTATAATTCTGATGAGTATCTTTGTCATGTGACTCACCAAGGTGATTGTTATGTTGTTTGAACGATCCACTTCCCCAGTTTTTGTTAGCCAATGTAACAAAGACAGACGTCTTTAAGTCATTGGACACATATTTGTATAATACTCGTACATGTCATGTGGTGAGACAGCTCTGTAATATTGTCAACGTCAAAGTCGTCCAAGGTTTCTATCAATCCCCTTGTAATGTCGTCTAGACCAGCAGCTTTCTCTTGTTTCATTATTTGTATTGCTTTCTTTACTTTTGATTTAACGATTTGTGGCCCTTTGTTATTTTGTACTTGTGACATGCTGTCTCTGTTGTGGTAAAACAGTTCACTTGCATATTGTGCCCATCTCTGTTGTGGTAAAACAGTTCACTTGCATATTGTGTCCATCTCTGTTGTGGTAAAACACTTCACTTCCATATTGTGCCCATCTCTGTTGTGGTAAAACACTTCACTTCCATATTGTGCCCATCTCTGTTGTGGTAAAACAGTTCACTTGCATATTGTGCCCATCTCTGTTGTAAAACAGTTCACTTGCATATTGTGCCCATCTCTGTTGTAAAACAGTTCACCTGCATATTGTGCCTATCTCTGTGGTAAAACAGTTCACTTGCATATTGTGTCCATCTCTGTTGTAAAACAGTTCACCTGCATATTGTGCCCATCTCTGTTGTAAAACAGTTCACTTGCATATTGTGCCCATCTCTGTTGTAAAACAGTTCACCTGCATATTGTGCCTATCTCTGTGGTAAAACAGTTCACTTGCATATTGTGCCCATCTCTGTTGTAAAACAGTTCACTTGCATATTGTGCCCATCTCTGTTGTAAAACAGTTCACCTGCATATTGTGCCTATCTCTGTGGTAAAACAGTTCACTTGCATATTGTGTCCATCTCTGTTGTGGTAAAACACTTCACTTCCATATTGTGCCCATCTCTGTTGTGGTAAAACAGTTCACTTGCATATTGTGCCCATCTCTGTTGTGGTAAAACACTTCACTTCCATATTGTGCCCATCTCTGTTGTGGTAAAACAGTTCACTTGCATATTGTGCCCATCTCTGTTGTAAAACAGTTCACCTGCATATTGTGCCTATCTCTGTGGTAAAACAGTTCACTTGCATATTGTGTCCATCTCTGTTGTGGTAAAACACTTCACTTCCATATTGTGCCCATCTCTGTTGTGGTAAAACAGTTCACTTCCATATTGTGCCCATCTCTGTTGTGGTAAAACAGTTCACTTGCATATTGTGCCCATCTCTGTTGTAAAACAGTTCACCTGCATATTGTGCCCATTTCTGTGACATTTTTGACTAGTGAAACACAATTTTTCCTATGTCCATTATTGATGCAGCCTCCACCTGTTACGTGTTATTTTCTGCTTCGACATGTTTCCTATTTCTTCCTGCATATTTTCTGCTTCGACATGTTTCCTATTTCTTCCTGCATATTTTCTGCTTCGACATGTTTCCTATTTCTTCCTGCATATTCTTGCTTTAGTTATTATTTTCCATTCCATTTATTTCCCTGCATTTTTGGTCCATCCATTCACCTTTTGCCAGCCTACAAATCCTACGCATATTTTTATCTATTTGTGCATAGTGTAGGATGTTCTTTGTTGTCTTCTTTCTATATGCTATTTTTAATTAGTTTTGTCATTCAGTCCTGACGTTTCCTGAACAATTTTACTGGTAAGTTTGTATTTGCTGGTTGTAAACTGGGTTTTTGGTCAATCTCATTTTGTGTTTATTTTTTCTTGAGGGTTTCTTGACTGTACTGCTGTATGTATTGTCATTGTTGAATGCCCACAATGAGTAGGTTTCTCTTTTGTGTGCCCTGAACAGAACGTCAAGTGGCGGGTTGCAGTAGTTATCCTCACACGGTCCTCCAGGCGGTTGTGCTATGCTTGACTTTATCTGCGTGTCACTCACTACTACAGGGATCACGTTGATCCCTCGCTCATGTAGCTAGGCTGCCATGAAAACAGCCCGTTTCCAGGGAGGGCTAATAGGAAGCCGAAGTGAGGGTATTGGCCAGTATGTTTGACCTGACCCTGACTAACATGTATGATCAGTATATTGTGCCTGGCCAGACGTTAGTCCCAGTTTTTTGTCATTAAACATTCATATTTATTTTTAACATCAACAACGTATTCCTGCATTTTGCTCCATACATTCACCTTTTGCCAGACTGCGCATCTTGCACGTGTCTTTATCTAATCGTGAATAGTATAGGCTGTAACTAGCTTATTTCTTTCTACCATTTAATTAGTAGTTCTTCTGTCAAATGTTTGACTTTCCTTCATTCTTTATAAACTTACATCAAACATGTGTCTATCTTTCACCCTTTATAACATTCCATCAAACGTTTGACTATCCTTCGTCCTTTATAACATTCCATCAAACGTTTGACTATCCTTCACCCTTTATATCATTCCATCAAACGTTTGGCAATCCTTCACCCTTTATAACATTCCATCAAATGATTGGTTTCCCTTCACCCTTTATATCATTCCAAACGTTTGACTATCCTTCACCCTTTATAACATTCAATCAAACATGTGTCTATCCTTCGTCCTTTATAACATTCCATCAAACGTTTGGCAATCCTTCACCCTTTATAACATTCCATCAAATGATTGGTTATCCTTCACCCTTTATAACATTCCATCAAACGTTTGGCTATCCTTCGTCCTTTATAACATTCCATGAAACGTTTGACTATCCTTCACCCTTTATAACATTCCATCAAATGATTGGCTATCCTTCACAATATGTAACATTCAGCCTTGTCTGTTGCAACCATTCACATTTTGTAACCATTTGTCCATTTGTCATAACAATGCACCTTATGTAACCTCTTGTCCTAGTTGCTCTAACCCTTGACCCTATGTAACCTCTTGTCCTAGTTGCTCTAACTCTTGACCCTATGTAACCTCTTGTCCTAGTTGTTGTAACTATTGACCCTATGTAACCTCTTGTCCTAGTTGTTGTAACCCTTGACCCTATGTAACCTCTTGTCCTAGTTGTTGTAACCCTTGACCCTGTGTAACCTCTTATCCTAGTTGTTGTAACCCTTGACGCTATGTAACCTCTTGTCCTAGTTGTTGTAACTCTTGACCCTATGTAACCTCTTGTCTTAGTTGTTGTAACACTTGACCCTATGTAACCTCTTGTCCTAGTTGTTGTAACCCTTGACCCTGTGTAACCTCTTATCCTAGTTGTTGTAACCCTTGACGCTATGTAACCTCTTGTCCTAGTTGTTGTAACTCTTGACCCTATGTAACCTCTTGTCTTAGTTGTTGTAACACTTGACCCTATGTAACCTCTTGTCCTAGTTGTTGTAACCCTTGACCCTGTGTAACCTCTTATCCTAGTTGTTGTAACCCTTGACCCTATGTAACCTCTTGTCCTAGTTGCTGTAACCCTTCACCCTATGTGACATGTTGTCCTATATCTGGCTGCTTTCTCCCGTATTAGCCTTCAGCCTTAATCTGGCACTGTGTTAAGTGCTATAACTATTCGCAGTCTCAATCGAATGTCTTTGAGCCCTTCATTACAAGGGCAACGACCTGACAAGTGCAATAGTCTTTCTATCATTCCCTACCCCTCCCGCCACTGGGCCGACTAGCGGTCAGTGTTCGAACGAATCAATAACTCACATTACCACGTGGCCATTTCAAATGTATCACCCATACTATTTGGGAAGATTTGAACTAAAGCGTGAGTGAGAGATGAGACACGACAGTGTTAGCGAGGGTGAGGAGTAAGATAATGTGATCAAGAAATGGAGAAGCGGGTTTTAGCATTGTTCCTACTCATCAGACGATGACACATTTCATTGTCTTGGTCAGCGACTCTCAATCTGTGGTGGTACATGTACCCATAGTGGTACGTTACACTGTTACAAGTCCAGGTTAGATATTAGGAAATATTTTTTTAGTCAGAGAGTGGTGTCTGCTTGGAATGCATTGCCAGGGGAGGTAGTGGAGGCAGGGACAGTTAATGCATTTAAGAATAAACTGGGTGCGCATAGCTTTTAGAGCAAGGTGATGTAAATGTAACTGGTTGTATACAGACTCTGCAGGGTCTTCTAAACCAGTATAAAGACGTTAAGTTAAGTTAAGTTAAGTGGTACGCAGAGATGTAACAACACAATTACAGGGATACCCAGTGCATTACGAGCCAGTCATTCTACCTCGTACCGATGTTGAGATACCTTAGAGTGCTTCTTCCAACTAAGAAAAGACTTCTTCGATCGTTCTCAAACTCCCACTACCAAGCCCTGAACGTTCTCTCACTCCCACTACCAAGCCCTGAACGTTCTCTCACTCCCACTACCAAGCCATGAACGTTCTCTCACTCCCACTACCAAGCCCTGAACGTTCTCTCACTCCCACTACCAAGCCCTGAACGTTCTCTCACTCCCACTACCAAGCCCTGAACGTTCTCTCACTCCCACTACCAAGCCTTGAACGTTCTCTCACTCCCACTACCAAGTCCTGAACGTTCTCTCACTCCCACTACCAAGCCTTGAACGTTCTCTCACTCCCACTACCAAGCCATGAACGTTCTCTCACTCCCACTACCAAGCCCTGAACGTTCTCTAACTCCCACTACCAAGCCCTGAACGTTCTCTCACTCCCACTACCAAGCCCTGAACGTTCTCTCACTCCCACTACCAAGCCCTGATCGTTCTCAAACTCCCACTACCAAGCTCTGAAAAGGGATTTGTAAGTTGCAGGATATTGTCCGGTTAACGGGGTTCGCTGTGTCGTAGTTTACAGGTTGACTGCAATATTTGCAAATTTCGGTCCGACACATCCGACTCCAGCATTCCATTGTTGGGGACCAGGTTAAGTGGAGAAGGGTCTTGGTAGGTCTGGTTCGCTGGGCCGTTGCAGCTCATGCACTGCTCAGCATCTTGAGGAAATTGATATATAATGAGGATACATCCGAGTTTAGAATTTGAATGATATGAGGAAAAACAAGGGTTTCGTTTTTGAGAGATACGAGGATAAATAAGAGTTTAGTATTGGAGAGATACGATGATAAATACGGGTTTAGTTTTTGAGAGATGCGACGATAAATAAGGGCTTAGTTTTTGAGAGACACGAGGATAAATATGGGTTTAGTATTGGATATAGGATAAATAATGGTTTAGAATTGAAGCGATATGAAGATAAAAACGGGTTTAGTATTGGAGAGATACGAGGATAAATACGAGTTTAGTATTGGAGAGATGTGAGGACAAATAAGAGTTTAGAAGTGGGTATATATATATATATATATTTATATCTGAGAAGTAAAGGAACACGTGATGATGGAGAGAACACGAAAGGAGCAGAGAGAGATAAACACATAGAACGTTACCAGTTATTAAGAGAAACTGGACTAGGAAAATGGAGTGACGTCATGTGGAAGACATGACTGGTACTTCAGGCTGAGAAAACACACAGACATGATCGGTTCACATGATCGGGCGATGGGACCTGGTCTCAGCGATGACCTTCTGACCTCTTCGAACGAGCAATAGGAACTTAACATCAGTATAGTTTCTAGGTTAGTCTCAGCAATACAATAACATTGTAATTTGTTAGTGGCTATGTGTGTGTGTGTGTGTCGGGAGGTGGGGTGGAGGGGGCGCCCATGTTTGACAAGAAGTTATTGAGTTGAGTGAGGCAGAGGTTAGGTGAAGGAGAGAGAGAGATAGAGGGAGTGAAACAGAGAGAGATATAGACTGCCAAGAGATAGATACGAGTTAGATAGACAAGACAAAAGAAGACAAGACTAGACATGACAGGACTGGATTGAGTTGGATAGATGGATAGATAGATAGATAGATAGTAAAGTACAGTAAGGTAAAGTAACCAGATGTTAGCGATCTCACATTTCAAAGGTTCGGCAATATGAGGGCGGTAGCCATCTCCTCTCCCTCGCCGCTTTTACTTCCCGGACTGAACCGGTACCCATTTAAGGCTGGGTCGACCCGGGAGCCATTGCGGTCTGAAAAAAACATTACCGCCTCAACTGGGGAATGAACCCAGGACCACTCAGACGCGAAGCCAGCACGCTAATCACTGCGCTACGCGGCTCCCAGATAGATAAGATAGACATAAAAAGAGAGAGAGGGCAGAGAGAGATTATGGCAGTATGACGTCGCTATTGTGTTAGACAAAAAAAATGCAATAAATAAATATGGAGACTGTATATTAAAACATAATGATCGATTACTCTGGTCGACTTTGCACATGATAATGATGAATGGGCGGGGAAAATATCCATGTATATTGCTACTGTGGGTGAGATTGAGAAAGGGAGGGAGAAAGAGAAAGATATAGCTGAGTGATTCGTTGGCACAAAGGCGCTGCTGCTGTGGTGGTGGTTGTTTCGAATGCCAACAATGAGTAGGTTTACTCTTTTGCTCGCCCTAAAAAGGACGTTAAGTGGCGGGTTGCAGTAGCTTTCCATACATCCCGAGCGTGCTGATGAAGGTGGACCGCCTCTCGAGGCGGTTGTGCGATGCTTAACCCCATCTGCGTGTCGCTCACTACTACAGGAACCACGTCGATTTCTCACCCCTTTAGCCATGCTGCCATGACAACAGCCCGTTTCCAAGGAGGGCTACTAGGAAGCCGAATTGAGAGTCTTGGTCAGTATGTTTTGCGTGACCCTGACTAACATGCGTGACCCTGACTAACATGCGTGACCCTGACTAACATGCGTGACCCTGACTAACATGCGTGACCCTGACTAACATGCGTGACCCTGACTAACATGCGTGACCCTGACTAACATGCGTGACCCTGACTAACATGCGTGACCCTGACTAACATGTCTGACCCTGACTAACATGTCTGACCCTGACTAACATGTCTGACCCTGACTAACATGTCTGACCCTCACTAACATGTCTGACCCTGACTAACATGTCTGACCCTGACTTACATGTCTGACCCTGACTAACATGTCTGACCCTGACTAACATGTCTGACCCTGACTAACATGTCTGACCCTGACTAACATATCAGACCCTGACTAACATGTCTGACCCTGACTAACATGTCTGACCCTGACTAACATGTCTGACCCTGACTAACATGCGTGACCCTGACTAACATGCCTGACTCTGACTAACATGTCTGACTCTGGCTAACATGTATGACCCTGACTAACATGTCTGACCCTGACTAACATGTCTGACTCTGACTAACATGTCTGACTCTGGCTAACATGTATGACCCTTACTAACACGTCTGACTCTGACTAACATGTCTGACCCTGACTAACATGTCTGACCCTGACTAACATGTCTGACCCTGACTAACATGTCTGACCCTGACTAGCTAGCGTGATCCTGATTAACATGTCTGACCCTGACTAACATGTCTGACCCTGACTAACATGTCTGACCCTGACTTACATGTCTGACCCTGACTAACATGTCTGACCCTGACTAACATGTCTGACAATGACTAACATGTCTGACCCTGACTAACATGTCTGACCCTGACTAACATGTCTGACCGTGACTTACATGTCTGACCCTGACTAACATGCGTGATCCTGACTAACATGTCTGACCCTGACTAACATGTCTGACTCTGGCTAACATGTATGACCCTTACTAACACGTCTGACTCTGACTAACATGCCTGACCCTGACTAACATGTCTGACCCTGACTAACATGTCTGACCCTGACTAACATGTCTGACCCTGACTAGCTAGCGTGATCCTGATTAACATGTCTGACCCTGACTAACATGTCTGACCCTGACTAACATGTCTGACCCTGACTTACATGTCTGACCCTGACTAACATGTCTGACCCTGACTAACATGTCTGACCCTGACTAACATGTCTGACCCTGACTAACATGTCTGACCATGACTAACATGTCTGACCCTGACTAACAGTCTGACCCTGACTAACATGCGTGACCCTGACTAACATGCATGACCCTGACTAACATGCGTGACCATGACTAACATGCGTGACCCTGACTAACATGTCTGACCCTGACTAACATGTCTGACCCTGACTAACATGCGTGACCCTGACTAACATGTCTGACCCTGACTAACATGTCTGACCCTGGCTAACATGCGTGACCCTGACTAACATGTCTGACTTGACTAACATGTCTGACCCTGACTAACATGCGTGACCCTGACTAACATGTCTGACCCTGACTAACATCTCTGACCCTGACTAACATGTCTGACCCTGACTAACCTATCTTTTCTGCTGGGTTGACTGGATAACGGTAATGGAATCCCGCATATTTGCCGCGAGAGGCGAGCACTCTATCAATCTGCTACCCCGAAGATCCTTGTAATATTTCCAAGTAAAAGTCTGAAACCCTTTCACAAAGGAACGCGCACTCTCAGCGCGCCTCTCTAGTTTGCTAGACGTCTGTCAAAGGGTGGTCTACCGGGGTCTTTGTGTAGGACAAGGACAAGAATAGCACCACTGCCTCACAGAGAGCATGTCGTAAGAGGCGACTAACTGTGTGATATGGTATAACACCGGCCATGGTTAGGTTGGTTTGTTTAGAGCAGTATAGATGGCGCCTAACTGGCTGCGGGTCAACTTTGCTCTAATCTATTAAGATGAACTCGCACATTGGTTAACCGCACTCCGTAAGCGATTGTTCCAACGCAGCGGTGTATTAAGCTGCTCGTGCCTAACACGCAACGCAGGAAATCTTTCTCCCGGCTACATCCAGTTCATACCAGGGGTTAGGATATGCACAGGGGCATAACGATGCAGTCTATCTTTGAAAGAGGGGAAAGTAATGAAATTACGAGAGAAAATATTATATTGTGTGTCCCTTAGAGAGAGAGAGAGAGAGAGAGAGAATAGAGAGAGAAAGAGAGTGTGAGAGAGATAGAGTGAGAGAGAGTGAGAAAGATAAAGAGAGAGAGCGTGAGAGAGATAAAGAGAGAGAGAGTGAGTGAGAGAGTGTGAGAAAGAGTGTGAAAGATAGAGAGAGATTGAGAGAGAAAGAAAGAGACAGAATGAGAGACAGATAGAGAGTGAGAGAGAGAGAATGTGAGAGAGATATAAAGAGAGAGAGGGAAAGAGCGAGTGTGTGTGAGAGAGAGAGAAAGAGAATAGTGGGGGTGTGTGAGAGACAGATAGAGAGTGAGAGTGTGTGAGAGAGAAAGAGAGGGTGTGAGTGTGTGAGAGATACAGATAGAGAGAGAAGAGAGAGAGAGTGTGTAAGAGAGAAAAAGAGAGAGTGTGAGTGTGTGAGAGAGACAGATAGAGAGATAATAGAGCGAGTGTGTGAGAAAGAGAGTGAGAGGGAGATAGATACTCGATAAGGGAAATTGTGCGAGTAAATACGACGATCTAAAATGTTAGGCGCCAATGCAAAGTCACTAGGCTCCATGGCGACCGGAATCTGTGGTGCCCAGGCTCAGACTTTATACATAACAACCAACCCGCTCATATTAATGTGATGCACTTACGCTGGATGTGACTCGGGCTCGTCCAACGTCAAGATGAGGCCACAGTTCCTGTTTACACTCTGATGCACATCTTCAGCTAAGTCGTAAACAACCCTGGGACAGACATGTCGAGGTGACAGACGACAAAAAGAAGGATTATTATTCTAAATTAGGGTCTGGACATTCTCAACCTGTGGACTTTGTTTATTAAACATCAGCCTGCACGAATGTGCCCAGTACATTTTGGTAAACATAGTTACTCTCACATCTAAATAATCGCTTAGAGAGCGGTGTAGGTTACAGGGTCGGTCGATGTCTACCATGCCACTCCTGGTATTTCAAGCGAATATACATCAATTGTTTTAATAAATTTTAGCTGAAATTGTGTGTATACTTACTTACTTGAAAGACTGGTATTCAAGTAGGCAGGTTGTTAATGTCTGTTGCCAGGTAGCCGAAGGCTATCCGTGGTAGGTAATTTTAAACTTCCTGCGGTTTACTAGGCTTTGGGGAAAGTCCCGGTTTGACTTGAACGCCCTTCGAAAAAACATATGTTTGTGGATGGGCATTTGATGTTTCCTTGTCATTGTCTTTTTCTTGATCACAATCATCGTTAGCAATCAAATAACATAGGGGGTGTTTAGCCTAGTCGACAACTGGCTTGCTAGACTGAGATTACAACTTGCCAGAGCTCGAATTTACAGGTGAACAGAAACAAATCCGGACCGTGGTTCGTGCCTGGTACTACCGTTCATCCAGTCGACCCAGTTGTAAATGGGTGCCTGACATACGAGTTGGGGAAGGTGAAAACAGAACGGAAGGGAACTGACACCCCACCTGACATAGGCTACGGCTTAGTACATGAGGAGTTATCTTCCTCCCCGACGGCAATTCGGGGACTGGCCATGGAACTGGCCTTCACCTTTGCATTTTCCCATCCTAAACTTGGCTTCTTTTGGTGCCACACTGTTATCCCTTATCTGTGTTGAAGAGGGTCATGCTGTCACTGAACCTCTGGTGGATTCCGCAGACACGGAGATCGTGTACCACTGTTTGTCTGGTACACAGACACATGATGTGTGTGTATTCTATTTCTGTCTTACACAACGATCTGTGTCAATAATAGATCAACACAAACGCTCCATCAGTATAGATTCCTGGGCTTAATAACTGTTGTTCGTGTATGTATTACAGAGAAAGATATTATATATGACAGTAACAACTCGAGCAGGCTTGATCCAGATAACACAAACACGGATATGCATTTGTATTCTCACGCATCAATACAGACAGCTATTGGCTTTTCTTCTACAGTAATCTCGAATATCAATCAATCAAAACATTGTTAGCTCCAAGAAGCACACGTCGTTCAATAGAGGTAAAGATTGGTTCCATAGTACTTGCACTTCTGTTAGGGAGTAAAGTTGTTAGAGACTGTCGGGGAGTAAAGTTGTTAGAGACTGTCGGGGAGTGAAGTTGTTAGAGACTGTCGGGGAGTGAAGTTGTTAGAGACTGAGTTGTTAGAGACTGTCGGGGAGTGAAGTTGTTAGAGACTGTCGGGGAGTGAAGTTGTTAGAGACTGTCGGAGAGTGAAGTTGTTAGAGACTGTCGGGGAGTGAAGTTGTTAGAGACTGTCGGGGAGTGAAGTTGTTAGAGACTGTCGGGGAGTGAAGTTGTTAGAGACTGAGTTGTTAGAGACTGTCGGAGAGTGAAGTTGTTAGAGACTGTCGGGGAGTGAAGTTGTTAGAGACTGTCGGGGAGTGAAGTTGTTAGAGACTGTCGGAGAATGAAGTTGTTTGAGACTGAGTTGTTAGAGACTGTCAGGGAGTGAAGTTGTTAGAGACTGTCGGGGAGTGAAGTTGTTAGAGACTGTCGGGGAGTGAAGTTGTTAGAGACTGTCGGAGAGTGAAGTTGTTAGAGACTGTTGGGGAGCAAAGTTGTTAGAGACTGTCGGGGAGTGAAGTTGTTAGAGACTGTCGGGGAGTGAAGTTGTTAGAGACTGTCGGAAAGTCAAGTTGTTAGAGACTGTCGGGGAGTGAAGTTGTTAGAGACTGTCGGGGAGTGAAGTTGTTAGAGACTGTCGGGGAGTAAAGTTGTTAGAGACTGTCGGGGAGTGAAGTTGTTAGAGACTGTCGGGGAGTGAAGTTGTTAGAGACTGTCGGAGAGTGAAGTTGTTAGAGACTGTCGGGGAGTGAAGTTGTTAGAGACTGTCGGGGAGTGAAGTTGTTAGAGACTGTCGGGGAGTGAAGTTGTTAGAGACTGTCGGGGAGTGAAGTTGTTAGAGACTGTCGGAGAGTGAAGTTGTTAGAGACTGTCGGGGAGTGAAGTTGTTAGAGACTGTCGGGGAGTGAAGTTGTTAGAGACTGTCGGGGAGTGAAGTTGTTAGAGACTGTCGGGGAGTGAAGTTGTTAGAGACTGTCGGGGAGTGAAGTTGTTAGAGACTGAGTTGTTAGAGACTGTCGGGGAGTGAAGTTGTTAGAGACTGTCGGGGAGTGAAGTTGTTAGAGACTGTCGGAGAGTGAAGTTGTTAGAGACTGTCGGGGAGTGAAGTTGTTAGAGACTGTCGGTGAGTGAAGTTGTTAGAGACTGTCGGGGAGTGAAGTTGTTAGAGACTGTCGGGGAGTGAAGTTGTTAGAGACTGAGTTGTTAGAGACTGTCGGAGAGTGAAGTTGTTAGAGACTGTCGGGGAGTGAAGTTGTTAGAGACTGTCGGGGAGTGAAGTTGTTAGAGACTGTCGGAGAATGAAGTTGTTTGAGACTGAGTTGTTAGAGACTGTCAGGGAGTGAAGTTGTTAGAGACTGTCGGGGAGTGAAGTTGTTAGAGACTGTCGGGGAGTGAAGTTGTTAGAGACTGTCGGAGAGTGAAGTTGTTAGAGACTGTTGGGGAGCAAAGTTGTTAGAGACTGTCGGGGAGTGAAGTTGTTAGAGACTGTCGGGGAGTGAAGTTGTTAGAGACTGTCGGAAAGTCAAGTTGTTAGAGACTGTCGGGGAGTGAAGTTGTTAGAGACTGTCGGGGAGTGAAGTTGTTAGAGACTGTCGGGGAGTAAAGTTGTTAGAGACTGTCGGGGAGTGAAGTTGTTAGAGACTGTCGGGGAGTGAAGTTGTTAGAGACTGTCGGAGAGTGAAGTTGTTAGAGACTGTCGGGGAGTGAAGTTGTTAGAGACTGTCGGGGAGTGAAGTTGTTAGAGACTGTCGGGGAGTGAAGTTGTTAGAGACTGTCGGGGAGTGAAGTTGTTAGAGACTGTCGGAGAGTGAAGTTGTTAGAGACTGTCGGGGAGTGAAGTTGTTAGAGACTGTCGGGGAGTGAAGTTGTTAGAGACTGTCGGGGAGTGAAGTTGTTAGAGACTGTCGGGGAGTGAAGTTGTTAGAGACTGTCGGGGAGTGAAGTTGTTAGAGACTGTCGGAGAATGAAGTTTTTAGAGACTGAGTTGTTTGAGACTGTCGGGGAGTGACGTTATTATAGACTTGAGTATACTAACCCAGAGCTTGAATGAGGAAGAGTGACATAGTCTCTTACTTCGTTGCCTCTTACTTCTCTAGTCGTATGCTAGGTAGCCATTTACATTTGGTCGACTGGAGAGTGACGGTTGTGGGAACTGAACCCCATACCTTAACCTCGAAAAGCGAGTGCTCTTCTACTACACTAACCAGACGCCGCAGTACTGCTCTAAGCCATCCGCATCAGATTTCTCTCCCTCTCTCTCTCGCTCCCTCTTTTCAATACATTACTATCACACACTACAGCGTGAGCTAACGTCCCCTTAATTATCGTCTACTCCAGTCCGCAATGCACATGATGATGGTGACAATGTATTCTACACTTGAATCTCCCCCTTCTGTGTCCAACCCTCCACTACCAGAAATTACAAAGTTATGAATCAAGCAGCATCCGGGCTCTCAACCTATAGCCTAATGTTATTTATGGTATATGTAGGCGTTTGTTAGTTAAGTATCATACGTGGTTAATTTATCTGGTCTTGGGGGAAGAAGCATTTCTAGAAACCACCTCCTTAACATCGTTGCGCATCTGTCACTCAAATAGAAGATGATTAACGGTTTCGTAGGGGTCTGTACACAGCTGGCACCCTGAAGTGTGTTGTGGTTGGAATCTGTTCTTGTGTTCGTTAAATGGGATGCACTTGGTTCTTAGGCGAACAGAATTCTGCTCTGGTTCATCCTTGCGAGTTGATTGATGTTTTTATTTGGGGTTGCCAAATGTATGTAGACCTCTCTCCCTGTGTTTTCAATGGCTTACCTGTTCAGCCGAGTTTAACTGTGTGCTGTTCTTATGGGTTGTCTGGCTGCTGGTTGAGTTGTTGATGTGTATGGCTATTTCTACCTTGCTGCTTTCCTTGCTATTCTGCCATGTGATTATTGGGTGTCCAGTACTAAACTGTATTGACGACATGTGTGGTGAAGCGATAGAGCGACCAAATGATACAGTGTGGAGGGAGACCAATCATTGGATATGTCCATCGACATGGTATATGATACTGACGATGTACTGTACGTTCATATCGCATTCTCTCTCTTTCTCTATCTATCTTATCCATCCATCCATCTCTCTCTGTCTGTCTGTCAGCCTGTCTGTCTGCCTGTCAATCAATGAATCTATCTATTTACCTACATATCTATTTACCTACCTAACTATCTGCCTGTTTGCCTGTCTATCCACTCACCTACTCATCCATCCATCCAGGTTGTTTTTAAGGCAGCCTGGCTGACGAGATGTGGATCGACGTGATTCCCGTAGTAGTGAGCGCCACGTAGATGAAGCCAAGCATAGCACAACCACCTGGAGGACCGCGCCCACTTTAATCAGAATGCTCGGGATGTGAGAAAAGCTACTACAACCCGCCACGTAACGTCCTATTCAGTGCGCACAAAAGAGTAAACTTACTCATTGTGTGCATTAAACACAACATCAACAACTCTCTCTCTCTCTGTATCTATTTACCTATCTTATACAATCCAATGCAATCTAAATCTAAATATAGTTGTCTGTCTGTCTATCTTTCTCTTTCTGCCCATCAGCATGTACAGGGGAAGTTAACATCCAACGTTCTGCAGATTCACGACCACCTACGCAAGTAGACATGCCACATAATGATGATATACCCTCACATCTTCTCCTCTGTCCAACAATCAGCTATCAGAAACTACAAGCAGAGATAACGTTCCACCAATCTCCCAAATCTAAATGTCTGGCTTGTTTGCCATTTCCTCCCAGCCTTCGATTTGGGGCGTGCTAGCGAGTGATGTCCGACGTATTGATCTGTTCGACCCCGATGACCAAGACAAACAGACGGTCAAGACCCACGAGGATTCCTCTACGCACTATCATACTGCTGTCTTCTTACTATCGTGTCTCCTGCTAGCTCCATACGAAGCATAGAACTGCAGCTGTCTCCCCTACACGGGGCTTGTGATAAACCACTTTACCGAGGCTCTAGTAGAGTTGATTCTATCGAGAAGACTCGCATTCCATTAGTATACAGCCAGGATAGCCCTGATATACCTTCCCCGGTAGGTCTTAGAATTTATGAAAATCTACAACAGTCTGCTACCAGATATACTATTCATAAAGAGAGAACCCGAACCTAATAAAAACTCACCCCAAACCTCCCGAACCCAACACAACTCACCACATAACTACAGGACCCAACAAAACTCATCACATACCTCCCGAACCCAATAAAACTCACCACATAACTCCAGGACCCAACAAAACTCATCACATAACTCCAGGACCCAACAAAACTCACCACATAACTCCAGGACCCAACAAAACTCACAACATACCTCCCTAACCCAATAAAACTCACCACATAACTCCAGAACCCAATAAAACTCACCACATACCTCCAGGACCCAACAAAACTCACCACATAACTCCAGGACCCAACAAAACTCACCACATAACTCCAGAACCCAATAAAACTCACCACATACCTCCAGGACCCAACAAAACTCACCACATAACTCCAGGACCCAATAAAACTCACCACATACCTCCCGGACCCAACAAAACTCACCACATAACTCCAGGACCCAATAAAACTCACCACATACCTCCCGAACCCAATACAACTCACCACATACCTCCCGAACCCAATGATAATTCACCACGGACACCCTCAGTCCAGTGATAACTTATCTGCTGCCTTACACCCAACGATAACCCACCACGCGCCCCTGTATCCCAATAACTCCCCTCGGATTGACTGAAACCAATGGTAATTCTAAAAAGATAATGCATCATGGATCCCTGGACCAGATGATAACTCACCATGGATCCCTTGAATCGAAAGATAATTCACAACGGGCCGCTTGAAATCAATAATAACTCATCACGGACCCCCTGATAACTCACCACAAACTCACAAATCCGATGAATTAGTCACTACGAACCCCAAACCTCCCCCCACCACAAAAGATCACATTTAACAAACATCAGAATGTTCTAGTATTCTTTCTAACGTAATTCATATCAAATAACTGGCGTTGAAGATGCTGCACATGGAATGAGCTGACAGCGACTCATAGCTGACCAAGACCTTATCCCGCACCCAAACGGTGGCCCTGGAAGTAGGCTGCACTAGTGTAGTCTGACTAAGTGAATATATATTTTAGTGAGAAGGCAAGAGATAGAGGTCAGTACTTCAGAAGAAGAGATAGAAGAAATACAAGAAGAGAAAGAAGAAGAATAGAAGAAGAGGAAGAAGAAGAAAGAAGAAGAGGAAGAAAGAAGAAGAGAAAAAAGAAGAAGAAATAGAAGATGAGGAAGAAGAAGAGGAAGAAGAAGAAATAGAAGAAGAAGAAGAAGAAGAGGAAGAAAGAAGAAGAGGGAAAAAATAATAGAGGAAGAAAGAAGAGTAAGAAATAGAAGAAGAGGAGGAAGAAGAAGTAGAAGAAGAAGAAGAAGAAGAAGAAGAGGAAGAAAGAAGAAACAATAATTTTCGATCTAGGGGTGAATCGTCCGTTTCACTATACAAATGCACCCGATTTCGAATCACTCTCGTATCTCGTTTGGCAGACATTGTTTTTTTCTTCGTTTCTTTATGTACGGAAAGTAATGGCAACCTACCGTACTGCACACTTGCCAAGAAACTTATAACAGCCAAATAAGTTGGCGGTTGTAAGCAGCCACGCTCTGTAAAGGACCAGCTACTTACTTTTACAATGTAAGCTTACATAAAACAAGGGGAAGGAAGACTAAAATCTGGCCAGGCAAAATATACTGGTCAGACATAAAGGTCAGCTATGTTAGTCAGGGTCAGGCAAAATATACTGATCAGACATGTTAGTCAGGGTCAGGCAAAATATAATGGTCAGACATGTTAGTCAGAGTCAGGCAAAATATACTGATCAGACATGTTAGTCAGGGTCAGGTAAAATATACTGATCAGACATGTTAGTCAGGGTCAGGCAAAATATACTGATCAGACATGTTAGTCAGGGTCAGGTAAAATATACTGATCAGACATGTTAGTCAGGGTCAGGCAAAATATACTGATCAGACATGTTAGTCAGGGTCAGGCAAAATATAATGGTCAGACATGTTAGTCAGAGTCAGGCAAAATATACTGATCAGACATGTTAGTCAGGGTCAGGTAAAATATACTGATCAGACATATTAGTCAGGGCCAGGCAAAATATACTGGTCAGACATGTTAGTCAGGGTCAGGCAAAATATAATGGTCAGACATGTTAGTCAGGGTCAGGCAAAATATACTGATCAGACATGTTAGTCAGGGTCAGGCAAAATATAATGGTCAGACGTGTTAGTCAGGGTCAGGTAAAATATGCTGATCAAACATGTTAGTCAGGGTCAGGCAAAATTTAATGGTCAGACATGTTAGTCAGGGTCAGGCAAAATATAGTGGTCAGACATGTTAGTCAGGGTCAGGCAAAATATCATGGTCAGACATGTTAGTTAGGGTCAGGCAAAATATAATGGTCAGACATGTTAGTCAGGGTCAGGCAAAATATACTGATCAGACATGTTAGTCAGGGCCAGGCAAAATATACTGGTCAGACATGTTAGTCAGGGTCAGGCAAAATATAATGGTCAGACATGTTAGTCAGGGTCAGGCAAAATATACTGATCAGACATGTTAGTCAGGGTCAGGCAAAATAAAATGGTCAGACATGTTAGTCAGGGTCAGGCAAAATGTACTGATCAGACATGTTAGTCAGGGTGAGGCAAAATTTAATGGTCAGACATGTTAGTCAGGGTCAGGCAAAATGTACTGATCAGACATGTTAGTCAGGGTCAGGCAAAATTTAATGGTCAGACATGTTAGTCAGGGTCAGGCAAAATATAATGGTCAGACATGTTAGTCAGGGTCAGGCTAAATATACTGGCCAACAAAACCCTCATCTTGACTTCCTCGTAGCCCTTCCTGGAAACGGGCTATTTTCATCGCAGCTTGGCTAATAAAGTGATCGAAGTGATCCATGAAGTAGTGAGCGACACGCAGATGAAGCCTAGCATAGTACAACCGCCTGGAGGACCCCGATCCACCTTCAACAGCATTCTCGGGATGTGAGAAAAACTACTGCAACCCGCCACTTAACGTCCTTTTCAGGGCACACAAAGTAGTAAACATTACTCACTGTAGGCATTCACAACAACAAGATAAAGCAAGTCAAGTAAGTAGGTAGAAAGCAAAGTCAAGTAAGTAGAAAGCGTGTCCTCTTTGAATAACGTTGCTCTTACAAGTACCACCAATTTGGCTGTAATAAGTTTCTTAGCAGCTGTGCGGTATGGTACTTTCTGTACGTGGAGAAACGATCGTACCAAGGTAAAAAAAACAAAAACAACGTGTATGTCAATATGGACGGATTCGTCCAAAAATCAATTTTGAGGACAGCGCGGGCTATTGGTTAAATGATAGGTCTCACAGCCCGACGGTGTTGGGTTCGCTCCTCCATTAGAGCCGTTACACCGGGAAAGCAATGCCTTAGAAAATGCAGGAGGAAGCAGACCCTTACTTTAACTGCATGTCGAAGTCGGATGCACTGGGCCGACAGGCGCAAAATAAAAACATAGTGCAACGCACACCGCCTTGAAAAATAGAGAAATGAGGCGAACACAAGAAGTAAATAAAAAAAATAATTTTTAAACAGGAGATGTTTAAAGAACATGAAAAGGAAGAATAAGTATGTTAAGTTTACTTAGTTCCCGTCAGGGATGAAGATAACTCTTCATGTACTAAGCCGCAATCTATGTGAGGTGGGGTTACCAGTTCCCTTCCTTGCTGTTTTTACCTTCCCCAACTCATACGAACCACGTCCGGTATGTTAAGTGTCACAAATTTTAGTGTCTTTTCGAACTCTGGGGAAACTTCTGGGTCTATTTTAAAAGTGTGATTATTTTGTGTTTTTTCTAAGAGAAACGTCTGGGTCTATATTTAGTTAAAAGTGTAATTATTTTATGTGTTTTTTCTGTCCAAGAGAAACTTCTAGGTCTATATTAAATTAAAAGTGTAATTATTTTATGTGTTTTTTCTGTCCAAGAGAAACTTCTGTGTGTATATTAAGTAAAAATTGTCAAATAAAAATAGCTTACAAATCTAGATTTGGTTCATGAACACTTGGTTAGTGACCAATTTTCTAGTCGATGATTATTGTTTGTGTTGATATTGTAACCCTGGGGTAGTAAGCCATCATCTTCTCTGAGTGATTCCCACTCGTCTAGCCTCACCCTCCAGCCAGCAGGCTTATTCTCTCACAACAAAGTCGGCTCGCTAAAACATCAATGTTACATATTGGATTTCTGACACCGCAGGGAAAAGGCAGGGTCTGCACGAAACGCGTCTGACTCACTAAAAAACAAACGCGACAAACACATATGTTCTCTCTCTCTCTCTCTACTAACTAAACAGACGCATTTGACAGTTACTACAGCAACTAGCTAGTGGAGAGGAAGACTAAGGTCTGACCAGACACAACAAACTGATCAGACATGTTAGTCAGGGTCAAGTAAAATATACTGGCCAAGATTCTCACCTCGGCTTTCTCGTAGCCCTCGCCGGAAACGGGCTGTTTTCATGGCAGTCTGGCTAACGAGGTGAATGATCGACGTGATCCATGTAGTAGTGAGCGACACGCAGATGAAGCCAAGCATAGCACAACCGCCTGTAGGACCCCGGTCCACCTTCATCAGCACGCTCGGGATGTGAGGAAAGCTACTGCAACCAGCCACTAAACGTCCTTTACAGGGCGCATAAAAGAGTAATCTTACTCATTATGGGCATTCGAACCAACAACTACAACAGCTACTCGCCTTCCTAAGATACACGCTGACGGACTCGCATAATAAACAAATTGAATTGGAAGCACGTCGTAACGGTACACTGACAAAACAAACATAAAGTCAAAAATAACAAAGTCAATTATAATAACAGCAAAACCAATAACATCAAGAATCATAAATAATAGTGAAATCGATAATAGTAACAAGATTGATAATCATTGCAAAGTCAATAATAATTATCATAATGTCAACAGCAACAATAATAAAATCATATCAATAATAATAATAAGAGGATGAAGAAAAAGAAGGGTAAGATGAAAGATGCAGATAAAGGGAGAGAAGAGCAATCAGGGTAAGATGAAAGATGCAGATAAAGGGAGAGAAGAGCAATCAGGGTAAGATGAAAGATGCAGATAAAGGGAGAGAAGAGCAATCAGGGTAAGATGATCATGCAGATAAAGGGAGAGAAGAGCAATCAGGGTAAGATGATCATGCAGATAAAGGGAGAGAAGAGCAATCAGGGTAAGATGATCATGCAGATAAAGGGAGAGAAGAGCAATCAGGGTAAGATGAAAGATGCAGATAAAGGGAGAGAAGAGCAATCAGGGTAAGATGATCATGCAGATAAAGGGAGAGAAGAGCAATCAGGGTAAGATGATCATGCAGATAAAGGGAGAGAAGAGCAATCAGGGTAAGATGATCATGCAGATAAAGGGAGAGAAGAGCAATCAGGGTAAGATGAAACATGCAGATAAAGGGAGAGAAGAGCAATCAGGGTAAGATGAAAGATGCAGATAAAGGGAGAGAAGAGCAATCAGGGTAAGATGATCATGCAGATAAAGGGAGAGAAGAGCAATCAGGGTAAGATGAAACATGCAGATAAAGGGAGAGAAGAGCAATCAGGGTAAGATGAAAGATGCAGATAAAGGGAGAGAAGAGCAATCAGGGTAAGATGATCATGCAGATAAAGGGAGAGAAGAGCAATCAGGGTAAGATGATCATGCAGATAAAGGGAGAGAAGAGCAATCAGGGTAAGATGATCATGCAGATAAAGGGAGAGAAGAGCAATCAGGGTAAGATGATCATGCAGATAAAGGGAGAGAAGAGCAATCAGGGTAAGATGAAACATGCAGATAAAGGGAGAGAAGAGCAATCAGGGTAAGATGAAAGATGCAGATAAAGGGAGAGAAGAGCAATCAGGGTAAGATGATCATGCAGATAAAGGGAGAGAAGAGCAATCAGGGTAAGATGATCATGCAGATAAAGGGAGAGAAGAGCAATCAGGGTAAGATGATCATGCAGATAAAGGGAGAGAAGAGCAATCAGGGTAAGATGATCATGCAGATAAAGGGAGAGAAGAGCAATCAGGGTAAGATGATCATGCAGATAAAGGGAGAGAAGAGCAATCAGGGTAAGATGATCATGCAGATAAAGGGAGAGAAGAGCAATCAGGGTAAGATGATCATGCAGATAAAGGGAGAGAAGAGCAATCAGGGTAAGATGATCATGCAGATAAAGGGAGAGAAGAGCAATCAGGGTAAGATGATCATGCAGATAAAGGGAGAGAAGAGCAATCAGGGTAAGATGATCATGCAGATAAAGGGAGAGAAGAGCAATCAGGGTAAGATGATCATGCAGATAAAGGGAGAGAAGAGCAATCAGGGTAAGATGATCATGCAGATAAAGGGAGAGAAGAGCAATCAGGGTAAGATGAAACATGCAGATAAAGGGAGAGAACAGTAATCAAATTCTGGTGAAGCACACGGATCAAGGAATAGAAGATTAAACAGGGTCTAGTGAAACGCACTGATCAATGGATATTAGATTAATCAGAGTCTGGTGAATCTAGGTGACCAAGACACCCCGCCTGTCTCCGGTGTTCGTGCTCTTGGAAACATGCAGTGTCACTGCAGTCTATCCAACGAGGTGGGGAATGACACTGCAATCCCCATAATGACAAACTAGCTCAGGAGCCTCACATTTCACGACTCCCAAAAGGATCCTGGTTTACCATCTCAGGTCTTGTTCTTTTCGTTCGTCACATTTTTTATGATGTTCATTTTCCTAGATAAAGGTTGCTTTTTCTGGATTTGATTATTTTATTGATAACTTACTGACTGCACTATCGTATGACAATGTGGCGCAGCCAAGCTGTAGATATGAAAATTGTATGCAGCCGAGCTGTAGATATGACAATGTTAGGCAGCCAAGCTGTATATATGACAATGTTACGCAGCGAAGCTGTATATATGACAATGTTACGCAGCGAAGCTGTAGATATCACAATGTTACACAGCCGATCTGTAGATATGACAATGTTACACAGCCGAGCTGTGGATATGACAATGACGATTCGAGCTGTAGATATCACAATGTTACACAACTGATCTGTAGATATGACAATGTTACACAGCCGAGCTGACGATATGACAATGTTACACAGCCGAGCTGAAGATATGACAATGTTACGCAGCCGAGCTGAAGATATGACAATGTTACACAGCCGAGCTGAAGATATGACAATGTTACGCAGCCGAGCTGAAGATATGACAATGTTACGCAGCCGAGCTGAAGATATGACAAGTTTAAGCAGAAGTTCCACGAGGCATGACAATTATTTCAAAAATTTCTTTATGATGAAGAGGTTGAGAAAAGTTGTGCCTGTAACCAAATACGGACTACAGGCTCAGGTAGAGACATTCACGATAGATGTACCAAATACTGACTACAGGCTGAGGTAGAGACATGCACGATTCATGTAGCAAATACTGACTAAAGGCTCAGGAAGAGACATGCACGATACATGTACCAAATACTGACTACAGGCTGAGGTAGAGACATGAACGATACATGTACCAAATACTGACTACAGGATCAAGTAGACATATGCACGATACATGTACCAAATACTGACTACAGGATCAAGTAGACATATGCACGATACATGTACTAAATACTGACTACAGGATCAAATAGACATATGCACGATACATGTACCAAATACTGATTACAGGATCAAGTAGACATATGCACGATACATGTACCAAATACTGACTACAGGCTGAGGTAGAGACATGAACGATACATGTACCAAATACTGACTACAGGATCAAGTAGACATATGCACGATACATGTACCAAATACTGACTACAGGGGTAGAGACATGCACAATGCTTGTACTTACTTGACGAATCCTGACATCTCTTCCAGACGAGCCTCACAATTTGGCCATTTACAACATCTGTTTATGTACAGGGGATGGGATGAGCTGTTGCTGCTGCTGCTGTCGTTAGCTACTCCATCCTTGGAGGAGGTGCTGCTGCAGGGTGAAGAGTTCAGGAATTCAGTGGAGTTGTCAGACTTCATTCCTGCTGAGAGAGCGAGAAGATAAATCAGGAATCGAGGATATTTTCCTGACATTAATCACTGCAGTTTAGAACTGAATATCAAAATGGAGAAAACACCTATTTCACCAGCACAACTGACATGTCAGGGGATGCAGATGTGATGACCATAATTGGAAAGGCAAGAATAAGCATTCCTGACATTAAACAACATATGGAGATCTGTAGAAATCAAGACCCATATCAATGTTAGAACACTTAACGCTAGAATATTCAACGCTAGTGTCAAGTTGGAATTCGATGCGCCAGTCCGGAGAAACTTTGCCCACGAAAAAACTCGATATAGCAATAAACGAGGCAGACAGGATAGTGTCAGGATGCCTTAAAGCCACCTCCACTGCTAAAATATACCATATAGTTGGCATAGCTCCATATAGTGGATATAAAATGGCAGGATATGGTGAGGAATGAAGACCTGTTCAGGACATGGTGTGGAATGAAGACCTGTGTAGGACATGGTGTGGAATGAAGACCTGTGTAGGACATGGTGTGGAATGAAGTCCTGTGTAGGACATGGTGTGGAATGAAGTCCTATCAGCAAGGAAGGAACCAACAGCAGCCACTGGAACAGCAAATTAAGTGAAGAAAATGAGGCTGCATAGGACATACGCAGAGGACTGCACCGTCCAACATAGCTAGACAGGCACTCACATGGAGTCATCAAGGGAAGATAAACGAGGCATACCTAAAAATACACGGACAAGACCACGTGAGAAGGACTGATTAAATGGTTACACCTGGACAGAGGCAGAAAGAGTAGCACATGTATTCTGGCGAGACATGATCAATGGCTTATTTCCCTAGAGGATCGATGGGCTTTATTTGATTGAATGATTTATTCTTAGTGTGAATATTCAGACAGTGAAGCGGCCACTGGAGACCCAGGCATCACATGTTCTTCAAATTGAGCAGCGATTACTCAGGCATGTGATGAAACAGACAAACAGTAGAAGCATGTCGACTGAATGAAAGGAGCAAGTTGGCAGCCTGTTCTTATACAACCCAGCTAAGATGTTCGGTGATGAGATACACCTGACTTACTGATAAGTTTGCAAGGGAAATTGGTGTGGCTATTTGAGGTTTGTAGCTACGTTTATATAGGACATTAGTGTGGCTATTTGAGGTTTGTAGCTACGTTTATATAGGAAATTGGTGTAGCTAATTGAGGTTTGTAGCTACGTTTATATAGGAAATTGGTGTGGCTAATTGATTTGAGGTTTCAGCTTTCAGCTGTCTATATGGGAAAATGGTCTGACTATTTGAGGTTTTCGGCTAAGTCTATATGGGAAAATGGGGTGGCTATTTTAGTGTTTACGGCCAAATTTGTAACGGAAGATGGTGTTTCTATTTGATGTTTACGGCCAAATTTGTAACGGAAGATGGTGTGGCTATTTGATGTTACGGCCAAATTTGTAACGGAAGATGGTGTGGCTATTTGATGTTACGGCCAAATTTGTAACGGAAGATGGTGTGGCTATTTGATGTTTACGGCCAAATTTGTAACGGAAGATGGTGTGGCTATTTGATGTTTACGGCCAAATTTGTAACGGAAGATGGTGTGGCTATTTGATGTTTACGGCCAAATTTGTAACGGAAGATGGTGTGGCTATTTGGGGTTTACGGCTGTTTGCAAAAGACATTGGTGTGGCTATTTGAGGTATGAAAGTCTAAGTAGGGCAGTGATAGAATTCTCACCTCTCACGGCAAAAGTAGCAGGTTCCCCACAACTGACACGCTCCAATCGACTCAGTTGTAAATTGGTATCTGGTTTACTATTAAGGAAGGGAATATAGCACTGGTCACGTTACCTCATAAAAAGATGAGGCTTTGTACAATGAAGTCTCTAACAACTCATCCCTGACAGCAGTGTCAGAGAGAAGAAAGAAGATTGAGAGAGAAAAATTGCATAGTGAAGAGAGAAGATTGAGACGACCTGTCAATTTTATAAGGCCAATAATAAGTAAAGGTTTGTCCCATAGTAGTTACGCCTCTGTAGGGGAATGAAGTTGTTAGAGACTTCAGTAAAGGTTTGTCCCATTGCAGTTACGCCTCTGTAGGGGAATGAAGTTGTTAGAGACTTCAATAAAGGTTTGTCCCATTGCAATTACGCCTCTGTAGGGGAATGAAGCTGTTAGAGACTTCAGTAAAGGTTTGTCCCATAGTAGTTAGACTACTAGTTAGTTCCTCGTTAGACAGGCTGTCGTGAGAACAGCCCGTTTCCAGGGAGGGCTACGAGGAACCCAAGGTGAGGGTCTTGGCCAGTATATTTTAACTCACCCTGACTAACATGTCTGATCAGTATGTTGGTGGAGGCTTCAGTAAAAGTTTGTTCCATAGTCGTTAGACTACTGTTAGGGAATGAAGTTATTAAAGACTTCAGTACACAGCTTTTATGAGATAGTGACCAGTTTATTTCCTAGTCGCCCTTTACTCCCAATAGTCGTATGTCAGGTACTCTTTAAAGCTGGGTCAAGTGGAACATACTTATAATGGGATTCATACCAGGTACCTCCTGGGATGAAAAGCGAGGTCTCTACCACCACTAAAGAGCAGCAAAGATGGCGCCATAACTGGCTGCTGGTCTACGTGGCTTTTCTGGTTTAGTTCATTATGGATGCCGCCAGACCATGGATTTGCCAGGAATTCACACTAGTCGACGACTTACGTGTTCACGGAAACGTGTTGTTTTCCATTTGAACTGGTTAATTCGTTCGTTTTGTGTGTTTTCTTCCGTTCGATTATTCTGGAATGGACATCGGCTATATGAATAGCACTACGCTTAAACCTGTGTCACATTTCACGGCCTAGTTCACACGGCTGAACTTCACGAGATTGGCGCACTTCGCCCTAGCTGAAGACGGTGTCAGCTTTGTTGTATTAAATTCAGACACAACTATACTGAACTGTCACCTGGAGAGAGATGGGCTCCGTCAGGTGTGTAGCGGCCCAATACACACCGTTGTTGTATGGCTGAAGCTGGTACTACAAACTGCAATAACGGTGCCTCAACGACCTTCTAGGTTATGGGACGTGATGATGATGATGACTACCACTACTCTTATCCTAAATAGAGGTTGTTATTGGAGGGAAAAACTTTGTGGTGATAAGATGGGCCTGCAAGAAATCGTTTTGTTTATTAGCGACATAAATGAGAATGACATACACAAGAAATGGTCCCGTATGGTTTCTTCTTCTTCTTTCTTCTTCTTCTTACGCTGTCAGGTCCTGTATGGTTTAATATCCGTCTCAGACTGCTATTATCTCGTATCGTATCCCACACAGTGATAGCACTATCGTGACGGAATTCGTCTCACAACTTTGAGGCAGGCTATCGTACTCAGCGGGTCGCGCGTTTTAGACACCCTCTTCAAGGTAAAAAGATAAAGGTCATTCCCATGGCAACAATTGCTGTCGGGGATGAAGCTAACTTTCCATGTACTAAGGTGCAGCCTATGTGAAGTGTGGTGGCCAGTTCCCTTTCTTGCTGATTTTACCTTCCTCAACTCAATCGTCAAGTACCCAGTTACAGTAGGGTCGACTGGAGGAGCGTTCGTACCAAGCACTAAAGTTCGTGAATTCAAATTCTGGCACGCTGTAATCCCAGTCTAGTAAGTCAGCTCAGTGTCGGCTACACGCTACGTGCTGAAGACGGAAAGAACACGTCTCACCACTTTGAGACCGACTAGTGTCTCATTGGTCGCCCGTTTGAAACATCTTTCCCTAGACTGCGTGATGAAGACGACGGATGTTTGACAGGGCATTGCGACACATTTAATCACAACAAAAGAGAGTACAAGAGAGTGCTTAAATAATAAACACCAACAGCGCCAAATGTATAAGATGATGACGCAGGTATGAACCAGCAGTTTAATGTTTATTTGAAGGTCTCCAATTTCATTGAGCAAATAATTTCAGACCAGGCCTTTGGTAAATACATTCTGAGCTGGCAATATCCTGTTGGATATATTATAATTAAAAGCCAGAATATGCACATTTTGCACACTTCAACAGAAGCTAGTATGTGAAAGAAGTGGAAAGGACAATATTCCCTTTACGAAATCGACTAAAACATTTTAAAGGATGGCCAAAGGGCCCATGAAATACAGACTGTATGACGCTTGTGTTGACCCATCTGTATAGGTGATTCATTTGCAAATGGGTATCTGACCTACGATTAGAGAAAGAAAGGCAGCGAGGAAGGACACAAGCCACCCAAAAGAATACACACTTGATGTGGCTCAACTTAACTTAACGTCGTTATATGGGTTTAGAAGATCACGCAGAGGCTGTATACAACCAGTTTTATTTACACTTCCATGCTCTAAAAGCTATGCGCATCCATTATATTCTTTAATGCATTAATTGTCCCTGCCTCCACTACTTCATGTGGCAATGCAATCCAAGCATTCACCATTGTCTGACTGTACAAACAAAATATTTCCTAATATCTAATCTGGATCGTTCTTTAGTGCGATGAAGTCTCTAACACTTTATCCCGGACAGCAACTTCTGATACTGGACTTTAAAGAAGAAGACTTTAATAGCAAACAATGAGAACCACTGATTAAATCTAACCAAAAGCAGGGAGAAATTGTTGTCTAAAAGTATGTGTATCGCCATCAGTTGTGGTGGTACTTACTTTCCGTGTCCAAGCACCACGTTATATATCTTGCATCCAGTATTCAGCGACATGGATTGCCTTGTCATTTGCCTCCAGCATGTCGTGCTTATTGAATGTTTCCTGGAGGTTGGGGCAGGTCATCATGTTGTCTGGGTCCTGTATTGCGCCGCAAACACATGTGTCATCATCTGTGTATCCCCATCGCTTTATATTCCTCTTGCACCGTGATACACCAGTTCGGAGTCTGTTCAGCAGCGACTTCCATGTTGTGTATGGTAGATGATGTCCAGAAGCAGGTTCCTCCCAAAGCTTCATCCCTGGGACCCGCACCAACCCGTGCCACCCCTCGATACGGCGACCCCCAGGGTCTGCACGTATGGGTCCCGTTGTTTCCAGAAAGCGACGTCCGTACCTGAGTCCCGCGCCCTGCACCCGATGTCCAAACATTGAGCGTCCCTGGCCGCACCCCCGTTCCTCTCGCTCGACCCCTACCGCGACGCCCCCTCGGACCTCGGAAAGGGGGGGGGGCGCCATGACAACCATGGTGGTGGTGAGAATCGTTAAGATTAGTAGAAAGACTTCTCAAAGACTTTTACAGTCACCAGCACCGACAAAGTAGAGTGCAGGTACTATACTGTTGTGGAGGGTAAATGTTAAGAGAGAAAAGTTTAAGGACTTGACAACCTAGACACCCACACGGAAGGCCTAGTACGCCGCAAACCACCAACACATTTACTCAATCAATTAAAAGATCTTTAACCCACGTGTGGCGTGAGGGCGCCATTGTAGAAGCATGAACACAAAAAGTCATCAATAGTTCTCTATCCTCAGCCCTGCAAATCAGTGCGCAAATATCATGCCCTGCCCACTCTTTGACGTTATCAAACCATGATTTTCTTTGTCCTCCTCGCTTCCTTCCACACTCAACTGTCCCCTTCAATTTTACTTTTTAGATGGAGTCATGTTTCCTACATGCCCAAACCATGCTTGTTTTAGAGGTTTCACTACTGGCAGAAACTGATGTTGACCTGACAGGGAATTTATTTAATCTCTAACATAATCGTTTATTGTATTTTCTACGAACATTTACTACAAATAGCCAAATGGCTATTTATCTCTAACACGATTAAGTCAAGTCAGAAATGTCCAGTTATCTTATCAAGATAAGCCTTAAGCGAAGTCCAGCTGTCTCATGGCAAGTCTCAATGACGTTAAAACACTGCGTTCAATGACGCTCAAGAAAGATGATCAGTAAATTCTCAATGAATAGGTTTGTTGATTTTATTTGCTCTTGTGCCGTTAAGCGTTTCGTGGAGCTTAAGTCGTCTGCCCTGCGCCAAGTGCTTTGCGTCGGTCAATGTGAGTCCGTATCGCTCCGCTATAACTCTAATGTCACATATCCATCTGCCTCGCGGCCGCCTACTTGCCATGCAGCATGATCTACCAGCGTTGTAAGCTATCAGTGGAAGTTGATGAAAGTGCATTCTCACGAGAAGAACAAACCAACGTATTGTGTGCTTGAAAATGTATTTTGCACAAGACGTAGTGCCGACCATACTGCTAATGGCGTCGTTCCGCATTCTATCTTTCCTGGTAACACCGATGACCTTTCTAAAAGACTGCATTTCACACGTCGAAATTCTGCTTTCACCCGCTTAGGACAGAGGCCCTGTTTGGCACTGGTAACACAGAGTAGGCATACATATACAATTTATCAGCTGTTGCTTTGTTGCAACATACTTTCTGACAACTAGTCTCGATTTCCCTGTCGATCCTGCCATCTGCCGAAAAAAAACCCACTTATTAGCATGTTGAAGAGCAACTAAGAATTACACAAATGAATGTTTCTTACTTCTGATAACAAATGCATTGTTAATATATGAATGTATTACAGGTGCGCCGACTTGTTTCGCCTCAAGTTCCGCAAATTGATGCCAATTGTTGATAGAAAATACTCGACAAGTCTCAAGTAGAAACATGTATGCAGCCTAAGTGAAACTCTAGTCCAAGTTGATGAGCTCGACTCAAAAACTAGTAACAAGTAAATATAAAAACAAAGTTTCATCTGAACAAGCTTTCACTTATACTAAGTCATGATTGTTTTGTTTTTGGGGACTACAAGGCTGTCATTTTTTATATATTCGTGTTTCTTTGTTTGTTGTTGTTGAATGCTCACAATGAGTAGGGTTACTCTTTTACTCGCCCTAACAAGTTAAGTGCTGGGTTGCAGTAGCTTTTCTCAAATCATGAATGTGCTGATGAGGGTGGACCAGGGTCCTCCACGCGGCTGTGCTATGTTTGGCTTCATCTGCGTTTCGCTCACTACTATGGGATCACGTCGATCCCTTACCTCGTTAATCAGGCTGTCATGAGAACAGCTCGTTTCCATGAAGGGCTACGAGGAACTCAAGGTGAGGGACTTGGCCAGCATATTTTGCCTGACCCTGACTAACATGTCTGATCAGTATATTTTGCCTGACCCTGACTGACAGGTCTGATCAGTATATTTTGCCTGACCCTGACTGACATGTCTGATCAGTATATTTTGCCTGACAAACATGTCTGATCAGTATATTTTACCTGACCCTGACTGACAGGTCTGATCAGTATATTTTGCCTGACCCTGACTGACATGTCTGATCAGCATATTTTGCCTGACCCTGACTGACATGTCTGATCAGCATATTTTGCCTGACCCTGACTGACATGTCTGATCAGCATATTTTGCCTGACCCTGAGTGACATGTCTGATCAGCATATTTTGCCTGACCCTGTCTGACATGTCTGATCAGTATGTTTTGCCAGATCAAACGTTCGTCTTTGTGTTCCTTTGGTCAAGTGATGCTATTGTTATAAATAAAATTCATGAATGTGCATCAACATAGACAAATAAATCGAGTAAAACTGCTGATTCATTCTAGCTGCATGCAGACCCTGATGGCTTCTTTTATGGTCTCACCAATAAGTAAAGAGACCCCCCTCGAATGCGACTTTGAGACGTATGTAACAGTTCCCGCCGGAGCAAGGGGAGTTTAGGATGCAGGAACATGTTAAAGCTTAAAGCTACCTGAATGCATGTCAAGGTCACTCACCGTCTCAGCAAAGGAGAACAGAGTTGGGTTAAGGAATGTGGACAGGTAGAAACTGACCACTGGCCTTCCGATTTTGGTAGGGGGAGATTGATTGACAGACGAAATTGGCAGCGGGGCTTGCTGCGAGAGAAATGGAGTGACAGGTGTGCAAAGTGTTTCGTTCCAATTGGGATTGAAGATGACCATACCTGAGATCGATTGGTCAAGCTCTGGCCTTGCTTGAGGATATATAACTCGAGACAAAGTTTAGCTCGAGAGGGCTGGAGGAGAGATGGAGAGTGAGGGAGAGAGAGAGAGAGACTGAATGTAGATAGTATGTCTTACTCACCGACTTAGATAGAGGAGCGATTGATAGACTGTTGGACGAATGTTTAGTGATAGAACAGGGTCGCTCAAATAGGTGAATGAGTTTTGCATTAATAGATAATCTGAAAGTGTGTTTGTAAGCAAGGACACATTGTGAACGAGTTATGTCGAGATCGCCCGCCTGAGGGGATTTCTGTGAGGAAGAGTATTTGATAAGGTGTGTTGAAGACGCAGTTAAGGCGATGTGTGTGTGATGTAATTGCAAGGCAATAGAACTGGGTTTTTAGATAGTTTGGAATTCCATCAATAGCTAATGCTTACAATTCCCGTTTTAGTTGAATGTTTAGTTAAGATATGTATTATATTGTGTTTGTAATTTCTCTACTCATTGTATGATATGAGTATGATATAATAAATATGCCACCTGCTGTTTGATATGTCATTTACTGAGTATGGTCATGATGATGTGGATGAGTGTGAGAATGTTCTAAGTTAGATCGCGGCCAGGGCAAGCAGAGGGTCTGTTACACGTACATTTCAAGCCATATCCTGCAACCTGATAGTACTGTGACGTCGTTGTGGCTCTACAACTTCAGAAGCCTTAGCGGGCAGTTGAGGCTGAGGTGGAGAGATGCCTGAAAGATGTCCTAGGCCCAACGTGGCACACGAAGTTAAAAGAGCGAAATGCGTTTACTCAACACTTGGCTACCTGGCACCAGGCACATGTGTATGAGTGAATTCCAATACTTTGAGTGAAAGATCTTTCAACGTGAACATGTTAAATCACTAATTTATTCTAAGGACTAATGAAACAAGTAAGGATATAATGAGTGCCTACCTGGCATGTTGAAACTATCCATGTCCTTTTTTATGTAAACTGAAGTCGGTGTGGATAATTTGCTAAACGACCCGTTGCTGGTGCTTGTGGTATAATTATTGCCGCTGTTTGAGTTGGTGGTTGTTGTGGAGATACCATTTGCTGATTCTAAGCCGTTCTCACCTGTCGACTGTGACACTTCCTTCCATAACAGCTGGAGCTCAGCAGGTGACATCATACCTGTAACGAAGTAAATTGTCTTTTGGGTTATGTTTGGTTAAAATAGATTCGTATCTATCTTTTTAACTTAGTTACTCCTCTTCTACTCTGGTGCTGCAGAAGTTTTGTGTTTATACAACTCCAGATGAATTTGCACATAATACAGCTGATTGGCCTGTTTTGTCTTCGCACGATTGGAATACCGCTCCCTTCCGGCCTTCATGGAGGCCACTGTCGGGTAGGGATTTCGTTACTTGTAGAATTGTTATCTGGACAGCGACTAACAGCCAGCTAGACCAGCGACTAACAGCCAGCTAGACAGCGACTAACAGCCAGCTAGACAGCGACTACCAGCCAGCTAGACAGTGATTAACAGCCAGTAGGACAGCGACTAACAGCCAGCTAGACAGCGACTACCAGCCAGCTAGACAGTGACTAACAGCCAGCTAGACAGCGACTAACAGCCAGTAGGACAGCGACTAACAGCCAGCTAGACAGCGATTAACAGTCAGCTAGACAGAACAGCCAGCTAGGCAGCGACTAACAGCCAGTTGGACAGCCACTAACAGCCAGTTGGACAGTGACTAACAGCCAGCTAGACAGAGACTAACAGCCAGTTGGACAGTGACTAACAGCCAGTTGGACAGTGACTAACAGCCAGCTAGACAGCGACTAACAGCCAACTGGACAGCGGCTAACAGCCAACTTTTTTATTCGATTCCACCTGCAACATGGTTCTGCCGCGCATATATTACGTACACTGTATCTCCGAGTTTATCTTCCATCTCTGATAAGACAAGGAAATGATCTCTCTTCCCTTACAACCAGGCGACGCTTGAAGCTTCCAGGATGAGTCCACTCCCTGTCTCTCTCTTTCATCGATTCGCTTCTTCAGAGGTGGTTTTTTCATCGTGCAAAGACACATAATACCAATGAGCTGCGTGTCTGCACACTTGATTTCAAGAAAATACAAAAAGAAATGGGAATTGTACCCCCAGGGGTTGAAGCGACTAAGAAGATGAGGATGGTAATGGTTTGTTTTAAATGACGTTGCTAGCCATAAACACAACTCGCTTTAGTCGTCTTTTAACGGTATGCTTGGATGGTTACAGTGGTCGTATTCTTTTCAACCAAAGTACCACTCAGTTGCTAGGCTTCACGGAAGCGAAACGCACTCAAGTCCAGACACAACAACAAGCAATACCGGAAATTGAGAGTTTGTTATTCCCTCCGGAGCTAAACTATCATCTTCTGTCACCGCCATCAAAATGTTGTTTACTTCCTTGCCCAAGGATTATATATCACGCGCAATAGCGCGCTTAGCACGCGCTACTGTTGTCAATTGATTTTGCTGAGTGTGAACATTTGAAAAAAAAAAAAAAAATTAAAACAAAAAAGCGTCGTGCCTAAAGCAAATAGTCTCTCTCTCTCTGTCTCTCTCTCCCCCCTGCCTCCCCACCACCAACAACAACAAAATAATTAAACGTGGTTGAAAAGAATTATGTCCACTATAACTTTCTAAGTAATTTCTAAATGACGATTACAGAGTGTTGTACATGGTGCTAGCAACCGCATTATGTAAGACAATTGGTGTTGAAATCCTCATCTAAAATGCTCGGACACTTCCTGTAGTGGGGTCAGCTGTTGCGGTCTTCCTTGCTTCAGGTCGATCGAAAATGCGAATTAATGCTCAAACCACCTAACCCTGGTCAGTGTCACACCATGCCTCAAAGTTAGTCGCCTCTTACGCCATGCTCTCGATTCGCCCTTGAGAACAGACTTATCTCGAGTATGGGCTGTCTCCAACCACATGGCATAAATATCTTCCATACTTTTTCTTAAACCCTCACACTGGCCCCCATCTATTTGTCTTCTTCTCCCCCCCCCCCCCCCCCCCATTCTTCCATCAGTTCTCTTCCCCCCTCTCTTATATCAATATCACGCCCTCCCGGCTTATATTGCCTTCTCATTGTTCTCCTATCTGGACTACTATTTGGCCACGCTTGGCTTATCAGGCATATTCCGCCACTTTTTGTTTGACCGCTCCTATTTCAGTTTCTATCGAGTACTTGGCACAACCGGTCGCTTAGACAGAAAGGTCGCTTAGACAGAAAGCGTCTCCCACCTGAAACAGATGAGTTGACCATTTTTTCTTATATGTTGATTTGTTAGTTCAGTGTTGTTGTCCCTGATGAAGGCCTATTGGTCGTAACGTAGGATTTGTTTGTGTTCTCGTCTCGGTGCGGTATCTGACCATACCCATTTTTAAATTTTGATTAAGCTCAACCTTAATCAACTTTTACTAGTTTTTTTTCATGTTTTTTTCTCTGTGGGGCAGTGGTGCTATCCGTATCATCCCCACAAAATCTGGTTGACCACTCGGGAACAGATGGGTGGTGGACTTTATAATTGAATAAGGAGGACATGTCTTCCTTTATGGATATGATAATCCAATACGATTTGAGTTTATGTCCTCCTTTATGGATATGATAATCCAATACGATTTGAGTTTGTCTTCCTTTATGGATATGATAATCCAATACGATTTGAGTTTATGTCTTCCTTTATGGATATGATAATCCAATACGATTTGAGTTTGTCTTCCTTTATGGATATGATAATCCAATACGATTTGAGTTTATGTCTTCCTTTATGGATATGATAATCCAATACGATTTGAGTTTATGTCTTCCTTTATGGATACTATATGATAATCCTTTACCAATACGATTTGAGTTTTGTTTTTGTTTTTTTTGCGTTCGCCTTATTTCTCTAATCTCCAAGGCGGTGTGCGTGGCACTATGGTTTTTATTTTGCGGCTGTCGGCCCAGTGCATCCGACTTCAGCATGCATTTTAGAGACAGCGAGAGAGAGAGAGTGTGTGTGTTTTTACATATATATTTATAAACAGAATAGACTTTCATCGATAAGGAGATACGTTTCTGGCTTTTGTCCGTTTTGAGAACCAGAGCCACGGTACCCTTTATCACCATTAACTTGAATTTACACACACAAAAACTGATCGTCCTGGGAAGTTGATAATAATAAGAAGATTGAATAACAGATGACAGACAATATTAATTTCGTAATACTTATTTATAGAGGGATTTATCAATCCGTATTGACGACTGTTAAGGGGCCGTGTAGCACAGTGGTTAACGCTCTGGCTTCGCATCTGGGTGATCCTGGGCTCATTCCCCAGTTGATGGTAATGTTTTTGCAGACCGCAATGGCTCCCGGGTCGACCCAGCCTTAAATGGGTACCGGTTCAGTCCGGGAAGTAAAATCGGCGAGGGAGAGGAGATGGCTACCGCCCTCATATAGCGAGTCTTTGAAATGTGAGATCGCTAACACCTCACACCCCTACGGCAGTAATGAAATGGGTTACTTTACTTTACTTATTGACGACGGATATACTTAATTCTAATTAATCAGAGATTGAGTCCCATTCCTTCACTGTTTGGTGGCTCAGGTACCCTTAAGTGGTGCTGATACGACTGGTTTAGTGCCCCGTGAAAAGGCGGAGACCGCTAGTGAAAAAATATGCCTGGCAGTGAGAAAGCCAAGCCTGGTCGAATTCACCTGAACAAATAAGATCCGCGACAACACAGTTTCAGGTAAATACAGCCGAGGCATGTCCCCGCAACTCACCTTGATAAAGTACACAATTATCGACATCTCGAACGGAGAGAAGAAATCGCTCAACTGTCATCCCGCTGAAATATGTGCCACTTGCGTTCTGTCACTTATTACACCTGTGAATACAGCTCCCACGTCTACACAACAATATGACTGTCTGTACTGCTTGGAGTCCAGTGTTTACTGACTTATACGTTTACGTGTTTGCGTTGTGCCCTTCCAACATGTTGTTGTTTACGAGTTGACGAGGCCGACCAATAACAAACACTCTTTTCTTGCAGTCGGCCAATTCTGTGTCGATGCGCTGGTTCAATCGCACGTTGGTCGGTGTGTTAGGAAGGTGTTGTGAAAGTAGGTCACTTAACTGACAACATCGTTAGGTATGTTATTTACAGGTAAGCCACTACAGGACAACAACAGGTATCACAAATGTATAATGGTGTGTTACATTTATATATCACGCGTAAACTATATCCGGGTGTTGAATGTGATGTAACTAGAGAGGATAGGTCCACTGCTACACTGAGAGTACGGCGTAAAAGAAAGAGTTTTTATCTACAAGATTACCTTAGTGGCTTCATAGAAAGGCTATGTGTGTGAAATTGGCGGGAATATAATCACTGTCACCTCACTTCTTCGCTGTTTTCTCTCAAATAATCGCATCTGAGTGGTCTGTTCTAAACGTTCCAGAGCTTTTAATAAGCTTTTATTCAACTTGACAGAGCTATTGTCCGTGTGATTGGACTTACATTTCTCATATTTTAACCACATATAATAGGAAGGCTGCGTAGTCTGTGGGTGAAACTTCCGTTCAATACGTCCAACGTATCAAGTTCGATTGATGCCCGTGTACGTACTGGCCAAGACACTAACCTTGGCTTCCTGGCAGCCCTTCCTTGAAACGTGCAGTTTACATGGCAGCCTGGCTAACAAGGTGAGGGATTCTCCTGATCCCTGTAGTAGTGAGCGACACGCAGATGAAGCCAAGCATAGCAAAACCGATTAGAGCACCCCGGTCCGCATTCATAAGCAAGCTCGAGATGTGAGGAAAGCTACGATAGCCCGCCACTCAATGTCCTTTTAAGGGCGCACAAACGAGTAATCTTACTCATTGTGGGCATTCAACAATAATAACAACAACAACGCCAGTGTCTGGTTTGGCAGACACGGGTTTTTTCTCGGTACGATCGCTCCTCCACGTACAGAAAGTAATGTCAACCTACCGTACCAAATCGCTCATCCACGTACAGAAAGTAATGTCAACCTACCGTACCAAGAAACTTATAACAGCCAAATAGGTTGCCAGTTGTAGGAAGCGACGTTCTGCAAAGAACATGCTAGTTACTCCACATATAATAGAGAACTGAAAGTATGGACAAAGCCTCTATTAGTGCGACCTTTTAATATATCAATTGTTGGCGGATCCTGGGCAGGTCAATCAAAAGCTTGAACCGAAAAGCGTAGCTTGTTATATTTACTTGCATCAACAATGAGATATGCACTTTCCAAGTTGCATTAGAATACACGCGTTCATTAAGTGGAATATCACAAACAACCAATAGTAAACATTGAAAATGACGCAGGTGAAGAAATCGACTTGGCCGATGATGCAATGATCGGTGACCAACACCAAATGATAAATAAAAACCAAAAACGCCAAAATAAAGAAAATTACACTCCGTAGTACCCAACAGAAAACACAACAGTCTTGGTATAAACAAAAGTCTGTTTCGAAAAACTTAGTTATTTTTAATTTATTTGTTTTAATTTAGTCGTTTTAATTTAGCTGTTTTAATTTAAGTCGTTTTAATTTAGTTGTTTTAATTGACTTGTTTTAATTTACTTGTTTAATTCACTTGTTTTAATTGTTTAATTTACTTTTTCTGACTTACATAAGACAGTCAGCTTCGTCTTTTGAGAATTATTTCCCTCCTCTAGCAATAAAATGGTACCAACATCCTTTCTATTGTTGGAATGATCATGGGAAGCAGTCGTGGGAAGCAGTCGTGGGAAGCAGTCATTGGAAGCAGTCATGGGAAGCAGTCGTGGGAAGCAGTCATTGGAAGCAGTCATCGGAGTCATTGGAAGCAGTCATGGGAAGCAGTCGTGGGAAGCAGTCATGGGAAGCAGTCGTGGGAAGCAGTCATTGGAAGCAGTCATCGGAGTCATTGGAAGCAGTCGTGGGAAGCAGTCGTGGGAAGCAGTCGTGGGAAGCAGTCGTGGGAAGCAGTCGTGGACTGTGGGAAGCAGTCGTGGGAAGCAGTCGTGGGAAGCAGTCGTGGGAAGCAGTCATTGGAAGCAGTCATGGGAAGCAGTCGTGGGAAGCAGTCATTGGAAGCAGTCATCGGAGTCATTGGAAGCAGTCATGGGAAGCAGTCGTGGGAAGCAGTCATTGGAAGCAGTCATGGGAAGCAGTCGTGGGAAGCAGTCATTGGAAGCAGTCATCGGAGTCATTGGAAGCAGTCGTGGGAAGCAGTCGTGGGAAGCAGTCGTGGGAAGCAGTCGTGGGAAGCAGTCGTGGGAAGCAGTCGTGGGAAGCAGTCATTGGAAGCAGTCATGGGAAGCAGTCGTGGGAAGCAGTCATTGGAAGCAGTCATCGGAGTCATTGGAAGCAGTCATGGGAAGCAGGGTTGTGGATCACACGTAGATTAGCCTGCGAGTCGACCTTAATTTATTAAATGGTCTTAAATCGTCCTTACAAGTTAGACTTTAGTTTGTGAAACTGAAAAATATCTGCTGAGGTCAGGTCCGTTAGTAGGTTGGTTGAGGCAGGACAGGTGAGTAAGGTGGCTGGGGTAAAGTCTGGGGAGTATAGTGGCTGGGGCAGGACAGGTGAGTAGGGTGGCTGAGGCAGGACAGGTGAGTAGGGTGGTTGAGGCAGGACAGGTGAGTAGGGTGGTTGAGGCAGGACAGGTGAGTAGGGTGGCTAGGGCAGGACAGGTGAGTAGGGTGGCTAGGGCAGGACAGGTGAGTAGGGTGGCTGGGTAGGACAGGTGAGTAGGGTAGCTAGGGCAGGACAAGTGAGTAGGGTGGCTGGGTAGGACAGGTGAGTAGGGTGGCTGGGTAGGACAGGTGAGTAGGGTTGCTGGGGTCAGGACATGTGAGTAGGGTTGCTGGGGTCAGGACATGTGAGTAGGGTGGCTGGGGCAAAGTCAGGTGAGTATGGTGGCTGGGTAGGACGTGTGAGTAGGGTTGCGGGCTCAGGACAGGTGATTAGGGTTGCGGGCTCAGGACAGGTGATTAGGGTGGCTTCTGGAGGAACTTGTCAAAGGTATATGTTTCCATTTGAGCGACGGGATATTGATTGATTGAACAGTGTGCGAGGTACCAATTTACAGCTGGATGATTCAGAGCGTGCAGAAGCCAGCCTGGAAACCTATACCTATGCTGCGAAAAGCGAATGCTTTAGGGTTGGATACCATAGTGATTTCCTGTAGGGCTATGTGTGTTGTAGAGACGAGAACAGAACAACTAAAACGGTGAAATTATATTTGAAGAGGCCAGTCAGCTCGGTGTAGCCCTTTTAGTGGCACGACCTCTCACACTCTACCATCCACACGGAACAAAAGCCTTCTGAGTATATAGTAGTCTTAAAGGTGCAACAGAAAGGGTCATATGGAAATAAGATATGGGCTAACTAGTTTTCCACATGAGAATTCACTTAGCCAAGTATAGCTCAGCACAGTGCCAGAACAGAAGGAAACTTAACATTCGTTACGATGCAAAGGCCTTCATCAGGGACAACGGAGACAAATTAAAACAGTTAACATTATCGTTAAAAAAAAAAGTCAGTTGCCCATTTCAAGCGGCGATGGTGACATCATCAGACGGTTTTGTCTTGATGATGTGACTTTCGCTGTATTTGGATTATAGTGAGAAAGAGGCTGCGCTGGTCATCAACCTCACTCTCTGGTCCAGAGAGGCATAGGAACAGTGGCAAGACATAAGTCAAGACGACAGGCTCTAATTAAGGATGCAGGCACTCTGGTCACACATCTTTAAGACGAGGGGTGGATTGAAACTTGCGGGTTAGAACCCACGCCGTTTCCGTTCATCACTTTGAGAGGCGAGTGCCTTTTCTCTAAACAATAGCGACCCCGATATAACGTAACAGCGAACAACGCAGAACATAGAATGGGATAGGTACATTTCCAAGGAAGCGTATACGCGTGATCCAACCAGAAGGAAATGGAGTGTCCAGGAATGTGTGAAAAAGTGATGTCACTGTGGGCCAGATAGGAAGTACGTTTTGGTCTTAGTCGAAGTGTACTTCTACAGGGGCGGATGCCGTTGTGCAGGTACCAACTCTGGGGTGAGCTGGATGTAGCCGAGAGGAGCATTTCCTGCTTAGTGGGCTAGGCTCCAGTAGCGTATTACTCTGTTGCGATGGGACAAGTGCGGCTGAGGGTGGTTAACCCTCTAAATAGATTCCAACACTAGAGCAAAGTAGACCCGCAGTCTGTAAGACGCCATCTATGCCGCTCTTAACAAACCGCCCAACTATGGTCGGTGTTATACCATGTCACATAGTTACGATAAAGTATGTTAAAGGGACAACGACAAAGGCGAACACAGTTTGAGAGTTTCAAGAGAAAGCGATAATGAATAAGACACACCCTGACTCTAACAAATAGGACACAATGTCATAAATAATCGCAACAATATAGCAAGATAAGCATAACAATGTATGTTTAATATACATTTCTTGATGTACACGGCGCATATTGGAATCCGGGTAATCAATCCGACAGAACCGTTCAGTTCAAGTGCCATGTCCACATCGAAGGTCGACTGCAGACGATCTCCAGTGTATTCTATCTCTTACCGTAATGGTGCAATCTGACAGGCTCTTTCCAGTCCAACTACTTCTATTCAAGTTTGTAAAATCCATCAACATTTTTTATTGCTATCAAAATAATCCAAGTAAATATATATATATTGTTATAGAAATAAATACAATAATTTCAATATTATATGCATGTTATTTAGAATCTACATTTCGACTCACACAATCTTTGAAAATAGGGAAATGGCATGCTGGCATAGTGAAAATGGTACACGCGGCAAACAGAGTTGAAGTTTTGCGATGTAGGTCAATGCTCTTCAAACTTTTTATACCTGGCAACCACTTTCATAAACTTTTGTGCCGCTAAATTGTTCCTACCGTCCACTAAAATATAAATTAAAGAAAACTCCCCGAAGGTCCACCGAGTCTGTGTATGTTGGGTGGTTTTAATCATCGTGTGCCGTGTCCTTTGTAGGAAGTCGCTTCCAATCGCAGCCAGTCTGAAAGAAACTCGATCTCTTGCCAGATCTTCAACCTGCTCCATAGTCATGCCCAAACAATCCTTGACATCTTGGTGCCATCGTCTTCCTGGTCTGCATCTGCCTCTCTTGAGCGGCGTCATTCCTTCCATTACCGCTCTCTCAAGACCGTTGTGTCTTTTGATGTGGGCCAAAGTATTTAAATTTTATGTTCTTGATGGAATTTATGAAGCAAATCTCCACTTTGCCCAAATGTTATTGAATATCTTTCTTTTTTTATCCTCCACGGTATTCTGAGCATCTTTCTATAACATTTCGACTCAAAGAACTCGATTCTCCTCCTTGTGGTTTTTGTGTAACTATTCATGTTTTACAGTCGTATGCTGTCACGGGAAAAAACACAGGTTCTAGAAATTTTCACTTTTGTTGGTTTGCTGGTGCTCTGCCATAGTTTTCCCAGGTTGTATTTTAAATACAGCATGTAATGTTTCTACTACCGCCCACCTGAAAGCTAAAATCGCCCCCCCCCCCCTCCCCCCAACTAAGTGGGCGGTATAACAAAGGTTGAAAAGCACTGGTCAAGGGTGCCCGGCTTCCAGGTTTTAACCATGTTGACATTTATTCTACCAAACAATATAGGATCGGAACCCTGCCTTTGTCGGGGCTGGTAACCGGCTGTCCGAGTGGTCTGCCGTGGTCTTTGGGTATGACAAGGACAAGAATAGCACCACTGCCTCACATAGAGAATGTCATAAGAGGCGACTGACTGTATGAAAGTGGCATAACACAGGCCATAGTTAGGTGGTTTGGTTAGAGCAGCATAGATGGCGCCTATCAGGCTATGTGTCTACGTTGCTCTAGTGTTTGAGTCTATTAAGATGAACTCACACATCGGTTAACCATCCTCCGCACGCGATTGCCCTAACGCTCAAGCCTAGCCCGCTAAGCAGGAAATCGTTCTCCCTGCTACATCCAGCTCCTGGCATCTGCCCCAGTAGAAGTACTGGTCGACTAAGTGGGACCTGCTCCCGGCATCTGCCCCAGTAGAAGTACTGGTCGACTAAGTGGGACCTGCTCCCGGCATCTGCCCCAGTAGAAGTACTGGTCGACTAAGTGGGACCTGCTCACAGTATCTGCCCCAGTAGAAGTACAGGTCGACTAAGTGGGACCTGCTCCCGGCATCTGCCCCAGTAGAAGTACTGGTCGACTAAGTGGGACCTGCTCCCAGCATCTGCCCCAGTAGAAGTACAGGTCGACTAAGTGGGACCTGCTCCCGGCATCTGCCCCAGTAGAAGTACAGGTCGACTAAGTGGGATCTGCACAGGGTCATCTGCCCCTGTAGAAGTACAGGTCGACTAAGTGAGACCTGCTCCCGGCATCTACCCCAGTAGAAGTACTGGTCGACTAAGAAGTAAGAGGAACCCGCTATCATTGAATGAGGTTTCGCAGCTGGGCATTTCCTATGCCTCTCTCTAGGGAGTATGTAGAAATGGGTGTATGGATAAGCTGCTACTCATCATTGTCTCGTTACCTCGTGATCTTGTTTGTGATTTGTTAGTTGTTTTCGTTCGCTCTATGTGCCAGACGAAAGCCTTGTTGCGAAAACTGATGGAAAGACTGATAAACAAAAGACGCATCGAGACCAAGTCACGACTCGCCCCAACGCAAACAGGATACATGCAGCACATAATCACAGCAGACTAATTAACATATCTAACACATGACATAGAAAACGCCTTTCAGAAGAAAAAGCAAGTTCTAGCCATCGCCTTTGATCTTTCCCGTGCCTTTGATGCTGTCTGGAAAGAAGGCTTGAAGCTGAAAATCCCCCAAGCGGGAGTTACCAACATGTTCTTATGAATAAAAAGTTACCTTTTGCAAAGATCTGCCAGGTTTAAATTGGATAACTATATGATCAGGTCAGTCAAGTTGAGAGAGTGAATGCCACAGGGAAGTGTAATAACACATACTCTCTTCTGGATATATATAAATGTCATCACTAAATGCTGCCATTAGCATGTCTCAAACAGCCTACTCACAGATGACTTCGCTGTATGGACAGCTACGGTCACTGAGCCATTACAGACGTCTTTCATATCTTCACAAAGAAATGTCTCCACCAGACTGATGTTCGTCCATCACATGTGATGAAGACCACTCTCTTTGTTCAATCGTGTAGACAATCTTTTCTCTTGCTATGTCCATGATGTTCGTCCATCACATGTGATGAAGACCACTCTCTTTGTTCAGCCGTGTAAACAGTCTTTTCTCTTGCTATGTCCATGATGTTCGTCTATCACATGTGATGAAGACCACTCTCTTTGTTCAGCCGTGTGGACAGTCTTTTCTCTTGCTATGTCCGCTGAAATGGGTGACCTGTGCGGTGATTTTGATTAAAGTGAGAAAGAACTGTGCCTTTTGGCAACCTCACTCTCTGGTCCTAAGCTACCTATGGCCATTGCACTATATTTATCGAGACGACTGGATAAAGCGTAGGATGCAGATTTTTACTCAAGGTTTACTAACGAAGACCTTCCAGTAAACAGGTATCCGCAAGGCAGCAGATAGAGAGAGAGAGAGCGATTGGGGGGGGGGGGGGGGGGGTGTGAGGGGTTAGAAAAATGCCATCTACCTTTGTGTATCGTGCCTTTTCCATAACCACAAAAGTCGTAGGGACATCACGTGTGAGTGAGTCCGGCATCTCTTCCCAGCTGTGTTCAGTTCATTATAGTAAAGTCTAAATTTCTCCCGCGCCAATTTCATAAAGTCCATCCTTGTGAACTAGGCCGTGAAATAGGACACAGGTTTAAGCGTAGTGCCATTCATATAGCCGATGTCCAGACCAGGATAATCGGACTCAAAATCGAACTCGGAAGAAATCACCACCAAAAAAAAAACGCACGAATCAACCAGTCCAAATGGAAAACAACACCAAGTTTCCGTAAACACAAATGTAAGTCGTCGACTAGTGTGAATTTCAGGCAAATCCGTGGTCTGGAGGCATCCATAACGAACCAAAACAGTAGAGCAATGTAGACCCGCAGCCAGTTACGGCGCCATCGTTGTTGCGTACCACCAGATTGACGCTGAAGGGAAAAACAATGATCGATTCCATCGACAATTGTTTGTTTTTTGTTTGTGTGAAGAAAAAATGGCGATGCATATACTTACAATAAGAAACATACAAATGTGACTATACATGTACTGAATATGAATCCACATAAAATGGGTAGAGTGTGAAAGTAAAAGAACACACGAAGAAAAACAGCGAAGGAAGAGATAAAATCAGCTACCGGCTTGTTGATGAATCTCAAGTAGACGGTCCAAAACAGAAGTCGATTGAGAGATTCAGTTGCAACCCCCATGTTCCAAAGGGGACAAGCAGAACTAAGTGAAATAAGTCTGCTGCTTACATAAAGAAATAACCCCCCAAAAACTGTCCTTCGCCTCGTCTTCAATCCAATTATACTGGGTAGAGTCGCACCTGATTCAACAATCTTACAATAACACGACGACGTCATAACAATCCCGTCCCAACGACTGTCAACAAAACATTCGCCCTACGCCGGTCTGACGGTCCACCGTCGGTGCCAATGTTGTCTTTTCATGTTATTGTTCATATGAGGAGAGTGAGGGCTATACACACGCAAAACACTCGCTCTCGTGCCCAATTGTTGAAGAAAGCAGCCAAGTTATGAAGGTGTGGACGAGTGCAAGAGAGATGGAAGGAATCAGACACGTAGCAATGGTAATCAGAAACAATGCAGTGTTCCCACAAATTCCACCTCATTTGCAACTATCAACTGTCCGGTTTTTCCAGTTGCTCGGGTACGCGTGATGATATGACTCTTGTATCAGTTTCGCTTCACGTTGTGCATATATAGAGTGCCCCCTGGGGCTGGTGCAGTTACGGACAGGTCGGCATCAATGTACTGCAGTGTGTACTAAAGGTGCCTGCATCGATTCTTTTTGCCTGATGAGGTTGCTAGTACCCATGGACAAACCGCTTGAGTGGCCTCCTTCTACATGTCATCACACATCCCGCAACTGTTTATCCCAGATCTGACACCGCCCATGCTATCACCAGGTGAGAGTGTACTGGTCGACACCCGGCCACATCCCTGCTATCAAAACAAGACCAGACAAATATTTTAACGTCCTTACTAACAAACTTTCCACATTAACACACCTTGCGCTCGCGTACAGGTGCGAGTTAAATGCTGGTTAAATAATACGGACCACCTGGGGCAGAAATATGCACAGGTGAGCGGCGTGAAATATATGAACTTGTACCTTTACTGTCCGGCTGAGTTAACTTCTTTATCTACTCGTTACGGCTCATTCTCTATTCAAATTGTATATTAGCTCCCAGCTCAGTTAATATCTCGGTGGACTCACGGAAGTAAATGTTAGGCATAACGCAGACTCGAATTCTTCAACATTTCATCCCCGACGGCAGGTTCAGCAATGGGCGTTACAACAAACCAGTCATCCAAGGATTCGTAAGAAGCGACTAGAGAGGGTAGCGTTATAATCACGTAGATGGCATGAAGAGGAAGAAAAGAAACCCTCGTACCACTGCTGGGGTAGTCGTGGGCTTTTCAAAGTTGAGGATTTACAGGCCGCATCGGCCCTTGTGTCGCCACGTCGTGTGCTGGTTATGTTTGTGTATTTCATATCCCACAGAGTGGACTAGTGGTTAAGTGGAACGGCCCATAACCTTGAAGGTGCAGGGTTCGATCCCCATCACAGCACCGGCCGTTACCCCGGGGAAGTAAACCCTTAAAAAATGCAGGAGGAAGCAGACCCTAAATTGAATACTGAAGTCGGATGCATTGAGCCGACAGGCACAAATTAAAAACCACAGCGCGACGCATACCACCATGGGGATTAAAGAACGCAAAAAAAACACAAAAAATAAATAAAAATTCACCAACAGAAAAACAACATGTCTTCCATATGACTCGAGCCGCTGCCTTCCTTTAATTCTTCTTCTTCTTCGTTCATCCTCAGATCAAGGTTCCGGTTTCTCTTACAAAGGACTCAGTTGTTTGTAAGGCTTGTTTTCTCTCCATACAGCTTCTGTCTCATATCTGTCTCACGAGGCCAGTATTGTTCTCTCTTTTCCTGCGTGAGCGTGCAGCTTTGTAGGATGTGTTCCACAGTCATGGTATGCTCTCCACATGGACACCTGTCATCTGTCCCAATCCTCATTTTGTTGTAAAGATGACTTGAGTCTGTTATGCCCAGTTCTCAGTCTGAAGATGATGACTTGCTCTTCTCTAGTTAAGTTAAAGTAGCTGTCTTCTTTTCGGAAGTCCGGGTGTTGCTCAGCCCATTTTACCCTGGAATTGGCTTTAATTATGGTCTTGGCCTCATTATATGTGATACTCAGGTCTGTTTGTGGGGATGCTCCTCCACACTTTCCTAGTTTGTCTGCAGCTTGATTGCCTTCAATATTGCAGTGAGATGGGATCCACTGTATGACCAACCTTGGGTGTTCTGCTGAGAGCTGTGTCAGAGAGAACATACATTGCTCGAGATCTTCATCTTTGTGTTGTTTTAGCGTTGCTAATACTGACGCGGCATCAATCAGGAATACTATGTTTTCTTGCTGGATATCTTTATCTTGGATTACAAGCTCAGCCGCGGCCTTCAGTGCCTCTGCTTCTGGCATTCCGTTTCAGTAGGCAGGCATTGAACCCATCCGGCCACGCGCTTTTCATTGTATAGAAAACAGATCAACATAACGAAAAACTGTAGCTGGGCACTGAAGATCAAAATTAGATATAAATATAAAAAATAAACAGAATCGGGGAATTGACAATCAAAATTAGATATAAACCTAAAGATAAACAGAATCGGGGAACTGATAATCAAAATTAGATATAAACATATATAGGTATGTCTGTTACTGCACCGGATCAGAAATAAAACTATACCAACGTTACGGTCACAAAAGCTTCTTTAAGCAATGAAGTGCAAACTGAAAGACCTAACTAATCACAATGGGCTCAGACAACAATGCAATACACAAGGCGTTAGCCATTAACAAGATAGTGCTAGAGAATGTGTTGGTTGGTAGGTGACTGCACGATGCCAATAATAATCAATAACAGAGAACATACAGACACGGATAGAAAAAGCATTCATTTCCTTATTTACTGTGACGAGATCACACGTGAGAGTATCGTGAACCTGTAAAATGGAGACTGAAATATGTGTTCAACAATTTTTTTTTAACACGCAAGCACCGACAAGCACCACTGTGGAATAACAGAACAAGTACGCAGCAAAGGAATATTCTGACTAGGTGTCAGTTTTCTCTATGATTGCATGGTCTTTTTCAACCGAATTACGGAATTTATAGTACCTATCTATGTTCTTTGCGCGCCAAATACGGCGGATAAGGCAGATACAAATGATCTCCAGTTGGAATGGTGTGACGCCTATGATTTTAAATCTTGTATGTTGATGAGGCACATAGTTGAACCATGACCTACTTTAGATAGGCTTTTTGACTCACGGGGAAAACCCCATTGAAAGACTGACTAAATAACGAAACTTTTATGTGTCAACTATTTTCAGTTTCATAATGGTTGCCATCAATTGCCGCCTAATATCTGAATGAGCCTTACATCAATATGCGCGATTTTTTGCACGTGAACTTATCTTTTCAAAGTCCAAATGACGTAATAATTTACACTGTGCCAGGTAGTGCCATTTTCTTAAAGTTGCTAGTTCTTTTGATATTTGTTAGCATAGGAATTATTTTGTCCTTTGAGAAAATAATTTACTGTACATTTTTTAAATGTCTTTTTTTTAGGTTTAGGCGTCTCTCCAATTTAAATGCGATTTTCTACATTAGGATCAATATAATGCCCTTTTGTAATGTAGTTCATGTGTTTTAGTAGCTATCATAAGTAACTGGACATTTCGTAGAGAGAATGTGTGAAAATGTACAAGCAAGTGGACCGGGACAGATGGCGCCTGACAGGCTGTGGGTATCTCTTAACCATTGGTAACATATACTGGGATTGACCTGGTAAATCGTTAGCAGATTTTCGCCTGCCCAAAAGTAGAAAAAAAAATTAAAAAGGAGGTCTAAAGTAACGACGTCTAACAACACAAGTGTACTAAGACATCCAGACAGACAGACAGACGTATAGATAGATAAATAAATAAATATACATATAGATAGACACAGACAGGCAGGCGGGCGAGCAGACGTACAGAGAGACAAGACCCAGACCAAAACCAAAACCAAGACAAAACAAGAATGGATAGATCGATGGATAGGTAGATAGATAGATAGATAGATAGATAGATAGATAGATAGATAGATAGATAGATGGACGGATGGATGGATGGATGGATGGATGGATGGATAGATGGATAGATAGATAGATAGATAGATAGATAGATAGATAGATAGATAGATAGATAGATAGATAGATAGATAGATAGATAGATAGATAGATAGATAGATAGATAGATAGATAGATAGATAGATAGATAATGAAAGAATGACACACACAGAAGATAATCAGTCAACGTGTTTTAAATATACTTTATTTTGACCTCTCTACGATCTTCAGTTAGTGTAAAATGCTTTTAAGGCCCCGAGACTTGCTTGGGTGATGCTACTTTATTAATGCTCGGAGCTTTGTGTGTATGACATTTCTTTCTATGTAGAAAGTATTCGCAGTCTTGTGATTTGTTTTTCTTTGCATGGTCTAAGGTAGAGGAAATTTGGTGAGACAAAAACTACTGTCTCATTGTCAATAATGTGGAAGCCTGCTGTAGAGAATCAGCAGGGACTTTTCAGATTGTTCGCACAACAGACGATCAATATTTACCGTGCTACATTGACACTACTGATCGCCTCTCCTCTAACAGTCCCGGTATACCTTTTCCCCTTCTCACCTCACTCATTTGACTCTGTCCAACAGTCAGACTCTTGCACAACTTTCATACGCGCCCTTAGGTTGAGGCCCTTCCATTGCACTTTGGTTGGGCTAACTTCTGATGGCGCACAAACCTAGAATAGGTACATATAGACACACACATACATCCAATCACTGGTTTATGCGTCCTGATATCACCCAATGGACTACGGTCTGGGGTGGAATGGGCGCGCCTCCGCCAGTAGAAACTAGTGAGGCAAACATCTGAGCAAATAAAAAAAAAACAGTCCCGGTAGTTCCCTTTCTGTAAGGCCGAGACAGGCGACGAGGGAAGGCTGTGGTGGGGATGTAATCTGACTAGCGTAAAAACCATTGTCATTAAAACCACACTACACAAACATTGATACCCTGGTTCTTTATCGTTGTCTTCTTCTGCGTTCAAGGTTTTTGGTCATGCTAGATCTGTAGTCCCGTCGCTAGGACGACGTCCACAGTCCTCTCCAGATTCAGGTAGCAGCCTGAAAAGCTTCTGTGCCACCTCGGCTCCATCTGGTCAGGTGTGATATCGTACGTCTTTGTGTATTGGACATTTCTGCTTGATGTGTTCAGGGGTCTGGACTCCGGTTCCACGTGGGCAGTCACTTCTGTGTGGTATCTTGAGCCGATGTAGGTGACCCAATGGCCCTCGTGGGCAGTCACTTCTGTGTGGTGTCTTGAGCCCGATCTAGGTGATCCAATGGCCCACGTGGGCAGTCACTTATGTGTGGTATCTTAAGCCGATGTAGCTGACCCAATGGTCCACGTGTGCAGTCACTTTTGTTGTGATATCTTGAGCCGATCTAGGTGACCCAATGGCCCACGTGGGCAGTCACTTCTGTATGATATCTTGAGCCAATCTAGCTGACGCAATGGCCCACGTGGGCAGTCACTTCTGTATGATATATTGAGCCGACCTAGGTGATACAATGGTCCGCAGTAGTCTGTTCTCAGACGAAATATGGTGGTTTGTTGAGTCTGTGGAGCTGTTGGATTGGGTCAGGTCTATTGCTCACTCCATGTCTTTCTTTGATTTTGAGCTGTACTGATTGTGGAGAATATTTGTTGCCTCTTGGTAAGACACTGTATGGATACATTGCTCCATCTTGCCACCTGCTTTGGACAGGGCATCAGCTGTCACATTGCCGGTGATTCCACAATGGGAGGGTAGCCTCCGAAGAGCAGCTGTTGAGGTTTTTTTTTTATATTTGATTTTGGTTCTTTATACACGGGATAAGGTAGTGTTTCGCTTGTTCTCCAGAGCGATTGGTTATTATTATTGCATTATTATAACTATTATTATTAATTATAACCTATTATGCAAGGACAAAGAACTATTTATTGTAATATTTACAAATGTAAGTTATTATGGTAAACTGTAGATCCATAGCAAATAGTGATGTAGAGGATGAAGTGTTAGAGACATTCATTGTACGGAGACTGGTTTCCTCTTCGATTCTAATTTCTTAGCCAGGATGCGTGGTTGCATTATGTTTCCATGGCCGCCACTTGCAGAAAGAATAAACTTGGCCAGTTATATGTCATTATTTGCCCGGCCTGAAGTTAGTCCACTCTCAATTCGTCAATCGTAAAAAGTTAACACAACGCGAATACCTTCAAACAACAATATATCGTACATGACTGCTGCATCCTCCATTTCTTTTATTTATAACAACACAAATTAGGTTAATAGCCAGCACAAGCGTTCTTGCAAATAATCTGTCAGCAGTGGTTTAACCCTTTACATCCTAGGAATTGGTACAGGAAATACATATTCAGCAGAGGAGGACGATAGCTCTTTCCGTCCCACACATAAGATTTCTGTACGAAAGAGATTTCGATATGCTGTCTAGTATACAATGAAACAAAGTTAGCATTAGCCAGAATAAAGGTGATAGCTCCCAAAAAATATGTATTGAGTTTGTTAGGGTTGGATTTGATCAAATTAAATATACATTCGTCGTCAAGTATCGTTTTTCTGATTCCAGGAGTTAGTTATCCTCAAGTTCGTCCAGAGACACATTCATGTTTAGTGACAGTCCAAGTTTAGTGGCAGGTCCAAGTTTAGTGACAGTCCAAGTTTAGTGGCAGGTCTAAGTTTAGTGGCAGGTCCAAGTTTACTGACAGTCCAAGTTTAGTGGCAGGTCCAAGTTTAGTGGCAGGTCCAAGTTTAGTGGCAGGTCCAAGTTTAGTGGCAGGTCCAAGTTTAGTGGCAGGTCCAAGTTTAGTGACAGGTCCAAGTTTAGTGGCAGGTCCAAGTTTAGTGACAGTCCAAGTGTAGTGGCAGGTCCAAGTTTAGTGGCAGGTCCAAGTTTAGTGGCAGGTCCAAGTTTAGTGACAGTCCAAGTTCAGGTGCAGGTCCAAGTTTAGTGGCAGATCCAAGTGTAGTGACAGTCCAAGTTTAGTGGCAGGTCCAACTTTAGTGACAGTCCAGGTTTAGTTGCAGGTCCAAGTTTAGTGGCAGATCCAAATTTAGTGGCAGGTCCAAGTTTAGTGACAGTCCAAGTTTAGGTGCAGGTCCAAGTTTAGTGGCAGGTCCAAGTGTAGTGACAGTCCAAGTTTAGTGACAGTCAAAGTTTAGTGGCAGGTCCAAATTTAGTGACAAGTCCAAGTGTAGTGATCAGTCCAAATTTATTGAGAAGTCCAAGTTTAGTGCTCAGCTGCGTGTTGATCCTATCCATAAACCGTGGTCATTCACATGATCCAGCTGATTGAACAAAGGTAAACCCGTTTACACGTCAGGAAAGACAATATGTGCGTGCTCTGGGCATGTCAACAGTCATATCTGTTCCTTCAAGTATTACCCTTTCTCTCTCTGTCACTAGCTCTGCTTCTCCCTCTCTCTGTCTCTCTCCTGTCTTTCCTCATTTAATCCGTCGCCAGTCCATTCGTTTATATATCCCTCCCTCCTTTCACTTATCTATATCTGCAATCATAGCTCCACATATCCATGGCCACCAACCATCCCTCCATCCTTTTATTGACACGTTTATCCATCCCTTTTTTTTTCTTCTATCCGTCCATCTATTCAGATCTGGTCCGAAAACGTGCATATATGTCCCTGTGTTGTTTGTACTCCTCTCAACCTCGCCCCCCCACCTCCCCCCTCCCACATCCCCCCCCCACATCGTTAGTGCCGCCCATGTATTCACTATCACTTAACCCACCGTTAGAGAAACCCAGATGTTGCCAGGATGTTTACGCATGTGTATCGTAAACAAAGTGACAACCCGCCAGCTTGGTCACAAGTAAACAAAATACTACCACAGCCTACGAGCAGAAACAATTAATTACAAATGTAGACTTCACTGCCTCCACCTCCATGTTCCAACTGTACACGTTCGCCCCCAGAAACAGTTATGTTGTACATCTGGGAGTTTTTACTGCGGGAACAAAAGAGTGATAATGCCGTACACATACGAACATAATGTTACTGTTGTTGTTGTTGAATGCACACAATGCGTTATATGGCGGGTTGTAGTAGCTTTCCTCACATTCTGAGCGAGCTGGTGAAGGTGGACCAGAGTCCTTAAGGCTGTTCTGTGATTGTATTCATCTACGTGGCGCTCACTACTACAGGGATCACGTCCGTCCCTACCTCGTTAGCCAGTCTGCTATTAAACAGCCTGCTTCTAGGAGAATTACGTGGAAGTGAGGTGGGGGTCTTGATCAGTATATTTCACCTGACTCTGAATAACATTGTGTGATCAGTATGTTTTGCCTGACCATTCACAACATAACCAGAAGGGTGATTTACAACAGAAAGAGAAGGGTGATTCACAACAGAAAGAGTAGGGTGATTCACAACAGAAAGAGAAGGGTGTTTCACAACAGAAAGAGAACGGCAATTCACAACAGGAAGGGAAGGGTGTTTCACAACAGAAAGAGAACGGTGTTTCACAACAGAAAGAGAAGGGTGATTCACAACAGAAAGAAAAGGGTGATTCACAACATAAACATAAGGGTATTTCACAACAGAAAGAGAAGGGTGATTCACAATAGAAAAGGAATAGCATTTCACAACAGAAACAAAGAGGTGTTTCACAATTGAAATAGAAGAGTGTTTCACATTATGAACAAAAGGGTGATTCACAACATAAACAAAAGGTTGATTCACAACAGAAACATAAGTCCTTCATTACAGACAGAGTTACTTTACGGATAGCGCGGGCTAGTGGTTAAGTGACACGGCTCACAATCCCGAAGATGCTGGGTTCGATCCCCATCACAGCACCGGCCGTTATCCTGGGGAAGCAAACCCTTAGAAAATGCAGGAGGAAGCAGACCCTTACATAAAATGCATGCTGAAGTCGGATGCACTGGGACGACAGTCGCAAAATAAAAAAAAATAGGGTGCAACTCACTCCGCCTTGGGGATTAGAGAAATAAGGCTTCGCCACGAAAAAAAATTAAATGACAGACACAGAAAAGGGTGCTATTGTTTCACAGCATAACTTTCCAGAAAAGAATGTTCTTCTACTGCGTCTTATTCCTGTGATCATTGGGAAGCGAATGATTCATTCTCTTGTCCCTGAGTTACATTAGGGGTCTCCGTATAGATGTGCCTGTTAAGAAGTCTTTCATTGCACTACAGCGAGGGGGGCCAATACTTCAGCACTACTAAGACATAAAAAGAGCCACTGCTAACTACTATCTCACAACGTCAGCAGAGTGATGACCGCCGTACGAGCAGTTTGACTTGGCTTGGCTTCGTTCGTTCTCAATCTCCCGCTACCAAACCCTGAAAGGGCTTAAGTAGCAGAATGTAGTCCAGAGAATGGAATGCGTTGTGTCGTAGTTTACAGCTTGACTGCAATATTTGCACCTTTCGGTCCAACACACCCGACTTCAGCAAGCATTATTTGAGTACTGGGTTAGCATTCACTCTTCGATCCCTTCTCCTTAGCCAGCCTGCCCTGCTGCAGCCTGTTATCCAGAATCACCGCGAAGGGGTGTAGAAGGGTCTTGGGAGCTCTGGTTCGCTGGACCTGGCGCTAGAAGTCAGCTATGGGTCGCTGACCACTGCTGCTCAGCATCTTGAAACGAGCAGTTTAAAAAAAACAAAAACAAACAAAAACTGGAAATTTCTACAGGGATGTATTTAAAACGAGGGATCAGGTGGTCTCGTGGTGCTGGAGGTCGCGGGTTCAATTCAGGTTGGAGACCGGGATTTTTTTCACGTGGATCATCCGTTAAATATTTTCCCTGATCTCTGAGTAGTGAGAGCAGATACCCGCGTGTTGTGGTCCGCACGTTAAAAATACGTTAGCAGTTGGAAATCGAAAAGAGTAGGCCTTACAGAAAATATGTGGCAAAAAGAGTACTGTGTGGTTTTAACATCAGGTCTTGGTTATGTGGTATAGATGTCCAGAGTTGATTAGCGAGCAGTGATTCGGTTTCTAACAGCTGAAGAGCGTCGACCAGTTAACATTCATCGCATAATGCAGGCAGTGTATGATGACAAAAGTGTGTCGAAGACAACAGTGGAAAAACTGGACAACGATATTTAAAGAAGGACGCGAGTTAGAGAAAGATCTTGCGAGACCAGGTCAGACCCATATTGTTGCGTGAACTCACGTCCGAGACCAGGTCAGACCCATATTGTTGCGTGAACTCACGTCCTTCTTTAAATACCGTTGTCCAGTTCTTCACTGTTGTCTTCGACACACTTTTGTCACCATCCACTTCCTGCATTCTGCGATGAATGTTAACTCGTCGACATCCTTCAGCTGTTATAAACCGAATCACCGCTCGCTGACCAACTCTGGACGGATTCAGTATCATACCAGTCATGTGTTCAACGATCTGCTGAAGAAACTATGAGTCGGAGGATAATGAAATTTTGCAAACTTAACGGTTAGTATGTGCTGTATCCACCAGAAGTGACGTCATCATGTACATCGTACGTGTGTTCCCTTGTTGCAGTTTGGTCCGGTTTTATTTGAACACGCCTCGTATATCGTCCAAGTTATGCAATGCTTTGCGACAATACTTCTCACCAGAAACAGAAAACATTTCCTTGTGAACATCCTTTGAAGATAATAGTTCTTTTGTTCCCCACTCCTCCCAAAATAAAAAAAAAATAAAAAAACACCAGAACACACAATGGAAGGAAGACTAACGTCTGGTCAGGTAAAACATACTGGACAAGACCCTCACCTCGGTTTCCTTGTAGCTCTCCCTGGAAACGAGCTGTTCTCATGGCAGCCTGGGTAACGAGGTGTGGGATCGACGTTATTCCAGTAGTAGTGAGTGACATGCAGATGAAGCCAACCATAGCACAACCGACTGGCGGACCCCGTTACAAATTCATCAGCACGCTCGGGATGTGAGGAAAGCTACTGCAACCCGCCTTCATCAGCACGCTCGGGATGTATGGAAAGCTACTGCAACCCGCCTTCATCAGCACGCTCGGGATGTGAGGAAAGCTACTGCAACCCGCCTTCATCAGCACGCTCGGGATGTGAGGAAAGCTACTGCAACCCGCCTTCATCAGCACGCTCGGGATGTGAGGAAAGCTACTGCAACCCGCCTTCATCAGCACGCTCGGGATGTGAGGAAAGCTACTGCAACCCGCCTTCATCAGCACGCTCGGGATGTGAGGAAAGCTACTGCAACCCGCCTTCATCAGCACGCTCGGGATGTGAGGAAAGCTACTGCAACCCGCCTTCATCAGCACGCTCGGGATGTGAGGAAAGCTACTGCAACCCGCCTTCATCAGCACGCTCGGGATGTATGGAAAGCTACTGCAACCCGCCTTCATCAGCACGCTCGGGATGTATGGAAAGCTACTGCAACCCGCCACTTAACGTCCTTCTCAGGGCGCACAAAAGATAATCCTATTCATTGTGGGCATTCGCAAACAACAACAGAACACATAAGTGTGTGTTTAACAACGGTGCTTAACAACACAAAAGGCCCATTCTCTGAGCCCTGGTTAAATTGAGCTGCCCATGTGTATGCGACAGCGTCTCCTAGGTTGTTTGCTAATGTCCAAAATGGGTTGATAGCCCTTCTGTGCGCCCTCAAAAGGACGGAACTTGTGGCATAATGTTGTAGCTTTCCTGACAGCCTGAGTGTGCTGATGAAGTGGACCGGGGTCCTCAATGCGGTTGTGCAATGCTTGGCTTCATCTGCGTGTCACTCACTACTACGGGAATTACGTCGAACGTCGCCTTGTTAGCTAGACTGTTGTCCTTGACAAATCCCGTTTCCAGGACGACCAACGAGGAGTTCGGGTGAGGGTCTTGGTCAGTCTATTTCTCCTGACCCTGACAAACATTGTTTGATCAGTGTGTTTTCCCTGACCAGATGTTAGCCTCATCGTCCCAACGTGTCCTACACACAGTTATAGCAAAGCTGGATGTTGCTGCCACCTAATGATACCTTTACTAACTATATTTTTCAGCTGTCCAATATCAATTTGTGACCTAATTACTGACTAACCCTCAAACACAGATACTTAGGTTAATTTCGTACTCACCCTCGACTCACTTTTACAATTATTCCGGGGCCTCAGATGGACAAGTCCTATGTCCACTTCTGACTGGTGGTGTTACGACACTGTCGGAGAGCACTGTAAAAAATAAATCAGCGGACACCCTAGCCTGACAGTGGCGTGACCTCGACGCGGTCGGATCGATAACGAACAAACAAACAACAGATACTTCCTTTGTCGTCGTCACGAACATGATCCAAACTCCTCCTCAATTTGGCGTGCTATGTTATGTTATAAACGATGGCATCACTGCAGTTCAAGCAGAGCTATAGGTACTCTATCTCGTTAAGTAATTGTGGATTTGTTGTAGTCGTGCCTGAAGTTACGAAAAAAAAAACAGCCGACATCATACATTCGAAAGGCCCCAGAGTTGGGACATTGCATACGAATTAGATATGGATTTGTGACATCTGGTATTGATGGGTAAAATTAGATATGGATTTGTGACATCTGGTATTGATGGGTAAAATTAGATATGGATTTGTGACATCTGGTATTGATGGGTAAAATTAGATATGGATTTGTGACATCTGGTATTGATGGGTAAAATTAGATATGGATTTGTGACATCTGGTATTGATGGGTAAAATTAGATATGGATTTGTGACATCTGGTATTGATGGGTAAAATTAGATATGGATTTGTGACATCTGGTATTGATGGGTAAAATTAGATATGGATTTTTGACATCTGGTATTGATGGGTAAAATTAGATATGGATTTGTGACATCTGGTATTGATGGGTAAAATTAGATATGGATTTGTGACATCTGGTATTGATGGGTAAAATTAGATATGGATTGTGGCATTTGGTATTGATGGGTAAAATTAGATATGGATTTGTGACATCTGGTATTGATGGGTAAAATTAGATATGGATTTGTGACATCTGGTATTGATGGGTAAAATTAGATATGGATTTGTGACATCTGGTATTGATGGGTAAAATTAGATATGGATTTGTGACATCTGGTATTGATGGGTAAAATTAGATATGGATTTGTGACATCTGGTATTGATGGGTAAAATTAGATATGGATTTGTGACATCTGGTGTGGATGAGGATTCATATGACGTGAATAGGGGCATTACAAGTGGATAGGTGGGGCATTTGATTTTGATATGGCGGCTATTTTATATGAGTGGGGAGTATTTTACATGGATAGGTGATATTAGATAACAATAGAGGACATCTGATACAAATGAGTGACATTATATACGAATAGGAGGGGACGACGTGGGCTAGTGGTTAAGTGACACGGCTCACAACCAAAGGTGTTGGGTTTGATACCCATCACAGCACCGGCCGTTACCCCGGGGAAGCAAACCCTTAGAAAATTAATGCTGAAGTCGGATACGCTGGGCCAACAGGAGCAAAATAAAAACCACAGTGCAACGCACACCGCCTTGGAGAATAAATAAATAAGGCGAATACCAAACAATTTTTTTTTTAAATATACGAATAGGGAACATTATATATGAATGTGGAGCAATTGATAAGAACGGGTGACATTATATGTGAATATAGAACATTTGATACGAATGGGTGACATTATATGTGAATATAGAACATTTGATACGAATGGGTGACATTATATGTGAATATAGAACATTTGATACGAATGTGTGACATTAGATTCGAATAGGGAACATTAGAAAGGAATATGGGGCATTTGATACGAATGGGTGACATTATATGTGAATATGGGACATTCGATACGAATGGGTGACATTATATATGAATATGGGACATTTGATACGAATGGGTGACATTATATGTGAATATAGAACATTTGATACGAATGGGTGACATTATATGTGAATATGGAACATTTGATTCGAATGGGTGACATTATATGTGAATATGGGACATTCGATACGAAAGGGTGACATTATATGTGAATATGGGACATTAAAAAGAAATTCAGGACAGTATATAAGAATATGTGACATTAGATACGAATAGGTGGTAATATGGGGGACAATTGGATATGAATTGAAGATATTATATATGGATGGGTGGCATTTGTTATGGATGGGTGGCATTTTATGTGGATGGAATTTCATTTGGGTGGCATTTTATATGGGTAGCATTTGATATAGATGGGTGGCATTTGAAATGGATGGGTGGCATTTGAAATGGATGGGTGGCATTTGACATAGATAGGTGGAATTTCACATGTCTAACATTGTAAATGAGTTATATTCCACATGGATGGGCGGCATTTTATATGGATTTTGTGGCATTTCGCAAGGATGGAATTTCATATGGGTGGCATTTGATATGCATGGATAGCGTTTCACATGTAAGGGTGGCATTTGATATTGACAGGGAAACATAAAGCATGAATTGTGGACATTGTGTATGGAATTATATACGGAATGTGGGAGGGGGGGGGGGGGGGGGCATTAGAATTGAATGGGGGACAAAAGATTGAGAAACTTTAAGTATCAATTGTGGACACTATATAAGGATGGACAAACATTAGGTATGAATGGGGGACATTATATAAGGGTGGACGAACATTAGGTATGAATGGGGGACATGATATAAGATTGGAAGAATATTAAGTATGAATGGGGGACATAATATAACGATGGACGAACATTAGGTATGAATGGGGGACATTATATACGGATGGAAGAACATTAGGTATGAATGGGGGACATTATATACGGATGGAAGAATATCGGGTATTAATGGGGAATCGGTGGCATTTTAAATGTAATAACGACATTTTTTTTAAAAAGGGGGTGGAGGACATTATAAATGGACAGGGGACATGTTAATAGGATGGGAGACAATTACAACACGAGTAATGTCTAGAGTGAATAACTCAACACGAGTAGATTTGAAAGAAAATAACAACTACATAACTTGTATGGTAAACCAATTACATGTTTACCTTAACAACCTTATATGTACAGGTGTAATCATCTTTCAGCTAAACGGCCACATGCACACGTCACAGGTGGTTGGTTACCTGTGACGTGTGGATGTGGAGAAGCTTGGTCAGACAAGAGCGGAATGATATTTCCGTCCTTTCTACCAGATTCTCTCGTAAGTTGCCTCGTAAAGAAAATATAAATGTGGCGTTCCTTAAATTGCTGGTTTCAGTGGGAACCCCCACCCCCTTTAAAAAAATACACTAGCAAAAATCGACTGAAATCGATGGAACGTTTTCTGCTGACTGTACAGCCCTCAGAACAGAACCCCAAGAGAAACCGCATAGAAAAGTGGCGCTAAATGAATGGTGAAGATCTATGAACAGGCTTGAACAGGTGTGTCCAGATGTGGGTCTAGCCTTACAAGTGGGGATATGGAGACGATGAATATAGCGAATGTGGGGCCGCAGATGACACAGTGATACTATCAAGAAGTGCAGATGGGCTGGAGCAGCTAGTGTCAGCCGTAAATGGACATGATCAAAACTTGTTTATAAACATAAAAAGAACAAAGATAATGACCACCGACAAAACACAATGTCAGCATAAATTTACAGTGGGTGGTGAGGAAATAGATTAGGTCACACATTTTGAATATCTGGGCGCCAGAATTCGGAAAAATGGCGACTGCTCGAAAGAAATCAGAAGAAGACTAGCTTTGGCAATGCAGAGACTGAACAGCCTGATGAAATTATGGCAGAGCACCAACAAAATGATTAAAGTAAAAGTCATGAGAGCCTGTGTTTTTCCCGTGGCAGCTTATGGCTGCGAATCATGGACAATTACCAAATGTTCCAGACAAAGAATTGAAGCCTTCGAGTCAAAGTGTTACAGAAATATTCTCCGAATACCCTGGTCAGAGAAAAAGACAAATGTAGACATTCGGCAAGAGTTGAGCATAGAGGAGAACTGGTTTATCAATTCCATTTTGGCTAGGAAATGCAAATACTTTGGTCACATCAAGAGACACAACGGTCTCGAGAGAACAGTGATGGAAGGTATGGTGCCAGGCAAAAGAGGAAGGGGTAGACCAAGAAGACGATGGCACCAAGATATCCAGGAATGCTTGGGTATGACTGTGGCAAAGGCTGGAGTTTTGGCAAGACAACGAGTTTCTTTCATACAGACTGTTATGGGAGCGACGTTCTGTAAAGGACATGCTACATCCCTGGGTATGACTGTGGCGAAGGCTGGAGTTTAGGCAAGGGAATGAGTTTCTTTCAGTCAGTCTGTTATGGGAGCGACGTTCTATAAAGGACATGCTACGTGATGATGGTGGGGCCGTCCGGGATCCGGAACACCTGATTATATGTCCTGGGATACAGGAAATGAAAGAGCACTGATGGTGGCTGGACTTTGGGCGAAGACTATGTGACGCTACAGTCGGGTTTTAAAAACAGTAACTGCGAAATATGGCTTGGCTTCGTTCGTTCTCAATTTCCCACTACCAAACACTGAAAGGGCTTAAGTAGCAGACTAGTCCAGAGAACGGAATGTGTTGTGTCGTAGTTTACAGCTTGACTGCGATATTTGCACCTTTCGGCCCAACACATCCGACTTCAGCAAGCATTTTTTGAGTACCGGGCTAGCATTCCCTCTTCGATCCCTTCTCCTTAGCCAGTCTGCCCTGCTGCAGCCTGTTATCCAGGATCACCGCGTGGAGGTGTAGAAGGGTCTTGGCAGCTCTGGTTCGCTGGCCCTGACACTAGCAGTCAGCTATGAGTCGCTGACCACTGTAGCTCCTGCGCTACTCGGTATTTTGATCCTACTGCGAAATATGCAGTCACAGTTTTAGTTTTAATCTTTGATTTAAAATAAGCTTCGAAATTACGAGATTTGAATAAGTGCCTACTGATTAAGAGACGCGTACCCTAACTGTACCACCATTCATTGGTCTAATTGTAACATTATTTTTTGCAAATATAAAAACGAACAAAGCAGACTACAAAACCGCTACTGATAGCGGTGGTGTCGGCTTTCTGTATGATCGAACTCTTATCTCAAAGGGGAGGCACAGAGGGGGTAAACACAAACAGAAATAAATCCTGCCTGAATATAAACAATCCACTTGTCTGGGGCCTGATTATAACTGACGCCAGGACTAGACATAAAAACAACAACTGGATTTCTAGGCTAGAGCTAAGGCTAACGTTAGGGTCAGGTCATACATACGGAACAAGTTTCCATTTCATGTCCACTTCGTGCTTAGGTGATGATATTTACGTTACATTAAACTAGCCAACGAGGTACGACATACACCTGAGCAACGAAATGGGAATCCACAATGCCATCATTATAGTGCTAATCTACTTACTTAGTCCTCCTGTCCTACTCTGAGGTGCAGAATCGGCTACTTTAGTCCCTCCTCTTCTACTCTGAGGTGCAGAATCGGCTACTTTAGTCCCTCCTCTTCTACTCTGAGGTGCAGAATCGGCTACTTTAGTCCCTCCTCTTCTACCCTGAGGTGCAGAATCGGCTACTTTAGTCCCTCCTCTTCTACTCTGAGGTGTAGAATCGGCTACTTTAGTCCCTCTTCTCCTACTCTGAGGTGTAGAATCGGCTACTTTAGTCCCTCTTCTTCTACTCTGAGGTGTAGAATCTTCTACCATATTTACTTAATCCCACCTCTTCTACGATGAAATGCAGAGGTTTGCCAGAGTGATCGCCAGTGATTCTCCTGACCCCGTTCAAGTCCAGTTCTCCGTCTCTCGGAGATTGTTGTATATTGTTTTCCATGCACCCCTTTACAGTACGACTAGTGATATAAGAAGACTCATATTCTACCTTCTACAGCACGACTAGTGATATAAGAAGACTCATATTCTACCTTCTACAGCACGACTAGTGATATAAGAAGACTCATATTCTACCTTCTACAGCACGACTAGTGATATAAGAAGACTCATATTCTACCTTCTACAGCACGACTAGTGATATAAGAAGACTCATATTCTACCTTCTACAGTACGACTACTGATATAAGAAGACTCATATTCTACCTTCTACAGTACGACTAGGGATATAAGAAGACTCATATTCTACCTTCTACAGCACGACTAGTGATATATGAAGACTCATATTCTACCTTCTACAGTACGACTAGTGATATAAGAAGACTCATATTCTACCTTCTACAGTACGACTAGGGATATAAGAAGACTCATATTCTACCTTCTACAGTACGACTAGTGATATAAGAAGACTCATATTCTACCTTCTACAGTACGACTAGAGATGTAAGAGGAGCCAGATTCTACCTTCTACAGTACGACTAGTGATATAAGAAGACTCATATTCTACCTTCTACAGTACGACTAGTGATATAAGAAGACTCATATTCTACCTTCTACAGTACGACTAGGGATATAAGAAGACTCATATTCTACCTTCTACAGCACGACTAGTGATATATGAAGACTCATATTCTACCTTCTACAGTACGACTAGTGATATAAGAAGACTCATATTCTACCTTCTACAGTACGACTAGGGATATAAGAAGACTCATATTCTACCTTCTACAGTACGACTAGTGATATAAGAAGACTCATATTCTACCTTCTACAGTACGACTAGAGATGTAAGAGGAGCCAGATTCTACCTTCTACAGTACGACTAGTGATATAAGAAGACTCATATTCTACCTTCTACAGTACGACTAGTGATATAAGAAGACTCATATTCTACCTTCTACAGTACGACTAGGGATATAAGAAGACTCATATTCTACCTTCTACAGTACGACTAGTGATATAAGAAGACTCATATTCTACCTTCTACAGTACGACTAGAGATGTAAGAGGAGCCAGATTCTACCTTCTACAGTACGACTAGTGATATAAGAAGACTCATATTCTACCTTCTACAGTACGACTAGTGATATAAGAAGACTCATATTCTACCTTCTACAGCACGACTAGTGATATAAGAAGACTCATATTCTACCTTCTACAGTACGACTAGTGATATAAGAAGACTCATATTCTACCTTCTACAGTACGACTAGAGATGTAAGAGGAGCCAGATTCTACCTTCTACAGTACGACTAGGGATATAAGAAGACTCATATTCTACCTTCTACAGTACGACTAGTGATATAAGAAGACTCATATTCTACCTTCTACAGTACGACTAGGGATGTAAGAGGAGCCAGATTCTACCTTCTACAGTACGACTAGTGATATAAGAAGACTCATATTCTACCTTCTACAGTACGACTAGTGATTTAAGAAGACTCATATTCTACCTTCTACAGTACGACTAGTGATATAAGAAGACTCATATTCTACCTTCTACAGTACGACTAGGGATGTAAGAGGAGCCAGATTCTACCTTCTACAGTACGACTAGTGATATAAGAAGACTCATATTCTACCTTCTACAGTACGACTAGGGATGTAAGAGGAGCCAGATTCTACCTTCTACAGTACGACTAGTGATATAAGAAGACTCATATTCTACCTTCTACAGTACGACTAGGGATGTAAGAGGAGCCAGATTCTACCTTCTACAGTACGACTAGGGATGTAAGAGGAGCCACTGTAACCCGCTTCTAGAGAAACTAGGCCAAGAGTGAAGACCTCAAATGCAATACGAGTAGGGCTAGGAAGCACCTAACAGATCAAAACTAATAACATAGATGTGGCTACAATTGTGAATCTGGTAGTGGTCTTTGGCTAGAAAGATGATACAAGTCACGGCTAGAAAGATGACACAAGTCACGGCTAGAAAGATGACAAAGCCACGGCTAGAAAGTTGACAAAAGTCACGTTTAGAAATATTTTTTAAAAATCACGGCTAGAAAGATAACAAAAGTCACAGCTAGAAAGATGACAAAAGTCACGGTTAGAAAGAAGACAAACGTCACGGTTAGAAAAATGACAAACGTCACGGTTAGAAAGATGACAAAAGTCACGACTAGAAAGATGACAAAAGTCACAGCTAGAAAGATGACAAAAATCACGGCTAGAAAGATGACAAGTCATGGTTAGAAAGATGACAAAAGTCACGGTTAGAAATATGACAGAAGTCACGGCTAGAAATATAACAAAAGTCACGGCTAAAAAGATGACAAAAGTCACGGTTAGAAAGATGACAAAAGTCACAGTTAGAAAGATGACAAAAGTCACGGCTAGAAAATGACAAAAGTCACAGTCAGAAAGATGACAAAAGTCACCAGGAATGTATGACAAAAGTCACGGCTTGAAATATAACAAAAGTCACGCTAGAATGATGACAAAAGCCGCGGCTAGAAATGTAACAAAAGTCACGGCTTGAAAGATGACAAAAGTCACGGCTGGAAAGATGACAAAAGTCAACAAGAATGTATGACAAAAGTCACGGCTTGAAATTTAACAAAAGTCACGCTAGAAAGATGACAAAAGCCGCGGCTAGAAATATAACAAAAGTCACGGCTAGAAAGATGACAAAAGTCACGGCTAGAAAGATGACAAAAGTCATGGCTAGAAAGATGACAAAAGTCACAGTTAGAAAGATGACAAATATCACCAGGAATGAATAACAAAAGTGACGGCTAGAAAGATAATAAAAGTCACGGCTAGAAAGTTGACAAAAGTCACAGTTAGAAATATGACAAAAGTCGCCAGGAATGTATGACAAAAGTCACGGCTTGAAATATAACAAGTTACGCTAGAAAGATGACAAAAGTCGCGGCTAGAAATATAACAAAAGTCACGGCTAGACAGATGACAAAAGTCGCGGCTAGAAATATAACAAATGTCACAGCTAGAAAGATGACAAAAGTCGCGGCTAGAAATATAACAAAAGTCGCGGCTAGAAAGATGACAAAAGTCACAGTTAGAAAGATGACAAACGTCACCAGGAATGTATGACAAAAGTCACCAGGAATGTATGACAAAAGTCAAGACTTGAAATATAACAAAAGTCACGGCTAGAAAGATGACAAAAGTCGCGGCTTTAAATATAACAAAAGTCACGGCTAGAAAGATGACAAAAGTCGCAGCTAGAAATATAACAAAAGTCACGGCTAGAAAGATGACAAAAGTCGCGGCTAGAAATATAACAAAAGTCACGGCTACAAAGATTACAAAAGTCACGGCTAGAAAGATGAAAAAAGTCGCAGCTAGAAATATAACTAAAGTCAGTGCTAGAAAGATGACAAAAGTCACGGCTAGAAAGATGACAAAAGTCACCAGGAATGTATGACAAATAATAACCGCGATCTGCCCATTATGAGAGAGTAGGCTAATGGAAGAATAATCTTGAGGATTACACCCACGCACATTACGACAAACATAAGTGTAAAAACCACAACTGTGCAGGGATATGTATCGCTATGTATACTTATGTTTGCATACATGTTTACATATATATGGATGTGCGTATGTGTGTGTACATGTGTGACTTTAATTTTAAATGTGTTGATGTGTATGTGAAAAACAAAATAGAAATAGCATGTCTTTTGCAGGACATCGCGTCTTACAACCGCCAACCTATTTGGCTATTAGTTTCCTTGCTAGGTGTGCAGTGCAGTAGATTTCCATTACTATCCGAACGCGAGGGAACGGTTTACCGAGACAAAAATCTCGTGTCTGCGACACTGGGCAAGGCGTTGATTCGAATAAAAAAAATACATGTCCCCTGGCTCCTCCTGTAACTTGGAACACCTAAGAAGTCCTAGAGTACATCTCGTTTCTCAGTCGCAGTTGGCATATGCAACTATGGTTTCCAGTTCTCGTATAGCCCACGTGTTTTTCCGTGCTTTCCCCGCGAGCATGTCAAGAGATTTTTCATGGTATGAAGCGAACCAGATCTGTCCAAAGCCCTAGTCCGCCTCGTAAATCCGGCCTGCAAACAGGCTGCATCCGTGCAGTCTGATTGAGCGAACATGGGTTGAAGAGGGAACACAAATTCGCCGTGCTGAAACTAAACGTGACGAGCGTTTAAAAAAAAGACGCAGATAGTACCACCTCGATGTCAACTCCAACACAAAGTAAGGAAACGACGTTTGGAGGACGAACAACCAACGAAGAAGTGTAGGATGACTTCAAACGTCAGAAAAACCCTGGCAGACACATATCATCATTAGTGTACATTAGTATCACGTGCCCATGAACCGGTTTCAGATATCGCAGACTCTATGTCATAAGGTCGTATGTAAGTACGTTACTCGTTTTGTCCCATTTTACGACATGCCCAGAAGCGTATTCCTTTCAACCCGGACCGAACTCGGTTGGAACACTGGTTATAGTGTGTAATAATCACCAGCCACCTGATATTAAACAGTATTAGCGAACTGAATACAGTTACATCAATTATTGACGCTCCGCCAAAACACAAGGATTGTTGGGCAAAACACAACTAGCGTTTTCCACTTCAAAAGGCATAGTTTGCATGTATTTATTTGTTTTTCTGATAGCTGCTTTAAAAGAGTTCGTATCCTGGCCGTTATGGCTTGGACCTGTAACAGCGGATGATATTCCAGTTAACTCGGTGAAACAAACATGTGGTGGTGAATGCCATGCAGGCAGCCATATCTGGTTACGGGAGCGATAAACGATTATCAAAGGTTTGGAGTTAATATAATGGACTATGTAATATACACATGCCTTGTAGTGCTTGATATAAGAACAGAAATAAAATACTATACCGTCTATATCATGCTGTCCAACCCGCGGCATGTAGGATGCATACGGCCCGCAAGACGATGTTATATGGCCCGTCAGAGCTCTTACGATTTGTATAAGTAAGTCAAATTCGGTAAATTTTGGCATATCAAACTCGAACGACGATGAAGTTTCTATAATTTTTTTATTTAAAAAAAAATTTAATTCTGGACACCTAGTAAGTTTAGCTTCTCCCCTGTGTTGGCACATAGTGACTTGGCACAAGGAAAAATTGACACAGAAATATTTGGCACAGGAAAAATTTGCAAAGCAAGACTTGGCACAAGGAAGAATTGGCACAAGAAAGAATCGGCACAGAAAGAGTTGGCATAAGAAGACTTGGCACATACAGAATTGACACAGCAAGACTTGGCACAAGGAATAATTGGCACAGAAAAACTTGGCATAAGAGAGAATTTGCACAAAGAAAAATTGACACAGAAAGATTATGCACAAGGAAGACATGGCATAGAAAGACTTGCCACAAGAAACAATTGATACAGAAAAACTTGGCACTGAAAGACTTGACACAAGGAATAATTGGCACAGGAAGGCTTGGCAACGGAAAGAATTGTCACATAATCACTTGGCACAGAAAGACTTGGCACAGAAAAACTTGACACAAAAAGACTTGCAACATGGAAAAATTGGAACAAGGAAAGCTTGGCACAGAAAGACGTGGCATAGGAAACATTGGCACAAGAGAAAATTGCCACAAGGAAGAATTGACACAGAAAGACGTATCACAAAGAAACTTGATCCAAGGAAGAATTTGCACAGAAGAACTGGTCACATGGAAGAATTGTTAAATCATCCTAGAAATCCATATTCTATTATAAAACATGCATTTCTTCCTGAGGTCACGGATATTAACGTCCAGTTAAGCAAAACATACTGATCAGACTATGTTAGTCAGGGTCAAAAACATACTGAACGAACAATGTTAGTCAGGGTCAAGTAAATCATTCTGGCCAGACTAAGTTAGTCAAGGTCAAAAACATACTGATCGAACAATGTTAGTCAGGGTCAGGTAAATCATTCTGGCCAGACTATGTTAGTCAGGGTCAGGTAAAAGGCTATGTTAGTCAGGGTCAGGTAAAACATTCTGATCAGACTATATTAGGGTCAGGTAAATCATTCTGACCAGACTATGTTAGTCAGGGTCAGGTAAAAGACTATGTTAGTCAGGGCCAGGTAAAACATTCTGATCAGACTATATTAGGGTCAGGTAAAACATTCTGATCAGACTATGTTTGTCAGGGTCAGGTAAAAGACTATGTTAGTCAGGGCCAGGTAAAACATTCTGATCAGACTATATTAGGGTCAGGTAAAACATTCTGATCAGACTATGTTAGTCGTGATAATTCCGCATTTGTCACACTGTCTCTCCATGAGATGCCAAGGATGGATCTCATGTGAAAGGTGTTGAGCCTTGGCTCTTGTATGGCATATGTTTTCAACATTTCGCTGCCATTTAGAAGCTTCCTGAGGACACAAGCATTGCAGACCATGATCTTGGACTTGGCTGAAAGTAAGTTTGGGGTTTTCCCAGACAGGTGTTATGAGTTGAGAAAATATGGTAGCAGCACTATCAATGCGAATGCTCAATTCGGGATCTATGGAGATCTTATCATTGATGAGAAACCCCAGGTAAGTGAACTGGTCCACAGTTGCTAGTTCATAGACCCCAGGTAAGTGAACTGGTCCACAGTTGCTAGTTCATAGAACCCAGGTAAGTGAACTGGTCCACAGTTGCCAGTTCATAGACTCCAGGTAAGTGAACTGGTCCACAGTTGCCAGTTCATAGACTCCAGGTAAGTGAAATGGTCCACAATTGCCAGTTCATAGTAATCTATAGTGATGGTTGGGGTGGTATCTACGTCTTGTCCCAGCACATTTGTTTTATTCAGGCTTATTGTGAGGCCGAAATCTTTGCACTCCTGGGAGAAGCGATCTATCAATCTCTGGAGTTCATGCAGACTATGAGTGACAATTGCAGCGTCATCAGAAAATAACAAGAGCGACAAAGATGATAGTGGGATTCCAGAATTACAGTTATGAGGAAAGACTCAGAAAAACCGAGCTACAGTGTCTAGAAAGAGAAGAATTCGTGGTGACTTAATACGGGTTTATAAGATGATCAGAAGAATGGATAGATTAGACTATAACAAGTTTGATTTTTAAATACAGCCACCCACAATAACAAGAGGGCATAGCTACATGTTGACTAAAGAGAGGTCCAGATTAGATATTAGGAAATATTGTTTTAGTCAGAGAGTGGAGAATGCTTGAAATGCATTACTAAGGGAGGTAGTGGAGGCAGGGACAGTTAATGAATTTAAGAATACATTGAATGCGCATAGGTTTTAGAGCAAGGTAATGTAAAAGAAACTGGTTGAACACAGACTCTGGAGAGTCTTCTAAACCAGTATACAGACGTTAAGTCCAGTTAACACGTCCCTGATAGTAACTTCCCTGATCTTGGTTTTAGCTTTGAGCCTCACAAGATTAAACAGACTCTCGTGAAGGGGAGAGGAGACTAACGTCTGCACAAACAAAATATACTGATCAGACATGTTAGTCAGGGTCAGGCAAAATACACTGGCCAAGACCCTCACTTCGACTTCCTCTTAGCTATCCCAGGAAACAGGCTGTTGTTCTTGTTAGCCTGGCTAACGAGGTAGAGAATCGACGTTAACCATGTAGTTGTGATCGACACGCAGGTGAAACCAAACATAGCCAAACCTTCATCAGCACGCTCGGGATGTGAGGAAAGCTGCTACTACCCTCCACTTAACCACCTTTTTCAGGGCGTATAAAAGAGTAAACTTGCTCATAATTGACATTAACATCAACAGTAACACCAACAACAACCTGGCCCTGACTAACATTGTCTAATCAGTATGTTTTCCATCATCATCATCATGTCCTTTATAGAACGCCGCTCCCATCACAGTCTGTCTGGAAAAAACTCTTTCCCTTGCCAAAACTCCAGCCTCCGCCACAGTCATACCCAGGTATTCCAGGATATCTTGGTACCATCGCCTTCTCGGTCTACCTCTGCCGCTTTAGCCTGGCAACATACCTTCCATAACTGTTCTGTAAAGACCACTGTGTCTCTTGATGTGACCAACATATGTCAATGTATTCGCCACAATGGAATTGGTAAACCAGTTCTTCTCTATGTTAAACTCTTGCTGAATGTCTACATTTCTCTTTTTCTCCGCCCAGTGTATGTTTTCCGTTGCAGACGTTAGCCTCCGCTCAACATCGGCCGTTGTTACAAATATAGCAACCTCTGAGTTCTTCTCTCCTTCGCCACTTAACATATTAGACACCGTGCTCCTCCTGGAGACGTCCTTGAAACCACCCTCGCAATACCAGCCTAAAACAGATCGCCATCTCCCCAACAGAACTGTAAGCCACCTGGGATGCGGCCATCATGCGCAGTCATGGACATGGTCATTTGACGAGACGGGCTCTGGTTGCTTAACACTTTCTGTATGGTCTTAATTGTCACCACTGATAAGAACCACCAGACATAACGTGAATCAACAAGTACAGGTGTGCTGTGATGTTTCCATAAAGAGACATCACCGGGAAACTATATAATAACAGTTATTATCGAAATAAGAGAATATCGTGACGATGACAAGCATTAAATACAGTTTCAACTATAGCCCGAAGCGGGACTGACACTCGTGACGTAAAAGGTCACGGCAGAAGGCTGAGGGAGTAAAAGTGTTGGTACTTTTATAATCTCTACTAAATACAAGTCGAAACAGATGCGGTTGTATGGATTGCAATAAAGTGTATAAAACATGATAGGTATAGTTCAGATATAATAAGGAATAGTTTACATAAAATAAGATATAGTTCACATAGAATAGAGTCACTGAAGATGTGAATGTTGCATGTCATACATATAGAAACAACTATAGAGGTGTTAGAGAAACAACTATAGAGGTGTTAGAGATACAACTATAGAGGTGTTAGAGAAACAACTATAGAGGTGTTAGAGAAACAACTATAGAGGTGTTAGAGAAACAACTATAGAGGTGTTAGAGAAACTACTATAGAGGTGTTAGAGAAACAACTATAGAGGTGTTAGAGAAACAACTATAGAGGTGTTAGAGAAACTACTATAGAGGTGTTAGAGAAACAACTATAGAGGTGTTAGAGAAACAACTATAGAGGTGTTAGAGAAACAACTATAGAGGTGTTAGAGAAACTAGGGACTGTTGTTGTTGGTTCGAATGACTACAATGAGTAGGTTACTATTTTGTGCTCCCTGAAAAGGACGTTAAGTGACGGTTGCAGTAGCTGTCCTCACATCCCGAGCGTGCTGATAAAGGTGGACCGGTGTACTACGGGCAGTTGTGCTATGTTTGACTTCATCTGTTTGCCGCTCACTACTCACGTCGATCCCTCACCTCGTTAGCCAGGCTGCAGGAAAACAGCCCGTTTCCAGGTAGGGCTACGAGGAAGCCGAGGTGAGGATCTTGGCCAGAATATGTTGCCTGACCTTGACTAACATGTCTGATGAAAAGAGAACTGTTGAAAAACAGTCGACAAATCTTATATTTTGACCAGATTAAAAGACATGTCACTCTTGTAAGAAGCATGCTAGAAGGAAAGGTTGGAGGCAGTGGAGCACTGGATAGACAGCGCTATACGTGGGAGGTCTGGACAACTGTCTACTTTAGATAGCCCGGCTGACTCACCGGAAAAATCCCTGTGAAATGTCACATTTCAAGACCGACTAAATAACGGAACTCATATTGTGCCAAGGTTTATAATCAACCCATGATCTAAACAGAAAAATAAAACAAATTGACGGAACAAAACACAAGGCACTGCTGAGAGCAATCCTTTCACAGAATCATGCCCTGAAACCAACCGCATATCCATTTTTGTTACCGGAAAATGCAAATATAGTTGTACCGATAGTTGACACACGGAAGCTCCGCTATTTAGTCAACCTCGTAGTGTGACGTTTCAATGGGATTGCACGTGAGTCAGCTTGCTTGTTTCTACAGTAGGCTGTGTCTGGACACACTGGACTACCTCTTTTCAGGTATAATCGAAAGATGCGTCCAGGCCCCTCCCCTCCCCCCCCCCCTTCCCCCACACCTCATCTGACGATGCCTCTCTAAGACAACAGGTACAACCACTACACATCCTCCAGTTTACAAGTAAGGAACACATCTGACTCCGTCCAAGAAGCATTGAGCGGTCCAGAGCTACCAGGGATTATACCATCACGATATCATGTTTATTAATTGCTCTAGAACACGCGTGTCATCGAGTTCGCTACATCAAAACGTGTGTACAGAAATATCGCGTGATCATTTACGACAACAAGAAAGGGAGCTGATAATCTCGATGTGATATTGTGCATTTGAATAGATAATGACAGCGCACATTTGAAATACATCCGCAACGTTACATTAGCACACAGCAGTAAACCGGTATAAGAAATGCTGTATGTGTTGTTCTTCTTCGTCTTCTTCTTCTTTTTCTTCTTTGTACACTGTCAGATGTCGACTTCATTTTATTCAAAGAAAGCAGCAGTCATCATAAGGTTGTGGACACTGCCATAGAGCTTGTCTAGTGATGACCACATGTGCTTTCTCTGGTTCGCATATGTCAGGCAATTTTGTAGCAGATGTTCAGGGGTACTTTTCTCAACACCACAGGTGCATTCTTCGGTAGCACCCACCTATCTTCAGTTATTGAATAGATGGTACAACTGTTGTGGTCTGGGCGGGGTCTGAAGACCACCACCTGCTCTATTCTGTTTAACTGGTAAATTGGGGAGACAAACAACAATTGACATCACATGGGAGCCAAGACCTACTGTCAGTTAAGACATACTGATAGAGACTTCCCCTGAATTCCTTGTCGCTTTACAACAGTGCGGCAACAACGTGGGGATCGAGACTGTGATTCCCCATTCTGTTGAGCCTATTATGCAGTCTCGCATTGACCCAGATCAGCCACCTTCAGTACGCCTTGGGTCATGCCAAGAGCCATTGTAACCAACTACAAACGACACATCGTCAAAAGTGAAGATCAGTACCAGTAGCTTCGAACAATACAGACACGTCAAGTCCTTCTTCTTCTTCGTACGCAGTCAGACAGTAACCATTATTTTTTCGAAAAAAGCGGCGGTCATCCTGAGGCTGTCGCCACTGCCATAGAGCTTGTCTTGCAGTTCCACTGGTGATGGCCACATCTGCTCTCTCTGATCCTCGTATGTCGGGCAGTTCTGCAGCAGATGTTCAGCGGTCATTTTACCAGTACCGCACGGGCATTCGTCGGTACACCCTATCTTCAATTTGTTGAATAGGTGGTACCTCAGTCTATTGTGGCCAGTGCGAAGTATGAAGACAACGACCTGCTTTCTTCGGTTCAACTGGTAATAGGCATCGTTTTTTGGTGTAACCAGTATGTTCGGTTTCCCATTTGGTCATGTATCTGGCTTTGATAAGCCGTTTTGACTCTTCGTACGTCATACTAGTATCTGTTTGTGGTAGTCTTGCACCTTCTTTTGCCAGTCTGTCTGCCTCCTCGTTGCCTTGGATGGTTGCAGTGTGATGGGACCCACTGTACCACTACCCTTTTTGGTGCGGACTGCTGGCACAGTTTGCAGAGTGCTGCTCTTAAGTCATTAAGCTCAGTGTTTTTCTGGCTTTTTAGCGCTGTGACTACGGCGAGAGCATCTGTAAGCAGCACTATATGGCTTTCATTTTCACTGTGTGTCACCATTTCTTCCACTGCCGCCCTCAGTGCCTCTGCCTCCGCTCTGAAATTGCTTGTGTACTTACCAGTAGCGAATGACAGTGTTATTTTTCTGCCATTTGGTAGGTTCAGGAATGCTCCTGCCCCTCCGTTCTGTGTAGTGTTTGTTACAGAACCGTCGGTGTATGCATGGGTCCAGTCCATGCTTGGGTAGCTTTTCGATATGAAGCTTAGGGTAGTATCTCTCCTTTCTTTTTCAGTCTGGCAGTTTTTGTTTCCAATACCTGGTATATTTTCTACCACCTCTGGAAATATATCCTGCCTCCAGGTAGGTTTTCGTACAGTAGTGGTGGGTTTTGGTGTTGTTAGTGCGTTTATGGGATCTTCGTGCATCTTTGCTTTGGCTATTTCTACAAAGTTTCTCCACTTTAGTTTCCCATTTCCCAAATTGTTTAGTCTCTGGTGCATTGGATGGTCAGTCAGTCTTCGGAGTTTCTCTGACTGCAGCTGGGCTCTGCAGTCTCTTCTATCGGTCATGGATTGCAGTTTTGTAATCTTTTCAAGTTCTACAATTGGCGTTGACTTCATGCCTCCTGTTATAACTCTCATGGCTTGGTTTTGAAGTTTGCTAACTTTATCGAATTTCGCCTTTCCTGCTGTTGTCCATGCCGCAATGCCATACTCGAGAACTGGTCTCACTCTTCCAGTGTACAGTTTACGTCAAGTCCGACACCTTTCAATATAGTGCCGTCTCTGCATCGGTGGTAGATGACAATGAAGGTCCAGCCGTCTGTGTCCCGTGCCAGGTCGGTACACTAAGTCAGACTGTATTTCGACCACATCATGATGGTGTCTTTCCAACTGTACCTCTGCTGCCCTCTGGCTCTCCAGTCATCCACTCTTGCCGCCAATTTAACCTTCAGCAGACGGTCATATCTCATGACATGGCCAAAATATTTTGTTTTTCAGCTTTTTATTTCCCACAGAAGCGTCTTCTCCACCTGGAGTTGATCTAGGACCTCACTATTTGTTTTCCTATTTTTCTAAGAAACTTGTTCAAGTCTTCCAAAGACCCAAATTTCAAAGGCTTCAATATTCTTCTCGAATTTTTTTGTCAGGGTCCGGGTTTGTACTCCATACAATAAAACTGAATCCACATAGCATTTAATGATTCTCCTTTTTAGTTTCTGGGATCACTGCTTCCAGAGAAGTGTATGTCTTATGCTGTTAAATGTCATTCTTCGTAACTGTTATTCTCATAATGATCTCTCTTCCGCAAATACCATCCTCAGTTATCAGATGGCCAATGTATAAATAGTTTGACACTTGTTTCTAGACTTTCTCCATGTATGTGGATATCAACAATATATCGTCTTGTCCTTGACATGCCTCTGGGGTCGGGCGGCACGAGACGAGAGAGTGATGATAAAACGTAGTGCAGTTAATCCTTACTAGAAATAGAGCTAGCAATATTAATTATGCCATCATCGTCTACGATGGACGGCGGCCTTTGCTTTGAGATATATATATATATAATGGCGACTGATCATAAGACTAGCCATGGCAACGAAGAGGCTTAACAACCTGAAGAAAGTATGGCAGAACACCAGCAAGACGACCAAAGTAAAAGTCCTGAGAGTCTGTGTCTTTCCCGTGGCAGCATATGGCTGCGAATCATGGATAATTGCAAAAACATTTAGAAAGAGAATCGAGTCCGTCGAGTCAAAATGTTACTGTAAGATCCTAAGAATACTCTGGACTGATAGATGGACATAGGCATTCAGCAATAGTTGGATAGAAATACTTTGGTCACATCAAGAGACACTATTCTTGAGAGGACAGTAATGAAAGGTATGTTACCGGGCAAAAGAAGCAGGGGTAGACTGAGAAGACGTTGACACAAAGATATCCAGAAATTCGTGGGCATGACTTTGGCGGAGGCCAGAGATTTGGCTAGGGAACGAGTTTTTTTCAGACGGACTGTGAATAGAGCGAAGTTCTGCAAAGGCCATGTTGGATGATGATGATGATAATGATATATATATATATGCATATTAGTCATTTAATGTTTTCATTTAATACTATTGTACATCATTTATGAGCAACATATATACAATTTCAAGTATGCTTCAGGATGGAAGAAAAACCACTGTATCCACCATCAAAGAACGGTGTCAAAAGTGGAATTAACTAAGTACGAGTGGCTTCCACAACCACCACCGTAAACTTTGAACTAACATCATCATGGTCCACCTAACGCCAACGTCTTATAATAATAATGTTCGTGTAGGCGTCAAAGGCCCGTTGCGTCGATCGACAACTACCATGTCCAACTGCTAAGGCTGTGTTCATGCGTAGCGTGTCGACCGAAATCCCTACAGACTCCCCGGGTAGAGCCGTGTACTTCGCAGTGTTGTGATAAGGGGCACGAGGAGTGGGTTAGACCAATGTTTATGTCAAGCTTTCCGTGTCTGTCCGTGTCAAACTCCCTGTTTTGGAGTGTCCTGCCACCGAGGCTTCTGATTGTGTCCACCTGTTGGTCAGCGTGTCCCTTGCCGTGCTGAGAATACCAGGTTGGGAGAGGTATCGTGTAACCTCCGGTGGAGGGAGGGGCGAGTAGGAGCAAGTCGGTTTCAGTCCGAGCAGAAATGTCCTTGAGTAGTGAAAATCTGGACTGAATTCTGTGTTCAGTTAAGTGGAACGTTGAACTCCATCATGGACTCGTCTCCAACGACTTGAACCAGGCGCGAAATGCAGCATAACAAACAGGATAATCGATCGAAAGCACATCAATTCCACAGAATAAAGTCTTTGATACCACCAGGTGAAGCATTTGTGAAATATAATCCGAACAGTAACCAACAAACATAGGAAAACTCGACACAAACACCGGAGAGAGCCGAGAGCACAGTCACTAAGGCGCGGTCATCGTACTTTTGTGAAGGTCTGCTAAATAGTAAAGTTGATCCAGCGACACAGAATGTCTTCTGAGAAAGTGTTAGAGACTTCACTGCACTAGGCCTCAGCTTATTATAAGGCACAGGGTGGCCCGTTCCAATCTCTGTCTCTCTCTTTCTCTTTCTTTCTATCTCTCTTTCTCACTCTATCTCTCTCTCTCTCTCTCTCTCCCATCCCACACCCTCACCCACATATTTCTTAATAGTTATGTTTGTCAGCTCCGAGAATTCCAACAACAACAACAAACCATGCTCTCAAACTTCTTTAGCGTAGAAGACTCTCCAACTAATATATTTGCGTAACTTGAAATTCATACAGACTTCATTAAAAAAAACCTTACAGTTAGCCATTTTGATTAGAAAAAAAACTCTGAAATAACACACTGTTAAACATTTAATAAATCGTTTTCCAAGTATAACTCATTTTCTTAAGGACCGAATGAGAAACAATAACAAAAAAGGAAACCAAAAATGAAGAAGAGAAGAAGAACATATTTTCCAATGTAATTGTAGTACGCTCCTAGAAGAAGAGGAAAAAGACGAAGAAGAAGAAGAAAAAGAAGAAGAAGACGAAAAAGAAGCAGCAGCAGCAGCAGCAGAAGAAGTAGAAGAAGAAGAGGAAGAAGAAGAAGGTGCAGAAGAAGAAGAAGAAGAAGAAGACAAATTAGAAAGCACATCCCATGAACTACTCAAGAAGTCTTACCTTGGTGCATTCCGAGTGGTTGTAGAATGCTGGCCAGAGTAAACTGTCTCTGAACTAACTGTATCTGCTGCATGATCTGTTGGTGTTGCATAAGAAGTGCCTGGAGGCTGTGGTTGTTAAAGGATGGTGTGGGCTTTCTGGTCTTCCCTGAGGAGTCTTTCATGAGCTGAGCTTGGTGCATTAAATTTAGCTGGAGTTGATCGTTGAGGGAATGTAACAGCTGTTCATGCAACTTTTGATGCTGGACCTGAGGGACAGCAAGACTGATTTTAGGAAAGTGTGGCACACTTCTCTAGCGTCATATACACGTTCTTGTAAACTACGACACAACGCATTCCGTTCTCTGGACTAGATTCTGCTACTTAAGCCCTTTCAGGGTTTGGTAGCGGGAGATTGAGAACGAACGAAGCCAAGCTATATACACGTCCTGATATAGACAAACAGGCGGTTGATATGGTGTATAATCTTCAAAGGACAGTTTTTAGGGTTGCTGCATGCCCACGGGTAAGTTACTCATTTGTGCGTCCTGAAAAGGGCGTTCAATTGCGAGAATGTATTAGCTTTTCTCACATCCCCGGGGCGCTGATAAAGGTGGACCATGTTGCTCCAGGCAGTTGGGATATGCTAGACTACATTTGCTTGTCACTCCCTATGTAACAGTTCCCGCCGGAGCAAGGGGAGTTTAGGACAGGGGTGAGGTGGTTTCTGATACCTGAACATGTTAAAGCTTAAAGCTACCTGAATGCGTGTCAAGGTCACTCACCGTCTCAACAAAGGAGAACAGAGTTGGGGTAAGGAGTGTGGACAGGTGGAAACTGACCGCTGGCCTGCCGATTTTGGTAGGGGGAGATTGATTGACAGACGGAATGGCAGCGGGGCTTGCTGCGAGAGAATGAGTGACAGGCGTGCAACGTGTTTCGTTCCAATAAGACTGAATATAGTCATTCCCTGAAATCCATTGGTCGAGCTCGGACTTTGCTTGAGTGTATATAACTCGAGAGAAAGTTTGGCTCAGGAGGCTGGATGGAGGGGAGGCTAGATAGAGAGATGAGAGCGAGAGAGAGAGAGACTGAATGTAGATAGTATGTTTAACTCACCGACTTAGGTATAGGAGCGATTGATAGACTGTTGGACGAATGTTTAGTGATAGAAAAGGATCGCTCAAATAGGTGTGTGAGTTTTGCATTAATAGATAATCTGAACGTGTGTTTGTAAGCAAGGACACATTGTGAACGAGGTATGGCTAGATCGCCCGCCTGAGGGGATTTGAGTGAGGAAGAGTATTTGATAAGGTGTGTTGAGGACGCAGTGAAGGCGATGTGTGTGTGTGATGTAATTGCAAGGCAATAGAACTGGGTTTTAGTTAGTTGGGAATTCCATCAATTGCTCATGCTTTAAATTCCCGCTTTATTTAATATCTATACTAACTTATATATAACATATGAATAATTAGTTAAGATGATATGTATTGTATTGTGTTTGTAATTCCACTACTCATTCTTATAATATGAGTATTATATAATAAATATGCCACCTGGTGTGTGATATGTAATTTACTGAGTATGGTCATGAATGATGTGGATGAGTGTGAGAATGTTCTGAGTTAGAATAACGGCCAGGGCAAACAGAAGTGGGTCTGTTACACCTACTATGGGGATCACGCCAGGAACAGGACGGCTCCATGTGACTGAAGAGACAGGCGGGCTAATGAGCGCTAGAGATTTAAAAGGAGAGGTGGTGGTTTGTTTGTCAAAGAAAGTGATGGCCAGGATGATGAGTCAGTTGAAACGGGCGGGCTGGTGGGGGGGGAAATATGGACGTGTTGGATGAAAGAGTGCGTTGGGGATGTTAGGGTGAGGAGGAGAGAGGTGATGAAAGTGTTTTTATAAAAAATTAATGACTTTCATAATTATCACTATCAGCGCCGGTTGAAAATTAGCCTGCTATATTATTTCTTTACCCTGTGACAGTTTGTCCGCTATGTTCCAGAGAGATTTCCTTGGCTGATATCATAAGTTGGTCAAAATGGCGCTACTACGATGCAAGGCGCTGCTTGAGATAGTTACGAGATTCGCTAATTAAAAAATAAAACAACTTCCCGAACCCTCCCTGCATTACCGAATCAAGTGATCGCTGACAGTAGGATGCGAATAGGTGCCTCGAATAATTCTGAAATAATGCCGGTGGAAAAAAGAGACACAGTTCCGAACAGTATGAATGAGATTAAATTGAAAGAGGGTGGGGGGGGGGGAATTAGGGCTTATAGTGGGTCGAAGAGATCGATAGGTTCTTAATTCTTAGTTGGACCCATTCTTCGTCAAGCGGTGGTCACCCTTGAGCGGATCCCAACTCAGGCTCCAGTCGTTTCTGTCGGGGGCGCGTGTTGTCCAGTGGAAAAGTAGTCTGTTTGTTGTCGGGTTGTTTATGTTGTTCTTGTCTAGTGAATCTTGCCAGCGAGTTGGGGGCTGTCCCTGAGGTCTCTTTTTGTCGCACAAGTACAAAATAGTGCTCATGTTACGATGGATGGGTGCGAGAGGAAAAGATGGACGGAGGTGGGTTGAAGGGAAACGAGGTGAGCTGTTAGAAGGTAGCAGTGATGAGCGGGTTGATTAGGAGAGATGATTCAGCTGGACGGGGAGATTGGTCAGTTGGAGGGAGTAATGGGTCAGTTAGATGGGAGGATGGGTCAGTTGGAGGGGAAGATGGGTCAGTTGGAGGGGCAGATGGGTCAGTTGGAGGGAGTAATGGGTCAGTTAGATGGGAGGATGGGTCAGTTGGATGGGGAGATGGGTCAGTTAGAGGGGGAGATGGGTCAGTTGGAGGGGGAGATGGGTCAGTTGGAGGGGGAGATGGGTCAGTTGGAGGGGGAGATGGGTCAGTTGGAGGGAGTAATGGGTCAGTTAGATGGGAGTAATGGGTCAGTTAGATGGGAGGATGGGTCAGTTGGAGGGGGAGATGGGTCAGTTGGAGGGGAAGATGGGTCAGTTGGAGGGGCAGATGGGTCAGTTGGAGGGGGAGATGGGTCAGTTAGATGGGAGGATGAGTCAGTTGGAGGGGGAGGGGTCAGTTAGAGGGGGAGATGGGTCAGTTGGAGGGGGAGATGGGTCAGTTGGAGGGGGAGATGGGTCAGTTGGAGGGGGAGATGGGTCAGTTGGAGGGAGTAATGGGTCAGTTAGATGGGAGTAATGGGTCAGTTAGATGGGAGGATGGGTCAGTTGGAGGGAGAGATGGGTCAGTTGGAGGGGGAGATGGGTCAGTTGGAGGGGGAGATGGGTCAGTTGGAGGGGGAGATGGGTCAGTTAGATGGGAGGATGAGTCAGTTGGAGGGGGAGGGGTCAGTTAGAGGGGGAGATGGGTCAGTTGGAGGGGGAGATGGGTCAGTTGGAGGGGGAGATGGGTCAGTTGGAGGGGGAGATGGGTCAGTTGGAGGGAGTAATGGGTCAGTTAGATGGGAAGATGGGTCAGTTGGAGGGGGAGATGGGTCAGTTGGAGGGGGAGATGGGCCAGTTGGAGGGGGAGATGGGTCAGTTGGAGGGAGTAATGGGTCAGTTAGATGGGAGGATGGGTCAGTTGGAGGGGGAGATGGGTCAGAGGGGGAGATGTGTCAGTTGGAGGGGGAGATGGGTCAGTTGGAGGGAGTAATGGGTCAGTTAGATGGGAGGATGGGTCAGTTGGAGGGGGAGATGGGTCAGTTGGAGGGGGAGATGGGTCAGTTGGAGGGGGAGATGGGTCAGTTGGAGGGGGAGATGGGTCAGTTGGAGGGAGTAATTTGTCAGTTAGATGGGAGGATGGGTCAGTTGGAGGGGGAGATGGGTCAGTTGGAGGGGGAGATGGGCCAGTTGGAGTTGGAGATGGGCCAGTTGGAGGGGGAGATGGGTCAGTTGGAGGGAGTAATGGGTCAGTTAGATGGGAGGATGGGTCAGTTGGAGGGAGTAATGGGTCAGTTGGAGGGGGAGATGGGCCAGTTGAAGGGGGAGATGGGCCAGTTGGAGGGGGAGATGGGCCAGTTGGAGGGGGAGATGGGCCAATTGGAGGGGGAGATGGGTCAGTTGGAGGGAGTAATGGGTCAGTTGGTGGGGGAGATGGGCCAGTTGGAGGGGGAGATGAGTCAGCTAGAGGGGGAGATGTGTCCGTTGGAGGGAGAGAGGAAATATGTCAACAGGAGGGTGGGATGAAATGAGAAGGGTGATGAGCCAGTTGAAGGAGAAAGAGATGGGCAGGTTGAGAGGGTGAGCTAGGTTGAGAGGAGATGGGCGGGTTGAGAGGGTGAGCTAGGTTGAGAGGAGATGGGCGGGTTGAGAGGGTGAGCTAGGTTGAGAGGAGATGGGCGGGTTGAGAGGGTGAGCTAGGTTGAGAGGAGATGGGCGGGTTGAGAGGGTGAGCTAGGTTGAGAGGAGATGGGCGGGTTGGAAGGCAGGGAAAGAGTCAATGGGGATATAAGATATGGGAGGGATGCGGGAAGAGACAGAATCTTTCATTGTTGAGCTGCTGTTGTTTTTTCATGTTGTACATTTCGAGTGACTGATATTTGTTCTGCGCAGGTCTGATAGTAAATATATATAGTTCTCGTGTAATGCACCTGATTAGCGTAGTGGTAGAGTATTTTCACAACAAACGTAATGAGTTCAAACTCCCGTTTAGGCGCACTCCAGTTCACTCAGCAGAACATGGACACCCGACTTACTTTATGGGAAAGTTAGCGTGGCCTCATACAGTGAAGTCTCTAACACTTCATCCACAATAGCAGTGGTTGCTATGGGACTAGCTTTACATTTACACGTTAAACTGATTCTAAATTATATTTGTATTTCACCCATTGCTGGTATTAAGTTTGACTGTGGTCTCTGGTGTCATGATACTTGACAACCCCAAGGTTAGGGAATGGTAGGTATTATAGCGAGAACGAGAGCGCAGAAAGGTATTCTAGAAGGACAGGGATCAAATCTATCACAAAATCAAGAGTGTGGCATGTACGGACATCTAGAAGCCCGGGCGCACATAAGAAGGTAGACATTCCTTCTGGATGTAGTGCAAAACTGGGCTATGCAGTAAGGTTTATCAGTGTGAGGATTACAATGTCGATCCCTACCTTGGTGGTCAATCTGCTGTGAGATATCCTTATTTCGAACGCACACACGAGGACGTGAAGTGAGGGTCTTGATCAGTATGTTTCACCTGACCCTCGCTCCCACCTTGATCAGCATGTTTCACCTGACCCTGATGTTGATCCTCGCTCCCAACTTGATCCCCATGTTTCACTTGACCCTGATGTTGACCCTAGCTCCCACCTTGATCAGCATGTATCACCTGACCTTGAAGTTGATCCTAGCTCCCACCTTGATCAGTATATTTCACCTGACCCTGAAGTTGATCCTCTCCCACCTTGATCAGTATATTTCACATGACCCTGAAATTGATCCTCTCCCACCTTGATCAGTATATTTCACCTGACCCTGAAGTTGATCCTCTCCCACCTTGATCAGTATATTTCACCTGACCCTGAAATTGATCCTCTCCCACATTGATCAGTATATTTCACCTGACCCTGAAGTTGATCCTCTCTCACCTTGATCAGTATATTTCACCTGACCCTGAAGTTGATCCTCTCCCACCTTGATCAGTATATTTCACCTGACCCTGAAGTTGATCCTCTCCCACCTTGATCAGTATATTTCACCTGCTCCTGATGTTGATCCTCACTCCCAGCTAGATCACCATATTTTACCTGCTCCTGATGATGATCCTCACTCCCACCTAGATCACCATATTTTACCTGGCCCTGATTACGGTTCGCTTCCTCGTCAAATCACCAGGAACACATAAACCACAGTGTTATAATACCAAGAGTACACGGAGACCCCGAGGCTAGAGAATCGAAGATAATGCAGCGAGAAACATAGCAAAGAAAAGTACCATAAAAGCACACAGGGAACACACGCCATACAATTAGGTGTATGACAAGCAAAGCCCACTTGGAATCCCGATGCAGTTGTGTTTCGAGATTTGAAAGAGTGGTCCGACGGGGTCTTTGTGTATGAGAAAGACAAGAAAAACAGCACTACCCCACAGAGAGCATGTCGTAAAAGGCGACTAACTGTGTGACGTGGCATAACACCGGCCATGGTTGGGGGGTTTGTTTAGACAGCACAGATGGCGCCTAATATGCTGATTTGCTCTAGTGTTAGAGTTTATTAAGATGAACATCGGTTAACCACCCTCCGCGGCACTTGTTCCAGTGTAGCGGAGTAATAAGCTGCTCGAGCCTAGCCCGCTAAGCAGGAATTCCAACTCCTGGCTACATCCAGCTCATTCCAGAGCTGGGACTTGCACATGGGGCATCTGCCACTGTAGAAGTACAGGTCGACTAAGAGCTAAGAAGACTTTAAAGATACTGGTACATAGGATCGTAGTCTTCTTATTCTTTTTCTTGTTGTTGTTGTTCTTCTTCGTTGTTTATTCTCAAAAGCCCGTTACGAAGCCCCGAAAATGGCTTTGCAAGTTGCAGGATGTAGTCCAGAGAACGAAATGCGATGTGTGGTAATTTACAGATTGACTGCGATATTTGCACCTTTCGGTCCGACACATCCAACGTCAATATAGTATTTTTGGGTACCTGGTTGGATTGACCTTTTATACGTAGTTGTGCCTAAACTAGTGCTTCCCAAACATTTCACGAGATAGCGCGTGGCCTAGAGATTGTCAACAGTGCTTACCATCTCAGAGTCTTGTCTTGTCATATCCACTTGTACAGTGAAGCGTCGAGTGAAGCCGTAGTTTTCTGTCCAGGGCCAGACGCGTCTCTCAAATAGTCGTCATTCCATGACGATTTAGTATATCCGCAACATTTCCTATCCACCATTTCGTATCCACGGTTACGAAACCCCGAACTCCGTGCGAAATAGCCGCACAGGGGTAGTTGAACAGGTTACATTCTCATTAGGTGGTGAACCACTTGATTCTCTCCTCGTCAATATATGTAGAGCAGGGTCTTGCTTCAGCTATTCCTCTCACATCTTTATTCCTCATTCTGTCTCTCCTAGTTACGTTGATTGTTTTCAGGAGGCATCTCATCTCACATGTCGTCATCTTTCTCTCTAGAGTTTTTGTTAATGTCCATGTTTGGCCCTGGTAACAGAGAGTTGGCATTAATGTACTGTTGATCAGCATTCTTTTGTGGACTTGTTTATGTTAGAGTGTTTCAATAACGGTGACAGCCGGTATGACATGTTTATGTTAGAGTGTTTCAATAACGGTGACAGCCGGTATGACATGTTTATGTTAGAGTGTTTCAATAACGGTGACAGCCGGTATGACATGTTTATGTTAGAGTGTTTCAATAACGGTGACAGTCGGTATGACATGTTTATGTTAGAGTGTTTCAATAACGGTGACAGCCGGTATGACATGTTTATGTTAGAGTGTTTCAATAACGGTGACAGCTGGTATGACATGTTTATGTTAGAGTGTTTCAATAACGGTGACAGCTGGTATGACATGTTTATGTTAGAGTGTTTCAATAACGGTGACAGCTGGTATGACATGTTTATGTTAGAGTGTTTCAATAACGGTGACAGCCGGTATGACATGTTTATGTTAGAGTGTTTCAATAACGGTGACAGCCGGTATGACATGTTTATGTTAGAGTGTTTCAATAACGGTGACAGCCGGTATGACATGTTTATGTTAGAGTGTTTCAATAACGGTGACAGCCGGTATGACATGTTTATGTTAGAGTGTTTCAATAACGGTGACAGCTGGTATGACATGTTTATGTTAGAGTGTTTCAATAACGGTGACAGCTGGTATGACATGTTTATATTAGAGTGTTTCAATAACGGTGACAGCTGGTATGACATGTTTATGTTAGAGTGTTTCAATAACGGTGACAGCTGGTATGACATGTTTATGTTAGAGTGTTTCAATAACGGTGACAGCTGGTATGACATGTTTATATTAGAGTGTTTCAATAACGGTGACAGCTGGTATGACATGTTTATATTAGAGTGTTTCAATAACGGTGACAGCTGGTATGACATGTTTATGTTAGAGTGTTTCAATAACGGTGACAGCCGGTATGACATGTTTATGTTAGAGTGTTTCAATAACGGTGACAGCTGGTATGACATGTTTATGTTAGAGTGTTTCAATAACGGTGACAGCCGGTATGACATGTTTATGTTAGAGTGTTTCAATAACGGTGACAGCCGGTATGACATGTTTATGTTAGAGTGTTTCAATAACGGTGACAGCCGGTATGACATGTTTATGTTAGAGTGTTTCAATAACGGTGACAGCTGGTATGACATGTTTATGTTAGAGTGTTTCAATAACGGTGACAGCTGGTATGACATGTTTATATTAGAGTGTTTCAATAACGGTGACAGCTGGTATGACATGTTTATGTTAGAGTGTTTCAATAACGGTGACAGCCGGTATGACATGTTTATGTTAGAGTGTTTCAATAACGGTGACAGCTGGTATGACATGTTTATGTTAGAGTGTTTCAATAACGGTGACAGCCGGTATGACATGTTTATGTTAGAGTGTTTCAATAACGGTGACAGCCGGTATGACATGTTTATGTTAGAGTGTTTCAAAACGGTGACAGCCGGTATGACATGTTTATGTTAGAGTGTTTCAATAACGGTGACAGCCGGTATGACATGTTTATGTTAGAGTGTTTCAATAACGGTGACAGCCGGTATGACATGTTTATGTTAGAGTGTTTCAATAACGGTGACAGCCGGTATGACATGTTTATGTTAGAGTGTTTCAATAACGGTGACAGCCGGTATGACATGTTTATGTTAGAGTGTTTCAATAACGGTGACAGCCGGTATGACATGTTTATGTTAGAGTGTTTCAATAACGGTGACAGCTGATATACAATTGCTTTGGCTTTTTAGCACCTGATCTCATTCTCTCTATCTAAACCTCCATCATGTGTGAAAACACTGCCCAACTACTTGAACTCCTGCACTTGTTTCATCTTCGTCCCGTTTACAAAAACGTTCATGTTTTCGGGCGATCAGCTTATCTGCATAGTTCATGTTTTGGATGTGCTAATTCTCATACAGTGTCTTTCACATACCGAGTTGAGCGCATTCAGATGTTGCTGCAGATTGTCTTCATTCTCGTAAAGTAGACATTAATCATCTGCTAAAATGAGTTAATTTAACAGATCAGTCTTTGTCCTTTCCTCCTCTGCATTTCTTGGCAGATGCTCCACTTTGACCTCCAGCGTTATTCTGTCCATATTTGTGTTGAAGAGTAGGGGCGACAACACACACACACCCTGGTCTCACACCGGTTGTTATCTCCCTTGTTTCGGTCCCACCATCTGTTGTTCTTACTGTACTTTGACACCCTTGGTACAGTGCTCTAATATTATCTAATAGGTGCCACTGTACTCCGTAGTCATTTAGGATGGCCCATAGTTTATTTATGTCTACTCTATCGAACGCCTTTTCTTGGTATATGAAAGCAACGTTGAGTTTCTAATCGTATTCGATGACTGTTTTGCTTAATTGTCTCAAGGTGAATTAAGCGTTTGTGCAGCTCCTACCCCGTCGGAAGCCAAACTGAGTCTCACTCAGCTTTGGTTCGAAAACCAGCCGAATCCTCTGCTCCGATATTTTCGCGTAGTGTTCCTGTGTGGCTTAGCAGGGAAATTCAACAGTACCGGGTTCAATGCAGATCGTGCTCACACCGGGCATGTCGTGTGTTTAGTGACAGCTTCTTTCAGTGGACCTAGCTATAAATGAGTACCCGATTAGGTCAGCAATGAAAGGGACTGACGCCGTATAAGGGCGACCAGGTGTAATGAAGTAGTTTTATGAGCCATTTTCCATTAATTTTCCCAACCGTTTCAATGTGATGAACAAGCAGGAATTTATCCAATGCTGCAGACATCGGTCTCTAACTCATCGATTACTGGTTGTTGTTTTTTTCAAATTTTCTTAAATCATTTTAAAACGTGTTGAAATTCAGGCCAATTCTACGATTATTTATGATGCCAAGTCTCGCCTCTGCATCAACGGTTGGTTGCACTTGACCTCCAACATGATCTTGCATTGACGATACACTCTGGTAGACTGATATTAGTCAATCTCTTGATGTTGGGCCCTCACGTGTAGCGCTCTTCCTCTTACCCGCCTACCTTCCCCATTCCCTTCTAGTTTTGTTTTCGGCAGAGTATCGTGTCTCTTTATGTCCTAAACATATTTGATATACCTAATTTGTATGTTTTTCAGTATGTCCCTTCCCATTAATAATCTTACCGGGACTTATTTATTTGTTTGTTTTTCTTTCCACGAAATGCGACCCATTATTCTGTACATCAATATTTCAAGGTCCTCCAAATGTTTACTCATTGCCTCTGTTTCCGCACTGTATAGTAATGATGAACACACATAACACACGATGACTCCTTGTTAGTGTATTTGTTATTTGCTTTGATGTTAATATATATTTCTAATGACTCCATTACCGGTTTTGTGTGAGGTTTGCGTTTCTGGATTATTACTGGCGAAGGCATGTCTCTTTTCACCCCAAACCGTAGTGAATTATGTGATATCAAGAAGTATTGGCGAGTGTATGGATGAGTGTGTGTATTTGTTTGCAATGTCTTCCCCTGTGGCATTTTGCAGTACAGTCCTTGGAGTCCTGGTATTCAAACAGGTATGTTAATTTCTATTGCCAGGTAGCCGAATGCTTCGGCTATACGACAGGGCTTGACAAAAGCGCTCGTCTGTGACGAGTAAAAATCTTTGCTTGACGAGTAAAAAAAAAAAATCAGTTTTTAATCGTTACTACATAACGACTCTCGCACGATTATTAATTATATTACGGTTCAAATAGATAGTACATACGTTAGTTTATGATGGTGAATCTAAATGAACCTCCGCTACCAGAATCTAAACCTACTAAAGCCATCGATAAATGGCACTTCAATGCTAAAACTACCAAGCACGTTCAATGACACAAACGCCTTGCTTCTGACAGTAGTGAATTTTTGTTGTTGTTAAGAAGAGCTAGGCTAATTACTGTGTAGGTAATACAATATAATTTGGTTTGGTATGCATTGTTATGTAGAAATAAAGGAGAATTAGTGCCTGACTGGTAAAACTTTTGACATACTGGTGAGGTGATCAAGACGCCGAGCAGCGCATGAGCTGCAGCGGTCAGCGACCCATAGGTGACTGCTAGCGTCAGGGCCAGCGAACCAGACCTGCCAAACCCTTCTACACCTCCTAGCGGTGTTCCTGGATAACGGGCTGCAGCAGGGCAGATTGGCTAAGGAGAAGGGATCGAAGAGGGAATGCTTACCCGGTACTCAAAAAATGCTTGCTGAAGTCGGATGTGTTGGACCGAAAGGTGCAAATATCGCAGTCAAGCTGTAAACTATGACACAACGCATTCCGTTCTTTGGACTACATTCTGTTACTTAGGCCTATGTCAGGGTTTGGTAGCGGGAGATTGAGAACAAAAGAATCCAAGCCAAACCACATACTGGTGAGCCGCCCTAAAATTTGTCAAGCCCTGGCTATACGTAGTAGGCATTTTACAACTTCCTGCAGGCTTACTAGGCCTGGGGGAGATAAAATTAACGTGGGTAGATTTTAAACTATAATATTTGTCCGGGCAGCTGCCGTTAAACCTACTCTTTTCGATTTCTAACCGCCGATCTCATTACCCAGAGATCAGGGGAAGTTTGACCAGAAACTCGACGTGAAAAAATCCCGGTCTCCACAGTGATTCGAAACGGCGACTTCCGGCACTCGAGGCGCATACCTTACCTCAAGAGCACAGAGTCCCCCACTTGAGGCGGGCACCTTACCTCGAGAGCACTGTGTCCCCCACCAGAAGCGGACACCTTAACTCGAGAGCACTGAGTCCCCCACTTGAGGCTGGCACCTTACTTCGAGAGCACGGTGTCCCCCACCAGAAGCGGACACCTTAACTCGAGAGCACTGAGTCCCCCCTTGAGGCGGACACCTTACCTCGGGAGCACTGAGTCCCCCCTTGAGTCGGACACCTTACCTCGAGAGCACTGAGTCCCCCACCAGAGGCAGACACCTTACCTCGAGAGCACTGAGTCCAGTGCAGTAGTTTTGCCAATCATTTCTGTACGTGGAGAAGTGGTCATACCGAGAAAAAACCCCGACATATCCCGCCAAACTCAACACGAAATGATTTCGAACTTGTGTGTTTTAATTACAAATGAAGGTTGTACTCCATCTACAACCTTACACCAAGGTCTCCCCGGGACTGCATTACCATTTAATGATAGGAGTTACCTGTATTTTTGTGTTTGTTATGTCTGCTTCTGCAAATGTAGAATTATTTTTCTTGACGACCTTTGTGGACCAGTGACTGAGGATTCGTGGAGCAGTGACTGAGGATTCGTGGACCAGTGATTGAGGATTCGTGGATCTGTGATTGAGGATTCGTGGATCTGTGATTGAGGATTCGTGGAACAGGGACTTAGGATTCGTGGATCAGTGACTGAGGATTCGTGGATCAGTGACTGAGGATTCGTGGATCAGTGACTGAGGATTCGTGGACAAGTGACTGAGGATTCGTGGACCAGTGGTTGAGGATTTGTGAAGCAGGGACTGAGGATTCGTGGACCAGTGATTGAGGATTCGTGGAGCAGTGACTGAGGATTCGTGGACCAGTGATTGAGGATTCGTGGATCTGTGATTGAGGATTCGTGGAACAGGGACTTAGGATTCGTGGATCAGTGACTGAGGATTCGTGGATCAGTGACTGAGGATTCGTGGACCAGTGACTGAGGATTCGTGGACCAGTGATTGAGGATTTGTGAAGCAGGGACTGAGGATTCGTGGACCAGTGATTGAGGATTCGTGAAGCTGAAACTGAGGATTCGTGGACCAGAGATTGAGGATTCGTGGACCAGTGATTGAGGATTCCTGGAGCAGTGACTGAGGATTCGTGGACCAGATATTGGGGATTTGTGGACCAGTTACTAAGGATTTGTAGAGCAGCACCTGTCCGCCACTTTGGAAAGCAATGTGTGCTATACACAACAGCTTTGCTTTCTGTAAATGGTAACACAATAACACACACCAGCTTTGTCTGTGTAATAAAGGTATCATTATGACCAAATCAACATTTTAAACAAAGAACCAGTCAAGCTTAAAGGCAAGGCCCTGGTAGAGAATGGACACCTCAACATATTTGGCCAGCAACTTTGATACTTCATGGGCACAGGGGAAAACATTGGAAAGGCAAGGACAGCATTTTTGTTTAAGAAAAATAGATGGAAATCCAGGGACATTAAGACTTTAAACTTTAAGCGAGGGCTCGACTTCATCGCATCGGGTTTTCCCCATTTAGCTCGGTCTCTCTCGGCAGATGGGTACCCCCATCTGTCGAGAGCATCGCACAAAGCACGAACTCCGTAGCTCCAGCGATGAAACCAGGAATCTCCGGAAATAATTGACATCATGGACCCATCGTCGCAGCTCGAATTCGAACCCCGACCGTCTGAACACGAGGCAAACGACTTGACCACTTCGCCACAGAGAGACTAATAGTATTAGTAATACCAAGCTAAGATTGTTGAATTCCAATGTGCAGTCCCTACCCATGTATGAAGCAGAAACTTGGAGAATGACAGAGGCAATACAATACAGAGGATACTGGGTATAGGATGGCAAGATAGGAATATAGTCCTACAGGTAAGGAGCCAACAACAACCAGTGGAGCAGTAGATATAACATATGAAATGGGGTTAGATAGGTCACACGCTATGAAAATCACAATTAAATGTGGCCATGCAGATCCTGGCATGAAATCGACAGGAGAAGATGAAGAGAGGTAGACTAAAAAACTCCTGGAGAATAGACTGTGAATACGAACTTTGTTCACTGGACATCAACTGGAGAGAGGTTGGTTGGTTAGTTATTAATCTAGCAGGCTATCGGCTCCTGCCCTTTGTACAAATGCCATATAGTGGTATCTGCAAGTGTTTGTAAGCTGTTGTTTAGTTCCGTACAAAGTGTTCCATTTGTCTGGCCTCAGAGGAAAAAGCTCTTGCCTAACACCGGCAAGCGCCGGACATTAAAAAAGATGATGTTCAACAGTTTCATAGGGAAGTGTGCACAGCCGGAACTCTGGAGTATGTTCTGGTTGGATTCTGTTCAAGTGACTGTTAAGTTGTACGTGTTGAGTGCAAAGGCGGAATATTGATGCTTTAGTCTCTCATTTTCAAGAGGTTGATGTTGTCTTTGGGATTTAGGATGGCCATATGTTTGTAGATTTCTCTCCCAGTATTTCCTATTGCCCATCTATTCAGCTAGGCTTCTTTGTTTACAGTCTGGTCTTCAGTAGTTGTTTGACTGTCAGTAGGGTTGATGGTGTGCATTGTTGTTTTTGACTTGATCCTTTCTTAGCCAGTCTGTCTGCCTTGTCATGTGTTTTTGAGTAGCCAGGAATCCATTGTACAACTATTCTGACTTCATGTTGGAGAGAGATAGAACGGGCAGCTCCAGACCAAACTTTCTGGAGGAGGGTTGTCAAATGCCTACACTCCAAAAGAAATGACAGGTATTGATGATGATCACCAAATGTCCTTTTTCGGTCCAGTAGGATATTTACCGTGTGCTTGCTTATACGAAGACTGCATGGAAGCACATTGTGTGTTGATGTCGTGGTGGTACATGATGCATTCTTTTTTACAGAATGATTGTCATGGGGCAAAAAGGTTAGATCCCTGGTTTAAACTGAATGATTGTCATGGGGCAAAAAGGTTAGATCCCTGGTTTAAACTGAATGATTATCATGGGGCAAAGAGGTTAGATCCCTGGTTTAAACTGAATGATTATCATGGGGCAAAGAGGTTAGATCCCTGGTTTACACTGAATGATTGTCATGGGGCAAAGAGGTTAGATCCCTGGTTTAAACTGAATGATTGTCATGAGGCAAAGAGGTTATATCCCTGGTTTAAGCCATGAGAGTTATAACAGGAGGCATGAAGTCAACGCCAATTGTAGAACTTGAAAATATTACAAAGCTGCAACCCATGACCGATAGAAGAGACTGCAGAGCCCAGCTGCAGTCAGAGAAACTCCGAAGACTGACTGACCACCCAATGCACCAGAGACTAAACAATTTGGGAACTGGGAAACTAAAGTGGAGAAACTTTGCAGAAATAGCCAAAGCAAAGATGCACGAAGATCCCATAAACGCACTAACAACACCAAAGCCCATCACTACTGTACGAAAACCTACCTGGAGGCAGGATATATTTCCAGAGGTGGTAGAAAATATTCCAGGTATTGGAAACAAAAACTGCCAGACTGAAAAAGAAAGGAGAGATACTACCCTAAGCTTTATATCGAAAAACTACCCAACCATGGACTGGACCCATGCATACACCGACGGTTCTGTAACAGACACTACACAGAACGGAGGGGCAGGAGCATTCCTGAACCTACCAAATGGCAGAAAAATAACACTGTCATTCGCTACTGGTAAGTACACAAGCAATTTCAGAGCGGAGGCAGAGGCACTGAGGGCGGCAGTGGAAGAAATGGTGACACATAAAGAAAATGAAAGCCATATAGTCCTGCTTACAGATGCTCTGGCCGTAGTCACAGCGCTAAAAAGCAAGAAAAACACTGAGCTTAATGACTTAAGAGCAGCACTCTGTCAACTATGCCAGCAGTCCGCACCAAAAAGGGTAGTGGTACAGTGGGTCCCATCACACTGCAACATCCAAGGCAACGAGGAGGCAGACAGACTGGCAAAAGAAGGTGCAAGACTACCACAAACAGATACTAGTATGACGTACGAAGAGTCAAAACGGCTTATTAAAGCCAGATACATCACCAAATGGGAAACTGAACATACCGGCTATACCAAAAACGATGCCTATTACCAGTTGAACCGAAGAGAGCAGGTCGTTGTCTTCAGACTTCGCACTGGCCACAATAGACTGAGGTACCACCTATTCAACAAATTGAAGATAGGTGGTACCGACGAATGCCCGTGTGGCACCGAGAAAATGACCGCTGAGCATCTGCTGCAGAACTGCCCGACATACGAGGATCAGAGAGAGCAGATGTGGCCATCACCAGTGGAACCAGAAGAGAAGCTCTATGGCAGTGTCGACAGCCTCAGGATGACCGCCGCTTTTTTCGAAAAAATAATGGTTACTGTCTGACTGCGTACGAAGAAGAAGAAGAAGATCCCTGGTTTAGACTGAATGATTGTCATGGGGAAAGAGGTTAAAGACTCCTGGTTTAAACCTTATGATTGTCATGGAGTTAAAAGGTTACAGATTCCTGGTTTAGACTGCATGATTGTGATGGGACAAAGATGTTATACCCCTGGTTTAAACTTTATGATTGTCACTTGGCTAAAAGATTCGATACCTTGGTTTAAAATGTGTGATTGTGATGGGAAAAAATGATAGATCCCTGGTTTAAACTTTATGATTGTCATGTTAAAAAAATGATAGATCCCTGGTTTAAACTGAATGATTGGCATGGCGAAAAATGATAGATCTCTGGTTTAAACTGAATGATTGTCATGTTGAAAAAATGATAGATCCCTGGTTTAAAATGAATGATTGTCATGTTGAAAAAATGATAGATCCCTGGTTTAAACTGAATGATTGGCATGGCGAAAAATGATAGATCTCTGGTTTAAACTGAATGATTGTCATGTTGAAAAAATGATAGATCCCTGGTTTAAACTGAAGGATTGGCATGGCGAATAATGATAGATCCCTGGTTTAAACTGAATGATTGACATGGCGAAAAATGATAAGATCCCTGGTTAATACCTTATGATTGTCAGACTATTGGTTTATCTTACCTGTTGCAGGACCAAGGACTGTTGCTGTATTAACTGCTGCAGAGACTGAGGTAATCCCTGTTGGAGTACATGTTGAAGCTGTTGCTGGGAAATGCCTTGATGGGCCGCCATCATCAGAAGGTTCTGATGCTGCAGCTGGTTGTGAGATGAAGCAGTGGATAAGGTTGTTTGCTCCATCGATGGTTTACCCTTCCTTTTTGCTGCTCCAACTAGAACAGGACTAGATTTGGCGGCAGCCATATTCGACTGCTAGATGAGACAAAAAAGAGGACATATCAAAACAGATCCCCACCATGTTATCAAACATATTTATTTATCTTCTTTATCTTTTTCGAGGCGTGTCTGGAATTGGATGCTGTGACGCTGTTCGCAGCGCAGCTGGGTTATCTAGGCAGATAGGTCCTACACCTCCGGTTTCAGCCTGTAATTTGTGGGACCCGGTTTACCTTCCCTCTTTGTGAGAGGAGCCTTCTCTCTTCTTTCTTTGCGTTCAGGATCTTTTGGTCATGATATATCTGCAGGCCAGTCGCCATGATGACGTCTGTTGTTTTCACCAGGTCGGAGCGGCTGCCCTACAGCTTTTGTCTCAGCTCTGCGCCCTCTGGCCAGGTCTGGCATCTCATTTCCCTATAGATTGGGCATTCCTGTAAAATATGCTCTGGATTCTGGCCTCCTGTTCCACATGGGCACTCATCGGTGTGTGAGATCTTCGGAGAGGAGACTAACGCCTGGTCAGGCAAAACAAACTAATCAGACTATGTTAGTCAGGGTCAGGCAAAATATGACAGGCACCTTACTTCCATCCAGGACTCCATGGGAACAGGCGGTTTCATGGCGGTCTTCCTTACAGCTTGTTTGTGTGAGTTGGGGTGATTTCTTCTCTTTCTCTTACCGTCCTTTCTTAACAGTATCAATCAATCAATCACTCAATCAATCAAAGCTCATCGCTCCTCTGGATTCATAGGCCCCTGTCCACATCCTACCAGCATACACGGTCCTAGGCTACGCTCTCTGCATCCCTTCGGGTGTAACCATTTAATCGTAGTTACCTCATGTATTCCTGCTCTTTGTAGTGTTAGGTCTACCTCTATTTCTCTTTCCTTGAAGATTCCACGTGACAACCTGTGTAACTATGTTCACTATGCCTTCCTCAGTGTATGCCCTACACTGCCCCATTTTCTTGTCTTAATTTGTTATTCCATTGGCTATTGTTGGCTCAGTTCTCTCAGGTCTTCATTCACCACCATTTCTTGCTAGGGCATGCCCGTTATCATTCGTAGGCATCGTTTAACAAAGGACTGGAGTCTTTGTTGAAAGGCATCCTTTTACACATGAATGGACTGGGGCGTATTGCTACATAACTGCAAACCAGGGACTTTTTTCCGTGGAAGACAGCTCTAACAAATCAGACACTAGAACGCTCAAGTTACGTTGATTAACACATTTCAAATGCTGTACTCTATAGAGAAACGCTAGACACGCTGAGATTGTTAGCCTCACACAGAACCATTACTAGTGCCCCTGCATGCTTGGTAGGGAGCGATGCGGCTATATTCCTTTTCTGCCCACCCTCACACCGATTCGCATAAGGACCGCAGGTGTTCGCACAAAGAATACAGAGATTCGTATACAGAATGTATATTCGCATATAGAATACAGAGATTCGCATACATAATATATATTCGCATACAGAATACATAGATTTGCATACAGAATGTATATTCGCATACAGAATACATAGATTCGCATACAGAATACAGAGATTCGCTTACAGAATGTATATTCGCATATAGAATACAGAGATTCGCATACATAATGTATATTCGCATACAGAATACAGAGACTCGCATACATAATGTATATTCGCATACAGAATACAGAGACTCGCATTCATTATGTATATTCGCATACAGAATACAGAGACTCGCATACATAATGTATATTCGCATACAGAATACAGAGATTCTGATACAAATGCGAAGATGCGCACAAAGACTGCAGGTATTTGCATAAAGAATACACATATTCACGTAAATGATACACATATTCGCAGACATAATGCCTATATTCGCATAAGAATTCAGATTCGGGTGTGGCAAATACAGAGATTCGCACAAAGTGCTGGTATTCGCATAAAGAATACAAATATTCGAGCAAAGAATACAGAGATTCGCATACAGAATACAAATATTCGGACATAGAATACCGAGATTCGCATACAGAATGCAAATATTCGGACATAAAATACAGAGATTCGCATACAGAATGCATATATTCGGACATAAAATACAGAGATTCGCATACAGAATGCAAGTATTCGGACATAAAATACAGAGATTCGCATACAGAATGCAAATATTCGGACATAAAATACAGAGACTCGCATACAGAATGCAAATATTCGGACATAAAATACAGAGATTCGCATACAGAATGCAAATATTCGGAGATAAAATACAGAGACTCGCATACAGAATGCAAATATTCGGACATAGAATACAGAGATTCGCATACAGAATGCATATATTCGCCTAAAGATTAACATATATTCAGACAAGGAATACAGAGATTAGTATATTCACAAAAAAAATGTATTATAACAGCGTGTGCAGCCATCGTATATTGGCCACCGGTACGATTTATATGGGTGAAAAATAAAAGTCGCCTGTCGCAACTCAATTCACAAGATCAGTTTTTATTTGACCTCTGATAGAAAGAAGGAATCTGCCTTTCCGAGGTTTTGTTCAAGAAACTACAAGGCGTGTTTAAATTAATCCGGACCAACTGCAACAAGTGAACATACGTCGAATGCACATGATGACGTCACTCCTGGTGTAAACAGAAGATACCAACCGTAAAGTTTTCAAAATATCATTATCCTCCGACTCATAGTTTCCTCGGCAGACCATTGAGAACATGGGGTGTAATACGGAATATGTCCAGAATTGATCAGCGAGCGGTGATTCGGTTTCTAACAGCTGGAGAATGTCGACCAGGTGACATTCATCGAAGAATGCAGGCAGTGTATGGTGACAAATGTGCGTCGAAGACAACAGTGAAGAACTGGACAACGATGTTTAAAGAAGGACGTGAGTTAACGAAAGATCTTCCGAGACCAGGCCAGGCGCATTTATATGCGACATCCTCCAGCTGTTTGAAACCGAATCACCGCTCGCTGATCAATTCTGGACAGATTCCGTATTACACCCGCCATATTTTCAACGGTTGGCTGAGGAAACTATGAGTCGGAGGATAACAAAATTTTGCAAACTTGACGTCTGGTATGTGCTGTTTACACTAGAAGTGACGTCATTATGCGCATCGTACGTATGTTCACTTGTTGCAGTTTGGTCCGGTTTCATTTGAACACGCCTCGTAGTATTGACAACACCATACCATATACCCTTCGGCTAAACATCATAGGTAAACGGCGTTCTGACATTACAACGTGTATATACTGGCGTTAATATATAGTGTCCCAGCGGCTATTAACGATTACAGGGCAGAATAAGAGCAAATATAAATGACCTTGACGTACATACACTTATAAAGTAAACAGAGAATATAAATGGCCAAGGCGAATCTATGCTTATTAAGTAATTAAACAACACATATTTATGACCTAGACATCTGCACATTTATAAAGTAAAGTAGGTAAATAGCATGTCCTTTGCTGAAATTCGCTTCTTACAACCGCCGATTTATTTGGCTGTTATAAGTTTCTTGGCAAGTGTCCAGTACGGTAGGTTATCATTACTTTCGCACGTGATAGAAATAAAAAAAAACAACTTAACGTCTTTATACTGGTTTAGAAGACCCTGCAGAGTCTGTATACAACCAGTTACATTTACATCACCTTGCTATAAAAGCTATGCGCATCCAGTTTATTCTTAAATGCATTAACTGTCCCTGCCTCCACTACCTCCCCTGGCAATGCATTCCAAGCAGACACCACTTTCTGACTAAAAAAATATTTCCTAATATCTAATCTGGACCTCTCTTTAGTCAGCTTGTAGCTATGCCCTCGTGTTATTGTGGGTGGCTATATTTAAAAAAAAAACTTGTTATAGTCTAATTTATCCATTCCTCTAATCATCTTATAAGCCTTTATTAAGTCACCACGAATTCTTCTCTCTTCGAGACACTGTAGGCCGGTTTTTCTGGGTCGTTCCTCATAACTGTAATTCTGGAATCCCACTATCATCTTTGTCGCTCTTTTTTGTATTCTTTCCAGCATGTTTATATCCCCTCTATGATAAGGACTCCACACCTGTACACAGTACTCCAATCTAGGTCTAACTAAAGCTTTATACAGTTTGACGATCACTTCCTTGCTCCTATGTTTAATATTTCTTTTTATCATACCTAACATTGCATTTGCCAAACTGGACACGATGGGATTCGAACCGAGAGCGTTGGTATTGTGAAAAGGGACGTTTTCATCCATATGCCACGCTGTCTCTACACTTATAAAGTAAACAGCAAGTATAAACGACCTAGAAATGTGTAAACTTATCAACAGCAAGTATAAACGACCTAGAAATAAACTTATAAAGTAAACAGCAAATATAAACAACCTAGAAATATGTAAACTTATAAAGTAAACAACAGGTATAAACGACCTAGAAAAATGTAAACTTATAAACAGCAGATATAAACGACCTAGAAATATGTAAACTTACAAATCAAACAGCAAATACGAATGTCCTAGACGTATGTATGGTTACAAAGCAAACAGTGACATACAGAATTGTACACACCCGAAGGACTACTACCGTCCAACATCTACAACAATGTCATAAACGAACATATCAGGACACGTTGAAGCTCCTACCAGCTTTTATGGTACCCGCTGGCATAAACATAATTGTGTACCCCATTGTAGCGAGACAATAGTTTTAACTCGTAAACGATAAACAGTATCTCAAAGAGCCTTCTAGGAATAGAAAGCTGTCGTCAATCGTTTGCAGACCACCACGCCCCCCTTCTGATCAGTGTCTTAAACATCATACCCGCCAAGTTGTTTTGTGCGTGAAACCACACAATGGGACAGGAAGTATTAATGAAATGAAAAAAGAATTCTCAACATGAAATATAAATATTTAGAAAATACGAGAACTGGATGTTGTTGTTGAAACTGCTCGTGTGGAATTCTTCACTTTTGACAAAATATGTATGGTAGAAGGATGCACATGCTGCTATTATTTCAGAGGGACTAATGGAATCAGGTGTGCGCCACCCTGGCTGTAGTGCAGTACTAGAATTCTCTGGAAGATCACTACTACAGCGATCACAGTTCTGACTTCTAATCGTTGGTCAGGGATACTGTAACACAGCCGGCCAGAGTTTGAGATGGAGTCTTGATGTTCTGACGTGCACTCCTTCTTCTTCTGCGTTCGTTCTCAATCCCCCGCTACAGAGGGATCAAGATGCTGAGCAGCGCATGAGCTGCAGTGGTCAGCGACCAATAGCTGACTACTAGCGTCAGGGCCAGCGAACCAGAGCTGTCGAGACCCTTCTACACCTCCACGCGGTGATCCTCGATAACAGGCTGCAGCAGGGCAGACTGGATAAGGAGAAGGGATCGAAGAGGGAATGCTAACCCGGGACTAAAAAAATGCTTACTGAAGTCGGATGTGTTGGGCCGAAAGGTGCAAATATCGCAGTCAAGCTGTAAACTACGACACAACGCATTCCGTTCTCTGGACTACATTATGTTACTTAAGCCCTTTCAGGGTTTGGTAGTGGGAGATTGAGAACGAACGAAGCCAAGCCAATCTCCCGCTACCATGTCCTGAACAAGGGTTTGTATGTAGCAGAATGTAGTCCAGAAAACGAAATGCGTTTTATCGCTAGTTTACAGTTTGACTGCGATATTTGCACCTTTCCGTCCGACACATCCGTCTTCCAAAAAAGACATGCACTCGATTGCAAGTACATGCAAGTGGACATGTATATCTGCAGGTGTAGAAGAAAGTCCGACTAAAAGAACCGAGTGTCTAAACGCCAGAAACCATCTGCTGGTACAACGATTGCTCTACTTCAATTGAGGGTAGGAAGGAGATTTGCTCCATTCTGTTGGCGCGCAGAAAGGGGGCTGGATACCGATACAACAACACAGTCTCTTAACTCAGCATTCATAGATACAGACAGCAACAGAGATCCTGGGGTGACATCAAACAAAATGGGCGACCAAAGAAATTCTATACCGTTGCGATAAAGTAAGTCGCATGTCCTTTTACAGAACGATACTTCTTACAACCGCCACCTATTTGGCTGTTATAAGTTTCTTGGCAAGTGTGCGGTAAGGTAGGTTGTCATTACTTCCCGTACGTGGAGGAGCATTCGTCCGAGAAAAAAACCCAGTGTCTGCCAAACTGGGCACAATTGGAAATCGAACCCGGAACGTTGGGATTGTGAAAACCGAGCGAGTTTCATCCCTAGGCCACGCAGCCTCTCCTATACCGTTGCGATTGAAAAACAAACCAAAAAAAACATTCAGCTGATTAGGTCGGCAGACGTAAAGAGGTCAAGAGAGCAATGCAACAGCTGATGGGAGAGGCAAAAGAAGCGTGGATATGTGAGCAGTGCCCAAACATCGAAGATAGATTAGACATAAAAGATGCTAAAGGAGCATATAAGGGGGTCACAGCACTGGTAACACCAAGACCAGGCAGGCACTTTATGATCCAGGATAAAAGCGGCAATTCCCTAATAGAGGACAATGACGTACTGGCACGATGGACAGAGTTCTGCTCAGATTTATGCAACAATGAGGGACGGACGAGCCTATAAAACAATCCCTCCAATACCAACAGCGACATAGGATAACCAACTTGTAACATAGGAGGAGGTGGCTGCAGCGGTAAAGAGATTTAGAAGACGGATGGTGGCCGGCGTGGGCAATATACCAGCAGAGCTCTTACAGGCAAGAAGAGAGGTAGTTGTGGAAGGCCTGACACACATGTGCAAAAAAATATGGGCGACGGGAAACTGGCCGGACTTATGAACAAAATCAATGGTTATACCGTTACCTAAGTCTGGAAATCTAAAGCTGTGCCAAAAGTAGTGAACATTAATTGTTATTAGCCACCCTTGCAAGGTCATGCTATAAATAATCCTCGACAGATTGAAAGCGGAGACCATCATAGTTAAAGAGTACGAAGGGTTCAGACAGAGAAGAAGCACTACCAAACAGATCTTTAACTTAGGACTGATAAACAAGAAATATCTTGAATAGCAGTAACAACTGTATCATGTGTTTGTTGATCTCAAAAAAGCGTGTTGAGTTGGTTGGTTGGTTGCTGATGCCCACAATGGGCTGGTAACCCTTTTGTGCGCCCTGAAAAGGATGGAACTTGTGGCAGATTGCAGTAGCTTTCCTGACATCACGACCGTGCTAATGAAGTGGACCGGGTTCCTCCAGGCGGTTGTGCTAATCTTCGCTTCATCTGCGCGTCACTCACTACTACGGGGATGACGTCAAACGTCACCTTGTTAGCCAGACTGTTGTCCTCGACAACATCCCGATTCCAGAACAACCAACGAGGAGGTCAGGTGAAGGTCTTGGCCAGTATAGTTCACCTGACCCTGGCTAACAGTGTCTGATCAGTGTGTTTTGCCTGACCCGACATTATTAGCCTCATAGATCTCAAGAAAGCGTGTGATATGGTATAGAATAAAGCGCTGTGTGCAACCATTAGGAATGTATAACCTCAACGTATGACGACGGGATAGAGAGAGAAGACTAATGTCCGGTCAGATGAAACAATCTGGTCAGACTATGTCAGTCAGGGTCAGTTGAAACATTCTGATCAGACTATGTCAGTCAGGTCCTTGAACACCTGTATGACAAGGCGACCCGCGAAGGTCTTGTGAATGGGAGGCGGAGGGACTGGTTTTGCACATCGATCGGCGTGAGACAGGGTTGTACACTCTTCCCAACACTGTTCAACATATTCCTCGAGGAACTGTGAGATCATGTTGGTACTGTTAAGAAAGAAGATCGAACGATTACCAACTTTCGTTTTGCAGATGACATCGACGAGTTGACTGGCACACATGAGGAACTCCAGAAATGGGTCGAACACTCGAAACAGCTATTGACTATGGTATGGAGATTAACGCTCGAAAGACTAAATTAATTACCAACAACGTCGAGGGCTTGAGCAGTGGAATAAAAGCTAGTGGCCGAAACTCGAAGTGGTCGAGCGAATCTGAATTCGATTGTCAGTTATGAAGGTTCAAAATGTCAGGTGTTAGCCAGAACTGCAAAGAGAAAAGTCGCGCTTTCACGGCTTGACAAAATATGGCAAGACAAAGGTCATGCGCACGAAGATCAGATTAATGCGTACATTGTTTCTGCCAATATTCATCTTTGCTTGTGAGAAATGGATGATTACAGTTGACCTGGAGCGGAGGATACAAGCCTTGGAGATGGCATATTTCGCAAGACTTCCAAAGGTCACATACAAAGACCGAGTTTCAAATGAGGAAATACGAGAAAGAATTACAACAGCAATAGGGCCTTTTGAAGACCTCTTTGCAATGGCCAAAATATAGAAACTCACTTAGTGCGGCCCCATATCGAGATAAAACGTTCTTGAAAATACGATCCTGCACGGAAAGGTGCAAACGGGCGACAAATAGGTTGTCAATAAATGAGCTGGGAGGACAACATTCAAGAATGAACCAAACTCCAATCAATGTGATGGTGATGGTGGTGGTGGTGATGGTGATGGTGGTTGTGGTGATGGTGGTGATGGTGATGGTGGTGGTGATGATGGTGGTGATGGTGGTGATGATGATGATGATGATGATGATGGTGATGATGATGGTGGTGATGATGATGGTGATGATAATAGCGATGATGATGATGATGGTGGTGATGATGATGGTGATGGTGATGGTGGTGATGGTGATGATGGTGGTGATGATGATGGTGATGATGATGATGGTGGTGATGGTGATGATGATGGTGGTGATGGTGGTGGTGATGATGGTGGTGATGATGATGATGATGATGATGGTGGTGATGATGATGGTGGTGGTGATGATGGTGATGATGATGATGATGATGGTGGTGGTGATGATGGTGATGATGGTGGTGATGATGGTGATGATGATGGTGATGGTGGTGATGGTGATGGTGGTGATGGTGATGGTGGTGATGATGATGATGGTGGTGGTGATGGTGGTGGTGATGGTGGTGATGGTGATGATGGTGGTGGTGGTGGTGGTGGTGATGATGGTGGTGATGATGGTGGTGGTGGTGGTGATGATGGTGGTGGTAATGATGATGATGGTGATGGTGGTGATAATGTCGATGGTGATGATGATGATGGTGGTGGTGGTGATGGTGGTGGTGGTGATGATGGTGGTGGTGATGATGGTGGTGGTGGTAATGATGATGATGGTGGTGATAATGTCGATGGTGATGATGATGATGGTGGTGGTGATGATGGTGGTGATGATGGTGGTGATGATGATGATGGTGGTGGTGATGATGATGATGGTGGTGGTGATGATGGTGATAATGGTGATGGTGATGATGGTGGTGGTGATGATGATGGTGGTGATGATGATGATGGTGGTGGTGGTGATGATGGTGATAATGGTGATGATGATGGTGGTGGTGGTGATGATGATGGTGATGGTGATGATGGTGGTGGTGATGATGGTGGTGGTGATGATGATGGTGATGATGATGGTGATGGTGATGATGGTGATAATGATGGTGGTGGTGATGATGATGATGATGATGATACTTATGCCCATGCGCGATATTTGGATAAACAGAAAAAAATACTGATTTCTGCAGCAGATATTTGGATAGATGAAAACGTTAGGTGGCTGCGGGAGATATTTGGATAAACGGAGAAGATTCAGCAATGTGATCTATGTATCAATGTTGGTTAAAATAAGGGACAATGTCAGTGCAATAATAACTGGTTTTCAAGTTCGTTTTTCATTTAGTTGGTATTGTTTCTCTTTGATATGGTCATGTGTGACCTATTTACTGACTTGCTTTCGTGCGTGTGTGCGTTCGTGTGTGTGTATGTATATATATATATATATTTATATATATATCCTGCATCACTGTATTGACTTCTCTTATAGCCATTTGGCTATAACTATATAATTGTTTCCTGCATTTAGATTGTTGTTCTTACACGTTACCTGTACAGAGTTAACTCTTAATGCCGTCCCCATAGTATGTGGGTTACAGTTGCTTTTCGTACATCCTGAAGTGTAATTGAGAAAGTGAACCGTGGTCCTCTTGAATGCTGTGATATGCAAGGATTATCAGTAAGTTCGCCCGTATTGGGATTACAATGTAGATCCCCACCTGGTAGGTTAGATTGGTGTAACAGATTGTTTTTAGGAGCACGAACGAGGAAGGGAAGTTGGGCCTTGATAAGTATGTTTCACCTGGTCTTGATACCTCTCCGCTCTCTGTATTTAGGATGATAAAATAGCTTGTTCTCATTTTGCTCCCTGTATGACGACGGGATAGAGAGAGAAGACTAATGTCCGGTCAGATGAAACAATCTGGTCAGACTATGTCAGTCAGGGTCAGGTGAAACATTCTGAACAGCACATGTCAGTCAGGGTCAGGTAAAACATTCTAATGAGATTATGTCAGTCAGAATCAGGTGAAACATTCTGATCAGATTAGGCCAGTCAGGGTCAGGTGAAACATTCTGATCAGACTATGTAAGTCAGGGTCAGGTAAAACATTCTGATCAGACTATGTCAGTCAGGGTCAGGTAAAACATTCTGAACAGCACATGTCAGTCAGGGTCAGGTGAAACATTCTGATCAGACTATGTCAGTCAGGTTCAGGTAAAACACTCTGATCAGACTATGTCAGTCAGGGTCAGGTAAAACATTCTGAACAGCACATGTCAGTCAGGGTTAGGTGAAACATTCTGATCAGACTATGTCAGTCAGGTCAGTAAAAACTGTACTGAGCAGAATATGTTAGTCAGGGTGAGAGAAACAATCCAATCAAGACCCCACCACACTTTCCAAGCAGTTCTCCCTGAAAACAGGCTGTATCTTTGCAGTCTGGCTAAGGAGGTAGGGATAGGCACTGTGGTCACTGCAGCAGAGAGCATACTGAGTAGCCTCGAATTGCAGTACAGCCAGGAGGACTCCACCTCCTCAAATACGCCTCGCGATATGATGAGAGTCAAGGTAAAGGTAACCCGCCACCAAAGAAAGTCCTCAAGAGCACGAAACTCAAATACCACTGGCACACGCAGCGGTAACAATAACAACAACAACAACAACAACAGTACTGTGTGTTTGGGGCACATGGATGTATGTCCAAGGGTATGTGTGTGTGCTCGCGAGCTAAATAGATACAATTTCATTTAGCAGTGACCAGATCGAAGTCTGAATTCTGTCACCTAATCTCTTCTTGGCAAGACATATCATGCTTCTGTCATTTCAAATTCAGAGCATCTCTATGCCATTTGTCTGGGAAGTTTCGCTTGTCGTTACAGTTATTGCTGTAAGTCTTGTCCAATCTTAAATTGGGTTTTTACATCATCTCCTTGTGTCCAGCCTTGTTCAGTCTTGATTATGACTGTACATAATTAGGTGAAACTTGAAGAATATCTTTTCATATTGCTTATCTTGAATGGAAAGCCACTGTTCATGTATGTTTATTGCTGAACTTGTGACTTATGAGTATAACCACTTTTCATTTGTATATGTTGATAACAGAACATATATCACTCTTTTGCAGAAACCAAATCTTCCACTGATAAAAAAGAGGGTGTATCCCATTCCTTTCTGCATTCAACTCTGAACCGTTTGATAAATGATATGGTAAATGGTAATACATTGCTGCATGTGCCTTAATTATATGATATGTGGCGGTTTTACATCAGATAAATGTCTACAGAGACCTGTCACATTTTAGGAAGTGTCTAATAATTATAACTGTCAATCTCTAATTCACAAACACGAGAGTCAGAACACGTGAATGACTTGACGTGACTTCGTTCGTTCTCAATCTCCGGGTACCGAGCCCTGAAAAGGGCGTTGCAAGTAGCAGAATGTATTCCAGACAACGGAATGCGTTGTGTCGTAGTTTACATCTTGACTACCATATTTGCAACTTTCGGTCCAACACATCCAACTTCAGCAGGAGAACATGTGAATAGCCATCAAAGGATTTTGTTGGACTGAAAACTGAATCAAGGAGCAAGGCGGAATCGAGTATAACAAATGAAGGTCTCCGATTCACAAGCACGAGAGTGAGAACACGGGAATGACCAGCACAAGATTGTTCACCGAACACTGAATTATGAAGCAAACAGTAATTGCAAACAGAATAGAATATCGTAGTACCTTGCGATGTAAATAGTGGTGCCAAGTCGAAAATAAAGTGTTCTAACAAAGGTTAATAGCAACGGAGAGTTTCTGTTAAATCTAGGTGTTTTTTTATGGGGGGGGGGGGGGGGGGGGTTGTTTGCGGTCGTCTTATTTCTCTAATAACTAAGGCGGTGCGTTGCACTGTGGTTTTTATTTTGCGCCTGTTGGCCCAGTGCATCCGACTTCAGCATGCATTCTATGTAAGGGTCTGCTTCCTCCTGCATTTTCTAAGGGTTTGCTTCCCCGGAGTAACGGCAGGTGCTGTGATGGGGATCGAGCCCAGCACCTTTCCGTTGTGAGCCGTGCCACTTAACCACTAGGCCACGCCGTCCCCTAAATCTAGGATAAATGAGAGATTCCTGGCGTCACCGGACCGATGAACTCACGTGACGTCAAGTCTGAATGTAACTGTGCAAATAATTGGAGAGCCTTAAAATAAAGTGTTTTAATTGTTAATTCCAGACAAAATTGACTGTAATTAAATGTATCCCAGGCTTATTATTGCTAACAATGCACCAGTAATCTCCATTAATGATGAGGATCTTGAGGTAGTAGATAAATTTACATGCCTGGGATCCTCAATCAATAACAGAGTGCTGAATTGATGGCCTTCCATTAATTATTTTAGAGGTCCAAACATGTGGAAATCGCTTAGAAAGAAGTCTGGGCTGTAAGATGGATGTGGTAATACCTCCCAGCCGAGTTGCTGCAGATTTCACATAGTGCTATGACCTGTATGATGTCGAGCGTTATCTTGTAGGAGCAGGACGGGATTAGCACTGACGGATGTACGGCCGTTTCTAAAACGTGTACATCATTCAAATGTCTTACTGCTGCTGAGTGGTTCATCGCCGTATTATGATTGTAGTATTCTGCAAATTTCCCAAGAAACTTCATTACAACACGCTGTACCGTGCAAGCACCATCATTGTTGTCCGTCATTTATATTTATCTGTAACACGGCTGACCCATGGCAAGTGGGCCACCTAGCAGTAATAGGACACAAGTGCTCCTAACTAATGATAGTAGTTCTAGCTCATCCAGTTATAGCTAGAACAAAAAGTCCCGGTTTCATTTGAACGCCCCTCGTAAAACGATCTGAGATTGCATGAAAAACTGGATAACAAAGTATATTTGAACTGATCACATGCTCAAAGGATGAATCGCTGTGGACAGAGTTTAATTGGCAACGCCACTCGGTATGACACTTGACGCTGATGATGATGATAGTGATGATGATGCAGGTGATAGTGATGGTAATGATGATGATGGTGGTGGTGATGATGATGATGGAGGTGGTGATGATGATGATGGAGGTGGTGATGATGATGATGGTGGTGATGATGATACTTATGCCCATGCGCGATATTTGGATAAACAGAAGAAAATACTGATTTCTGCAGCAGATATTTGGATAGATGAAAAAGTTAGGTGGCTGCGGGAGATATTTGGATAAACGGAGAAGATACTGGTATCTAACGGAAATGAAGGTCTTTTGGTCGTAACGCAAGGTTTCGTTCTTATTCTTGCTCCAATACGGCACTTGCGCCATACGTGTCCACGTTTTTATTCTCTTTATTTGAATCTTGAGTGGTAGCGCAGCTTCGCTTTATTATTATTTGCCTATGAAACCATAAGCTTAGTGTTCCAGTGTTCCTTCTGTCGTCCGTCACATACAGACTGCCTTCTCTACACTCTGCCCCCATCTTCAGCATGCGGACAATCAAGTATGGCCATCCACTTTGAGAAATCAATTATTACTCATTTTCGAACTTAGAGACGGGATCAAGATGCTGAGCAGCACATGAGCTGCAGTGGTCAGCAACCCAAAGCTGCCTGCTAGGTCCAGCGAACCATAACTGCCAAGACCCTTCTACACCTCCACGCGGTGATCCTAAATAACAGGCTGCAGCAGGGCAGACTGGCTAAGGAGAAGGGATCGAAGAGGGAATGCTAACCCGGTACTCAAAAAATGCTTGCTGAGTCGGATGTGTTGGACCGAAAGGTGCAAATATCGCAGCCAAGCTGTAAACTACGACACAATGCATTCCGTTCTCTGGACTACATTCTGGTACTTAAGCCCTTTCAGGATTTGGTAGCGGGAGATTGAGAATGAACGAAGAAGAAAAAGAAGAAGAAGAAGAAGAAGAAGAAGAAGAAGAAGAAGAAGAAGAAGAAGAAGAAGAACTTAGAGACTTTGACATCCACACTATTTCGAAAAGACTTCACCTTTCATGCATTTTGGAACTTAGAGACCTCACTTTTCAATCACTCTCGAACCTAGAGACCTCAACTTTCAAACATTTTCAAACTTAGTGACGTCAACTTTAACTAATTTCAAACTTACAGAACTGAACTTTAACCCAGTTTCAAACTTAGTGATCTCAATTTTAACTCATTTTCAAACTTAGTGATCTCAACTTTAACCCATTTTCAAACTTAGTGATCTCAACTTTAACCCATTTTCAAACTTAGTGACCTCAACTTTAACCCATTTTCAAACTTAGTGATCTCAACTTTAACCCATTTTCAAACTTAGTGATCTCAACTTTAACCCATTTTCAAACTTAGTGATCTCAACTGAAACCCATTTTCAAACTTTGCGATCTCAACTTTAACCCATTTTCAAACTTAGTGATCTCAACTTTAACCCATTTTCAAACTTAGTGATCTCAACTTTAACCCATTTTCAAATTTAGTAATCTCAACTTTAACCCATTTTCAAACTTAGTGATCTCAACTGAAACCCATTTTCAAACTTTGCGATCTCAACTTTAACCCATTTTCAAACTTAGTGATCTCAACTTTAACCCATTTTCAAACTTTGCGATCTCAACTTTAACCCATTTTCAAAGTTGTTACTCTTTAAAAGAGTTGCTCAGTGCACACCCAGTCACTAGTAACTTTCTGTTATTGGAAGACCCGCTTATCCAGAGGACAGCCTGTACATCAAGCAGATGGATTATCCAGTCAGATGTTATTAATTGTTGGCTTAGTATTTGTTGTGCTTGGGATTCCCAGTTTCATGGCCCACTTTATCAACGTATTGTGTGTCATAAGAGTAGCGGATAGTTGAGTGGTTTGCATAAATTTCGTTTGACCAGGGTGTTCGGGTTCAAACCTCGATACGGTCTAAGTTGTAATTTGTTTTTCTTTTCTAAAAAGCAGAGGTTTGTTCCATAGTCGTTACACTATTGTCGGGGAATGAAGTTGTTAAATTCTTCAATATAGGTTTGCCCCAAAGTAGTTACACTACTGTTGGAGACTTCAGTAAAGCTTTGCCCCAGTTCCTTTTTTAGCTGCCTTTTACTTTTTTAGTCGTATATCATGTAGCCATTAAGAGCTGGGTTAAGTAGACGATCCTGTGTATTTAACCCCGTGTCTTTGCTGTGAAAAACGAGTGCTCTACCTTGAAGTAATTTATTTTCTATCGGACAAGCATAAAAACCTATTCCGCACTGTGTGACGACTACAGGACCAACCGACCTTTATTCCTCAACTTTATCCCAGAAATTAGAATAAACTCAGTAATGATGGGTACTTTTATGTAAACATCAACTTCCAGATACATCGACCAATCAACAACGTTTCTGCAGCTGAAGATACAGCACAGTCATAGACCTGGCAGCATCCCACGACTCGTAGCTCGCTGCTTGCTTCAGGTTCAGCTAATCACAGATGACCAAGGCCCTACTCTATCTCCAAGTGGCGGCCCTGGAAACAAGTCTGGATCGCAATGAGAAGGCAAACCTGGTACTCAAAATAAACTGTCCTTATAGATGCAGGCTGGATATTTTTTTTTTTTTTTTTTTTTTTTTTTTCGTTCGCCTTATTTCTCTAATCCCCAAGGCGGTGTGCGTTGCACTGTGTTTTTATTTTGCGCCTGTCGGCCCAATGCATCCGACTTCAGCATGCATTTTATGTAAGGGTCTGCTTCCTCCTGCATTTTCTAAGGGTTTGCTTCCCCGGGGTAACGGCCGGTGCTGTGATGGGGATCGAACCCAGCACCTTCGGATTGTGAGCCGTGCCACTTATCCACTAGGCCACGCCGTCCCCTTGCAGGCTGGATATGAGATTAGAGATCGAAGAGTGAAGACAAACACGGTTAACAAAAGCGGTGCTGATATCGGATGTGTCGGACCGACAAGGACAAATATCGTATCCTAACTGTAAACTTTGACACGCCCCAAACATCCTTTTCAGGACGAACGCCAAAGAAGAAGAAGAAGAAGAAGAAGAATATGAAAAAGAGAAAGGAGAAGAAGAAGAAGAGAATGATACACTTCGAGCCCATATCTGACTGCTAATTGCATCGAGGACAGCAGATCATAGTTGACCAAAACCCATTTCCTCCTTTATGTGGCGAAGCTGGAAGCAGGCTGCACTAGTGTAGTCTAAGATAATAGCAATCTAGAAAGAAACATGGTCCCATAAATAGACTGCTGGTCTCGGATGTGTTAGGCCGAAAAGCGCAGAGATCGCGATCTCGATGTAAACTACGGTGCTACACGGTGTCATTTTAATGAAGAATGCTGGAGTGAATAAACGCAGCATATTCGCCGTGCAATGCCACATTTCCAACATCTTAGCTATTCAGCTCAAACGTATATTGCTGCGCGATCGGGCATGTCCAAGTATTCACAGCGTGATATCTGCAGCACAGCTGAGATGGGCTGGTCATGTGGTGCGTATGTCGGATCAATGTCTATCAAAAGAGCTCCTCTATGGTGAACTCCAAAATGGCAAGAGAGCAAACGGTGGGTAGCGGAAAAGGTATAAGGACACACTTAAGAGATCACTGATCCAGTGGGATATTAACCACGATGATTGCAAAACATTCGCCACCAATCGCACAGACTGGCACAGCACTATTGCTGGGGGTGTTCAGAGACATGAGGCATCAAGAATAGATGAGGCTATCCAGAGACATGAGGCATCAAGAATAGATGAGGCTATCCAGAGATGAGGCATCAAGAATAGATGAGGCTATCCAGAGACATGAGGCATCACGAATAGATGAGGCTATCCAGAGATGAGGCATCAAGAATAGATGAGGCTATCCAGAGACATGAAGCATCAAGAATAGATGAGGCTATCCAGATATGAGGCATCAAGAATAGATGAGGCTATCCAGAGACATGAGGCATCAAGAACAGATGAGGCCATCCAGAGATGAGGCATCAATAATAGATGAGGCTATCCAGAGACATGAGGCATCAAGAATAGATGAGGCTATCCAGAGATGAGGCATCAAGAATATATGAGGCTATCCAGAGACATGAAGCATCAAGAATAGATGAGGCTATCCAGAGATGAGGCATCAAGAATAGATGAGGCTATCCAGAGACATGAGGCATCAAGAACAGATGAGGCCATCCAGAGATGAGGCATCAATAATAGATGAGGCTATCCAGAGATTAGGCATCAATAATAGATGAGGCTATCCAGAGACATGAGGCATCAAGAATAGATGAGGCCATCCAGAGACACGAGGCACCAAGAATAGATGAGGCCAGCCAGAGACATGAGGCATCAAGAATAGATGAGGCCAGCCAGAGACAATCGGTCCGCAAGTCAACCCTTCTTCAACCTGGGTGGATGGAGGTGTCCCATTTCCATGTACAAAGTGCAACAGACAATTCAAAGCTCAGATTGGCTTATTTAGCCATCTTCGAAATCATGAGATCAGTTGACAGGAAATGCTGACATGAGAACCGTTGACAGTTAATGATGACATAAGAACAGTTGACAGTTAATGATGACATGAGAACAGTTGACAGTTAATGATGACATAAGAACAGTTGACAGTTAATGATGACATGAGAACAGTTGACAGTGAATGCTGACATGAGAACAGTTGACAGTGAATGCTGGTGGTCTCCATCGATTACGACGAATTAACTACATGCGTGTGACGTTCCTAAAAGCTATGTAAACAGCCATTAATACTTCGGCCGTATACGTTTGTGGAGGTGGACCAAAGCGGATGAGCCGGTCGGTAACCTGAGACTGATAGAAGTCTCTAACTGAGAATAAGCACGTTTGATTGTACTCATAGTGTAATGATGTCGGCTGTGGCTGGCTAGTTACATCTTATTGGAACTACTAATTAAGGCTGGAATATTGGTGGAGTGTATAGCCTAGTCGACAGTCAGCTGGCTTGCTAGAATGGGATTACAGAGTTACAGTATTCGAATTCACGGACGGACTGAACAAAAAAATTTGAACCGTGGTTCTTGTATGGCACGACCGCTCCTCTAGGCGACCCAGCTGTAAATGGGTACCTGACGTATCAGGTAAAAAAAACACCTGAAGTACATGAAGAATTATGTTCATCCCCGACATAAATTGTGACTTTTATATTGGTATTCAATGGATCATGATGCCACTTACCACCTGGGCTTATAAGCTCTGCCTTTGTTCTGTAAATCAATCCTGTCAGCACTTAGTAAGCAAGAGAAAACTTCCAGGCAGGGAGTTGTAAACAAAGTATGTTTGTTAGTAATTTCCTTGTGTGCCCCACGGAAACTTGACTGTACAATCAAATCGGGTACATTCCGGTTTGCATTCTGGACTTGGCTATTAGTAGTAAGCAAGCGGGTGGTACCCTTCCTGTGAATTACTGTCTGGGGCATGTGCAGGTTCAGAGTCACAACGAAACGAAGTCCCTAACACTTCCACAATCTTCATCCCTAACGGCAGTCTGTTACAGGACTACCGTAACGAGTTTTTTACGGTATTCATTTAACATATCTCGGGTAGAACTCTCTCCAACTGATGGATTGGCACAGTCCTGCGTTCACATAGACCAAATCCATCTAGGGTAGCACTCTCTCCAACTGATGACTTCGCACAGTCCTGCATTCACATAGACCAATATCAGCTGATGATTTTGTGGCCAGCTTTGTTTGTAAGAAAGCTTTAGCAACAATACCTCAAATATACTACAGGAATAACACATTTAACATGTTGTTTTCTTTGGGATCGAATGAAGAAGGTGGCGTCCTGCATCAGGGTCAGTCCCCAATAACTGATCAAGAAGCTATACTGTCTTCAAAAGGCGGCCATATAAACAAACTGCAAAGTGGCGAGAATCGGGTGTGTCAGACCGAAAAGCAGAAATATCGTACTACAACTGTAAACTACGATACAAAGTCACACAAATCTTTTTGAGAACCAACGCAGTTGAAGAAATGAAGAAGAAATTGTAAGCGTAAGAGCTTAGGGTTAAATGAAGATGAAAAATATAAGGGTAAATGATCAAAGGAAGAATAACAATTTAAGAGTTTGGACTCAAGATGGAAATGAAGAAGGAAAATGTAAGGGTAGATGCTTGCGATAAAATGAAAAAGGAAAATGTAAGGGTAGATGCTTGCGATAAAATGAAAAAGGAAAATGTAAGGGTAGATGCTTGCGATAAAATGAAAAAGGAAAATGTAAGGGTAGATGCTTGCGATAAAATGTAAGGGTAGATGCTTGCGATAAAATGAAAAAGGAAAATGTAAGGGTAGATGCTTGCGATAAAATGAAAAAGGAAAATGTAAGGGTAGATGCTTGCGATAAAATGAAAAAGGAAAATGTAAGGGTAGATGCTTGCGATAAAATGAAAAAGGAAAATGTAAGGGTAGATGCTTGCGATAAAATGAAAAAGGAAAATGTAAGGGTAGATGCTTGCGATAAAATGAAAAAGGAAAATGTAAGGGTAGAATCTTGACATCAAATGTAGAAGAAAAGTGTAAGAGCAGAGGCTTAAGATAAAACAAATGGGGAGGGAAAAAAATATGCCTTGGATCAAATGAAGAAGAAAAATGTAAGGCTAGAAACTTAGAATGAAATGAAGAAGAAACATAGAATTGTAGAGGCTTAGAATGAAATGAAGAAGAAAAATGTAAGAGTAGATGTTCAGAATGAAATGAAGAAGAAAAATGTAAGGGTAGATGCTCAGAATGAAATGAAGAAGAAATATGTAAGGGAAAACAGACCATTACGGAGTTCAACGTTCCGCCTAACTGCACACCAGAAGTCAGTCCAGATTTTCACTACTAAAGGACATTTCTGTTTTGGACTGAAACCGACTTCCTCCTGCCCGCCCCTCCCTCAACCGGAGGTTACATTATACCTCTCCCAACCTCGTATTCTCAGCACAGCAAGGGTAACGCTGACCAACAGGTGGACACAGTCAGAAGCCTCGGCTGTGGGACACGTAAAACAGGGAGTTTGACACGGACAGACACGGAAAGCTTAACACAAACATTGGTCTAACACACTCCTCGCAGCCCTCATCCCAAGACTACGGAGTACACGGCTCCCCTTAGGGAATCTGTAGGGATTTCGGTCGACACGCTACGCATGAACACAGCCTCAGTAGTTGGACATGGTAGTGGTGGATCGACGCAACGGACCTTTGACGCCTACGCGAACATTATTACTAGGATCAAACGAAGAAAAAAAATATTAAGGCTAGAGGCTTAGGATCAAATGAGGAATAACAATGTTAGGGTTGAGGCGTAGGATCAAACGAGGAATAACAATGTAAGGGCTGAGGCTTAGAATCAAACGAGGAATAACAATGTAAGGGTTGAGGCTTAGGATCAAATGAGGAATAACAATGTAAATGTTGAGGCGTAGGATCAAATGAGGAATAACAATGTAAGGGCTGAGGCTTAGAATCAAACGAGGAATAACAATGTAAGGGTTGAGGTTTAGGATCAAATGAGGAATAACAATGTAAGGGTTGAGGTTTAGGATCAAATGAGGAATAACAATGTAGTGTAAGGGCTGAGGCTTGGGATCAGATGAACAAGAAACATGTTATGACTAATTGTTAGAAAAAAAAGCTTTAGATCATATGAACTTTGCCTCATTTATGAAAGGTGTTAAAGAGTGACTAGCTAGTCTTTCCGTGGACAAAGCAGGGACAAAACGAGGGTCAAAATGTAGTAACTGCGTATATGAAGACTCAGACCTGAGTCATTGTGCATGTACCAGGTTTTAGGTTAGCTTATCCGGACTTCCGCCTGGTTCTTAGGTTACCGTAAACAAAGTCACCTCCAGGGTAGAAAACAAACACTGCCTTGTGAAACCTGAGCCTAGACGACTTGCCGCACTATCGAATGTCACCCAATAACAAAGGTCGACAAACAAGCCGGTCCAGATTTTGATATCGACAAATTGATGAACTTCTATATCATGGAAGGACAAACACGGCCAATGCTTAGTTAATACTGTCTGTCTATCGCATATATTTGGTGATTTTATTATTTTTCAGACGATCAGGAAAACAGACAGACTGACAGACACGTAAGTAGATGGATGGATGGATGAATAAACAGACTGACACACAATTAGGTTGATGAATGGGTGGATAAACAGACAGACTTAAACACACGTAAGTAGGTGGATGGATGGATGAACGCTTGAATAAACAGACTGATACAAGTAGATAGATGGTGGATGGATAAACAGACAAACTAATACACAAGTAGGTGGATCGATGGATGGATCGATGGATGGATGACTGGATGGATGGATGGATGGGCAAACAGACAGACTGACACAAGTAAGTAGGTGGAAGGGTGGATGAATGGATGGATGGACAGACAGACTAACACACACGTGAGTAGGTGGATGGATGGGTGGATAAACAGACAGACTGACACACAAGTAAGTAGATTGAAAAATGGATGGATGGATGAATGGACAGACAGATTGACACACAAGTAAGCAGTTTACTCTTGTGTACGCCCCGACAAATGCGTTAGGTGGCAGGTTGCAGTAGCTTGCATCACATGACCAGCTTGCTGGTGACGGTATATATATTTGTGAGTATGCTTATGTATGTGTGTTAGAGAGAGAGAGAGAGAGAGAGAGAGAGAGAGAGAGAGAGAGAGAGAGAGAGAGTCTCTTACAACAAAGGTCTGGAAACAAGTGCTATAATGAGACCAAACAGTCGACTTAGGCGACGCAGTTGAAAGTTGCATACTTCCCTCAAACAGCGGTTACAGAGCCACCTACTCCTCATACAATTCTCACCCATTATTCAATATTATGTCATGACCAAACTTCATATGTCTTATCCTGCAGGATAAAACCGATCGGATAAATATAACTTTTTTTATCCATCCGCTAAAGTGTGACAAAAGTTAAGAAGGTATATTTCGTTGCATAATAGCCTTGAGATTAATCCTGTGAATGATATTGGAGCAGAGCAATTCAATTTTATTACTAGGTGTGACAGCTAAAAATTCGTCATTTTAAATCATAAAGCTGCCTGAACCAAAACAAGGTCAAGGAGATTTTTTTTGTTTTGTTTTTGCGTTCATCTATTTCTCTATTCTCCAAAGCAGTGTGCGTTGCACTAAGGTTTTTATTTTGCGCTTGTCGGCCCAGTGCATCCGACTTCGGCATGCATTCTATGTAAGGGCCTGCATCCTCCTGCATTTTCTAAGGGTTTGCTTTCCCTGGGTAACGGCCGGTGCTGTGATGGGGATCGAACCCAGTACCTTCGGATTGTGAGCCGTGTCACTAGGAGATAATAGAGAAGCCACGTTTATCGTCAAAATTTAGCAACACGGTTACAAAGACCTCTGAACAGAAATGTTTGCGAATGCCCACAATTAGTAGGTTACTCTTTTGTGCGCCCTGAAAAAGACGTTAAATTACGGGTTGCATTAGCTTTCCTCACATCCCGAGCGTGCTCATGAAGGCAGACCAGGCAGTTGTGCTATGTTTGGCTTTACCTGCGTGTCGCTCACTACTACGTGGATCAATTCGATCCCTCACCTTGTTAGCCAGGCTGCCATGAAAACAGCACGTTTCCTGGTAGGGCTACGAAGTAGCCGAGGTGCGGGTCTTGGCCAGTATGTTTTGCCTGAACCTGACTAACATGTATCAGTATACTTTGTCTGACCAGTCGTTAGTCTTCCTTCCCCTGAACAGAGATGTGTGTAGTATTGGACACGACAAATCACAGGTGCCAGGTCGTCATGGCGCCTAGAAAAGTTGCTATGGCGCCTAGAAATGTTGCTAGGGAGCCTAGAAATGTTGCTCTGGCGCCTAGAAAAGTTGCTATGTCTCCTCGAAAAGTTGCTATGGCGCCTCGAAAAGTTGCTATGGCGCCTAGAAATGTTGCTATGGCACCTAGAAATGTTGCTATGGCACCTAGAAATGTTGCTATGGCACCTAGAAATGTTGCTATGGCACCTAGAAAAGTTGCTATGGCACCTAGAAATGTTGCTATGGCACCTAGAAATGTTGCTATGGCACCTAGAAATGTTGCTATGGCACCTAGAAATGTTGCTATGGCACCTAGAAATGTTGCGATGGCACCTAGAAATGTTGCTATAGCGCCTAAAAATTGTTGCTATGGCGCCTAACATCTCAATATCAATCAATCAAAATCCTGCCAGCTCCTAGTGGAGCATAGGTCCTCAACAAATACTCGCCAAGTCTTCCTATCATGAGCCATCTGAGCCAATCATGTCCACGTCATGTTTACTGCCTTTATATTTTCTTCCATTTCCCACTTCCATGAGTGTCTCGGTTTTCCTCTACTTCTCTTGCCCTGTGGATTCCAGAACAGAAATAGTAACGTTATCCACTGGTTTCCGTAATGGGTGGCCTATCCATCGTTATCACCTCCTCTGTCTCCCATGCTCCACTGGTATTTGTCCCGTTGTTCCCATTAGTTGGTGATCTTGTCCTATCATTTCCACCCGTTCTGCGCAGGCAACTACCTGTATTTACGAAAGTCATTTCAGTATTTGTGTAGTATATTGACTTACGAAAAGAAGACAACAAGAGAAGAGTAAGTCGTCATCCTCATACTGATACTCACGTACAGATGGCTCATCTAACAAAGCCACATCCAATGGAGGTGGAGGGGTCTATTACAGACTAAGAAATGGAGAAGAAAAAAATCGAGTTTTAACTACGGGAACATATTCCAGTAATTTCCGTGCAGAAGCAGAGGCACTGAACGCCGATGCTGAGCTTGTAATCTAAGATAAAGATATCCACCAAGAAAACATAGTATTCCTGACTGATGCCGCGTCAGTAATAGCAGCGCTACAACAGCACAAAGATGAAGATATCGAGCAATGTATGTTCTTAATAACAGCTCTCAGCAGAACACCCAAGGTTGGTCATACAGTGGATACCATCCCACTGCAATATTGAAGGCAATGAAGCTGCAGACAAACTAGCAAAGAGTGGAGGAGCATCCCCACAAACAGACCTGAGTATCACATATAATGAGGCCAAGACCATAATTAAAGCCAACTTCAGGGTAAAATGGGCTGATCAACCTCCCGACTTCCGAAAAGAAGACAGCTACTATAACTTAACTAGAGAAGAGCAAGTCAATATCTTCAGACTGAGAACTGGGCATAACAGACTCAAGTGTCATCTTTACAACAAAATGAAGATTGGCACAGATGACAGGTGTCCATGTGGGGAGCATATCGTGACCGTGAAACACATCCTACACAGCTGCATGCTTACGCAGAAAAAGAGAGAACAATGCTGGCCTCGTGAGACAAATATGAGACAGAAGCTGTATGGAGATGAAACAGCCTTACAAACAACGGTGTCCTTTGTAAGAGAAACCGGAACCTTGATATGAGGTTGAACGATGAAGAAGAAGAAGGTACTGAGAACTGAGCATAATTGACTGAAGGGCCATCGTTACAACAAAATGAGGATTGGGACAGATGGGAAGTGTCTATGTGGGGAGCAATCCATGACCGTCGAACACATCCTACAAAGCTGCGTGCTCACGCAGGAAGTGATAGAACAATACTGACCTCGCCAGACAGACATGAGACAAAAAGTGGACGGAGATAAACTTACAAACAACGGTGTCCTTTGTAAGAGACACCGACACCTTGATCTGTGAGACACCGACACCTTGATCTGGGAGACACATACACCTTGATCTGTGAGACACCGACACCTTGATCTGGGAGACACAGACACCTTGATCTGGGAGACACCGACACCTTGATCTGGGAGACACCGAAACCTTGATCTGGGAGACACCGACACCTTGATCTGGGAGACACCGACACCTTGATCTGGGAGATACCGACACCTTGATCTGGGAGACACCGACACCTTGATCTGGGAGACACGGACACCTTGATCTGGGAGACATCGACACCTTGATCTAGGAGACACTGACACCTTGATCTGGGAGACACCGACACCTTGATCTGGGAGACACCGACACCTTGATCTGGGAGACACGGACACCTTGATCTGGGAGACACGGACACCTTGATCTGGGAGACACCGACACCTTGATCTGGGAGACACCGACACCTTGATCTGGGAGACACCGACACCTTGATCTGGGAGACACCGACACCTTGATCTGGGAGACACCGACACCTTGATCTGGGAGACACCGACACCTTGATCTGGGAGACACCGACACCTTGATCTGGGGATGCACGAAGAAGAAGAAGTGTTTGCGCTCACAATTTCGTTCCTTGCGGTATTTTGTTTTCATCCAGCTGCAGCTTCTTCTTCTTCGTCTTTTTCTTCCTGGTTCGTTCGTTCTCAATCTCCCACTACCAAGCCGAGAAAAAAATTGTGCAAGTAGCAGGATGTTGTCCAAAGAATGCGTTGTGTCGTTGTTTACAGCTTGACTACGATATTTGCACTTTTCGGTCCGACACATCCGACCTGAGCATGGCATTTTTGAATTCCTGGTTAGGCTTCCCTCTTCGATCCATTTTTTTTTAGCCAGTCTGCTCTGCTGCAGCATGTTATCCAGGAGCACTGTGTGGAGGTATAGAAGGGTCTTGGTAGCTTTGGTTTGCTAGCCCAGACGCTAGCAGTCAGCTATGTGTCGCTGTCCCCTGTAGCTTATCTTTTTGATCCAGAAATATGTCTGGCTCCTACATTTGTTACATGGCTCCTTTATACCTGGATTCGGAGAGCGTGTCGTCGAGGGTTGTGTGCTTGATTTACAGTCCCGAAGTACTAGGTCCAAACCCCATCATGCTCGGTATAACAGACTGGACATGCCGTTTATTCGTTGTATAACCGTTTCTCCCAGTCCATCCAGCGGTAAATAGTTACCTGACGAAGTCAAGAGAAAATTTCGGAGGCACTGTGAGAGCTGAGAGGTTGGTACTTTCGTTACTTTCAGCAAGGAAAGAAGCTGAGCACATATTGTACTCCCAGGTACATGGGAGTCGGTTATATGAGCAAATTTATATTTTATTTATTTGGTTTCTAGATCCAAAACAAACTGTCCACCCCCTGACTGATATTAGTGATTGTCACGTACTGTCATGGTTACCAATAGGAAGTAACACTGGGCTTGTCAAGCATGTCGGACGAGGCAACTAATTAGTGTTGTGCATGGAGATGCTTATAATATATAGTAAAAACGATAAACTATTAAGGTTAGATATATATGTGTCATAGGTTTAGAGAAGCAGAGTTAAGTCAGATAGAAACGATAAGATAGAATAATAAGGTAAGATATATATGTGCCATAGGTCGTACGACCTAAGATAAGTCAGTTAGAACCGATAAGATAGAATAATACGGTAATATATACATGTGTCATAGATTTATAGCAGCAACTAAGTTAAGTCAGATAGAAACGATATTATAGAAACGATAAGATACAAGAATAAGGTAAGATATATATGTGCCATAGGTTTGTAGTAGCTAAGTTAAGTCAGATGGTTAGTGGAGACAAAGATGCAGAATGGTGAGCTGTCACACTAGCTGGCTGATTGCGTTAGAGTCATAGCTAAACAAGTCACTATTGCACCTCTAAGGCTGTATTCGTGAAGCATGTATAAAAGAATAGTGACGGCGGTGGGACGGCAAACCTGGTACCCAGAAAAGCCAGATAAAATCGGGTGTGGTGGGTCTGTAAACTATGACAGAAGACCCTGTTCAGGACGAACACCGAAGACGAAGGAGGAGAAATTGTTAGTGCGCAAGGTACTTTGTTGTTTAACGCTATACCCGAGCTGCACGCGAGTGAAAAGGGTTGGGGACGGGAGAGAGAGCACGATAGAGAAAGCGAGAGAGATAGTGAAAGAAAGAGAGTGAGAGAGAGAGAGGGGGAGAGAGAGAGAGAGGGAGAGGAGAGAGAGAGAAAGACCTCATGAAATAACGGTTGCGTGCACTTAGTGGAAGTATGAGTGGTTTCCGTTACTGTCTGACCTAGTGGGTAGGCGAACTGAGACACGAGTCTGGTTAGGCACAATATACTGACCAAGATCACAATCTCTCTTCCACGTAGCGTTCCCTGGAAACAGGCTGTTTTCAAGACAGTGCATGGACACCTGGAGGACAACGGTCAACCACCACAGCTCGCTCGGGATGTGAGGAAAGCTACTACAACCCTCTACTTTATGTCCTTTACAGGGCGCACAAAGAAAGTAAACGTACTCATTATAGGCGTTAAAAAACAACAACGATTACAACATCGACAACAACCATCAACAACGACAACAACCATTCAACGACAACATCAACAACAACAACCATTCAACAACCATTCAACGACAACAACCATTCAACAGCAACGACAACAACAACAAAGACAATAACCATTCTACGACAACAACATAGTGGTATGGGAAATGTCTTTCGCGTTCCAACTCCAGTACCAAGACGCTTCAGTCAACATAGCTGTAAATGGGTATGGCATGCTGTTAGGAAAGGTAATGAAGAGATGTCGTAAGAGATGAGTAATAGTCCAACGTGCCCTTCAGGGTTGAAAACTCAATCTCTTGGTGTGGGCAACCTACTATTCACTCGGGTGATGAGTGTACAATATCCTTTTGTGTGCCCTTCGGGGTTGAAAACACTCAATGTCTTGGTGTGGGCAACCTGCTATTCACTCGGGTGATGAGTGTACAATATCCTTTTGTGTGCCCTTCAGGGTTGACGACTCCCAATCTCTTGGTGTTGGCAACCTGCTATTCACTCGGGTGATGAGTGTACAATATCCTTTTGTGTGCCCTTCAGGGTTGACGACTCCCAATCTCTTGGTGTTGGCAACCTGCTATTCACTCGGGTGATGAGTGTACAATATCCTTTTGTGTGCCCTTCAGGGTTGACGACTCCCAATCTCTTGGTGTGGGCAACCTGCTATTCACTCGAGTGATGAGTGTACAATATCCTTTTGTGTGCCCTTCAAGGTTTAAAACTCTCAATCTCTTGGTGTGTGCAGCCTGCCATCCACTCAGGTGAAACGCTTGATAAGTGTACAACATCCTTTTGTGTTTGAAAGTTGCAAAAGTTGTTGTTGTTGTTCGAAGCTACTCATGATGAGTTAACTTGTCGGCGTTTCTTTGGTGGCTGGTTACAGTAGTTCTTATTATATTCTAAAATAATATATTATATCCTCGGGGACTGAGTGGTCCCGAAGTAAGATGTCGGCCTCGGGTGCTGGAAGTTGCGGGTTCAAATCACGGTGAATACCAGGATTTTCTCCCTGTGGACTTTAGGATATTTCCCCGGATCTCTGCTTTAGTAGAGATCTGACGCCAGTGTGCAGTGTAGCGCACGTTAAAAATCCATCGACAGTTAGAAATCGAAAAGAGTAGGCTTAACGACCCGCTGCCTGGGAAAAAAATTCAAAATCATGTTAAAAATCTACTCAATTTATTTTGGAGCATTGTACTGAGATTCTCCAAAAATATGGAGAAGAACAGAGCATTTATGGATTGAACCGTGTGAAATGACGTTGATTCTTCACTACACTAACTTAACTATACTTATTATATCCTGAGGTGAACTTGAGACTGTGGACTAGTGTCTCCCTGGCTGTAGTGAAATGCTAGGTTTGACTGTGGGAATTGAAGTGTCAATCTCCATATCGATGACCTGACTGCCTGTTCCCAGGAGAACAGCGAAGACCTGTTTTTGGGTCTCGATTAGTTTGGTTTACAAGACCCTATTATTCTTCGTACCCTCTAGAAACAATACCCCAGTTATGATTCAGGAATGAAAGAAGGAATTTATTTTTTTCTGGTAGAGAAGAAGAGCCAGATGAAAAAGAAGAAAAAGATCGAGACTGAAAAGATCAAGAATAAAATATAGAAGAACAAAAGTAAGAACCAGAGAAAAGAAAGAACAAAAACAAATTGAAGGAGAAGAAGAAGGAGAAGAAAAAGAAGAAAAAAAAGGAGGAGAATAATAATAATAAGAAGAAGAAAAAAGCAAGGAGGGCAATAACACGATCACAACAACAAAAGAAAAAGGATTGCGGTGTGTACGATTTTAAGGTACGAGAAAATGTATTTATATAAAATAAATTTATTTTATTCTCCTATTATTGAAGCAATGACCTGCACAAATCAAATTATTCAAACAAATTAAAACACAACATAAGTGATGTTTGGTTATTCATGACTTCAACTAAACTTAACTTAACTTAATGTCTTTACACTGGTTTAGAAGACTCTGCAGAGATTGTATACAACCAGTTTAATTTACATTACCTTGCTCTACAAGCAATGCGCATCCAATCTATTCTTAAATGCATTAAATGTCCCTGACCCCGTTACTTCTTGTGGCAATGTATTCCAAGCATTCACCCCTCTCTGACTAAAAAAAAATTAATAATATCTAATCCGGGCCTTACTCTAGTCAATTTGTAGCTATGCCCTCTTGTTCTTGTGGGTGGTTGTATTTTGAAAAACTTGTTACAGTCTAATGTATCAGTTCCTTTGATTATCTTATAAACCTGTATTGTCACCTCGAATTCTTCTCTTTTCTAGACAATGTAGGTCGGTTTTTCTGAGTCTTTTCTGATAACTGTAATTCTGGAATTCCACTATCAGCTTTGTCGCTCTTCTTTGTATCCTTTCCGGCATGTTTATATCCCCTCTATCATAAGGACTCCACACCTGTACACAGTACTCCAATCTAGGTCTAACTAATACTTTATAGTTTGACTATCATTTCCTTGTTCCTATGTTTAATATTTCTTTTCATCATACCTAACATTGAATTTGCCTATTTCACTGCTACCTGGACTTGCTCACATGTATATGAGTATTTCTGTTTCTGTTTCTAAGAATCGACGTCACTGCACTCCGGGCATACCCATAGGTGCTCAGTCTCTCTCATCAAATGGCGTAGGGTATGGATGCTGATGGTCCCTGTAGCTCGCTGGTTGTACACTCTCCTGCGCCGTCCTCTCATGCATCCCACTCCGCTCGAACCTCGTTTAATGTCGAAACTTTGCAGTCTGTGGATTGCTGCTTCATCTATTGCGGTGTCCTCATCCAGCAAACGGTCATTGATTGATTTCAAAAGGTCACTTCTATCCAACACTAATGTGCCCATGATGGGAGCCCGTGAAGCCAAGATGTCAGCTCTTTCATTGTCCTGAACCCCGGCATGAGCAGGGCAGTAGATCCAGGTCAGCGCCTGGAGGTTTGAGGCCTCAACAGCAGCTATTCACTCGTACCTAAGCCATCACTTCTGTACTTTCTGAAGTACGGCTTGCGCGTCTGTCACGATGACTGCCTTTGTTATAGAAGTCTCAGATATCCATTTCAGTGCTGAGATCACTGCTTCCGTCTCCATTCTCATACTGGAGGTTGTTGACATGTAGCCCCCTATTGCGCTCAGCAACGACCTCTCCTCTCACTCTAGCCGAGAAACCCCAGCCTGATGTCCCACTCAGCAACGACCTCTCCTCTCACTCTAGCCGAGAAACCCCAGCCTGGTGTCCCACTGCGCACGACTGAGTTGGTCACTGCAATCCTACATTAATAATCAGAGCCAGTTTATACCCTAAAATTCTTATTTGCAATAGGCGTTAATCCTAAATGTCTAAGACTGGTATGGGTACCTACAGTTGATAGGGATCATCTCGCTCGTCTCTCTTCTTGCCTCACCCTCGTTTCATTTGACTCACTCCAACAGTCACACTCTTGCACAACTTTCATATGCGCCCTCAGAGTGATGCCTTTCCATTGCACTATGGTTAGGTTGCTCCCTGAGCTCGCCCTAGCTAGTACAGGTACATACAGACACACACACGCATAGATGCACTGGTTAATACGTGATGATACCATCTAAAAGGCTGCGATCCGGGGTGGAAAGGGGCGTGCCTCGGCCAGTAGATTTCAGCGAGGCAAATACTTTACCCCCCAAAAATAATGAATACAGTACAGACGGAAAATGTCAAGGACTGAAAACACTGTCGAGGGAGACAAACTCAGTAACTTAGCTGGAAGTTATACTGAGGATGAGATCTGAGCGCGTCAGTCATCCCGTGCTGGAAGTCATACTGAGGATGAGATCTGAGCGCGCCAGTCATCCCGTGCTGGCAGTCACACTGAGAATGAGATCTGAGCGCGCCAGTCATCCCGTGCTGGAAGTCATACTGAGGATGAGATATGAGCGCATATGGATATGTCCCGTATGCGATGAAGAAGATGATCCTACGACTAACTAACTGACTTTAGGAAGCATACGGCCACATCTGTATCAAACAAAATACAAGGAACCTGCAGGGAGACACTGTATGTGATGTTACTGTGGTGGATACCATTAGAGGTGTAGTGGCCCTATTCTGCCCTCCATAATAAGGGACAAGGAATAATGAAGCTGAAATGTTTTTAGGAAATCTTTATATTTGGGGTAACTATTCCTATCGTTGAGTTGATTAATATATTTATAGGTGGGAATGACGGCATCACGGCAAAAACAAAAACGACACTTACTGCAACTAGACCTTGGTCAGGGATATATAAAACGCGAAAAATACTAACATTTAACAACAACAAACAAGCCAACTAAAACGACCGGTTTAAGTTAGCAGTCATACTTGAAAGTGGCTAGGAAAGTGTGATTCGCAGAATGCCAATTATGAAATGGAATGAACCAAATGGGAAATGATCAATACGACTTCACACGATCAAAAATGAAGATAAAAACAAAACAACTAATCAAAGGCAGAAATTCAACAACAACAAAATATAAAGAGACATTATTTATTTATTAATTATAATACTGTTGCTGTCCTCAAAACAAAAATAGGAGAAAGTCGCAGTTTGCAGACATCTCAAACTAAACTCCTGATCCGGAAGGGAAAAGCCGCTAAACCACCCTCACAGGCATCAGAAGACCTAGTGTTCAAACCATGCAATGGAACATTCCGTGCCCACATTGGACTGATAAGTCACATGAGGCCCAGCAAATACTACACCAAACCATGCAATGGAACATTCCGTGCCCACATTGGACTGATAAGTCACATGAGGCCCAGCAAATACTACACCAAACCATGCAATGGAACATTCCGTGCCCACATTGGACTGATAAGTCACATGAGGCCCAGCAAATACTACACCAAACCATGCAATAGAACATCCCGTGCCAGCATTAGACAGATAAGCCACATGAGGTCCAGCAAACACTACGCCCAACCATGCAATAGAACATTGCGTGCCCACATTGGACTAATAAGCCACATGAAGTCCAGCAAACACTTCACCAAACCATGTCAGACGGTGCCTAAACAAACAAAACCGAATACATACAACAAGGATGATGTTGGTGGTCGTTATCGACAATGATGGGCAGTTGTCATCATCATATATAATATATATAGCCAGGGTTTGACATAAGCGCTCGTCTGTGACGAGTGAACATTTTGGCTTGACGAGTAAAAAAAAATATCCGTTTTTAGTTGTTAATTACGTTGTTAATCTCTCATAACAACTCTCGCACGATTATTAATGAATTATTAAACGGCGCCCATATTTATTGTTACATAAGGAAAAGGGGGGAATAGCGGGGAGAGCGATTTCGACTTGTGAAATAAAGTGTTTGAGGAAGATTATCAGTGTTACCAGTAGAGACAGACTGCGGAACGACGACATTTGAAGTATGGTCGGCACTACTTCTTGTGTCGAATACATTTCCAGGCAGAAAATAAGTTTGTTTAGTCATCTTATGAGAATGCACCCTCATCAATTCCACTAATTCTTAGAACGCTGGCAAATCTGGCTACAATGCAAGGTGTCGACCGCGAGATATGTGGATAGATGGCATTAGAGTGATTGTGCAGCGATAAGGATTCACATTGACCGACGCAACGCACTTGGCGCAGGATAGACGACTTCAGCTCCCCACGTCCGACGCTTAACGACTCAAGTGGAAAGAAAACTAACTAACTATGCGGGGGGGGGGGGGGGGGAATCAGTACATAACATGTACACCCTGAAGTGCCTACGCGATTTTGGCACCTTGAATTCTCAGTCATGGAAATACCCTGTTTATGACAATAAACGCTGTAAATACGTACAGATAGATAGTCACAATTAAGTTAAAATACCTTGCCGTGTAATCCGGGTACAATTGCAACACCTGGGAGCAAGGATGTACTTTCTGAAGTATTTGGTATAATGTACCGGACCACATGTCATAATCAAATAGACCCATAACTTCCTTGTCACTCAATCCAAGCAGGTAAGTATACACACAACGCAAGCGTATGTACAACACAATCTCCATCTTAAACGATGCTGCCTTTAAGTTCAGAGAAAAATGAGAAAGTCACTAACTCAATAATTTGACAAGAACAGACAGAAGCCTAACAGCAAGTGCATCTAACTCTTCAACACTGTGCTAGATGAAACAGCAACAGATCTACAGGAATAGATCTACAGGAATAGATCTAACATAGAGTACATCTAACTCTTCAACACTGTGCTAGATTTTCTTAACTTAACTTAACGTCTTTTTACTGGTTTAGAAGACCCTGCAGAGTCTGTATACAACCAGTTACATTTACATCACCTTGCTATAAAAGCTATGCGCATCCAGTTTATTCTTAAATGCATTAACTGTCCCTGCCTCCACTACCTCCCCTGGCAATGCATTCCAAGGAGACACCACTCTCTGACTAAACAAACATTTCCTAATATCTAACCTGGACCTCTCTCTAATCAGCTTGTAGCTATGCCCTCGTGTTATTGTGGGTGGCTGTATTTTAAAAAAACTTGTTATAGTCTAATTTATCCATTCCTCTGATCATCTTATAAACCTGTATTAAGTCACCACGAATTCTTCTCTCTTCGAGACACTGTAGGCCGGTTTTTCTGAGTCGTTCCTCATAACTGTAATTCTGGAATCCCACTATCATCTTTGTCGCTCTTTTTTGTATTCTTTCCAGCATGTTTATATCCCCTCTATGATAAGGACTCCACACCTGTACACAGTACTCCAATTTAGTTCTAGCTAAAGCTTTATTCAGTTTGACGATCACTTCCTTGCTCCTATGTTTAATATTTCTTTTTATCATACCTAACATTGCATTTGCCTTTTTCACTGCTACCTTAACTTGCTCACTCACCTTTCCGGTATGATCTATTATAACCCCTAGGTCCCTTTCCTTATCTATCTTTCTAATATTGTTTTCTCCCATTCTGTAAATATGTTCCATATTGGATCTACCCATGTGGATGACTGTACATTTATCTACATTAAACTCCATTTGCCAGCTTACAGACCATTCTCGAATTTTATCTAAATCCGACATCAATATATCCACTTCCGCTTTAGATGAGACACTAGTGCATAGTTTTGTATCATCAGCAAATTTTGCAATCATGGATCCCATATCAATGTCCAAATCATTTATATATATCAAGAACAAAATGGGTCCCAAAACCGAGCCCTGTGGCACACCACTTTTCACTTCACACCACTCAGAGTATTCCTTATTTATGCCCACCCTCTGCCTTCTTCCGTTAACCAATTTTCAATCCATTTGGCAACTTCCCCACCTATTCCATGTGCTTTTAACTTTCGAAACAATCTTTAATGAGGTACTCTATCAAAGTCCTTTGCAAAGTCTAGATAAAAAACGTCCACTGGCTCCCCTTTATCTATGATTTTAGTAACCTCCTCCATGAATTCTAATAGATTTGTTAAGCATGATCTCCCTCTAGTAAACCTATGCTGACTTTTTCTAATTAGATTAAATTTGTCTAAATGCATTACAATGTTTTCTTTGATTATTGACTCTAACAATTTACAGACTATGCTCGTTAAACTCACCGGTCTATAATTTGCTGGATCTGATTTTTTGCCTTTTTTGAATAAGAGGATCACTCCTGCATATTTCCAATCCCGTGGAACAATCCCGTTTGTAAGTGATTGAGAACATAATATAACCAATGGTTTTGCTAGTTGGTCTCTAATTTCATACAGCAATTTTGGATGGATACCATCTTGACCTGGATATTTTTTCACTTTCAACCCCTCCAATTTTTTAAAAACCATTTCCTCTGTAAAACCGATTGATCTTAATCCCGCTGTATACATGTCTCTTTGAAAAATATCTATAGGCTCTGGGATCTTGGAGCAGTCCTCTTTTGTGTAGACTGTGCCAAAGTACTGATTGAGCAGATTAGCTGCCTCCCTATTCTCACTTATTATTTTCCATGTACTGTCTATGAGAGGGCCTACTTTGTCTTTCGTTCTTTGTTTAATTCTAACATAAGAGAAGAAGCTTTTACTGTCAGTCTTGATCCTCTAAGCAAGTTTTTTTTCGAAGTCAATGTTTGCTGTTTTATTCGCTTTCTGAGATATGTTCTGCTTGTCCAAATATTTTACATATGTTTCTTTTGATTTACCTGCCTCTATATATTTTTTCCATGCTTTATTTTTCGCTTTTCTACATTTCACTACAAATCTAGTTATCCACATTTTACGCTTGGGGTTTACCTCCCTACATGGAACACATTCCTCTTTTAGCGTTTCTAGAACTGTTTTAAAACTCTCCCACTCCTGTTCAACATCTGTTCCTACGACAATATCTTTCCAGATTATGTGGTTCGCTGCCTCTTTCATCCTCTTAACATCTGCTTTACAGTAGTCGTATGTTCGCGTGTTTATGTTTACTTCTTTCCCTGCAATAAGATCCCAACGGATGATTTGATGGTCACTCGAGCCAAACAGTTCCCCAACGGTAACGTTTTCAATCATATTTTCCTCCGTAGTAAAAACTAGGTCGAGTATGTTTTTGCCTCTGGTGGCTGCTTCTACATGTTGAATTAAAAATTTGTCAGTTATGCATTTAACAAAAGGTTTTGACTCTACAAGTGCTTCTGCCATATCCCATTTTATTTCTGGATAGTTGAAATCTCCCATTAATAATAATTTCCCTTACTTGCCTTTACTATGCTCCTAATCAGCTCCTCATCTTCCTCTTTTTGACTTGATGGACATCTATAGCATACTCCAATCACTGTTTTTTCACCCCCACTTTCTATTTCTCCCCATACACTTTCATTTTTGTTACCACATGATAAATAATCTTTGATCGTTATATTAACAAAATTTATACAGTATAATAAAACGCTACCTCCCTTAGTCTTGTCTCCAACTATCCTATGTTTCTTAAAACATTGTATATCCCTCTATTTCAAGTTCACTATCTGCAATCTCCTCATATGTCCATGATTATGTTAATCCTATTATATCTGGTTTTTCTTCTCCGACATACAGTTCCAATTCTTCTCATTTATTTACTATGCTTCTCACATTTGCATGAAAACATTTTAGTTTGTAATGTTGTTGGTTTTCCTCTTTTTGCTTCTGCTTTATTATTTTAGTGTTTGCTTTTCCACTATTTATTTCACACTTCCCTGACACCAACTCTCCCCTTTGACTACATCCTCTATAGCACCCTATTGTAGGCCTATCTTTAGTCTCATACTTCATAGGTCTTACTAGTTTAAATTTCTAACACAATGATTAAACATATACTTTGCTACAACATGCTGTCCTATCTCATTTAGATGTAAACCTCCCCTATCTAACATTTTACTTTTGTCTACTTTAACATCAATAAATTCCATTCCCATGTCCGCACACATCACCTGTAACCTAAGGTTGATACCTATTATTTTGCTATCTAGATAGTCTGACCCATCTGCTCTATCTAAAATGCCCATCATTGTGACCTATCTAAACTTTTTTTTCTTAAGTGTTCCCATAAGACTTTTATATTTATCCATAATTATTTCTGTACCATCTTTCTTTACATTATTTGTACCTACCAATACTACCACATGACTGTTTCCTTTGTCATCTATCCTCTTTATTATCCCCTCTATATCCTCTATTTTTGCTCCCCCAATATCCATTCTTTCAAACATGTTGTGTTGTTTAGACAAATGTCTGCTAACCTCTCTCACCATTGAATCTCCTACTACCAATACTGACGCCTCCCCTATATGTGCATACTTCTCTCCAAAGCTCTCTGCCCTGTGAACTGTTTCCTCACTCAAATCTCCCTTACTTCCTTGACTACACCTTGACTGCAGTTACTTTAAAATTTCCTCCATTTTCACTTGTTTCCCTTCTATTTGCATCTGCCTCTTTTCTATCTCCTCCAATCTCTTCTCATTTTCCCTTATATTGCACTCCATTTGTGTCTGCCTCTCTTCAACTCTCCATATCCTACATAAAACGGTTCCTTCATCTTCCAATGTTGTAGGCATTTCTATCACTACACTAGTAATAGATCTACAGAATAGATCTACATGAATAGATCTACAGGAATAGATCTAACATAGAGTACATCTAACTCTTCAGCACTGTGCTAGATTAAACAGGAATAGATCTTACATAGAGTACATCTAATTCTTCAACACTGTGCTAGACTACACAATAATAGATCTACAGGAATAGATCTAACAGAGAGTACATATAACTCTTCAACGGTGTGCTAGACTAAATAGGAATAGATCAACAGGAATAGATCTAACTACAAGTACATCTGACTCTCCAAGACTGTGTGAGACTAAACAGGAATATCCATAAGTAACATCCATCTAACTCTTCTTCTGTATATTAATCTATACAGCCTTTTCCAGAAATCTGAAATAATTGCCAGGACTCATAACACATGCATACAGACTATGATAGCTACAAACAAAGGTATGTTGGTGTGATAAGTGATCAATCAACCTATTAATATTAAATGTGCAACTGCATTTATGATGTTTGCTGAGGTGATTTGATTGGCTGACTGAATCACGCGATGTCATCATAAGTGGGTCAGTGGCACCCAGAGCGAGGCACGGACAACACGAGGACCTACGATGGATAATTATGAAATGGTGTTGCTGGAAAAACGAGACCGTTCTGAATTTTAAAGAAGAGTAGATGAGTTGAGATGGGGGAAGTGAAACGGAGATGGGGAAGATAGAGGGGGGTGGGGAAAATAGAGGGGGATGGAGAAGATAGAGGGGGGTAAGGAAGATAGACGGGGAGGGAGAAGATATAGGGGGATGGGGAAGATAGAGGTGGATGGGGAAGATAGAGGGGTGGGGAAGATAGAGGTGGATGGGGAAGATAGATGGGGATGGGGAAGATAGAGGGGTGTGGGGAAGATAGAGGGGATGGAGAAGATAGAGGGGGTGGAGAAGATAGAGAGGGATGGGGAAGATAGAGGGAGATGGGGAAGATATAGGGGCATGGGGAAGATAGAGGGGGATGGGGAAGATAGAGGGGGATAGGGAAGATAGAGGGGTATGGGGAAGTTACAAGGAAATAGGGAAGATATAGGAGGATGGGGAAGATAGAGGTGGATGAGGAAGTGAGAAGGGGATGGGGAAGATAGTGGGATGGAGAAGATAGTGGGATGGAGAAGATAGAGGGCGATGGTGAAGATAGAGGGCGATGGTGAAGATAGAGGGGTATGGGGAAGTTACAAGGGGATCGGGAAGATATAGGAGGATGGGGAAGATAGAGGTGGATGAGGAAGTGAGAAGGGGATGGGGAAGATAGAGGGGGATGGGGAAGAGGTATAGGTTTGGTCTGTGACCTAATTTGTGTTAAAATCTAGGCTTGGCACGAGACACGACAAAGTGGGATTATTATGAATGTCGTTAACACAGTTCTGATTCTGAAACTGGGGACTAACTAACACCCAGTTATGCAAAGCATACTGATCAGACAATTAAGTCAGGGTCAGGTAAACATTTTGGGAAAGACCTCCCCCCCCCCCTCCCCCCTTCTTGGAGACATGCTTTATCTTGGAGGCAGATAGACTTGCAAAAGAAGGAGGCGGGAAACCCCAAACTGACGACAGAGCTAGATATGAAGAAATGAAGACAATGATACAATTTAACTTGAAAGACAAGCGGCACAGAGAACACACATGATCTTATGTATTCAGTTTCAGTCAAGCATCTGGCCCAACCGGTCGCTTAGATAGAATGGGTCTACTATCAGAAACAGATGAGTTGACCAATTTTTCTTATATGTTGATTTGTTACGAAGGTCTATTGGTCGTAACGTAGGTTTTGTTTGTGTTCTCGTCTCGGTGCGGTATCTGACCATACCCATATTTAAATTTTGATTAAACTCAACCTTAATCAACTATTACAATTTTTTTTCATGTTTTTGTCCCAGGATCTGGTGTAGCAGTAGCATACTACTCTGTGCCAAGAAGAGATCAATATTCAGACTTCGAACGGGTCATTGCATTCAGTAAAATCATATGTTCGATAAATTAAAAATTGGACATGTGTCCATGTGGGGGAGACAAACAGACAGTAGAACATGTTCTGCAGGTCTGCCGGCTCCAAGAGAAGAGCAGAGTGAATACATGGCACTTCCCAACCCAATTGCGAGATGAACTTTATTGCGATGAGACAAGCCTGAGAAGGTGATGAGACAAGCCTGAGAAGGTGATGAGACAAGCCTGAGGTGACAAGAAAAGCCTGAGAAGGTGACGAGAAAAGCCTGAGGTGACGAGAAAAGCCTGAGAAGGTGACGAGAAAAGCCCGAGAAGGTGACGAGAAAAGCCTGAGAAGGTGACGAAAAAAGCCTGAGAAGGTGACGAAAAAAGCCTGAGAAGGTGACGTGAAATACCTGAGAAGGTGTCAAGAAAAGCCTGAGAAGGTGATGAGACAAGCCCGAGAAGGTGAAGAGACAAGCATGAGAAGGTGATGAGACAAGCATGAGAAAGTGACGAGAAAAGCCTGAGAAGGTGACGAGAAAAGCATGAGAAGGTGACGAGAACAGCATGAGAAGGTGACGAGAAAAGCCTAAGAAGGTGATGAGACAAGCCTGAGAAGGTGATGAGACAAGCATGAGAAGGTGATGAGACAAGCCCGAGAAGGTGATGAGACAAGCATGAGAAGGTGATGAGACAAGCCCGAGAAGGTGATGAGACAAGCCCGAGAAGGTGATGAGACAAGCCTGAGAAGGTGATGAGACAAGCATGAGAAGGTGATGAGAGAAGACTGAGAGGGTGATGAGACAAGCATGAGAAGGTGATGAGACAAGCATGAGAAGGTGATGAGACAAGCATGAGAAGGTGATGAGACAAGCCTGAGAAGGACCGCCAGGTTTATGAGGGAGGTAGATGCGATTATCTGAGAGTGAACGAAGAAGAAGAAGATATACTTGAGCGTACAAATGGATGAATGAATGAATTAACTAATGAAATAATGGATGTTCGGAATACGATAGGGGATGAAGGCACAGCAACGAATGAACTGACAGCAACCAGCGACTTAAAGGTAGTTCTTGTACCAAAGGAGAGATACATAGACGAGCAAGACTCATTTACAACTCCAAATGGCGACAACGGAAACCGCACCCACGCAGCCTGCCTAAGAGAATATGGATGGGAGAGGGAAGGCAAACACGGTCATAAAGATACAACGATGATACTGGATATGTCGGCCCGAAAGGCGTAGATATCACAGCCTCGCTGAAAACTTGAACACAACATCACAACACCTTTTTAGGACGAACGCCAAAAAAGAAGAAAAAAAGAAGACGAGGAAGAATAATAATAATACGACGACAAAGAAGAAGACTAAACGGAAAAAGACGGAAAAGAAGATGAAGTCGAAAAAAGGAAGACGAAAAAGAAAAAGACGAAAAAGAAGACAAAAAATAAAAAGAAGAAAGAAAAGAAGAAAAACTGAAAAAAGAAGAAAAAAGAAGAAGACGAAAAAGAACAAGACAAAAATAAAAAAGAATTGAAGAAGAAAAAAAGAAGAAAAAAAAAGAAGAAGTAACGATACATCATGTTAAAACTATGTACATCACTAGCGAGAAAGGGATCCCGTTTATGCGTCCCGTGAAATAATGGGGAATATGGTGTTAAAACCAGCGACACTCTATGGGTGTCGTTATCAGTTTCACACCGGTCGCCCCACATCTTCCCAGGATTGCACTGGTTTCCAATTGGTTTCTGCTGGGTCAACCATGGGGCTGCTTACGTTATAAACAAATATCCCGCATGAACTGCGGATTGAACCCAGATCGCTAGGAAGGGCAGACAGAAGATGAACTGCTCTCACGTCAACATTTGAAGACAAATTAACCAACCGGTTTCCGAATAACACAGTATATGACATATGTTGTTGTTGAATGCCCACAGCGATTATGAATACTCTTGCGTGCGCCCTAAAAAGGACGTTAAGTGGCGGGTTGTCGTAGCTTTTCTTACATTCCGAGCGTGCTGAGGAAGGTGGACCAGAGTACTCCAGACACTTGTGCTATGCTTGGCTTCATCTGCGTGTCGCTCACTACTACTGGGATCACGTCGATCCCTTACCGTGTTAGCCAGGCTGCCATGAAAACAGCCCGTTTCCAGGAACGGCTACGAGGACGCCAAGAAGAGAATCTTGACCAGCATGTTTTGCCTGAACCTGACTAACATGTCTGATCAGTATATTTTGTCTGAGCAGTTTTCCTTTCCTCCCGTGCATGACATACAACGACCAATAATTAAATGGTTTCTTCTTCTTCTTCTTCGTTGGTTTGACATTGTGATAAGAATGTGTGTTCCTCGAACACCCACCACCCGGCTACCTGTCGCTAGAGCCTACAACACATGAGTGTATGCCCTCACTGCTAGACAAAGACCAAGATAACATACATTAACGATCTTCGTAAAATGTTACAAAGGTATCGATTAAATAACAGCATAACACATTGTAAGTTGGTTGTGACTTGAACTGAGTGCGTTTCAGAGGGGAGGTACATGTTAGCGCTGCATAAGAGATTAGTCAAGTAGTTCCTGTGACAAATAGGACCACTGTTTATTTATTTACATGTCGTAAGAAGCGACTAAAGAAGGCTGTTGATTGGGCTGGCAAATGGAGGAGGTCAAAACAGCTGTTTTTAAACCAAACTGCAAATGGCTTGAATCAGACTTTCCTAAAATATGGTTAGAGTAAGCCAAATACAGTGTTGGAGCTATGCTACAAGAAATGGATCGATGGAGGAAGTTAGTTAAGTTCAGACATTGATTTTGAATACATTTCGAATGCTCACAAGCTCTGATATAGTCCAAAACACTAAATGCTTGAAAAGTTGTGATCTGTCACACACACACAAAGAAAAACATACTGTAACAAACAGCAACACATGGGAAAGAAGATTGCACCTCCCCACGTTTCTAACGACTTAAGTGACAAATTCTATGATGACGAGGGTACCTGCCACAGAATGAATGACGTCCTTGGAAATAACTCACTACAGCACCACTGACAACCACATTGAAGTCGTAACTATGCTCCGTTTGTATCCACTTTAACTTGCCAACACATCCGCCGCAGCTTTGACCACGAATCGACCGTGGTGCTGACAACAGGAATGGTTATGGAAGTGAATCACTTCACCATTACCAACCGTCCTGACCACCCCAAATTCTCCCAAAAACTCGAGTCTGCCTCGACACCCCTACCACGTTGTTTACTTTGGCTCTCGCTACAGCTGCCGTTAGTTGACATTGGGCACCCTAGCGCCAATATCTGGTGGTCGCTATCAGCACGCGTTATTACGCGCCCCTGACCTTCCTTCTTCCTGCGTTTCTCTCCCTTCCGAGGCTCTGACTGGGTGTAATATATGTAAGGAATGTTGATACACATGAAACTTTGACAGAAACAAATCTACTTACATGTAGATGATGGAGTGAGGATGGTAAGGCAAAACATACTGATCGGACATGTTAGTTGGGGTCAATTAAAATATACTGGCCAATATCCCCACCTCACTTCCACGCAGGTCTCCCTGGAAACGGGATGTTTTATTGGCAGTCTGATTAACGAGGTGGGGGATCGACGTGATCCCTGTAGTAGTGAGTGACATGCAGAAGAAGCCAATGAAAGAGTTGGCAAATTTTTTTAATTTTTTTGTTTTCGTTAAAGTGTTTGCCTCTCTGTATTCTACTGGCGAAGGCACAGCCTTTTAGGTGATATTAAGACGTATTAACCAGTGCTTGGATGCATGTGTACATCTGTATGTACCTATGCTAGTTTGGGCGCTCTTAGAGGTCAACCCAACCAAAATGGAGTTTGATGTAGATAAATGTACAGTCATCCACACGGGTAGATCCAATATAGAACATCATTACAGACTGGGATAGAACAGCATTAGAAAGATAAAAAAACTAAAAGTACATGGGGGTTATAATATATCATAGAGTGAGTCCAGGTGAGTGAGTCCAGGTGAGTGAGTAAGGTGAGTCCATGTGAAATAGGGAAAATAGAACGATTTGTCCTTAGTGCAAACTTACGCTCCCAATCAAGATTTCTGCGAGGCGTACATCGAGGAGTATTATGAAGATTTGCAAAAGGTACTAAAACAACGGATGTACTAATAGTGACGGGTGATTTGTACGCTAAAATTGGAGAAGGTAAACATGCAAACAAAGTGGGAGGATTTGGTATTGGAAAAAGGAATGAAAGAGGACTTATACAATTATGTGAGGATAATCACCTTATTGTATGCAAAACTTTCTTTCAACAATATAAGAGAAAGTTATACACATGGAAAAGTCCGGGTGATAAAAAATGAAATCGGATAGATTTTCTTATGATCAGAAACAGATTTAGGAACAGTGTAAAAAAATTAAAAACATATCCAGTAGCAGATTTTCATAATCGTTTAGCGGCAAAATTAAAAAAATGGTAATGTCAAAACGAATCAGCCAGACTGCTTAACTTTCCAACAACTTAACCTACAAGAAGAATATAGAGTGGAAGTGAAGAACATATATGAAAGGTCTTCTAATTGAAGACATCGAATGATCGCGCAAATTCGCAAGAGAAAATCGATGTCAAGTAGGAATGCTTAAAAAACATTAGAAAAGCAAACTTATAAGAAAAAACATGCAAAACAATTAAAGTTGACTGAGGACATTCTAAAATTTATGGGACGCCGGAAACAAGCAAAACACTCAAATAATTATAACATGATTGATACAAACATTAGATCAATGTGCAGACAGACTAAAGAGAAATGGTTGGAGAACAAATGTACAAGTATGGACGCTATTGAGGACAAATGTACAAGTATGCAAGCTATGGAGGACAAGTGTACACGTATGGAAGCTATGGAGAACAAATGTACAAGTATGGAAACTATGGAGGACAAGTGTACAAGTATGGAAGCTATGGAGGACAAATGCACAAGTATGGAAGATATCAGCGCAGAACACAACACTAGAGAAATGGTTGGAAAACAAATGTACAAGTGTGGAAGCTATGGTGGACAAATGTACAAATATGGAAGCTATGAGCGCAGAATACAACACTCGAGAACTTCATGAGGAAATAATAAATACGTCCGGACGACAAAAAGCCCGAAAAAGTGGAGGTAGTATTAAGGGCAAAACAGGAAATATGTTGTTTGAGACAACAGAAATAACAAAAAGATGGACGGAATATGCTGATGCTCTCTTTCATGATGAAAGATGCAATAAATCTGAAGTAAAAGATGCGGGAAAACCGTCAATTCTTAAATCAGAAGTTAAAAAGGCTATTAGAATATTGAAGAACAGAAAAGCTGCTGGACCAGATGGCATTACTATAGAAATGATAAAAGCACTGAAAGAATTTGGTGTTGATCGAGTAACAGATGGTTGCAACGAAATGTATGCAGTAGGACACATACCTCAAGACCTAACAATTTCTGAGTTTATAATGGACAACAAAAGCTGTATATTGCGCGGATTTTTAGACTATAATTTAGTTTGAAGAGCCATATCACCAAAATACTTCTTAAAATCGTACAGGAAAGAATTAAAGGAACGATTAACCAAGAGATCAGTGCGGAGCAGTTTGGTTTCAAGCCGAGCAGCGGAACAGGAGAATGGATTTTCTGTATGGCTTGGTTTCGTTCGTTCTCAATCGCCCACTACCAAATCATGAAAGGGCTTAAGTAGCAGAATGTAGTCCAGAGAACGGAATGCGTTGTGTCGTAGATTACAGCTTGACAGCTATATTTGCACCTTACGGTCCAACACATCCGACTTCAGCAAGCATTTTTTGAGTACCGGGTTAGCATTCCCTCTTCGATGCATTCTCCTTAGCTAGTCTGCCCTGCTGCAGCCTGTTATCCAGGATCACCGCGTGGAGGTGTAGAAGGGTCTGGGCAGCTCTGGTTCGCTGGCCCTGACGCTATCAGTCAGCTATGGGTCGCTGACCACTGCAGCTCATGCGCTGCTCAGCATCTTCGATTGTCTGTATGAGAATGAGTGTAGAAAAATACATGGAAATGCAAAGGTAAGATGTCTGGAGGATATCAATGTAGACGGTAAGGATATCAATTGTATGACAAGCTTGTATTGGGATCAATCAGTGTGTGTGAGAACTAGAGAGGAGGCGCCACCTAGTATACTTGTTTAAAAGAGGTTAGACATAGGTGTGTGTGCTTTGCCTTTGCTTGTTTAATGTGTGCACAGAACAGATTTTCAAAGACATAGATGACATGCCTGGATTGAATATAGGATGACGTAGTATAAATAATATCAGATATGCAGAGGATAAAGTGTGAATAGCAGAGGAACCGGTTGATCTGCAGAACTTAATGGATAAGATAACCAGAAAAAGTCAGCAATATGGGTTGGAAATCAACATTAAAAAGACTAAAGTTATAAGTGGGCACCAAAAATTAAAAAAGTCCAAAAACTGTCATCAACATAAATGGCTAAATTCTGGAACAAGTTTTAAAATAATTGCAATGGCCACACAATACCCAGCACGTGAGATGCACTTCTGTCAAAGAAGATATCACAGATCTTAGAGAGATGCACTTCTGTCAAAGAAGATATCACAGATCTTAAAAATGAGAATCTTTCATTGCTATGTGCATTCAGCAAATAAAGAAACCAGAAAAATCCCACTTTCTCATTCGTCTACATTGCGAATAAAGAAATCAGAAAAAACCCAATTCCTCATTCATTCCCATTTTGAACAAAGAAACCAGAAAAAACCCAATTCCTCATTCATTCACATTGCAAACAAAGAAAACGAAACTCTCGTCAGAACAGACGTGCTATCAGCATTCAGAAAAGGAAGACATGGTTAGCTTAGTGCTTACCAAACTGTGTGCTGCTATGTTTCGGTTTATCTGGTTCACCTTCTTGTGTATATACGCTCATATGCGATGCCTCCGGAAAACCATCAACGTAACTTGGAGAGACAGAATGACGAGGTCCGAAACGGCGTTGAAGAAAGGTTCTGCCTTTAATATATTAATGAGGATAGAGTCAAGTGGTTTGGCCACCTAATGAGATAGGAACCTGATTAACTACTCATGTGCGCCTATAACACACGACGATCGGGGTTTTCGCAACCGTGGTAGACCGAGATTAGGTGAACAGAAAATGTTGTGGATATTCTGAATCGTCATGAGATGACGATTACTTCAGAAACGCATCTGGCGCTGGGCAGAAAACTACCGTTCTTCATGGCAAAAGTGGATAATACAAGACAAGACAAGACAAGACAAGACAAGACAAGACAAGACAAGACAAGACAAGACAAGCTAAGATAAGCCAAGCCAAGACAAGACAAGACAAACCAAGACAAGACAAGACAAGACAAGCCAAGACAAGACAAGACAAGACAAGCCAAGAAAAGACAATCCAAGACAAGGCAAGCCAAGACAAACCAAGACAAGACAAGACAAACCAAGAAAAGACAATCCAAGACAAGACAAGACAAGACAAGACAAACCAAGAAAAGACAATCCAAGACAAGACAAGACAAGACAAGACAAGCCAAGAAAAGACAATCCAAGACAAGACAAGCCAAGACAATCCACGCCAAGACAAGACAAACCAAGACAAGACAAGACAAACCAAGACAAGCCAAGCCAAGACAAGCAAAGACAAGCCAAGCCAAGACAATACAAGACAAACCAAGACAAGACAAACCAAGACAAGCCAAACCAAGACAAGACAAGCCAAGACAAGACAAGACAAGCCAAGCCAAGCCAAACCAAACCAAGACAAGACAAGACAAGCCAAACCAAGACAAGACAATACAAGCCAAGCCAAGCGAAGCCAAACCAAGAAAAGAAAAGACAAGACAAGACAAGCCAAACCAAGACAAGACAAGCCAAGCCAAGCCAAGCCAAACCAAGACAAGCCAAGAAAAGACAATCCAAGACAAGGCAACCCAAGACAAGCCAAACCAGGACAAGCCAAGCCAAGCCAAGACAAGAGAAGCCAAGACAAGACAAGCCAAACCAAGACAAGACATAATCCAGAAAACTGGTACTTCTGTGTAATGAGACTCCCCTCGTCTGAATACGTGCTTGGAGCACTGGCTCTCGCCAGAGAACCAATGAGATTTGGCAGATGAGCCTCCTACTCCTGCAAGGTTTAACCAAACCAAATAGGTCATTGGGGAAAACGTCATATGAAGAGAGGACACCAGTCCTCTAGGGTAGGAGTTCAAGTTAAGGTAACCCTCAGCATATCAATGAAACTGACGGTACATCACTGCCTGAAGACGGTCTGTTGGTTGCGAATGCCCATTTTAGTTGGTTACTCTTTTGTGCGCCCTGAAAAGGACGTTAAGTGACGGGTTCCAGTAGCTTTCCTCACATTCCTAGCCTGCTGATGAAGGTGAACCGGTTGCGCTTTGCTTTGCTTCATCTGCGTGCCACTCACTACTACGGGGATCACGTCGATTCTTCACTTCGTTAGCACTGCTGCCATAAAAACAGCCCATTTCCAGGGAAGGCTTCAAGGAAGTCGAGGTGAGGGTCTTGGCCAGTATGTTTTACCTGACCCTGACTAACGTGTCTGATCAGTATATATTGCCTAACCAGACGTTAGTCTTCATCCCCCAAAGACAGTCTATTTAAGACACTAGGATAAATCTGGAGACTGCAGTATACCAAGCTATACTTTCATATCGAGATCTCAGACACAATCAGTACAATTCATATGGAGAAGAAAGAGATACACAACATCTACTTATTCTTCTTCTTCTTCTTCCTCTTCTTCTTTGATCAACTGATGGTTTGCCTCTAGTACGATGAGGTTCACAAAGGTTCCAGGTGTTGGCCTGGAGTGGGATTTAAGATAAGATCATGATTCTAACTAAACTGTCAATAGGTATACACAACGTCCTTCCCCATAACTTATTGTTTGATATGGCACCTCTTTAACTTTTACCATGTTAACATTTATTTCACTCAAATCACCTCCACCACTTTAACTTTTACCATGTTAACATTTATTTCACTCAAATCACCTCCACCACTTTAACTTTTACCATGTTAACATTTATTTCACTCAAATCACCTCCACCACTTTAACTTTTACCATGTTAACATTTATTTCACCCAAATCACATCCACCACTTTAACTTTTACCATGTTAACATTTATTTCACTCAAATCAGCTCTACCACTTTAACTTACCATGTTAACATTTATTTCACTCAAATCAGCTCTACCACTTTAACTTACCATGTTAACATTTATTTCACTCAAATCAGCTCTACCACTTTAACTTACGATGTTAACATTTATTTCACTAAAATCAGCTCTACCACTTTAACTTTTACCATGTTAACATTTATTTCACCCAAATCACCTCCACCACTTTGACTTACCATTTTAACATTTATTCCAAGTCCATTACCTAAATTACCCTCAACACTTCGTTATATTTAATCCATTTTGTGTGTACTCTCGGCCCCTTGTTCATGCCCACATCCTCGCTGCAGATCACCTTAGATTTGTATTGACTCGAAGGCTGTGAGCTCGGCGTACTGTGTTGACTTATGTGCACGCAAGTCAGGACTTAACATTTTCCCTTTCGGCCGTACATAGAAGAACAGTCGGTGGACAAACTCAAAATGGGTCAGATAAAACATCATTAACAGAGGACGGAGTCTGGTCTTCAAAGAAGCGGTGACGTGTTTCAAAAAGCAGGGTTTGCGATTACTTGCACGAGCAAATGAAACAAACCAAACGAGCATAACGCCGAGGAGAACGGGGGACAAAAGGCTTGAGGGACAAACATGGAGAAGAAATGGTTAGTGATATCAAGAGGCAGTGGGTAAGAATGTGGATAAAGGGATTATAGCAACGGTGACAAACAGCCTGAAGCAGGCAACTACAGATGAATGGTGGAAGAAAGTGTGATGAACATAGAGGACAGAACTTTCATAGCTAAGGGGGTGGGAAGATGGTCTTGGCAAAGGATGAAAAGATCACGTGATCCGGAAAGAAGATGTATGTGTGTGTGTTTTTGTGTATCTGAGTGTGTGCGTGTGTGAGTCGGTGTGTCTGAGTGTGTTTGTGTGTGTCTGTGTCTGAGTGAGTATCTGAGTCTTAGTGTGTGTGTGTCTGAGTGTGTGTGTGTTTGTGAGTCGGTGTTTCTGTATCTGAGTTAGTGTGTTTGCGTCGGTGTGTCTGAGTGTGTTTGTGTGTGTGTCTGAGTGTATTTATGTCTGAGTGTATGTGTCGGTGTCTATGTGTGTGTTTGTGTGTCTGTTTATATGTATGTCTATGTCTGTCTATGTCTGTCTGTGTGTGTGTGTGTGTCTATGTATTGTATATACACACGCGTATGCATATGAATATGGGGTAGTGCATGGGCTGTGTTGACGTTTGTCAGTAAGAAAGAACCGCTACCAAAACGACTGGATCGTGCTCGATAATGATGCCACCTGTTGTGTTCTTCACTCCGGTCATTTAAGTACACCTGGCAATGACAAGGTAGACAGGCTGGATAAGGAGGGATAGAACAACAATAGACACCAACAACCCAAGACAATTTTGTACCAACTAAACAACAGTTCCCAAACAGTTGCATACCGTTATATGGCATTGGGACAAAGGGCAGGAGCCGAAAGGCCTGTGGGTCAATAGCCAACTAACCAACCAACTGCTGAAGTCAAATATCGATTATGCATACTACGAAAGGACTGGTAAATGGTTTATATTACACAACCCTATAATTCGTCTATCTATCTGCGTAAACTCCCAACGGCAAAAGCTGTAGAAATGTGTTCCTGGAACCTGTCCTTCCTTCTTATGATCTTGTAGTAGAATGAGCAGTTTTTATATTAGTAGTTGTTCTTCGGGGTCGCTGTAGTCAAGAGGTTAAGGCACTCGCCTCTCACAGTGATGGATGGAAACGGTGGATGATCTTCTTCTTCTTCTTCTTCGTACGCTGTCAGACGTAAACTTGAATTTGCAGCTGTCAACGCTGCCATAGAGCTTGTCTAGTGTTGCCACTGGTGATGGCCACATGTGCTTTCTCTGGTCCTCGTATGTCGGGCAATTTTGCAGCAGATGTTCAGCGGTCATTTTCCCTGTGTCACAGGTGCATTCGTCAGTGCCACCTATCTTCAGTTTATTGAATAGATGGTACCTCAGTCTGTTGTGGCCTGTGCGGAGTCTGAAGACCACGACCTGCTCTCTTCTGTTCAGTTGGTAATAGGCATAATTTGTTATGGACTCTTCATAGGTCACAATAGAATCTGGTTGTGGTAGTCTTGCAGGTGGGTGATCGAATCCCGCAAGTTTCAAGCGACCGCTGGTCTCACGAGAGGTAAGACCAATGTGCCTGGATCCCTAGTTACCTCCAGTCGTCTCGACCAATACTCTTGCCACTGATCCAAGGTAACTCGGGAAACGAGTGTGATTAATGAACAGCGCATTCACTCCGTCACTATAATCCTCATACAGCCCACATGACATTATTCAGACAAAACCGTCTGATGTTGTGGTCGTCATCGCTTGCGATGGGCAATAACTTTAGTTGTTGTATTAGCAGTAGTAGTAGCTGGCGTGTTGGTAATAGTTTACAGTTGTAACTCTTGTAGTAAAAGTAAAATTTGTAGTATCAGTTGTAACACTAGTAGTAGTAGTAATAGTAGTAGTGGTGGTAGCAGGTATAGCATTAATAGTTCTAGCAGTAGTAGTAGCAGGTGTAGTGCTAGTAGTATTTCTAGTAGTAGTAGTAGTATCATGTATAGAGCTAGTAGTACATGTAGCAGTACCGTTAGTGGTAGTAGTAGTAGTAACAGAAACAGCAAGTGTAGTAGTAGTAGCAGTAGTGGTGGTAATAATAACAGCAGGTGTAGAACTAGTAGTAGTAGTTGTAGCAGTAATAGTACTAACAGTATTAGTAGTAGTAGTAGTAATAGTAATAGTACTAATAGTAGTAGAACTAGTAGTAGAACTACTAGTAGTAGTTGCAGTACTAGTAGCAGAATTAGTAGTAGTAATAGTAGAAGTAGTAGTAGTAGAACTAGTAGTAGTAATAGTAATAGTAGTAGTAGAACTAGTAGTAGTAGTAATAGTAGTAGTAGTAGTAGAACTAGTAGTAGTAATAGTAGTAGTAGTAGTAGTAGAACTAGTAGTAGTAACAGTAGTAGTAGAACTATTAGTAGTAGTAATAGTAGTAGTAGTAGAACTAGAAGTAGTAATAGTAGTAGTAGTAGTAGAACTAGTAGTAGTAATAGTAGTAGTAGTAGTAGAACTAGTAGTAGTAGTAATAGTAGTAGTAAAACTAGTAATAGTAATAGTAGAAGTAGTAGTAGTAGAACTAGTAGTAGTAATAGTAGAAGTAGTAGTAGTAGAACTAGTAGTAGTAATAGTAGTAGTAGTAGTAGTAGAACTAGTAGTAGTAATAGTAGTAGTAGTAGAACTAGTAGTAGTAGTAATAGTAGTAGTAGAACTAGTAATAGTAATAGTAGAAGTAGTAGTAGTAGAACTAGTAGTAGTAATAGTAGAAGTAGTAGTAGTAGAACTAGTAGTAGTAATAGTAGAAGTAGTAGTAGTAGAACTAGTAGTAGTAATAGTAGAAGTAGTAGTAGTAGAACTAGTAGTAGTAATAGTAGTAGTAGTAGTAGTAGAACTAGTAGTAGTAATAGTAGTAGTAGTAGAACTAGTAGTAGTAGTAATAGTAGTAGTAGAACTAGTAATAGTAATAGTAGAAGTAGTAGTAGTAGAACTAGTAGTAGTAATAGTAGAAGTAGTAGTAGTAGAACTAGTAGTAGTAATAGTAGAAGTAGTAGTAGTAGAACTAGTAGTAGTAATAGTAGTAGTAGTAGAACTAGTAGTAGTAGTAATAGTAGTAGTAGTAGTAGAACTAGTAGCAGTAACAGTAATAGTAGTAGTAGTAGAACTAGTAGTAGTAATAGTAGAAGTAGTAGTAGTAGAACTATTAGTAGTAGTAGAACTAGTAGTAGTAGTAATAGTAGTAGTAGTAGTAGTAGTAGAACTAGTAGTAGTAATAGTAGTAGTAATAGTAGTAGTAATAGTAGTAGTAATAGTAGTAGTAGAACTAGTAGTAGTAATAGTAGCAGTAACAGCAATAGTAGTAGTAGTAGTAATAGTAGTAGTAATAGTAGTAGTAATAGTAGTAGTAATAGTAGTAGTAGTAGTAGAACTAGTAGTAGTAATAGTAGCAGTAACAGCAATAGTAGTAGTAGTAGTAGAACTAGTAGTAGTAGTAGAACTAGTAGTAGTAGTAATAGTAGTAGTAGTAGTAGAACTAGTAGTAATAGTAGTAGTAATAGTAGTAGTAATAGTAGTAGTAGTAGTAGAACTAGTAGTAGTAATAGTAGTATTAGTAGTAGAACTAGTAGTAGTAGCTGTCGCTATTGTAATACCAACGCTATAGTTGATAGCGTTTATTTTCGAACGGATCGAAATCTTGAACAGCTATTATTACTTAGATCATCAGCCAATACACTATGCCAGAGGCAAGGTAGACTGTTCTACAGACTTCTCATCATACGAAATAGCCCATTAAAAACCATACAAACGAAGAACTAGATAAGAGTGTAAGAAGCGCTCACAGATGCCAGATATATAAAGTCAATGGATGTTAGATACCGTTAATCTTTGTCTACTGCAATTGAGAGAAACTAATCAAGGAGCGGTAAAACAACACTGAAATGTAGTCAGGGAAACGCATTCGCTGGCTCTTTCCGTCTTGTCAGACGAGATAGTACGGAATGTAATGTATATGGATATTGAAGCCATGATACACATCACATTCATATTTAAACGGCAAAAAGAGCGAACAGATTGTTTGGAAGAAGCAGACTACTTCTTGTTAACAGAGAGCGAGAGAGAGAGAGAGAGAGAGAGAGAGAGAGAGAGAGAGATTGTATGTGTGAATGCGTGTATGTGAGAAAAAGTGGATGTGTGAGTATGTTTGTGTGAGAGAGAGTGAACGATAGATAATTATATTTCTTTGCTGGCCCAAAAGTGGATTAGTGAGTATGTTTGTGCGAGAGAGAGTGAACGATAGATAATTATATTTCTTTGCTGGCCCAAAAGTGGATTAGTGAGTATGTTTGTGCGAGAGAGAGTGAACGATAGATAATTATATTTCTTTGCTGGCCCAAAAGTGGATTAGTGAGTATGTTTGTGCGAGAGAGAGTGAACGATAGATAATTATATTCGTTTGCTGGCCCCCTTTGGACCACCCTGATCATCGGTAACATCAAATCTAAAAATATTTTCAAGCAAAGGTAAATATTTAAACCGGAGCTTCCGTTAAATCCAGGTCGAAGGAGAATTCCAGATGTCACGCAAACGATGAAATCCCGTTATATCAAGTTTAAAAATAACTATGTACGTAATGGCAGATAACATGTGACATTTGACGTATCGACACCACAGTTTCAATGAAAGTGCAAGCGCCAATATGCACTCAGATACTCTCCAACGCGTAAAGACGGTGTTCTTAGACATTTAGAATGTAAGTTATCGATTTGTATGGCAAGGTTGTGTTCTATCTTGCGTACTGCTTATCACATATTATAATTCAATATGTAAAAACAAAAAATAAAAAAAAAAACATTAGTGAGGGAAACAACCTCAGCGATCACTTAAATGAACTTCTCTTTGCTGATGACCAAACACTAATAGCAGCCTCATAAAAACCAGAAACATATCAGCAATCCTAATGGGGGCTGTACGGATTATAGTATGAAAATCAACATTAACAAACAAATCGAAGTTGTGACAATTGCAAGAAAATAAATAGAAACATTAAAACAAAACCAACAAGTAAAACAGGTGACAAATTTCATGTGCCTTGATAACATAATCTCTACAGACGCCAACGGCGACTCGGAAATCCAAAACAGATGTAATGAAGCAAGCCAAATCATTGGAGAAATGTCCCCGATATTACAATATAAGCACGTGACAATGGATACAAAAAGAAAATAAACAACACAATATTCCTACCCACCTCGTGCTATCAGTGCCGGAATAGGACATAAATAAAAATAAAAGACACATGGTAACAACAGAGATGAAATGCCTGCGCAGAATGCTTGGAATAACAAGAATGCATAGAATCAGAAACGAAAGTATTAGGAGACTTGTAAGCACAGCACCAATGCTAGACCTCATCAAGAGACAGCAAACCAAATGGTTCGGTCACGCGACAGATCAATAACCAGATATTATCCCTCAGATAGCAATGCTACACAGATACAATAGATACAAAGACAAGGGCCGCCCACGCAAAAGATGGATAGCAGAAACAACAGAAGCAGTGAGGTTCCCTGTCTACGAAGCACATACCAGGACCCGGTCAAGAAACCTCATTATAACCTGATGCTGAAAGGCACAAGCACATACCAGGACCCGGTCAAGAAACCTCATTATAACCTGATGCTGAAAGGCACAAGCACATACCAGGACCCGGTCAAGAAACCTCATTGTAACCTGATGCTGAAAGGCACAAGCACATACTAGGGTCTGGTTAAGAGACCTATTCATAACCAGACGCTGAAAGAAACAGGCAGAATATAAAAAGCGAAAAGAAAGAAGAAACATTGCTTCTTAAAGACACAATTTTAAATGAAAGTTCTGCAGACTTACTTTTAAAAAAAAACAACTAAAGATCACGTTAACACGTCATGGGGCGTATTGGGAATATGCACCAGGTCAAAATAATCTTGACAAACACAAACTAGGACTGAGCTAACAACGGCACATGCAGTTCAAAAAATAAATTATTTCTTATTTATTTGGGCTTGAACCTAGATCGCTCGGCTCGGCAGCCAGTGCACTAACCACTGCGAATTATTGTTCAAAAGTCATAAGATGGCTGCATATCGAGTTGTTGATCGAGCGTGACAAGAGAAGTCTGAGACAGACAATCAAATTTATTAGGTAAATATATGAGCTTATTTGATGGATCGTGCCAAAAGAAGGCAATCATTTTAGTAGGCAATATATGGGACTATATAAGGGTGATTGATTAAGAAGATGAAGATCATTAACCTTTGAACTGAAACAAAATAACGCCTGATTTATCCGCCCCTAGATAGTTGCTCTCACTTGACGGAATTAACGGACCTGACAAGGGAGATTACCCTTTATCAGAAATAATTATCGCAATCAAGCGGAAAAATCGCTTCTCGGTCACACACAAAGAGATACGATGCTATTTTCTACCTGAATATCTCACGTTTAGCCTCACTTCTAGTTTGATACAATATATAATAACACACACAGGTAATAGTAGCTAATACATTAATTGAAGGGAAGAGGTAGATTTGCTTTTAACGCAAGGGGAGAGAGTTTGATCTCCATTGCTAGAGGTCTGGTCTGAAAAAAGTAAATGATTAATAGATATCTGACCTACTTGAGCTCGAGAGTAAACATAACACAACCGTTTAAGGCGGGGCTTCGATGTGATTTCCAAGAATCTGAATCAATAGTAAAGAGCGTGTAATTGTACTGAAATCAAATATCAATATGGTCGAGTTGGTATTTCTGGAAACGGTGTTGTATAAGTACCGTGTTATTATAAATATGTATTTAGTTGATAGAAAACTGTTTCTACGTTTCTCTAGATACTTTTCTTTAATTCTTATCATTATTGAGTGAAGACTTTTGTATTTCAAACATGTGGAAGTTAATGGCATAAGGTGCAAACCCTCCCTTCTTATTAAGTTACAAGATTGTACATAGTTGAGTGAAATACTTATATTGATTGGCTCATTGGCTGAGGCCAAGAAAAAGAGAATGATTTCCTGTAACTAAACTGCGTTATGTTTATTTGTTTTCCTTGGCGATGTTGTTCTACATCTCATGAAGACTTTTCTTTGGTCATCGACATAGTGTAGGCGATAATGGATCTACGTATACAAAAAATAGAGACATACATTCAACCATACTAAACATCAATCGTACATACATACATACATATACTCACACACACACACATACATATATATATACTCACACACACACACATATATATATATATATATATATATATATATATATATATATATATATATATATATATATATACAGGGCTCGACAAAAGCGCTCGTCTGTGATAAGTACACAATTTTACTTGACGAGTTAATAAAACTCGTTTTTAATCGTTACTACATAACGACTCTCGCACGATTATTAATGATATAACCGTTCAAATAAATTGTACATAAGCTAGTTTGTGATGGTGAATCTAAATGGACCTCCACTACCACAATTTAAACTTACTAAAGACATCGATAAATGATACTACAGTGCTAAAACTACCAAGAATGTTCAAGTACACACACGTCACGCCTCTGACAGCAGTGTATTTTTTGCAAGAAGAAATAGACTAATACTGTGCAAGTAATACAATATATTTTGGTTTAGTACGCATTGTTATGTAGAAATACAAGTGAATGACTGCCTAGTTGAAATTTGTTAACATAAATTGCATGACTATAGCTGACTGGTGACATTTATGACTGACTGGGTAAACCATCATACAATTTGTCAAGTCATGTATATATATATATATATATATATATATATATATATATATATATATATAATCTGTTCGGCTCTCTGTGGAGCATTGATAATCAAGAGATACATAACAAGTCACCACACGCTTACCTGTTTATATATGTTCAGTTTTTGGCCTAAAGTTGCAACAGATATGGGCTAGCCGGCTCTATGCGCAACACTCGTCAGGTCAGCCTACTTTTACGGCATGCATTGTAGGCTAGAGTGTCACCAATCACAAAGTCACCTATTGTTAAGAACTCAGAAAACACTCACGCCAAACAACAAAAAAGTCAGTAATTTAGGGATTCAAACCACATACCTTCAGGCGAGGGATGCGTCTCTCCGCAAGAACGACCACAAAAAGGGAATTTGGCTAATACAGCACAATAGAAGGTTAATCATTAACTTAGCTAATCTCACATCAATTATCTTCTGGCTAAAGCATGGGAGGATATCATATGTAAAGGTCTCAAACCTATTTGGGCTTGGGTTGATCTACTGTCCTGGTCAGGCTGGGGTTGATCTACTGTCCTGGTCAGGCTGGGGTTACGTGTAATGAAACAGCTGAGATTGTAAGGTATCCATCTATAGCTGGGTCCAAATGGGACACACGTCATACCATGAAAATATTGCCTGGTTTGTGAAACTAAGTGTAACGCGATTTGAACCTTGTACGTTGAGATTGTAAACCAAGCTCAAACCCCCTAGGCCCCCACACACCCCTATTATTTTATGTACTGTGAAATGAGAAATCTGAGACAGTCAAATTTATTAGGGAAATATATGAGATTCATTCATGGATCGTGAAATGATAAATCTGAGAATAAAATTTATTAGGGAAATATATGAGATTAATTGATGGATCGTGACATCAGAAGTCTGAGACAGACAATCAAATTTATTAGGGAAATATCTGAGATTAATTGATGGATCGTGACATGAGAAGTCTATTATTAATTATTTGAGTATGAAATGCATGGAATTATATGACGAGTGATTGATTAAGAAGATCACGATTATTGATATTTGAATTGAACATAACAACGCCTGATATATTCGCCCATTTGATAGTTTATCTCACTTAGATAAGGATGCGTGGGCTAGTGGTTAAGTGACATGGCTCACAACCCGAAAGTGCTGGGTTCGATGCCCGTCATAGCACCGGCCGTTACCCCGGGGAAACAAACTGTTAGAAAATACGGGAGGAAGCAGACCCATACATAAAATGTATGCTGGAGTCGGATGCACTAGGCCAACAGGCACACAATAAAAACATAGTGCAACGCACACCTTTGAATTTAGAAATAAGGGGAACGCAAAAAAGAAAACAAACAACTTAGCTGAGGATGAAGGTAATATTGTAACGTCTATCAACGCGCGCTTCTTAGACGCCGACACCACATTAGATTAAATAGCAGTACTCAGATTCGAAATTGAGGAAAATCGACATCAAACTATATATATATATATATATATATATATATTCCCAGCAACATCATTATATAAATAGACCAAATATCGCTGACATTAGATGGACACGACGAGCGACGTTTCGGTGGTATTATGGTTATACATGTCCACGTTTGGCGTCCACCTATGCGGAAAGGATGTTGTTGTTTTGTTGGTTGTGAATGCCCACAATGAGTAGATTTACTCTTTTGTGTGCACTGGAAAGGACATTAAGTGGCGGGTTGCAGTAGCTTTTCTCATGCTGAGCGTTCTGATGAAGGTGGACCAGGTTCCTCTAGGCGGTTGTGCTTTTTTTACTTCAACTGTGTGTCGCTCACTACTACGAGGATTATGTCGATCCGCACCTGATTATTCAGTCTGTCATAAAACAGCTCATTTTCAGGGAGAACTGGATGGTATAAGGTAGAGATCTTGGCCAGCATATATTACCTGACCCGTATTAACATGTCTGATCAGTATGTCTTGACTGACCCGTATTAACATGTCTGATCAGTATGTCTTGCCTGACCCGCATTAACATGTCTGATCAGTATGTCTTGCCTGACCCGTATTAACATGTCTGATCAGTATGTCTTGCCTGACCCGTATTAACATGTCTGATCAGTATGTCTTGCCTGACCCGTATTAACATGTCTGATCAGTATGTCTTGCCTGACCCGTATTAACATGTCTGATCAGTATGTCTTGCCTGACCCTGACTAACATGTCTGATCAGTATGTCTTGCCTGACCCTGACTAACATGTCTGATCAGTATGTCTTGCCTGACCAGACGTTAGTCTTTCTCTCCTGCCTTCCCTCTTCAACCCCTTCTCCTTGGTCAGTCTGTCCTGTTGGAAACTGTCATCCTGGATCACCGCGTGGTGGTGTAGAGGGTCTTGGTGGCTCTAGTTCGCCGGCCCTGACGTTAGCAGTCAGCTATGAGTCGCAGATCGCTGCAGCTCATACTTCTTCTTCTTCTTCTTCTTCGTACGCAGTCAGACAGTAACCATTATTTTTTCGAAAAAAGCGGCGGTCATCCTGAGGCTGTCGACACTGCCATAGAGTTTGTCTTATGGTTCCACTGGTGATGGCCACATCTGCTCTCTCTGATCCTCGTATGTCGGGCAGTTCTGCAGCAGATGCTCAGCGGTCATTTTCTCGGTACCACACGGGCATTCGTTGGTACCACCTATCTTCAATTTGTTGAATAGGTGGTACCTCAGTCTATTGTGGCCAGTGCGAAGTCTGAAGACAACGACCTGCTCTCTTCTGTTCAACTGGTAATAGGCATCGTTTTTGGTGTAGCCGGTATGTTCAGTTTCCCATTTGGTGATGTATCTGGCTTTAATAAGCCGTTTTGACTCTTCGTACGTCATACTAGTATCTGTTTGTGGTAGTCTTGCACCTTCTTTTGCCAGTCTGTCTGCCTCCTCGTTTCCTTGGATGTTGCAGTGTGATGGGACCCACTGTACCACTACCCTTTTTGGTGCGGACTGCTGGCATAGTTGACAGAGTGCTGCTCTTAAGTCATTAATCTCAGTGTTTTTCTGGCTTTTTAGCGCTGTGACTACGGCCAGAGCATCTGTAAGCAGGACTATATGGCTTTCATTTTCTTTATGTGTCACCATTTCTTCCACTGCCGCCCTCAGTGCCTCTGCCTCCGCTCTGAAATTGCTTGTGTACTTACCAGTAGCGAATGACAGTGTTATTTTTCTGCCATTTGGTAGGTTCAGGAATGCTCCTGCCCCTCCGTTCTGTGTAGTGTCTGTTACAGAACCGTCGGTGTATGCATGGGTCCAGTCCATGCTTGGGTAGTTTTTCGATATAAAGCTTAGGGTAGTATCTCTCCTTTATTTTTCAGTCTGGCAGTTTTTGTTTCCAATACCTGGTATATTTTCTACCACCTCTGGAAATATATCCTGCCTCCAGGAAGATTTTCGTACAGTAGTGATGGGCTTTGGTGTTGTTAGTGCGTTTATGGGATCTTCGTGCATCTTTGCTTTGGCTATTTCTGCTGCAGCTCATACAATGCTCAGCGTCTTGATCCCACTAACATATGTAATCAGTATGTTTTGCATGACCGGAAGTTAATCTCCTTTCCCCGGACTGACAGCATAGAACAGTCTGTAACTGAACATGGACTAGACCTGAAACAGGTCAGAGGTGACTTTCACTTAGTCGGCCCTCTGCTGATGATGTAGATGTTTTTGTAAACACTTGCAATCAGCTGTGCAGATAATCAGGATATTGGTCTGCTGTATCGATGCATTTTGCAGGAGCCGTCTTCTTTTGGTCTTCATGCAAAAATTTAACTACTTTAAGGACTTTTACCTGGATAGTAGTCTGCTCTTTTCGATTTTCAACTGTCAATGGTTCTTTTACATACAGAGAGCATACACGGGGTCTCTGCGTTTAACGATCATCTCCTATGAGACTAGGCTCCATTCTACCTCTTTTCAGATCAAGTTTCGCTGACACTTGCGAGATTCGAACATCAACCGTTCTTCTTCTTCTTCTTCTTCGTCGTACGCTGTCAGACGTTAACCTGTATTTTTTCGAAAAAAGCAGCGGCCATTCTGAGGCTGTCGACACTGCCATAGAGCTTGACTTGTGTTGGCACTGGTGATGGCCACATATGCTTTCTTTGATCCTCGTATGTCGGGCAGTTTTGCAGCAGATGTTCAGCGGTCATTTTCACGGTACCGCAAGAGCATTCGTCAGTCCCACCTATCTTCAATTTGTTGAATAGGTGGTACCTCAGTCTATTGTGGCCAGTGCGAAGTCTGAAGACCACGACCTGCTCTCTTCTGTTCAACTGGTAATAGGCATCGTTTTTTTGTGTAGCCAGTATGTTCTATTTCCCATTTGGTCATGTAACTAGCTCTAATAAGCCTTTTTGACTCTTCGTATATCACACTAGTATCTGGTTGTGGTAGTCTTGCACCTTCTTTTGCCAGTCTGTCTGCCTCTTCGTTTCCTTGGATGTTACAGTGGGATGGAACCCACTGTACCACTACTCTTTTTGGTGCGGACTGCTGACATAGTTGACAGAGTAATGCTCTTAAATCATTAAGTTCAGTATTTTATTTGCTTTTTAGTTCTGTGACTATGGCCAGGGCATCTGTAAGCAGGACTATATGGCTTTCATTCCTTTTATCTGTCACCATTTCTTCTACTGCAGACCTCAGTGCCTCTGCCTCAGCTCTGAAATTGCATGAGTATTTTCCAGTTGCCACTGATAGTGTTATTTTTCTGCTATTTTGTAGGCTCTGGAATACCTCTGCCTCTCCTTTTTGTGATGTGTTTGTTACAGAACCGTCGGTATATGCATAGGTCCAGTCCATGCTTGGATAGTTTTTCGTTACGTACCTCAGGGTTGTATCTCTTCTTTCTTTTTCAGTCTGGCAGTTTGTGTTTCCAATACCCGGTATATTTTCTACCACCTCTGTAAATAGGTTTTCGTACAGTATGGATGGGCTTTGGTGTTGTTAGCGCATTCATAGGGTCTTCGTACATCTTTGCTTTGGCTATTTCTGCAAAGTTTCTCCGCTTTAGTTTCCCATTTCCACAATTTGTTAGTCTCTTATGCATTGGATGGTCAGTCAGTCTTCTGAGTTTCTCTGCTTGCTGCTGGGCTCTGCAGTCTCTTCTGTCGGTCATGGGTTGCAGTTTTGTAATCTTTTCAAGTTCTACAATTGGCGTTGAATTAATGCCTCCTGTTATAACTCTCAAGGCTTGGTTTTGAAGTTTGCTAATTTTATCGATGTTCGCCTTTGCTGCTGTTGTCCATGCCGCAATGCCATATTCGAGAATTGGTCTCACTCTTCCAGTGTACAGTTTCTTTAGTATACTTTCGTCTGCTCCCCAGCTTGTGCCAGCAAGTTTCCTCATGATTACCATTCTTTCTCTGGCTCTCATTCGGTTGTCTCGATCTGACTTTTCCATGTCATGCGCCGATCAAATGTGACTCCCAGGTAGTTTGGGTTGTCGTTTGGCTGAAGGTGTTTGCCGTTTAGACTTAATTTGGTGTTTTGGGGTTTGATTGATAGCGAGAATATTGTACATGTCGTTTTTTCCTCGTTTATTTTGACCAGCCATGAGTTCGTCTACTCTTCCAGCGATGTTAGAGCCTGCTGCATCCGATTTCTTGCTATGGTGAGATTTTTTTCAGAGGTCCACATAGCCAGATTGTCTGCAAACATTGAGCTATGGACTCTTCTTGGTATATTCTCTGTAATGTCGTTTATATATACCAGGAAGAGTGTGGGTGACAGTACTCCCCCTTGGGGTACTCCCTGCTCAAGTGTCACCTTTTTGCTCATCTGCCCTTGTACTTGCACTCTGGCCGTTCTGTTTTTGAGGTAGTGACTTATCCATTTGTACATTTTCCCACAAACTTCACTTCTTCGTAGCTTGACTTTAAGTCCCTCTTTCTAGACCGTGTCAAATGCCTTTTCTGGGTCCACCCAAACCGCTACTGTGTGTTTTTGCTACCGGTAGGCATCCTCTATTTCCTGGGCTATGAGGATGATCTGATCCTCGATGGATCTGTGCTGCCTAAAGCCTGCTTGCTGTGGAATTAGTATGTGTTTTTCTTCCAGATGCCACATCAGTCTGGTGTTTATCATACGTTCCACCAGTTTGCCTACACAGCTCAGTAGACTAATAGGCCTGTATCCATTTGGATCTGTTTTGTCTTTTCCTTTCTTTCGTACTGGTACAAGTACTGCATCTTTCCATGCTTGAGGTACAATACCCCTTTTCCAGCTTTGGTTCAGGACTGATAGTAACTTCCTCTTTGCTTTTTGGCCCAGCCCCATCAGCATTTCGTTTGTTACCCTATCTTTTCCGGGTGATTTACTTTTCTTTAAAGTTCTCATGGCCTCTTACATTTCATTCATTGTTAGTTTTGCCATCATGTTCTCTTCTGGTGCCATATTGATATTGTCGTGCCCCTTTTGTTCTTCCCTAATGTCTGTATGCCTATCTGTAGGGACATCCATATGGTTTGCTCTGGCATAATGTTCAATAAAGGCGTTTGCTGCTTTTTTTCCAGTGAGCATATTATCGCCCTGCTTGATGGTAATTTGTTTGTTTGACGGAGTTTCGTCATTCATGGCTCTGACTAACTTCCATAGTTTGTTGCCATCTTTGTCTAAATTGAGGCTTTCTGTTTTGTTTTTCCAGCTTTCTCTTGTTATTTGGTTTAGAGTGTATTTGTATTTCGTCATGTTGGCTTTAAGGGCGATATTTGCCTCCATAGATTGTTCTCTCTCTGCCATGTTCCTAGCGTTTGAGACTTCGTCTTCCACTTTCTGCAATTCATCATTCCAATAAGGCTTGTAGTTTTTCCTTGCCACTCTTGGGATGGTTTCAGTGGCAGCTTGCATTATTGCTTTGCTTAGGCTTTCCACAATGGACTTCATATTGGTATTCCGTGTGTTGATGGTTTCACACAGCCCATCTGTCAGGATTGCAAATCTGTTCCAGCCGGCTCATTTGTAATTCCAACGTGGGAGCGGTTTTATTTCCTGTGGGTCTACTTCCATATCAACTTCTAGCCTAATTGGCCTGTGGTCGCTACCTGCCAATTGGTTTAGCACCTGGCGGTCTATTTTGTGGTGATCCAACCGTTTACTATTTCATCTGTTAATTGAGAGGGAATCAAGGTGGAGCAGTTGTTAGTGCACTACATTCCTAGCCCAGATGGTGCATATTTTTTGTCTCGTTCGCAAAACGGCTCCTGGTGCTGACACTACGTAAACAATTTGGTGCCCAGAACAATTTGGGAAATAATCGCGACCGCCGCGGATTTGACAAAATCATCACTACTTTGCCTTTGGTCAATGAAAGATGTTGGCCTAACACTATATTCGGAATATGCCACACTGACGTGTTAACAGGATCTTTGAGAGCCGATTATCTCACAGGTCTGCTATATCGAACCACCCTCACACCTCTTCACCGCTCCCCAAGGATGAAGGTAGACAGAATAGCCTGGGGCTCTGTCTGGCAAGCGACAAGCTGGAAGATGTGCGGTTAACTTAACTTAACTTAACGTCTTTATATTGGTTTAGAAGACCCTGCAGAGTCTGTATACAACCAGTTACATTTACATCACCTTGCTCTAAAAGCTATGCGCATCCAGCTTATTATTAAATGCATTAACTGTCCCTGCCTCCACTACCTCCCCTGGCAATGCATTCCAAGCAGACACCACTCTCTGACTAAAAAAAGATTTCCTAATATCCAACCTGGACCTATCTTTAATCAGCTTGTAGCTACGCCCTCGTGTTATTGTGGGTGGCTGTATTTTAAAAAACTTGTTATAGTCTAATTTATCCATTCCTCTGATCATCTTATAAACCTGTATTAAGTCACCACAAATTCTTCTCTCTTCGAGACACTGTAGGCCGGTTTTTCTGAGTCGTTCGTCATAACTGTAATTCTGGAATCCCACTATCATCTTTGTCGCTCTTTTTTGTATTCTTTCCAGCATGTTTATATCCACTCTATGATAAGGACTCCACACCTGTACACAGTACTCCAATCTAGGTCTAACTTAAGCTTTATACAGTTTGACGATCACTTCCTTGCTCCTATGTTTAATATTTCTTTTTATCATACCTAACATTGCATTTGCCTTTTTCACTGCTACCTTAACTGGCTCACTCACCTTTCCTGTATGATCTATTATAACCCCTAGGTCCCTTTCCTTATCTATCTTTCTAATATTGTTTTCTCCCATTCTGTAATTATGTTCCATATTGGATCTTCCAATGTGGATCACTGTACATTTATCTACGTTAAACTCCATTTGCCAGCTTACAGACCATTCTCGAATTTTATCTAAATCCGACATCAATATATCCCCTTCCGCTTTAGGTGAGACACTACTGCATAGTTTTGTGTCATCAGCAAATTTTGCAATCATGGATCCCATATCAATGTCCAAATCATTTATATATATCAAGAACAAAATGGGTCACAAAACCGAGCCCTGTGGCACACCACTTTTCACTTCACACCACTCCTTATTTATGCCCACCCTCTATCTTCTTCCGTTAACCAATTTTCAATCCATTTGGCAACTTCCCCACCTATTCCACGTGATTTTAACTTTCGAAATAATCTTTGATGAGGTACTCTATCAAAGGCCTTTGCAAAGTCTAGATAAATAACATCCACTGGCTCCCCTTTATCTATGATTTTAGTAACCTCCTCCATGAATTCTAATAGATTTGTTAAGCATGATCTCCCTCTAGTAAACCCATGCTGACTATTTCTAATTAGATTAAATTTGTCTAAATGCATTACAATGTTTTCTTTGATTATTGACTCTAACAATTTACAGACTATGCTCGTGAAACTCACCGGTCTTTTTTTGCTGGATCTGATTTGTTGCCTTTTTTGAATAAGTAAGTATGTTTTAAAATGTGCTTCAATTATCCTCTTCTCATAAATAATACGTACACCACACGATCTTTACGCATAGTATCAGTAGTCGCCATTCCCTCCTTCTCCCCACACCCCTCCCTCCTCCTCTCCACCTCATGGGCCCCGGCGGCTCCAAAAATGTCAATAAACGAAAGTTGTGTTCTTTAAGTGGGTCATTTAATACAATTAAAAGTGCCACGACAACAACAGTTGAACCAAACTTATGTACGTTTATGCTTACCGTCAGAGCCACATGCCCATTGTGAAGGTTGCTGTCGGTGATAACATTGACTTTGCTGTCGTGGCTGCCTTCCTTTTGAATGATGTTCCAACTGAAGCCCGCTAATGTGTTACCTGACGCCTGACTTTCCTCCATTACATTGTCCTGATGGAAAGAGATGCTATCATTAACTTAACTTAACGTCTTTATACTGGTCTCTGTATAAAACCAGTCATTTACATTTCCTTGCTCTAAAAGCTCTGCGCATCTAATCTATTCTGTGTTGTTGTTGTTGTTTCGAAGGCCCACAATGAGTAGGTTACTCTTATTTGCGCCCTGAAAAGGGCGTTAAGTGACGGGTTACAGTAGCTTTAGCCGCACATCTCGAGCGTGCTGATGAACGTGAATTGGGGTACTCCAGGCGGTTGTGCTATGCTTGGCTTCATCTGCGTGTCGTTCACTACTACGGAGATCACGTCGAACCTCACCTTGTTAGTCAGACTGTTGTCCTCGACAACATCCCGTTTCCAGGACAACCAACGAGGCGATTAGGTGAGGGTCTTGGCCAGTATATTTCTCCTGACCCTGGCTAACATTCTCTGATCAGTGTGGTTTGCCTGACCATGGCTAACATTCTCTGATCAGTGTGTTTTGCCTGACCCTGGCTAACATTCTCTGATCAGTGTGTCTTGCCCGACCCTGGCTAACATTCTCTGATCAGTGTGTTTTGCCTGACCCTGGCTAACATTCTCTGATCAGTGTGTCTTGCCTGACCCTGGCTAACATTATCTGATCAGTATGTTTTGCCTGACCCTGGCTAACATTCTCTGATCAGTGTGTCTTGCCTGACCCTGGCTAACATTCTCTGATCAGTGTGTTTTGCCTGACACTGGCTAACATTCTCTGATCAGTGTGTCTTGCCCGACCCTGGCTAACATTCTCTGATCAGTGTGTTTTGCCTGACCCTGGCTAACATTCTCTGATCAGTGTGTCTTGCCTGACCCTGGATAACATTCTCTGATCAGTGTGTCTTGCCTGACCCTGGCTAACATTCTCTGATCAGTGTGTTTTGCCCGACCCTGGCTAACATTCTCTGATCAGTGTGTTTTGCCCGACCCTGGCTAACATTCTCTGATCAGTGTGTCTTGTCTGACCCTGGCTAACATTCTCTGATCAGTGTGTCTTGTCTGACCCTGGCTAACATTCTCTGATCAGTGTGTCTTGCCTGACCCTGGCTAACATTCTCTGATCAGTGTGTTTTGCCTGACCCTGGCTAACATTCTCTGATCAGTGTGTCTTGTCTGACCCTGGCTAACATTCTCTGATCAGTGTGTCTTGCCTGACCCTGGCTAACATTCTCTGATCAGTGTGTCTTGCCTGACCCTGGCTAACATTCTCTGATCAGTGTGTTTTGCCTGACCCTGGCTAACATTCTCTGATCAGTGTGTTTTGCCCGACCCTGGCTAACATTCTCTGATCAGTGTGTTTTGCCTGACCCTGGCTAACATTCTCTGATCAGTGTGTCTTGCCTGACCCTGGCTAACATTCTCTGATCAGTGTGTCTTGCCTGACCCTGGCTAACATTCTCTGATCAGTGTGTCTTGTCTGACCCTGGCTAACATTCTCTGATCAGTGTGTCTTGCCTGACCCTGGCTAACATTCTCTGATCAGTGTGTCTTGTCTGACCCTGGCTAACATTCTCTGATCAGTGTGTCTTGCCTGATCCTGGCTAACATTCTCTGATCAGTGTGTCTTGTCTGACCCTGGCTAACATTCTCTGATCAGTGTGTCTTGTCTGACCAGACGCTAGCCTCATCGTCCCATCCATTCTTCTATATATTGATTGTCCCTGCCTCCACTACTTTCTGTGACAATGCATTCACCACTCTCTGACTAAAAACATATTTCCTAATATCTAGTCTAGACCTTTCTTTAGTTAATGTGTACATATGTCCTCTTATTGTTCAAGGTGGGTGTTGTATGAAAAAACTTGTTATAGTTAATTTATCCTTTCCTTTGCTTATCTTATAAATATGTTTTGTCAACTCAAATTATTCTGTTTTTTTAGAAACTTTAGGCAAATTCTTCTGAGTCTTTTCTCATAACTGTAACTCTGAAAATCCACTCTCAGCTTTGCCTCTCAGCTTTGCCTCTCAGCTTTGCCTCTCTGCTTTGTATTTTTTCCAGCATGTTTATATCTCCTCTACGATAAGGACTGCCCACCTGTACACAGTACTCCAATCTAGTCTGATGACGAGAGCAGACTTAAATAATGCACTACCTGCTGGTAGCGATTGCATCCTTTCTTATCTTGTCGATGGAAACCACAAACACTCTTAACATCTGTCAATCAGACTAGAGCTTTATAACTCACATTAAACCTAGTGTTGTGTGCAAAACTATATATATATATATATATATATCTCATTTATCCATCCATCCATCCATCCATCCACCCACCCACCCACCCATCCATCTATCTATATATCTATCTATATATCTATCTATATATCTATCTATCTATCTATCTATCTATCTATCTATCTTTCTATCCATCCATCCATCCACCCAACCCACAAACCCACCCAACCCATCCATCCATCCATTCATCCATCCATCCATCCATCCCTATCTGTCTATCTATCTGTCTGTCTGTCTGTCTGTCTGTCTGTCTGTCTATCTATCTATCAATCTATCTATCTATCTATCTCTTTTGATATCCGTGCTTACTCTCATGGACACATTTTGTTTATATTTACCTGTGTGTGTGTGTATATATATATAAGTGCGTGTGTGGGTAGGTGTGTGTGTAGATGGGCAAGGAGTATGCAGGAGGAGGAAGGAGATGAATGAGGGGGATGAAATATGGGCATAACTAGAAATATCATAACTAGAAATATCATGCTAATTATCCCATCCAGGCAGACAGTGGCTGCTTTTGGGGATGTGAATAAGAGCAGAAGTGCAGGGAAGAGAGCTCTAAAAGTGTAATACTTACATAACTATCTCGTGTAACGAGTAGGTAATTATGTTTAATACAAATTGTCTATGGCAGACCTATTCTGAGTACTGACCTGACAGTGAGAACCTCGTTTTGACGTGCTGAAGTCTCGCAAATATCCAAAAGGAGCTAGATGCTCACTAAATGCTCGCCTACACGCCACATGGAGGGCTTCGCCACACCTAAGGCGGTTCAGCCTTTCGCAACTGTCGTCCAGGGATTGAAACTTTTGTCTGTGAACACCCCCAACGCTGCCCCAGTTGGGAAACGACATGGGAACCTCGAACTCTGACGACAACTGTGAAGACTGTATCCTGGTTACACTGGCAGAGTTTGGAGACACTGCATTGCTCGTCGTTTTGGGAATGAAAGCCTCGTGAGGGCTACAGTTCAAACCTCGTAAGTAGCATTTATCCAAAGATCGTGTGCCAACTCCTTGGCGAGGTGTATCTGAAGGATCTTGGCTGTGTCTAAACATATAATCCGGGTCAAAACTATGTGTCAGTCTTCTCGAGTGTTTAGACCACTGCGATAGGTCGTTATTAGAGCGATTTGATGCGGCCTTCTCGGATGATGCCGGAGACTTTGAATGAAACTTCATTGACCATTCTTGGGACACGTTGAAGGCATTTTGCTTGAGCAGCAATCTTGGCTGTCGCTGCTGCTGCTGACACGGGGAGGCAAATGTCACGGAGACCGGAGGCATGGCTGAACCAGGAGCTGTGTCACATCCTATTATTTTAACATCACCATCATCTTTGTCACTATCACAAACAGTGGTTGGATAAAGAGACTGAACCTCACGTGTGGGTTCAAGCGACGACATGGGAGGATAACTCCAGGACAAAACTGATGAAGTTATCTTCTGATGATAAATCACGCAATTTCACCTTTTTATCAATTTTAATAACTATTAGTTTTGAAAGATTACGGTAAAGTCTACATTGACATTACGAATTTTCTTTGTGGTTTCTGCGCTATCCAACGTGTGCTTCATTCTATGAGATGGTTGGACATAAGAAATTTTAGCTGTGCCCAATAAGCTAGAATTGAATGATGGTGGCTGTTATTTAATATCGAAATAAACCATGGATATATCGTGAATGGGAACTGAGACTTTAGGCACGACATATCCCTGCAGATGATCAATCTGCAGAGCTTGTTCAGCTTGTGTGAACGTCTTATTTCACTTAAGCATGCCTGTCAGGCTGGAATTACATATACTGAACTACAGTCCGATGTATCCAATAAGCTGTGAAGAGTTTCAGAACACGTATCAAGTCTGTGATGCTTTTGTTAGCCATTGACATATCGGATTCCAATGGTATTGTTAGTTCTACATCCTTTCACAAAATGTCACATTGAAGACTAAAAATATTCGCCTAAAATATTCGCCAAAAATATTACAATATTCGCCAGTGAAAAAGTAAAAATATTGTCAAAAATATTCGCCAATAACATTACAATATTCAGCCAGTGAAAAAGTAAACATAGTGTCAAAAATATTTGCCAAAAATATTACAAAAATATTCTCCAAAAGTATGCAAAAATATTCGCAAAAAATATTACACAAATATTCGCCAAAAATATTACAATATTTTGTAAGGAGAATAGTAAACTAATGTCAAATATATTTGCCAAAAACATTACAATATTCAGCAAGGGTAAAAGTAAACCACTGTAAAAATTATTCGCAAAAAATAATACAAAAATATTGCAGTATTCAGCAAAAAGGCAAAGTATATTTATGTCAAAAATATTGGCCAAAAAGTGCAATACTAGTTTATAATATTCTGAACGAATATTACTCGTGTGAAAATTGACGGTGTACTCAAATCTTGACTAGACTAGGACATTTCTTCAGCACTAAAGAACATGTAAACGACTTTTCGGTAGGTCAATCCTTTCACTACTGAAGCACTAATATCGTGGATCATATAACAGTCCTCCTGCTAATTTCAATCAACATTCGATGAATCTCAGCAGAAGACCCGGACCACCTGATAATCTGCCCAAACTTTGTGGAAACATGCAGGATGGATGAAATGTTGAGAGGGAACGACAAGGCAATCCACGTAGCTGGACATGGGAAATATGATGTGTGACGTAGTGCTCATGACAGGGGAAGTAAGTCGTAGTGCCCATGACAGGGGAAGTAAGTCGTAGTGCCCATGACAGGGGAAGTAAGTCGTAGTGCCCATGACAGGGGAAGTAAGTCGTAGTGCCCATGACAGGGGAAGTAAGTATCAATGTGGTATAAAGCTCTCTGTTCTTTTGCATGTGACATCATTTAGTTTCAACAAAGTGGGGTAGCCGGATCCATATTTTATACTTCTTAGTTGGCTCTTACACAGGTTACTATTCTTTACTCTCTATTTGGGACCAGGTAACACACAGGCACTTTTGTAAAGGTTCAACCCACAGTTTCGACACTTTCCAGCCTACCCAGCTGTGAACTGGGACCGCCAGAGAAGATGAGGCAGAGAAGAAATGAACTGGCATGGTCACAGACATCTAAAAACATGAGCAACCCTTGTAAAATGAAATCTCTTAACACTTCATCCCCAATAGCAACGTGTTGACGTGTATCATGTTAACTTCTTTTTTACTCATTAAACGCGAGCCACAGATGTGGGTGGGTCAAACGGTGTGAATACGAGTCTTCTGATCAAAGGTACACCGCGGCTCGATTCCTCATAGACAACGATTGTCTACTACCGGAAGCAAAATAAAAGCCTTGTCTACACACTGCGTAACGACAGCAATGTCAAACGGTCTTTCTTCATCAGTCTTATAAATCCGCAAGTGTGAATCTATGCAATACCATTGTTTTAGACTAGCCTAAACAAATTGCATAATACCCGTGGACGATTTCACAACAATCTGTATATGACTCAATCGGCATAAGGAACATCTTATTTGACTGACCTCGTTTATCTTAGATCACTAGCAGTCAGCAGAACAACATACGAGACTAACACGATAATAGTCAGTATAACTGAGGCCCCTAACAGTCAACAGGTTGTATGAGTGAGGCAACTACCAGTAGACATGTTGTATGAGTGAGGCAACTAACAGTCAACATGTTGTATGAGTGAGGCCACTAACAGTCCACGTGTTGTATGAGTGAGGCAACTAACAGTAAACAGGTTGTATGAGTGAGGCAACTAACAGTCAACAGGTTGTATGAGTGAGGCAACTAACAGTCCACGTGTTGTATGAGTCAGGCAACTAACAGTCCACGTGTTGTATGAGTGAGGCAACTAACAGTCCACATGTTGTATGAGTGAGGCCAATAACAGTCAACAGCTTGTGTGAGTGAGGCCACTAACAGTCAACATGTTGTATGAGTGAGGCAATTAACAATCAACAGGTTGTATGAGTGAGGCCACTAACAGTCGACATGATGTATGAGTGAGGCCACTAACAGTCAACAGGTTGTATGAGTGAGGCAACTAACAGTCAACAGGTTGTATGAGTGAGACAACTAACAGTCCACATGTTGTATGAGTGAGGCAACTAACAGTCCACGTGTTGTATGAGTGAGGCCACTAACAGTCCACGTGTTGTATGAGTGAGGCCACTAACAGTCAACAGCTTGTATGAGTGAGGCCACTAACAGTCAACATGGTGTATGAGTGAGGCAATTAACAATCAACAGGTTGTATGAGTGAGGCCACTAATAGTCGAGATGTTGTATGAGTGAGGCCACTAAAAGTCAACATGTTGTATGAGTGAGGCCACTGACAGTCAACATGTTGTATGAGTGAGGCAACTAACAGTCAACATGTTGTATGAGTGAGGCCACTAACAGTCAACATGTTGTATGAGTGAGGGAGCTAACAGTAAACATGGTGTATGAATGAGGCAACACTCAACAATGTTGTATGAGTGAGGCAATTAAGAATCAACAGGTTGTATGAATGAGGCAACAGTCAACATGTTGTATGAGTGAGGCTACTAACAGTCCACATGTTGTATGAGTGAGACAACTAACAGTCAATATGTTGTATGAGTGAGGCAACTAACAGTCAACAGGTTGTATAAGTGAGGCCACTAACAGTCCACATGTTGTATGAGTGAGGCCACTAACAGTCAACATGTTGTATGAGTGAGGCAATTAACAGTCAACAGGTTGTATGAGTGAGGCAACTAATAGTCAACAGGTTGTATGAGTGAGGCCACTAACAGTTCACATGTTGTATGAGTGAGGCAACTACCAGTCAGCATGTTGTATGAGTGAGGCAACTAACAGTCAACATGTTGTATGAGTGAGGCCACTAACAGTCAACAGGTTCTATGAGTTAGGCAACTAACAGTCCACATGTTGTATGAGTAAGGCCACTAACAGTCAACATGCTGTATGAGTGAGGTCACTAACAGTCAACATTTTGTATGAGTGAGATAACTAACGGTTAACAGGTTGTATGAGTGAGGCTGCTAACAGTCAACATGTTGTATGAGTGAGATAACTAACGGTTAACAGGTTGTATGAGTGAGGCTGCTAACAGTCAACATGTTGTATGAGTGAGGCAACTAACAGTCAACAGGTTGTATGAGTGAGACTACTAACAGTCAACATGTTGTATGAGTGAAGCAACTAACAGTCCACATGTTGTATGAGTGAGGCCACTAACTGTCCACATGTTGTATGAGTGAGGCAACTAACAATCCACATGTTGTATGAGTGAGGCAACTAACAGTCAACATGTTGTATGAATGAGGCCACTAACAGTCAAAATGTTGTATGAGTGAGGCAACTGACAGTCAACAGGTTGTATGAGTGAGGCCACTAACAGTCCGCATGTTGTATGAGTGAGGCAACTAACAATCCACATGTTGTATGAGTGAGGCCACTAACAGTCAACAGGTTGTATGAGTGAGGCAACAGTCAACAGGATGTATGAGTGAGGCAACAGACAACAGGTTGTATGAGTGAGGCCACTAACAGTCAAAATGTTGTATGAGTGAGGCCACTAACAGTCAACATGTTGTATAAGTGAGGGAGCTAACAGTAAACATGTTGAATGAATGAGGAAACAGTCAACAGGTTGTATGAGTGAGGCCACTAACAGTCAACATGTTGTATGAGTGAGGCAACTAACAGTCCACATGTTGCTTGAGTGAGGACACTAACAGTCAACATGTTGTATAAGTGAGGCAACTAACAGTCAACATGTTGTATGAGTGAGGCAACTAACAGTCAACATGTTGTATGAGTGAGGCAACTAACAGTCAACAGGTTGTATGAGTGAGGCCACTAACTGTCCACATGTTGTATGAGTGAGGCCACTAACAGTCAACATGTTGTATGAGTGAGCCAGTAACAGTCAACAGGTTGTATGAGTGAGGCAACTAAAAGTCAACAGGTTGTATGAGCGAGGCCACTAACAGTCAACATGTTGTATGAGTGAGGCAACTAACAGTCAACATGTTGTATGAGTGAGGCAACTACCAGTCAACATGTTGTATGAGTGAGTGAACTAACAGTCAACATGTTGTATGAGTGAGGCAACTACCAGTCAACATGTTGTATGAGTGAGTGAACTAACAGTCCGCATGTTGTATGAGTGAGGCAACTAACAATCCACATGTTGTATGAGTGAGGCTACTAACAGTCAACATGTTGTATGAGTGAGGCCACTAACAGTCAACATGTTGTATGTGTGAGGCCACTAATAGTCAACATGTTGTATGAGTGAGGTAACTAACAGCCATTATGACTAAGACCACTAACAGCCATTATGGCTAAGACCACTAACAGCCATTATGACTAAGACCACTAACAGCCATTATGGCTAAGACCACTAACAGCCATTATAACTAAGACCACTAACAGCCATTATGGCTAAGACCACTAACAGCCATTATGACTAAGACCACTAACAGCCATTATGGCTAAGACCACTAACAGCCATTATGGCTAAGACCACTAACAGCCAGTATGACTAAGACCACTAACAGCCAGTATGACTAAGACCACTAACAGCCAGTATGACTAAGACCACTAAGAGCGAATATAACAGCCAGTTACAACTAAGACTAATAACAATCAACAGCCATATACCTAAACAAAAGAGTGTGCATGGTACTAGCAAGCTCATCATTTACACAAATATTGCACATGAAACGGCCATCGCAAATGTTCGAAGTTTTCGTGTAAATGTACCAGCTGTAGTAATGCTCATATACTACCCTTGGTGCAAAAAGACAAAGCAATCAATCAATAAATCGATTCCATGCATAGCGTCTGAACGGCTAATGAGTAAGGTATAGGGTCTCGGCACAATCCAAAACCAAATCTGGGTACTTGTGTCATAATTCAATCCAAAGCAAAGAAATATATATTTTTAGCACCAAACATGAAGTGGTGAGTTGCCAGAATAGTTGGGAGTGTTAACATTCTGTGAGAGTACACGATACTATTTGCTCCCTTATTCCGGAATAAAACTGCAAAAATAAACTTAGAAAAACAACGTCCTCAGTGGATCAAGACCGATAGTAAAAGCTTCTTTTCTAATGTTAGAAATAAACAAAGAACGAAAGACAAAGTAGGCCCTCTCATAGACAGTACAGGGAAAATAATAAGTGGGAATAGGGAGGCAGCTAATCTGCTCAATCAGTACTTTGTCACAGTCTACACAAAAGAGGACTGCTCCAAGATCCCAGAGCATTTAGATGTTTTTCAAAGAGACATGGATACAGCGGGATTAAGATCAATCTGTATTACAGAGGAAATGGTTTTTAAAAAATTGGAGCGGTTGAAAGTGAATAAATGTCCAGGTCAAGATGGTATTTATCCAAAATTCCTGTTTAAAATTAGAGACCAACTAGCAAAACCATTGGCTATATTATCTTCTCAATCACTTGCAAAAGGGATTGTTCCACAGGATTGGAAAGATGCAGGAGTGATCCCCATATTCAAAAAGGGCAACAAAATCAGATCCAGCGAACTACAGACCTGTGAGTTTGACGAGCATAGTCTGTAAATTGTTAGAGTGAATAATGAAAGAAAACATTGTAATGCATTTAGACAAGTTTAATCTAATCAGAAATAGTCAGCATGGGTTTACTAGAGGGAGATCATGCTTAACACATCTATTAGAATTGCGGGGGAGGTTACGAAAATGATAGATAAAGGGGAGCCAGTGGACGTTATTTATCTAGATTTTGCAAATGCCTTTGATAGACTTCCTCATAAAAGATTATTTCGAAAGTAAAAATCTCATAGAATTGCTGGGGAAGTTGCCAAATGGATTGAAAATTGGTTAACGGGAAGAAGGCATAGAGTGGGCATACATAAGGAGTACTCTGAGTGGTGTGAAGTGAAGAGTGGAGGGCCACAGGGCTCGGTTTTGGGACAAATTTTGTTCTGCATATAAACCATTTGGACATTGATAAGGGATCCATGATTGTAAAATTCGCTGATGACACAAAACTATGCAGTAGTGTGTCATATAAAGCAGAAATGGATATATTGAGGTCAGATTTAGATAAAATTCGAGAATGGTCAGTGAGCTGGCAAATGGAGTTTAATGTACATAAATGTACAGTCATCCACATTGGCAGATCCAGTATGGAACATAATTACAGAAGGGAGAGCTATTAGAAAGATATAAAAGGAAAGGGATCTAGGGGTTATAATAGATCATACAGGAAAGGTGAGTGAGCAAGTTAAGGTAGCAGTGAAAAGGGCAAATGCAATGTTAGGTATGATAAAAAGAAATATTAAACATAGGAGCAAAGAAGTGATCGTCAAACTGTTTAAAGCTTTAGCTAGACCTAGATTGGAGTACTGTGTACATGTGTGGAGTCCTTATCATAGAGGGGATATAAACATGCTGGAAAAGATACAAAAAAGGGCGACAAAGATGATAGTGGGATTCCAGAATTACAGTTATGAGGAACGACTCAGAAAAACCAACCTATATTGTCTAGAAAAGAGAGGAATTCGAGGTGATTTAATACATGTTTATAAGATAACCAACGGAAAGGATAAATCAGACTATTACAAGTTATTTTCCAAATACAACCACCCACAAAAACAAGAGGAGGCAGGGACAATTAATACATTTAAGAATAAATTGCGCATATCTTTTAGAGCAAGGACAACTTTCACACGCGCCCTCGTGGTAAAGCCCTTCCATTGCACTTTGGTTGGGCTAGCTTCTGAGGGCGCACAAACCTAGCATAGGTACATACAGATGCACACATGCATCCAAGCACTGGTTTATGCGTCCTGATATCGCCCAATTGACTACGGTCTGGGGTGGAAAATGGCGCGCCTCCGCCAGTAGAAACTAGTGAGGCAAACATTTAAGCAAAAAACATTTTTTAGAGCAAGGACAACTTTCACACGCGCCCTCGTGGTAAAGCCCTTCCATTGCACTTTGGTTGGGCTAGCTTCTAAAGGGCGCACAAACCTAGCATAGGTACATACAGATGCATCCAAGCACTGGTTTATGCGTCCTGATATCGCCCAATTGACTACGGTCTGGGGTGGAAAATGGCGCGCCTCCGCCAGTAGAAACTAGTGAGGCAAACATTTAAGCAAAAAACAAAACAAAAATTTTGAGCAAGGTGATGCAATATGAAACTGCTGAGTCTTCCAGTATAAAGACGATAAATTAAGTATAAGGAGAGCACCACCCAGTTTTTGCAGCAGAATGTCATTATACATGACGTTAATCGATGTTTTAATAAATCCCTGTTATTTAACCATAACCCGAACCATACTTCTAAACCTAACTCCAACCCTAAACCTAATTGTAAACCTAACCCTAACCATACTTCTAAACCTAACTCCAACCCTAAACCTAATTGTAAACCTAACAATAACCATACTTCTAAACCTAACTCCAACCCTAAACCTAATTGTAAACCTAACCCTAACCATACTTCTAAACCTAATTGTAAACCTAACCACAACCATACTTCTAAACCTAACTCCAACCCTAAACTTAATCCTAAACCTAACCCTAACCCTACTTCTAATCCTAACCCCAACCCTAAACCTAATTGTAAACCTAACCCTAACCATACTTCTAAACTTAACCCCAACCATAAACTTAATCCTAAACCTAACCCTAACCATACTTCTAAACCTAACTCCAACCCTAAACCTAATTGTAAACCTAACCCTAACCATACTTCTAAACCTAACCCCAACCCTAAACTTAATCCTAAACCTAACCCTAACCATACTTCTAAACCTAACTCCAACCCTAAACTTAATCCTAAACCTAACCCTAACCATACTTCTAAACCTAACCCCAACCCTAAACTTAATCCTAAACCTAACCCTAACCATACTTCTAAACCTAACTCCAACCCTAAACCTAATTGTAAACCTAACCCTAACCCTACTTCTAAACCTAACTCCAACCCTAAACCTAATTGTAAACCTAACCCTAACCATACTTCTAAACCTAACACCAACCCTAAACTTAATCCTAAACCTAACACCAACCCTAAACTTAATTCTAAACCTAACCCCAACCCTAAACTTAATCCTAAACCTAACCCCAACCCTAAACTTAATCCTAAACCTAACCCCAACCCTAAACTTAATCATAAACCTAACCCCAACCCTAAACTTGATCCTAAACCTAACCCCAACCCTAAACTTAATCCTAAACCTAACCCCAACCCTAAACTTAATCATAAACCTAACCCCAACCCTAAACTTAATCCTAAACCTAACCCTAATCCATCGCAAAAGCGGTACATAACACTCTTTACTACACTTCTATCTTTATCTAAGCCTTATTTAAAAATAAAATAATATCGACCTGTCCTCCCCTTAACCCTAAATGGAATGTCCTGTTACGTACGATTGGAAACCATGTAACTCTGTTTTGGGTGAATTAAGACTCAAGTACCAAAACCTGTTATAAATGAGTATTCAATGTAGTTAGAATATGAGAGGCAGCGAGGAAGGGAACTGATAAACTTACATCACATAAATCAGAAAACCCCTACAGCGAAACCTCGAGATAGAGAAGTTGTGACTATTTTGACAAAATTAACTGGATTTAAACTGCTAATTATCTTTCAACACAGCTAGTTCTGGAAAAACGGAAGTCAAAACAGTTCATATCTTCAATTTAGCAGTACCATGTCTATCAAAATGGAGTTTGCTACACTGCTTAGGTCCACCAGGAGAACTTGTAGAGCTGAGAAATGAAGGCCTCTATCACGAAGTCGGCAAGCTCTATAGACTAGCATGAGATCCATGTAAGATAAAAGATAAATGGAAGATACGGCAGTGCTGAAAATCAACAGAAGTTGATCATTACAGTCCAGATTGTCCGTTGCAGTCACCTAGAGTAACATCCTTTACAGTCAGATCTATCTGAAGTCACATATCAACCATGTCTTGTTATTTAGATAAATTTGATTTACAAACAAAACCTGTATCTTTAAATTTAAAAATCATAATTTCAGTTGTAATTACATTTGTGTGTATGTTAATCATGAAACACATATAATGATTGTTCTTGTCATGGACATTAGTATATCATCTGGAAAATTAGGTTGGACTGTAAAGGGTTACAAGTACATCTTGCTCCAACATAAACTAAACGCAAAAAAATGTCTTCAAGTCAGTGGCAAAGAAATTACAAATTAAAACACTAAACGAATCTTTACAACTGTAAATAAATGTTGGAAAGGTACTAATGTCGACAAGATGGGCTACACATTCGTTAAGGAATTATTTGCAAACCGGGACATTCTTAACCAAGATAATGTTAAACATGAAATATTAATCCAAAAATCGTGCTGGATAACGTTAAACATAAATATAACTCCAAAATCTTACTGAAAATTCTTAACCAAGATAACGTTAAACATGACATATTACTCCAAAATCTCGCCGCATAACGTTAAACATTAAATGTTACTCCAAAATCTCGCCGCATAACGTTAAACATTAAATACTACTCTAAAATCTCACTGGATAACGTTAAACATTACTCTACCATCTCTCTGGATAACGTTAAACATTAAATACTACTCTGAAATATATCTGGATAACATTAAACATTACTCTAAAATCTCACTGGATAACGTTAAACATTAAATACTTCTCTAAAATCTCACTGGATAACGTTAAACATTAAATACTACTCTAAAATCTCGATGGATAACGTTAAACATTAAATAGTACTCTAAAATCTCGCTGGATAACGTTAAACATTAAATTACTCCAAAATCTCGCCGGATAACGTTAAACGTTAAATATTACTCTAAAATCTCGCTGGATAACGTTAAACATTAAATGTTACTCCAAAATCTCGCCGCATAACGTTAAACATTAAATACTACTCTAAAATCTCACTGGATAACGTTAAACATTACTCTACTATCTCTCTGGATAACGTTAAACATTAAATACTACTCTGAAATATATCTGGATAACATTAATCATTACTCTAAAATCTCACTGGATAACGTTAAACATTAAATACTTCTCTAAAATCTCACTGGATAACGTTAAACATTAAATACTACTCTAAAATCTCGCTGGATAACGTTAAACATTACCCTAAAATCTCACTGGAAAACGTTAAACATTAAATATTACTCCAAAATCTTGCCGGATAACGTTAATCGTTAAACATTACCCTAAAATCTCGCTGGATAAATGTCAAACGTTAAATACTACTCTACAAACTGGAGGGATAATGTTAAACATGAAATATTACTCCAAAATGTCGCTGAAAATTATTAATCCGAATAACATAAGACTAGGCATTAAATGTTACTCCAAGAGACGGAACATCTCGCAGACATCAACAGCAGCTAAAACCACCGAAGCATGACACAAGGGGACAATACCCGTGAACCTTCTATTCCTTACAGAAGAACAAGTAAACAGGGTGTATGTAGGCTAATGCTGCAGTGAAAGGGAAATAAACGATACGCGACGTCTAGGATTAAGATCGTTACCGCCCAGCGTCAAGAAAAGTGACTGAAGCAGTCACAAATTAACAGTTGTTCATCCAACCAGAGTGGAGACGTGCGTCGGGTGGGCGGACTCCTCGCGTTATTACATAACGCTGGTGATATGCGTTCTCCCCACCCCCGCAGACAGGATTTGCCTGGTTTGTGCATAATGGTTCTTCTTCGTTCACTCTCAAATGATCGCTTTTTATTTACCTCGTAACTTAACTTAACGTCTTTAAGCTTGGTTAGAGGAAGACTTTGCAGAGTCTCTATACAACCAGTTTATTTTACCTCACTTGATCTAAAAACTATGCGCATTCAATCTATTCTTGAATGCATTAATTCACCCAGCTTCCACTATCTCATGTGACAATACATTCCAAGCATTCACTACTCTCTGACTAACAAAATTTGTCCTAATACATAATCTGGATATTTCTTTAATTAATGTGTAGCTGATGTCATCTTCTCCTTGAAGGGGGATGTACTTAGACAAACTTGATATAGTCTAATTTATCCTTTTCGTTATAAGGTTCTCTCGACGCCATACAATGCATCTCACAATTGGGTTAGGTAGGGAGTGACATGTAGTCATTCTGCTCCTCTCGTACTGCCGGCAGACCCGTATAATGTGTTACTCCGTGTGCTAGTTCTCCCAACATGGGTACATGTCTGTGTGTCCAATTTTTTACTTGATAAACAGATGTTTCTTCAATCTGAAATGGCAGATTCGCAATCTGAATATTGCCATTGATCTCTAACTGGCTTGGCTTTGTTCGTTCTCAATCTCCCGCTACCGAACAGTGATACGGGCCTAAGTAGCAGAATGTAGTCCAGAGAACGGAATGCGTTGTATTGTAGTTTACAGCTTGACTGCGATATTTGTACATTTCCGTCCAACACATCCGACTTCAGCAAGCAGTTTTTAATTACCGGGTTAGTGTTTCCTCTTCGATCCCTTTTTCTTAGCCAGTCTTCTCTGTTGTAGCCTGTTATCCAGAATCACCACTTGGAGGTGTAGAAGGGTCTTGGCAGCTCTGGTACGCTGGCACTGACGCTAGCAGTCAGCTATGGGTCGCTGATCGCTGCAGTACATGCTGCTGATCAGCATCTTGATCTCGATATCTAATTGTCAAAGAATAGTAATCTTCTTCTTTATTATATTCTGAATCTTCTCTGTGCCATTCTTCATAGACATTAATTTGGGATCAAGATACTGAGCACTGCATGAACTGCAGCGGTCAGTGGATCAAAGCTGACTGATAGTGTCAGGGCCAGAGCTGCCAAGACCCGTCTACACCTCCACGCGGTGATCCTGAATAACAGTCTGTGGCGGCTTAAAAAATATTCCCCTGACTTAGTCAGGCATCAATTTACAGCTGGGTCGACTAGAGGAAACCGTCGCATCATGAAAAACCCCACAACATGCCCAGTCTGTGGAACTGTGCACGACGTGATTCAAACATGACACGCGTGGTTTATAAACCAAACTCACAACCTCTAGGCCTCCAAATCGTCGATATACTAAATGCTTAGCGTCTTATTTCTCTATACACACACACACACATATGTATATATATATATATATATATATATATATATATATATATATATATAATGTATATATATATATATATATATATATATATATATATATATATATATATGTCATTAAGTTGGTCACACTGTTCACTATGAAAGAAAACGCGAATTAAAATACGGGATCAAGATGCTCGGCAATGCATGAGCTGCAGCGGTCAGCTGCTAACGTCAGGGCCAGTGAAAATAGCTGCCAAGACCCTTCTACGTCTTCACGCGGTGATCCTGGATAACAGGCTGCAGCAGGGCAGACTGGCTAAGGAGAAGGGATCGAAGGGAGAAGATTAACCCGTTACTAAAAAAATGTCTCCTGAATTCGGATGTGTCGGACCGAAAGGTGCAAATATCGCGGTCGCGTTGTAAATTACGACACAATGCATTCCGTTCTTTGGACAACATACTGCTACTTGCAAAGCTCTTTTCGGGGCTTGGTAGCCGGAGATTAAGAACGAGCGAATAGAAAGTAGAAGAAGTCCACCCTAAACAGAGCTGGCATGTGACCTATTTGAATGGTGAGTCGTGTATTCCTTAAGTTGACGAGTCTTCTACCCAAGAGGGGTTATACCACATTGTAAGTCTCATCTTACGGCATGCACTATGTGTGATAATGGTTTTAATCCCAGCCCCACCACACTTAGCCTTCCATACAACACAGGGAGTAACGACATCCAGGCACATACAAGAAAAACGGAGAAAGGATATCGAAAATAGCACCACACAGAAAATAATATGTCCACCCTAAGGTGGTGATTGTGAATAAGAAACAACATTTACTACTTTTAAAGGCCCCAAATTATGTGATCTCTTAAAAGCCATCGGAACCCCAATTGAAATTGCGACCTGTGTCTGTTCTGCTTCTAAGAATCGACTTCGCTGCACTCCGGGAATACCCATAGGTTCCCGGTTTTTTCTGGAAAATGGTGAAGGGTGTTGGTGCCTGCATTTATTTAGTAGTGCACACTTCTACTGCGTGCTCTCATGTGCCCCACTCCGCTCAAACCTCCCCGATATCAAAGAGATGCAGTCTATGAACTGGTGATTCATCTATCGCAGTGTCGTCCTCTAACAGACGGCCATTGACAGACATAATATGATTTTGTGGATCTCTAACAACTTACACGCACATTACCAAATATTGTTTTGTGGATCTCTAACAACTTACACACACATTACCAAATATTGTTTTGTGGATCTCTAACAACTTACACGCACATTACCAAATATTGTTTTGTGGATCTCCAACAACTTACACGCACATTACCAAATATTGTTTTGTGGATCTCCAATAACTTACACGCACATTAACAAATATTGTTTTGTGGATCTCTAACAACTTACACACACGTTACCAAATATTGTTTTGTGGATCTCCAATAACCTACACGCACATTACCAAATATTGTTTTGTGGATCTCTAACAACTTACACGCACATTACCAAATATTGTTTTATGGACCTCTAACAACTTACACGCACATTACCAAATATTTTTTTGTGGATCTCCAATAACCTACATCCACATTACCAAATACTGTTTTATGGATCTCTAACAACTTACACGCACATTACCAAATATTGTTTTGTGCATCTCCAACAACTTACACGCACATTACCAAATATTGTTTTATGGATCTCTAACAACTTACACGCACATTACCAAATATTGTTTTGTGCATCTCCAACAACTTACACGCACATTACCAAATATTGTTTTGTGCACCTCCAACAACTTACACGCACATTACCAAATAATGTTTTGTGCATCTCCAACAACTTACACGCACATTACCAAATATTGTTTTGTGCATCTCAAACAACTTGCACGCACATTACCAAATATTGTTTTGTGGATCTCCAATAACCTACACGCACATTACCAAATATTGTTTTGTGGATCTCTAACAACATACACGCACATTACCAAATATTGTTTTATGGACCTCTAACAACTTACACGCACATTACCAAATATTGTTTTGTGGATCTCCAATAACCTACATGCACATTACCAAATATTGTTTTATGGATCTCTAACAACTTACACGCACATAACCAAATATTGTTTTGTGGATCTCCAACAACCTACACGCACATTACCAAATATTCTTTTGTGGATCTTCAATAACCTACACGCACATTACCAAATGTTGTTTTATGGATCTCTAACAACTTACACACACATTACCAAATATTGTTTTGTGCATCTCCAACAACTTACACGCACATTACCAAATATTGTTTTGTGCATCTCCAACAACTTACACGCACATTACCAAATATTGTTTTGTGGATCTCCAATAACTTACACGCACATTACCAAATATTGTTTTGTGCATCTCCAACAACTTACACACACATTACCAAATATTGTTTTATGGATCTCTAACAACTTACACGCACATTACCAAATATTGTTTTGTGCATCTCCAACAACTTACACGCACATTACCAAATATTGTTTTGTACACCTCCAACAACTTACACGCACATTACCAAATATTGTTTTGTGCATCTCCAACAACTTACACGCACATTACCAAATATTGTTTTGTGCATTAACAACAACTTACACGCACATTAACAAATATTGTTTTGTGGATCTCCAATAACCTACACGCACAATTACCAAATATTGTTTTGTGGATCTCCAATAAGCTACACGCACATTACCAAATATTGTTTTATGGATCTCTAACAACTTACATGAACATTACCAAATAGTGTTTTAAAATATGTGTTTAACTATCATTACAGCTTACAGTCTCATGGATATGGCTTGACGACAGTTTGTTTTTTTATATTTTCGTTCACCTTATTTGTCTAGTCCGCAAGGCGGTGTGAGTTGCACTGTGGTTTTTATTTTTAGCCTGTCGGCCCAGTACATACGACTTCGGCACGAATTTTATGTAGTGGTCTGCTTCCTCCTGCATTTTCTTTCTTCTTCTTTGCGTTCAGGATCTTTTTGGTCATGCTATATCTGCAGGCCAGTCGCCATGATGAAGTCTGTAGTCTTCACCAGGTCGGAGCGGCTGCCCCACAGCTTTTGTCTCAGCTCCGCACCCTCTGGCCAGGTCTGGCATCTCATTTCCCTATAGATTGGGCATTCTTGTAGAATATGCTCAGGGTTCTGGCATCCTGTTGCACATAAGGACTCATCGGTGTGTGAGATCTTCAGTCGGTAAAGATGTTCTAGTAGTCTGCAGTGTCCAGTTCTCAGACGAAATAAGGTAGTTTGTTGATTTCTTTTGAGATAGTGAATTGGGTCTGGTGTACTGCTTATGTTTCTGTCTTCTCTCCATTGATGATGTTGTTGATTTCTCTGTATGGTACTCGATGATTAAATTGTGCCTTTTCTCTAAAGGTTTGCTTCCACGGAGTAACGGCCGGTGCTGTAATGGGAATCGAGCCCAGCACCTTCGGATTGTGAGCCGTGTCACTTAACCACTAACACACGCCCACCCCGCTCGACGACATGATTATAATGCTGAGGAATAAAGGCAGTTTATATTGTAGTCGGGAAGGAAGACGAACGTCTGGTCAGGCAAAATGTGCTGATCAGACATGTTAGTCAGGAGCAGGTAAAATATACTGACTTCCCCGCATTGTCCCCTGGAAACGGGCAGTTTTTATGGCAGCCTGGCTAATATGGTGGGGATCGACTTGATCCCCGTAGTAGTGAGCGACACCACGCATATGAGGTCAAGCATAGCACTACCACATGAAGGACCCCTATTCCCCCTCATCAGCGCGCTCGGGATGTGAGAAAAGTTTCGACAACCCGCCTCTTAACGTCCTTTTTAAATCGCACAAAAGAGTAATCCTACTCATTGTGGGCATTCTTCTTTCTTCTTCGTTCGTTCTCAATCTCCCACTACCAAACCCTGAAAGGGCTTAAGTAGCAGAATGTAGTCCAGAGAACAGAATGTGTTGTGTCGTAGTTTACAGCTTGGCTGCGATATTTGCACCTTTCGGTTCAACACATCCGACTTCAGCAAGCATTTTTTGGGTACCGGGTTAGCATTCCCTCTTTGATCCCTTCTCCTTAGCCAGTCTGCCCTGCTCCAGCATGTTATCCAGGATCACCGCATGGAGGTGTACAAGGGTCTTGGCAGCTCTGGTTTGCTGGCCCTGACGCAAGCAGTCAGCTATGGGTCGCTGACCACTGCAGCTCATGCGCTGCTCAGCATCTTGATCCCATCGTGGGCATTCAACATCATCAACCCGCGCAGTCGCAAAGTGGTGCACTGGGTAGGGTGTTCGTTCTTAATTGCATGAATCCTTACTGAGGTTTCGAACCTTTGACAGAGATAACGTGTCAAAACCGCTTTGTAATCAAACAATAGGTGGGGTGCAACACTATGTATGGAATACATAGTAAGGTAGAGAATAAAATGGATACCTGACAAGAATGCAACCAAAGTTTCCAGCTGCTCGTATATATAATACCAGACATCAGGGTTGCTGAGAAAAAGACAGACCACAAAAAAGTGGTTTTTTAAAAGCAGCTGTAAATGGCGCCTAACTGGCTGCGAGTCTACTTAGCTCTAGTGTCGAGTCTATTAAACCACCCTCCAAGAAACTGGTTGTTTACAGACTCTAGATTCTTCTAAACCAGTATACAAGACGTTAAGTTAAAATGGTGTCAGTGAGGCACTTATAAAACACGGAATGACAACAACATCAGCGACAAAGATGGCACACGACAGAAAACTACACCTCCCTACGCCGCCTAACGACACCAAGTGGGTAGAAAATGATGAATCACTTTGTTACATGCTCCTTGACTACCAGATTAAAAGAGCCAAAGTAACGATCCGTTAGTTGTTTGTTTGTTTAACATGTATCCTTTCTGTTGGCGAAGGTACTGTTTCCGACAGAGTCCTTATATCTTAGTACGTCTACGCCATATAATGAACACGAGTCGAGGACACGCCAAGCGTGGGTCTATAAACCACAGCTGAGCGCAGCAAACGTAGATGGGCGTGGCAAATGTCGTGGCGTGATTGATTCGCTTCAGGTGTGAGTTCCCCTGGCATGGTGAGATAATCATTCTGCCGCAGGGATCACAACAAATACTACGAAGCCGTTTGTGCTCACGTAAATACCACTATACCTGGGCAATTCTGTCGTCTACAGCTGTCAACTTCCATACTGACTCCACACACTCACTTGGTTTCGTTTATCCCCTCCTTCTAAACTCACCCGCTCGTGTTCATTCTGTTTCCCCGATAGATCATTACAGTGGATCTTAACCCTTTGTTGGCAAGCACCCTGGCGCAACCCGACCTGTTTTAATTTTATTTGATTGGCGAACAAACACTAATCCCAAAAAAGAACAAAAGTCAGTTGTATCTTCACACAAAATGAAACGCAAGATATGGAGGTAAAATCAAGAACGCAGAAAGCTAACGCGGTTTCCTATCAGCTCTCACCATTACTAAGACACAAACACATTACAATGAAGACAGAGAGACAGCTGATAAATAGTATTGTTATACCAACTCTCTGCTACCAGTGTTAGACGTCTCACCAAGACACAAAGAAAAATCATGGTATGTGAAATGAGGTGTTTTGAGAAAGGCTGTCGGGGCCAAAAGGCTGGGCAGAGTACGAAACGAAGCTATCAGACATAACGTGGGTGCAACGCCGTGGAATAAATGGAAAGGCAGAGATTAAAATGATTCGGGCACCTATCAAGAATGCAACCACAGTCACCAGTTGATCGTTTCTACAATACCAGACATCAGGGCTGCAGAGCAAGAGGCAGGCCACGAAAAAGGTGGCTAGACAGACATACCGACAAACAGATATATATATATATATATATATATATATATATATATATATATATATATATATATATATAGAGAGAGAGAGAGAGAGACAGATAGATAGATAGATAGATAGATAGATAGATAGATAGATAGATAGATAGATAGATAGATAGATAGATAGATAGATAGATAGATAGCTAGATGGATGATGGATGGACGGACGGATAAATGGATGGATGAATGGACGGACGGACGGATAAATGGATGGACAGACAGACAGAGTCATATATTGACATCCAAGCACGTCTGACTAATTAAAATAATAGTGACCAGGCGTCACGTTTACTGTATAGACGTGGGCAGCGTGGTCTAGTGGTAAAACGAGCGTTTCACAGTTCCAGAGCACATCTCTAGTTTGGCAGACACATGTTCTTTCTCGGTATAATCGCATGAGTGTCAGCATCCTGAGTTACCTCCAGTCGTCTATACTGATAGTCTTGCCATTGGTCCAAGGTAGCTTGGGACGAGAAAGTGAGAATACACGTCTGGGTAAGTAAATTTATGCTTTTGAAATATGAACGTATTCATAATGGGGCAAATCTCTTGGAAAGGAAATCAAACAAATAAAGAAGGCTTGTAGAAATTAGAGCTACAAAGACAATTGATGAAAGAAATTAGTTAAACCTTTACAGCCCAATTCACCAACTGCAGCCCACCAGAATAGCCCCCATTTATAGTCGGATTTACCCGCTAACCACCTGCTAGGTTGTTTTCGTCAAGCAACGAATTCTCATTATTTAGCTAGATTTGATTGATAAATGTCTTTGTATTATATATAACACGATTCTGTGTCTTTAAATTTAAAGAAAACATAATTTTTGCTCAGTTAGTTTTGTTTTAATCAACTTTTTTGTTTGTTTTAACCTTAAAAAAAATAGATTTACTGCTCTTGCTTGGACGCTGATACAAAAATCATATAAATTAGGTTGGACTGTAAAGGGTAAAGATATTTTGGTTGTATCAAACGAAGTAACACCTTGCTGAAACAAACACTTGAAGAACACGTGGAGGGCAAGCAGCTGGGAGGACAAAACCAATAGATGGATCGGGAATAGCTTGGTAACTTACGCCATCAAGACGAGGAAATTGTTGCTCGTACATCGTAATCGATGAAGATCACTTTGTCAGCATTCACTGTTGGCATGAGTTCGAAGATGACTAAATAAGCCAGTTTGAGCCTTGAATTCTCTGTTGCACTTAGGACAGGGAAATAAGATCCACGCGCACTGAGGCTGAAGAAGGGTTGATGTAGCATACGTACATAACGATCGTCTCTGGATAGCCTCACTTATTCTTGATGCCTCATGTCTCTGAACACCCTTCACAGCAGTGCCCAAAAAGGCAAGGATAGAGGACGTTGGAGATCGATTTCAGCAGAACTTCGCTATAGAGAGGACATTTGGACTGACCTAAACAGCATGAGGTTTGTGCGTGGGTGGCAGTTATCGCTACCACGTAAAGTTATTGCCACTGAAACCACAATTTCCAATGCAAGCTTCCTGTAAAGAACTGTACGGTTGCACCATGCATCACCTGCTGCAGAACGACTAATTGCAGCTATCTGGCATTACCTTCTAGCGGTTATCGCTGTATTTCAGAGCCTGTCAAAGTATGCTGTTAGATACAGTGAGAAGATGCTGTGCGATTTTCGTGCGTATGTCATTTGTACAACTATTGATGTGTTTGTGTGTATGTCATTTATACAACTATTGATATTTTCGTGTGTATGTCATTTATACAACTATTGATGTTTTCGTGCGTATGTCATTTGTACAACTATTGATGTTTTCGTGTATATGTCATTTGTACAACTATATATGTTTTGAATTTATAGTTTTGTACGATTTTGGGGAACTAAGACGCTAGTTCGGCCAGGCACAACATAGTGACCAGGACAGCGTGTCAGGGTCGAGCACAATATAGTGACCTAGACCTAGATCGAGACTCCATCTCGGTTCCATGCAGCGTTACCTGGAAACAGGCTTGTTTTCAAGGCAGTCTTACTGATGAAATGTGGATCGACGTGATCGCCGTAGTAGTGAGCGTCTCGTAGATGAAGCCAAATATAGCACAACCGGCTGGAGGAGCACGGTCCATCAACATCAGTACGATCTGGATCTTAACAAGCTACTACAACCGTGACTTAAGGTCATTTCAGGGCGCACAAAAAAGTAAACATACTCATTCATCATCATGTAGCATATCCTTTATAGAACGTCGCTCCCAACACAGTCTGTCTGAAAGAAACTCGTTCCCTTGCCAAAACTCCAGCCTCCGCCACTATATTCTATAAGAATTCTATAAGAATTCTCAATGTTTGACAACGTCTCTACCTGGTATTCCAAGGTTCTCTCAAAAATGTCAACAGTTATGTCCTCCTCCTCCTCCTTATAATGTTAAATCTCCAGGATCAAGTTCACAGTCCAGGTCTGAGCGGTGACCCCATAGTTTTTTCCCCAGTTCTGCTCCATCAGGCCAGGTCTGGCATCTTAGTTCTTCGGGCATTCCTGAAGTACGTATTCAGGGATCTGGACTCCTGTCCCACATTGACATTTATTTGTTTGGGAGATTTTGAGGCGATACAAGTGGCCCAGTAGTCTGCTGTGGCCCATTCTCAGGCGGAAGATTGCAGTTTTCTGGTGTCTTTGTAGCTGGTGGATTCCGTCTGGACAGTTACTCTCTTCAGTTTCTTACTCCCGTTTTATTTTATACTGGCTGTGAATGATGTTTTAGCCTCCTTATATGGCATTTTATGGGTGTTTTGTTCCATTTTGTCATCTGCTTTGGATAGTGCATCGGTTCTCTCGTTTCCCGTAAATTCCACAATGGCAGGGGAGTCACTGTAGTGTGATCTTTTGAGATCTTTTGTATAACATTTAGCTCTGTTCTGATTTTATATGTTATGTCTTCATTCGTTTGTGTTCTTTACCGATTCGAGTAGTGCTTTACAGTGTGTGAAGATCACTGTCCTCGGGTGTGTTTCAGCTTCCAATTTGGCGACAATTTTCAGAGCATGGAGAAGGGCCATTGATTCAGCCCTCAGGATATAAGACATTTTCCCTGTTGAAAGGAACTTATGGGTTATCTTTCCATTATTTTGTCTTATCAAGATGACTCTAACACAATTTTTTGCCGCTCCTTCTGCAGATCCATCTGTGTGTATTTGCTTTGTTTAATTTACTTTCCCTGTATGTGTCGTGGGGACTACTGGGGTTGTCTTTCTTGGATCAAGCGTTTTGTGTTGTCTGTTACTTAACTTAACGTCTTTATACTGGCTTAGAAGCCTCTGCAGAGTCTGTATACAACCAGATTCATTTACATCACCTTGCTCTAAAAGATATGCGAATCCAATTTATTCTTAAAAGGAATTAACTGTCCCTGCCTCCACTACCTCCACTGGCAATGCATTCCAAGCATTCACCACTTTCTGACTAAAAAAATATTTCCTAATATCTAATATGGACCTATCTTTAGTCAACTTGTAGCTATGCCCTCTTGTTCTTGTGGGTAGCTGTATTTTAAAAAAAAAACTTGTTATAGTCTAATTTATCCATTCCTCTGATCATCTTACAAGTCCATGTTGTTATAGTGTTTCTGTTACATTATCTTATCGTCTTGCAGAAGTAAAATCCTTAACCTAAAGCTATTAATAGAGTATGGAAACCAACGCAAACAGGTAACATGCGTGATCTATATTGACCTAAGTGCAGCATATGACACCATAAACCATCAGAGACTACTATCAAAGCTATACACCATGACAAAAGACTGGCGTCTGACCAATATCATTAAATGCCTCCTGCAGAACATTCGGCTCTATGTCACTTTGGGGAAAAAAGACAGCAGATGGCGAAAGCAAAACAGCGGCCCCGCACAAGGAGGTGTCATAGCACCCATGCTATATAACATATATACTAATGACCAACCCATGAACACAGACACAAGAAAACTCATCTATGCTGATGACACAGCAGTTACTACCCAGGGAAAAGGGATTGAGGAGGTTGAAAACAAACTGTGAAGCTCTATCAATGCCCTTGCAGAATATTACCACAAGAATCACCAAATTTCAGTAAAACCCAGGTATGTGCCTATTACCTCAGAAACAGAGAGGCAAAAAAAAACAACTTCAGATTAGGTGAGAAGGGCAGGAGCTTGAGCACTGCACGGCTCCCAAATATCTAGGCGTGAAGTTAGACATCAAACACTGTCCTACATAGCGCACCGGAAAGACACAAAGCGTAAAATACACACAAGAAATAATATCATCAGAAAACTGACCGGCACAACATGGTTGGCACAGCCATCAGTCCTTCGGACATCTGCACTTGCCTTGTTTTTCTCGGTAGCTGAATACGCTGCGCCAGTCTGAAAAAACTCTGCTCATGCGAAACTAGTTGATGCAGCAATAAATGAGGCGGGTCGGATAGTATCAGGGTACCTAAAACCCACACCCATTGATAAAATATACCCCATAATTGGCAAAGATCCACCCGAGATTCGAAGACGCGTCACAGCAGAAATCGGATGAAAAAAAAACAGGAGCTCGACCCAAGGCACCCAATGTTTGGACATTGTACAAGACTCAAATCCAGACACAGCTTCCTAAAAGCACAGCCCATAGAGACAAACCCTGAAAGTCGCCGTATCGAGAGATGACACGAATTGATGCAGGCCCCATAAATGGAACTTCGGGAGGAAATATCTTCCGGACATCATCTTCCATATACGACATGGAAGTCGCTGAACAGACTCTGAACTGGTGTTTCATGGTGCTAGAGGAATATGAAACGATGAAGATACACACATGATGATACATGTAACTGTGGCGCAATACATGATCCAAACCACCTGATGACCTGCCCCAACTTCCAGGAAACATGCCATAGGTGCGAAATGCTGAAGACAAATGACAAGGGAATCCATGTCACCGAATACTGGACACATGCCTGGTGTTTGGACAGGAGAAGTAAGTCTGCCACTTGGTGTTCCTTGTGTTTTGCAACCATATCTCTCAGTGCTATATGACCGCAGTGGGAGTTGCATTGGAATTAGATGACCTAATTATCTTGTTTTCTGCCTCGCATTCGACATAAGAGGAGGTAGTCGGCACAAGAAGTTATCTCAATGTCTCCTAAGCGCCTGCTTAGTGTAGTGATAGAGCGCCTGCTTTTCACGACAAAGGTATGGAGTTCAACTCCGACAACCGCCAAACACAAGTCGACTCAGCTGTAAAAGGTGACATGACACGGTTATGGTTGGAAAAAGCAGCAAAGACGGAAAGTAACTTCACACAAGCAGTGGCTTACTGAAGCCTCTAAGATTCCCGACCAGCGGTTAAGTCTGCCGAGAGACACCCTTCCACATACAATCTATACTGAAGCCTCTAACATTCCCGACCAGCGGTTAAGTCTGCCGAGAGACACCCTTCCACATACCATCGTTTATAATTGTGTATCTATTGATGCCATTGTCGACTTCTCTTTGGTATTTAATTTACGCGATGTAACTGCCCTCATCTATGCCTCGGAAAAGTAGGACTAAGTATGATGCAGGTAGCAGAGTTGGAACAAATATCCTATTTAATATTTGTAGTTTAGTCCCCAAGTTCATGTTCAGGTGTGTATGTACTCGCGACAGAGTATTAGCAAAAGCTGGCTGCCAGAGTCAGGACCAGCGACCCAGAGCTGCCAAGACACTTTTTCGCTATTATGTGGTCATCCTGGATAGCATGCTGTAACAGAGCAGACTGGCTAAGGAGAAGGGATCAATGAGGGGTGTTAACGCCGTACACACAAATTCCTGCTCAAGTCGGATGTGTCCGAAAGGTGCAAATATCGCAGTCAAGCTGTAAACTACGACATAATGTATTCCGTTCTCAGGACTACATCCTGCTACTTGCAAAGACTTTTTCATGGCTTGGTAGCGGGAGTTTGAGAACGAAGAAAAAGTAAAAGAAGAAGAAGAAGAAATAGAAGAAGACTGACAAACTGAGCTCGCGATGATTTGAACGTTGCACATTGTGATTGTATACCGAGCTCACAACTCCTAGGGTACTAAAGCACAGTTGCGAGAGCTACGGAGTTCTTGCTTTCGTTGACACTTTCAACAATGAAATGGAGTGAACACACGTGGGTACTCCCAGGTACATCGAAGCATGTTCAATGCGCAATTTCCAAGAAGGGTAAAAACATGACATATAAAAATAAACTCTAAGGTCTTCCATCTACGTGAATAGTCTTCCCAGGCGAGGCACTTGGGTCAGCTAAAGTCTGAAAATGTTGGCATGTATGCCTATAGGGCGAAGGGGTCTTTCAATGTCAATAGTTTTCGTCTTTGATGAGTTTTTATGGGGGTACATTCCACTTACATGTGTCACAACTGTGCCAGGTGAGTTCGTGATCTCTCTTCGTCCTTGTATATTTGGTGTTGATCGTCTACAACAGGACTTCTCAATCAGTGGAGATCTCTCCCCACCTCTGTTCAGGGGGGAATTTTAAGGTTTAAAGGTGGTTAAATTAGAATTATAATCTCCTTTCTCGTGTCTCCGATTCTGCTATGACCCTTAGGAATCTCCTGACTCCTGATTTTGTGCCCAGAGCTGTCCGATCTGTGAAACCTGCGGCTCCCACCACACCCCACCATACACACTACACCCTAAACATCACTTCAGCTATTGAGGAGTACGTGTGCTTTTGTTTGGGGGGCATTGGGCTGTCGAGATCTGCCAGCTCACAGCTAAAGGGAATATATCATCTCGTGTCTCCACAAGGAAGAATCATAGCACCATTTTTCTGTTGGAAACTCAACACATTCCACTTAATAAACACGTCAACAGAATTCAACCAGAACACACTCCAGCGTGCCAGCTATGTACACACTCTCCAGCGTGCCAGCTGTGTACACACTCTCCAGCGTGCCAGCTGTGTACACACTCTTCAGCGTGCCAGCTGTGTACACACTCTCCAGCGTACCAGCAGTGTACACACTCTCCAGCGTGCCAGCTATGTACACACTCTCCAGCGTGCCAGCTATGTACACACTCTTCAGCGTGCCAGCTATGTACACACTCTTCAGCGTGCCAGCTATGTACACACTCTCCAGCGTGCCAGCTGTGTACACACTCTCCAGCGTACCAGCAGTGTACACACTCTCCAGCGTGCCAGCTATGTACACACTCTCCAGCGTGCCAGCTGTGTATACAAGCATGCGAAAACTTTGAACATATTATTTTCTTTGAGAGCCCGGATGCTGTTGGATTCGTAAAAAAAACAGGTAGAGAAGCTTGTGTTTCCCCGTGACCTTAAGAGTTATGCACGCGGCAGCAGGGTCTCCCAAGTCAAAGGGCAGGGACAAGGCCATGTTGTTGTTAAATACCCACAATGAATAAGATCCTTCTTTTGTGCACCCAGATGTAGAAGTTCTTTCGCGGGCTAGCATGACAAGCATGCATACAACTCTGTGCAACTTGCATCTCAGATGGACTGACCATGATGTCCGAATGTCAGAAGAGCGGCTTCAAAAGAAAATATTTTATGGCGAGCTTCAGTCAGGCAAGCGAGCTCGTGGTGGCCAAATGAAACGTTACAAAGACACTCTGAAAGCCTCACTTGAAACTGCGACATTGACTCTGAGAAGATTACTGGGGATCTCTCTGGCACGGCACATATGGAGCAGACAAGAATCAAGGAAGCTGCACGGAAACGAGCGACACGAAAGGCAAGAGACGATCTGCCTCCGTCTGACGGTCAGACAGTGTTTCTCTGCCCTCAGTGGGACCAGGCTAAATAGATGTAAAATATATCATGTGAAGAAACTGTGGGATTCAAGAGAAACCAACACAAAGAATCACAACAGAGACATTACATAAAATAGGAGAAATGAAAGGAAAAAGAAGAAAGCTATACTCAACAATTGCCGAAGTCGAGCCACCAAAGCAGAATCACAGAGTAATTATACTGTTACAGACAAATGGGTCAAGACATGTATTAGGAAAAATAAAAGGGAATATAATGACGAGCTGGCACAGGCGGCAGAAGAGGTAGCAGAGAGAAAAAATATGATAGATCTCTACTCATTGACAAAGAAAATTGCAAATAGATACAGACAGACAAACCAATCAATGATAGAGAAGAAAGGATACTGACGTCATCGGAGGAACACCAGAAACGATGGGTTGAGTATTTCAAAGATAGTCTAAACAGACCTCCACCACAAGAATCACCAAACATCCTAACAGCAGGGGAGACAGTGATCTTGAACAGAACCCACCAAGTAAGATAGAAATCAAAATAGCCATAATCAAAGTCAGGAAAGGGAAAGCGGCAGGACCAGATGAAATAGCAGCAGAGGTTATAATGGCAGATATAGATAAGGCCACTGATACATTGCAAGGATTATTCAAGAAGATATGGGAGGATGAGAGAGTGTCAACAGAATGGAGAGAAGGAGAGAGTGCCAACAGAACGGAGAGAAGGAGAGAGTACCAACAGAATGGAGAGAAGGAGAGAGTGCCAACAGAATGGAGAGAAGGAGAGAGTGCCAACAGAACGGAGAGAAGGAGAGAGTGCCAACAGAACGGAGAGAAGGAGAGAGTGCCAACAGAACGAAGAGAAGGAGAGAGTGCCAACAGAATGGAGAGAAGGAGAGAGTGCCAACAGAACGGAGAGAAGGAGAGAGTGCCAACAGAACGAAGAGAAGGAGAGAGTGCCAACAGAATGGAGAGAAGGAGAGAGTGCCAACAGAACGGAGAGAAGGACATCTGATTAAACTGCCTAAGAAGGGGACCTGGCAGATTGCAGCAATAATAGAGGGATTACATTGCTGTCGGTGCCAGGAAAAGATATTCAACCGACTCATCTTGGGCAGATTAAAAACGGAAGTAGACAAAAAGCTCAGAGAGAACAGACAGGATTTCATCAGGGAAGATCATGCACAGATCATATAGCTAGGCTACGCATCATAGTAGAACAAAGCATTGAATGGAAATCATCCCTATACGCACATTTTATAGAATATGAAAAGACGTTTGACAGTGTGGATCGAAGTACTCTACGGCAACTGTTGAGACACTGTGGACTACCAGAGAAGTACACAACCCTCATTCAGATGATGTACAAAGACACAGTTAGTAGAATGATACATAAATGAGACCGGACTGACAGCTTCGGGGTGCAAACGTGGGTAAGACAGGGATGCCTGCTCTCACCTTTCCTGTTCTTGTTGGCTATAGACTGGATAATGAAGACATCCATCGAAGGGAAAAAACCTGTTTTCAGTGGACACTAATGTCACAATTGGAGGACCTGGACTACGCAGATGATCTGGTACTTTTGTCACACAGTCATAGCCAAATGCAAGAGAAACGTGATAGGCTGAAAGGTGAAAAAACAATCGGACAAACTGGGACTGAATATCAACATGAAGAAAATCAAGCTTCTTAAACTCAACACTAACAACAAAGAACCAATCATGCTGGAAGAAGAGCAGTTGGAGGAAGTGGACACCTTTACATATTTAGACAGCACAATAGACACAGCAGAAGGTACAGATGCAGATGTGAGGATCAAAATTGGAAATGCATGAGGGACACTTCTGACAGTAAACAATATATGGAGATCCAGAGATATCAAGATTCACACCAATATTAGAATATTCAACGTGTCAAGTCGGTGTTGCTGTATGGAGCGGAGACATGGAGAGCGACCAAGGTCATACAACAAAGACTCCGGTCCTTCGTTAACAGATGCCTGCGACGGATAATGGGCATAAAGTGGCAGGACATGGTGAGGGATGAAGACTTGTGGGAAAGGAGCCAACAACAGCCTTTGGAACAACAAATTAAGCGAAGAAAATGGGGCTGGATAGGACATGCGCTGCGGAAGGCACAGTCTAACATAGCCAGATAGGCTCCTACATGGAATCCTCGGAGGAAAAGAGAGAGGTAGATCCAAAAATACGTGGAGAAGAGAATGTGAGAAGGAGGTAAAATTAAATAATGACACGCGGAGAGAGGCAGAGAAAGCAGCACAGGACAGTGTACGCTGGCAAGATGTTGTCGTCGATGACCTATGTACTGAGGGGAGCGTCGGGCGTTGATTGATTGATTGATTGATTGATTGAGTATGACAGACTCTTTTGGGTTCGGATTGGTTTAACTATGACCCACTCCAGGATTGACAGATCATAATGTGGTCCTCTTCGGAAACGATGGACAAACAACAACAAAATATGTTCGATCAGTAGGATGACCAAGCGGAAATTCACACCTGCAGGTAGCCTGGGGACAGTCAAGATATAGGAAAGGCAAATCTGACGAAACGCCTGTTGAAAACTAACGTAGCAAAACCCACTGTTTGCCCTGGCCGTTATTCTCACTTAGAACATTATCACACTCATCCACATCATCATGACCACACTCATCCACATCATCATGACCATACTCATCCACATCACCATGACCATACTCAGTAAATGACATATCACACAGCTGGTGGCATATTTATTATATAATATTCATACCAGAAAAATGAGTAGTGAAATTACAAACACAATACAATACATATCATCTTAACTAAGTATTATATTATTATATATATGTCACTATACATATTAACTAAAGCGGAAATTTTAAGCATTAGCTATTGATGGAATTCCCAACTATCTAAAACCCAGTTTTATTGCCTTACTCCCATCACACACACATCTCTTTAACTGCGTCCTCAACACACCTTATCAAAAACTCTTCCTCACTCAAATCCTCTCAGGCGGGCGATCTGGAAATACCTCGTTCACAATGTGCCCTGCTTACAACAGACGTTCAGATTATCTATTAATACAAAACTCACACACCTATTTGAGCGATCCTGTTCTATCACTAACATTCGTCCAACAGTCTATCAACCGCTCTTCTATCTAAATTCAGTCTCTCTCTCTATCCAGCCTCATTTCCCTCCAGCCCCCTGAGCTAAACTTTGTCTCGAGTTATATACACTCAATCAAAGTCAGAGCTGACCAATGAATCTTAGGGGATGGGTCTATTCAGTCTTATTGGAACGAAATACTTTGCACACCTGTCACTCATCTATCGCAGCAAGCTCCGCTGCCAATCCGTCTGTCACTCATTCTCCTCCTATCCAAATCGGAAGGCCAGTGGTCAGCTCCTACCTGTCCACATTCTTTGTTCCAACTCTGTTATCCTTTGAGACGGTGAGTGATCTTGACACGCATTCAGGTACCTTTGTTTTCAGCAACCACATCACCCCTGTCCTATACTCTCTGCTCCGACGGGAACTGTTACACTTATGCACTGTGCCACATACCAAACGAAACAGTGCAACGTAATTATCTAATTATTGCTTTATCAGAACGTCATGAATAATAAAGAGAAAGCAAAGGGATACCAATAGCCACAGAATAACCACTCCTTTTCATTTAGATATAAAAGTTAACAACTGAAAGCTTACGTAAACGGAAATCCCTAGATTACTTAATAGGCTATGACTTTAAGAGACACTGTTTATTTATTAGTTTAGTTAGTTGTCCATCGCAAGCAAAGATGGCGACAGTGTCAAACATGTTTATTTAGATGTGACCGCAAATGACTGTACAGTCCGATCTGAGCCTGACAAACTCTACCCCACGTAGGGTGAAAGTGTTTTTGGACGTCTTGCACACTGTTCTTTCCTGCAGCTAGCTTTTCCTGTGTCGCAGTAATGGTCCTCTGCTCGGCAATACAAGCACTATGAGTGATAGCAGTGGGTCAGGCAGAGCTGATCGGAGCAAGCGGCGACATCAATGGAGAAATTATTCAAAGAAGCATTTAGAGTGACTTTGAATCGTTAATTCCACCCTCCTACCTTTCTCTTTCCCCCTCCCACACAACCTCTTGCTTGTGGCTCTGAAATGCTCATGTAGTATGACTTGCTGCAGGTTGATCATTATGCATCCTTGTCAACATTTTCTCATGCTACTTCAGTTGTACAACAATAATCAAAATCAAAAAGACTAAAGTTACGGTGTTGATCAAAAAGAAAGTCCAAAAATCTTTCATCGACATAGTCTTAGTCGACCTGTACTTCTACAGGGGTTGATGCCCCTGTGCAGGTCCCAGCTCTGGCGTGAGCTGCATGTAGTCGGGATGAGAATGTCCTGCTTAGCTGGCTAGGCTCGAGCAGCTTATTACTCCGCTGTGTTTGGACAAGTGGCGCAGAAGGTTGTGTTAGCCGATGGGATAGTCCATCTTAATAGACTCAAGCACTAGAGCAAAGTAGACCTGCAGTCTGTTAGGCGCCATCTATGCTGCTCTTAACAAACTACATAACCATGGCCGGTGTTATGTCGTCACACAGTCGCCTCTTTCGACATGCTCTCTGTGGGGCAGTGGTGTTATTCTTGTTTGTATCATACACAAAGAATCTGACAAACCACTCGGAAATTCCTGGAAATAGTGTCAAGCTATGTATAACTTGGCCAACTCATTTCAGCTGATGGCAAATACAAAACGGAGATCAAAAGAATTGCAATAGCCAAAAATAGATTTAACAGCCTGAGAGATACACTTCTGTCAAACAGATATCTCAGATCTTAGAGAGATACACTTCTGTCAAACAGATATCTCAGATCTTAGAGAGATACACTTCTGTCAAACAGATATCTCAGATCTTAGAGAGATACACTTCTGTCAAAGCAGATATCTCAGATCTTAGAGAGATACACTTCTGTCAAACAGATATCTCGGATCTTAGAGAGATACACTTCTGTCAAACAGATATCTCAGATCTTAGAGAGATACACTTCTGTCAAACAGATATCTCAGATCTTAGAGAGATACACTTCTGTCAAACAGATATCTCAGATCTTAGAGAGATACACTTCTGTCAAACAGATATCTCAGATCTTAGAGAGATACACTTCTGTCAAACAGATATCTCAGATCTTAGAGAGATACACTTCTGTCAAACAGATATCTCAGATCTTAGAGAGATACACTTCTGTCAAACATATATCTCAGATCTTAGAGAGATACACTTCTGTCAAACAGATATCTCAGATCTTAGAGAGATACACTTCTGTCAAACATATATCTCAGATCTTAGAGAGATACACTTCTGTCAAACAGATATCTCAAATCTTAGAGAGATATACTTCTGTCAAACAGATATCTCAGATCTTAGAGAGATACACTTCTGTCAAACAGATATCTCAGATCTTAGAGAGATACACTTCTGTCAAACAGATATATCAGATCTTAGAGAGATACACTTCTGTCAAACAGATATATCAGATCTTAGAGAGATACACTTCTGTCAAACAGATATCTCAGATCTTAGAGAGATACACTTCTGTCAAACAGATATCTCAGATCTTAGAGAGATACACTTCTGTCAAACAGATATCTCAGATCTTAGAGAGATACACTTCTGTCAAACAGATATCTCGGATCTTAGAGAGATACACTTCTGTCAAAGCAGATATCTCAGATCTTAGAGAGATACACTTCTGTCAAACAGATATCTCAGATCTTAGAGAGATACACTTCTGTCAAACAGATATCTCAGATCTTAGAGATACACTTCTGTCAAAGCAGATATCTCAGATCTTAGAGAGATACACTTCTGTCAAACAGATATCTCAGATCTTAGAGAGATACACTTCTGTCAAAGCAGATATCTCAGATCTTAGAGAGATACACTTCTTTCAAACAGATATCTCAGATCTTAGAGAGATACACTTCTGTCAAACAGATATCTCAGATCTTAGAGAGATACACTTCTGTCAAACAGATATCTCAGATCTTAGAGAGATACACTTCTGTCAAACAGATATCTCAGATCTTAGAGAGATACACTTCTGTCAAACAGATATCTCAGATCTTAGAGAGATACACTTCTGTCAAACAGATATCTCAGATCTTAGAGAGATACACTTCTGTCAAACAGATATCTCAGATCTTAGAGAGATACACTTCTGTCAAACAGATATCTTAGATCTTAGAGAGATACACTTCTGTCAAACAGATATCTCAGATCTTAGAGAGATACACTTCTGTCAAACAGATATCTCAGATCTTAGAGAGATACACTTCTGTCAAACAGATATTTCAGATCTTAGAGAGATACACTTCTGTCAAACAGATATCTCAGATCTTAGAGAGATACACTTCTGTCAAACAGATATCTCAGATCTTAGAGAGATACACTTCTGTCAAACAGATATCTCAGATCTTAGAGAGATACACTTCTGTCAAACAGATATCTCAGATCTTAAAAATGAATTATATGTGCATTCGGTTTTATTGTATGTAGTAGAAACCTGGACCATGACAAAGAAAATGAAGAAGTCCATTGAGGCCTTTGAAATGTGGGTCTTCAGAAGACTTGGACGAGTTTCATGGAAAGATAGGATAACCAATAGTGAGGTTCTGTTCTGGAACAACTCAAGGTGAACAAATATTTCTGAAGAAAATAAAAAGTAGAAAAATTAAATATTGTGGTCATGTCAAGCGCCATGACAGTCTGCTAAAACGTTTTGTGGATGGCAGAGTAGGGGGCAGGAGAGCCATAGAGTGACAGAGGTAAGGATGGACAGGCAAAATCAGGATGTAGTCGGAACACAGTTTGGCTGCGTGTACCAGCCTGGCGGGAGACAGAGACAGATGGAAACACATTACCGGCAACCTCCGTTGCGGACACTGCACTTGATGATGATGATGGATAAAACCATGTATATGTGCTAATATATAACAAATAAAAGAATTCTAAATTATCAGATACATATTATTTGGAATGCACCTTTTAAATTAGACAATATTGGAAAGGGGAGAATCACACTTCGATGGGAGAATCACACTTCGATGGGAGAATCACACTTCGATATATTGTGAAAACGTGCCTCATCGTGTCAGCATGCATTTTGCAGAACGTCGCTCCCATACTCCCAGCTAATTTGTTCAAATATGTAACTTGCTTTGATAAGATAAGATGTGCCAAGAGAACTATTGATAAAATAAGCTGTGCCCACAGAACTATTGATAAAATAAGCTGTGCCTACAGAACTATTGATAAAATAAGCTGTGCCTACAGAACTATTGATAAAATAAGCTGTGCCTACAGAACTATTGATAAAATAAGCTGTGCCCACAGAACTATTGATAAAATAAGCTGTGCCTACAGAACTATTGATAAAATAAGCTGTGCCTACAGAACTATTGATAAAATAAGCTGTGCCTACAGAACTATTGATAAAATAAGCTGTGCCTACAGAACTATTGATAAAATAAGCTGTGCCTACAGAACTATTGATAAAATAAGCTGTGCCCACAGAACTATTGATAAAATAAGCTGTGCCTACAGAACTATTGATAAAATAAGCTGTGCCCACATAAATATTGGTAGTCTTGAATGTCCTTTAAGACGGCTGTGCACAAACCTGGTATCGCGACCACATTTGGGGTATTTTTTCTAGCCATAAATGAGTTCATGGTTTACCGTTAAGGAATGAAGATCGGCGAAGGCGTGGACTGGCCTGGAAGTCTGTCATCTCCTCTAAAACGGAGGTATAGTATAATTAGGTTCCAACACAGCATCTCGCCATCAGTGGACATTATATAATTACCGTTACCTTCACTTTGAGGTTAATTTAGTCGAAGAATCAACGTCATTGCACACGATTTAAGCTACAAGTGCTCTGTTCTTCTTTATATTTTTAGAGAATCTCAGAACAGTACACTAATTCCGTAGCACTGGAATCTCCGCTTGATCATCGTACTGATCGGACATGTTTTGTTGTTGTTTGTCCATCGTTTCCGAAGAGGACAACATTGACATCTGTCAATCCCAGAGTGGGTTCGTAGTCAAACCAATCCCGTAATAGGCTGGGTAGATGGGTAGGTACCTTGGTGTTAACATGGAGCAAGTTAAGCTATTTACACAACTGTATTTCTGCTCCAATCATGATAAAGCAAAGCATACACATATACAAGATGCCCAAGATCACCTCACAACGTCTATTTTAACTATAAATCTCAGAGGTCATTTCTGCTATAAATCTCAGAGTGGCTATTTCAACAATAAATCTCAATGGCTATTTCAACTATAAATCTGAGTAGTTATTTCAACTATAAATATCAGTGGTTATTTCAACTATAAATCTCAGTGGCTATTTCAACTATAATCTCAGTGGCTATTTCGACTAAATATATCAAAGGTTATTTCAGCTATAAATCTCACAGCGGCTATTTCAATTATAAATCTCAGTGGCTAGTATCCAAAAATAGCCAGATAGAACTAGATGTGCCATGCCAAAAGGAGCAGCCTCGCTGTAAACAACGATACAATGGTGAAGGCAAACATTCCTGACGTACTAACGTAGTGATTGCCAAATCATAAGAGACTTTATCAGTTGTTGGTATTACAATTGTATTCTTTTATTCATATGGAACTGGTGATAAATGGCGACTAACAGTGAAGCCTTTCTTATTTAGGGAAGAAGACTACGAGTCGCACAGGTAAAATACCTGCCGAGCGTGAAGTAACAAGTTTGAAGGACATCTGGAAATTATACACCATGAAAGATACACGTGTAAGTGCGTGGGTAATTCGTTTTCCCGGAATCGGAGTAGCTGACGAAATAAGCAATGAGAGTGGGCCATTACTAGGGCAAAAGTGTTTGACTATCACTTAGTTACATCCCCTTCTTGCAAACGTAATTGGTAATACCATTGTGGAGATACAGAAGAGACGAGTTCCCATTCGTTCAGGATAAGTATATGGCACAGAGGTCTTTATTTCTGATTGACATCTGTGTCGGATATAGACGATCCTTCCTCTCTCTTCATTTGACTCTGTCCTACAGTCACACTCTTGCACAAGCGCCCTCAGGGTGAGACCCTTCCATTGCACTTTGGTTGGGCTGGCTTCTGAGAGCGCACGCATCTAACATATGTACATACAGACGCACACATACATCCAAGCACTGGTTTATGCGTCTTAATATCGCCAAATTGACTATGGTCTGCGGTGGAATAGGCGCGCCTCCGCCAGTAGAAACTAGTGAGGCAAACACGTAAAATAACAAAAAAATATATTTCTGATCAAAAGACTACTTGTTCCCCTTGGAACATAGACCGGTCACTGCCATTTGCTATCGATCTTTAATTTGGGTTGTCTTCTTCAGTTTCTGATATCAGACTCCAACTGCACTGTTAAATGTTCTGGAATTCTCCGCCTCCAACTTCTTCCCCTACCTCTTTTCTTACTTTTCATCTTCCTCCGGCTCTTTTCTTACTTTTCTTCTCCACCAAGCTATTTTCTTACTGTTCTTCCTTTCTTATGTCCCCAACCCATTTCTTTCTATTCTTACTTTTCTTCTTTACCCCAGTACTTTCTTACTTTTCTTCGTCCTCTAGCTCTTTTCTTACTTTTCTTCTTCCTCCAGCTCATTTCTTACTTTTCTTCTTCCTCCAGTTTTTTCTTACTTTTCTTCTTCCTCCAGCTCATTTCTTACTTTTCTTCTTCCTCCAGTTTTTTCTTACTTTTCTTCTTCATCCAGCTCTTTTCTTACTTTTCTTCTTTCCCCAGTTCTTTTCTTACTTTTCTTCTTCATCCAGCTCTTTTCTTACTTTTCTTCTTTCCCCAGTTCTTTTCTTACTTTTCTTCTTCATCCAGCTCTTTTCTTACTTTTCTTCTTCATCCAGCTCTTTTCTTACTTTTCTTCTTCGTACAGCTCTTTTCTTACTTTCCATTTTTCCCAGCTCATTTCTTACTTTTCTTCTTCCCCCAGCTTTTTTCTTACTTTTCTTCTGTCCTCAACTTTATCCTTTAAGTTATTTCTGCTCCGACTGTTTTTCCAACTTGTATGCAATGTTAGGGAATGTATTTTATACGTCTCCTGACTTATGTCGTGTGAGCGTGAACAAAACAAAAAAAAGTATCACTCGGGACAAAATCCAGACTGTAGGCTCAGGTGTTTTGTTTGAAATTATAGTCTTAGTCGACCTGTACGTCTACAGGGGCAGATGCTGGTTCTGGTATGAGCTTGATGTAGCCGGGAGAAGGAGTTCCTGCTTAGCGGGCTAGGCTCGAGCAGCTTAATACTCCGCAGCGTTGGGACAAGCGTTTACGGAGGGTGGTTAACCGATGTGCGAGTCCATCTTAATGGACTCAAACACTGGAGCAAAGTAGACCCACAGCCTGTTAGGCGCCATCTATGCTACCCTAAACAAACCAACTAACCATGGCCGATGTTATACCATGTCACACAGTTACTCGCCTCTTACGACATGCTCTCTTGTCCTTGTCATACACAAAGACCCCGGCAGACCACTAAATTATAGAAAAACACAACCTTAAAAAACGGAGGGACATGGTTGATAGTATCAACAGTAGACGTTTCCTAGTGATACAAATGGCAGAGGGAGGGAGAGAGAGAGCGAGAGAAAGATAATAATAATAAGACGAAGAAGAAGAAGATGAAGAAGTACTTGACTGTTCACATCGCGGGCCCATATATAACTGCCGACACTTGCCAATCTAAATACAGCATGTTAATTATTCACAGGCTACATTAATTTCTGACACGTGACCAAAGCTAAACTAAACGTCTCCACTGTCTTTCTTAAGCTTATGTTGGGGGGGGGGGGGGGGGGGTGTGTGTGTGTGTGTGCGTGCGTGTGATGTAAATTGTGGACATTTCATTTAAATTCTGAAATCTGGGTCAGCGTGCTAATCTGAGTTAACAAGAGATGAAATTAATATGAAAGACAAATGACAACAGAAAGGATGTCCAAGAAGAGATACATATATTTTTTTTTAATATGAGGGAGATAAATGAGAGAGTGAAAATGATGGACGAAAAGACATAATTGTTCACTGGTATGCTCCAGTGTGAATTATGAAGCACCACTTACTTACTTCCCCTGTCCTGGGCATCAAGTCAGACATTTTGTTTCTAATATTCATTGTCGAGGCATTCCCCCTCCTCATATCATCTATATTGTATGTTTCCAGAAGGTCTAAGCAGATGATCAGGTGGTGTGGGTCTCGAGACGTTGCTGAGACGAATATCTCATCATCCCTGTATGCCTATCTGTTTAGGTTCTTCTTGTATCGTGATACACCAGTTGGGAGTCTAGTGACTTGCATGGCGCGTAACGAAACTGAGATGGGCTGGCTATGTGATATCCATGTCAAATCAATGTCTACCAAAAAAGCTGCTCTATAGTGAACTCCAAAATGGCAAGAGAGAAAGTGGTGGGCAGCGGAAATGGTACAAGGACACACTCAAGAGATCAATTATCCAGTACGGTATTGACTGGGAAAGAATCGCCACCAACCGCAGAGACTGGCTCAGTACTACTAGGAGGGAGTTCAGAGACACGAGGTATCAAGAATAAATGAGGCTATCTTGAGACCGTCGCTCCGCAAGTCTGCTCACATCAACCTTTCTTCAACCTGTGTAGGCTATGTCTTATTTCTCTGTACTAACTGCAACAGAGAGTTCAAGGCTCAGATTGGCCTATTTAGCCATCCTCCAGGAGTTCCAACTCATGCGAACAGTGAATGCTGACAGACTGGTCCTCGTCAATTACGATGGTCGAACAACAACAAGGCAAGCGCTACAGCTGACCCCTTTAAGTGATTCCTGCACACACGTTTATTTTACAGAGGCTGATTACAATACCAATGTTATTTTGCTCGATAACTGTGCTAGCCCCATGCACAACCAGCAAATCTTGCTGAGCGTTGAGTAACCGTCTACTTTTGAATGAAAACTCAAGAAAAAAAAAGACATGTACGATACAAAAAATGAAATGATCACTCATTGGTTTTCCTACGTAGAAGAAGAAGAAGTCGAAAACAAAGAAGAAGAAAATGATGAAGAAGAAGAAGAAGGAAGAACTCAAAGAAGAAGAAAAAGACGATAATAAAGAAGAAGAAAAAGAAAACAAAGAAGAAGAGGAAGAAAAAGAAGAAGAAAAAGACAACAAAGAAGAAGAAGAAAAAGAAGAAAACAAAGAATAAGAAAAAGAAGAAGCAAATGAAGAAGAAGAATGATATCTGATCGAGTCGTCAGCATAATTCGATTTCACAGATCCTTATTATTCGAAATTAAACCTCAAAATTTCACAAGCGCCTAAAATCATTAAAGACAATTCAATGTTTGTGGTTAATCATCTCTTCCGTTGAGTATGTCTTTCTCCTTTTTCTTGTTGGCGTCATACAGTATGCACCCAGTTGTTTAGAAAGCTGTTTAACCGTGTCGACCGTAAACTCGACAAGCAGCTCAACAAAACAACGACACGTGGAAATAATCAGACTCCGAGAAGAGATAAAGGACCGGAAAGCACGGAATAGGGCTTGAAACGGTCGTTGTTTACACTTGCTGCTACTAGATAGCGTTCCGTCGCTTAGCAACGAGTAAGAACATGTGACAAAAACAAAGGGCACGGAGAACCAAACAAAAATAAAGTAAACAATACCGGAGAAATAATCAAATTTTGGATTAAGAGAAGCGGAGTTTCAGTAGGGTGGGACCCACGTGTCTGACACCTATAACTGTATACAACAGGAGTCAAAAATAGGATCTTAATATGGCATTCTCAGCTTATCTATTACACATTTAATCTTAGTACGGCATTTACGGCTTATCAATTAAACATATAATCTTCATATGGCATTCTCCGCTAATCTATTATACATTTAATCTTAGTGCGGCATTCACAGCTTATCAATTAAACATATAATCTTCATATGGCATTCTCCGCTAATCTACTAAACATTTAATCTTAGTACGGCATTCACGGCTTATCAACTAAACATATAATATTAATATGGCATTCTCAGCTAATCAATTCAACATATAATCTTTATATGGCATTATCAGCTAATAAATTCAACACATAATCTTTAAATGGCATTCTCGGCTAATCAATTCAATATATAATCTTAATATGGCATTCTCAGCTAATCAATTAAATTTATATAATCTTAATGTGGCATTCTCAGCTAATCAATTCAAAAAATAATCTTAATATGGCTTACTCAGTTAATCAATCAATTATATAATTGTAATATGGTATACTCTGCTAATCAATCAAAAATATCTTAATATGGCATATTCTGCTTACCAAAAATATCAAGGTTACTTTCTGACTAAAACCTTGCACTTCTTTTAATAGTATGTGACGATGAGGCTAACGTCTGGACAGGCAAAACCCACTGATCAGACAATGTTAGTCAGGGACAGGCAAAACCCACTGATCAGACAATGTTAGCCAAGGTCAAGAAAAATATACTGGCAAAGACCCTCATCTGACCTCTTCGTTGATCGTCCTGGAAATAGCCAGACTGTTGTCCTCAACAACAGCCTAACAAGGTGAGGTTCGATGTGATCCCTGTAGTAGTGAGCTACACGCAGATGAGGCCAAGCATAGCACAACCACCTGGAGGATCCCGGCCCACCTTCACCAGCACGCTCGGGATGCGAGTAAAGCTTCAGCAACCCGTCACTTAACGTCCTTTTCAGGGCGCATATAAGAGTAACCTACTTATTGTGGCCATTCGAAACAACAGCTCCCAACTTTTCCAATACCTCCAAATTTGTGTTCTTCTCTTTCCAAGGGGACGGCGTGGGCTAGTGGGTAAGTGACACGGCTCACAATCCGAAGGTGCTGGGTTCGATCCCCATCTCAGCACCGGCCGTTACCCCGGGGAAGCAAACCCTTAGAAAATGCAGGAGGAAGCAGACTCTTACATGCAATGCATGCTGAAGTCGGATGCATTGGGCCGACAGGCGCAAAATAAAAAACTACAGTGCAACGCACACTGCCTTGGGGGGATAGAGAAATATTGCGAACGCAAAAAACAAAACAAAAAATTCCCACGACAAAGTATATTAGCTAGAACATTCTGAACAAGTTGAACATTAATACTCGTCTGCACAAAGTTTAGATTAGATGGACGAGATATGTTGTTCGCATGTCCGATGAGCACCTCCCAAAACAGAAAGTGATCTCATAACAGGCATCGGATCGTTAGAGGGACACTAGAAACGCTGCTGAGACACCTTAAAAATGCATATGAAAAGACTCAACACTCATGTCACCTATTTAGAGATGCTTGTACCGAACCGTTCCATCTGGCGTACCGCTTCAAAGAAGATAATGCTCGAGGACTTCACAGCCGAATCCTCACTTGTAAGTGCCGCAAAGTCAGGATTGAATTTTACACTCATATGAGGTTACAAATATGATGCTGTCGCGACCCTCGCTTGCTATGGGCAACTATAATGTATCTGTAATGATAGGGGTTGCTAGCTCCATGTATATTCGCATTTCAAACCACCATTTGCCTTGCAGATGAGAGATACTGATGAATGTATGGTAAAGGAATTTAACTTCTCGGTCGGAATACATTGGGAAATCACTGACGTTTGATTACTAGTATCGCAATCAATGCGAAATAGGGAAATGGAAAACAACAGGACAGAAAAAAGGGGGGGGGGAGGGGGGGGTGAAGAGAGTCGAAAAATGCGAAGCTAAACAGGAAAATGTATTTTTTAAACTGTTTTCGGTTCAAGATTTTATTTATACTAAGAACATTTTTGTTTCTTTGTGAAACTACAGGAGTGCAATTTTGATAAATTAACAAGTGGTGCTAATAGAGGCTGCGTACATAATTTCAGCTCTCTGAAGTTATGGAGAAAATGGTTGAAATAGAAGAAATAGAAGTTAACTGTCAAATCAAGTTAAATTAGAAAACCTTGTAAAAAGATAGAGTTTGGCATGCTTAGCGTGGCAGAAAATCTAGATTAACACCAAAGTTAGAATATTCAACGCCAGTGTCAAGTCGGTGTTGCTGTATAGAAGGGAGACATGGAGAACGACCAAGGTCAAACAACAAAGACTCTGTAGCAGACCCACTATTTGCCCTGGCCGTTATTCTAGTTTAGAACATTCTCACACTCCTCCACATCATTCATGACCATACTCAGTAAATGACATATCACACAGCAGCTGGCATATTTATTATATCATACTCATATCATAGAATGAGTAGAGAAATTACAAACACAATATAATACATATCTTAACTAAGCATTCTATTATTATATATATATGTTAATATACATATTACTAAAACGGGAATTGTAAGCATTAGCTATTGGTGGAATTCCCAACTAACTAAAAACCCAGTTCTATTGCCTTGCAATTACATCACACACACATCGCCTTAACTGCGTTTTCAACCCACTTTATCAAATACTCTTCCTCAGTGAAATCCCCTCAGGCGGGCGATCTCGACATAACTGGTTCACAATGTGTCCTTGCTTACAAACACACGTTCAGATTATCCATTAATGCAAAACTCACACACCTATTTGAGCGATCATGTTCTATCACTAAACATTCGTCCAACAGTCTATCAACCGCTTCTCTATCTAAGTCGGTGAGCTAATCATACTATCTACATTCAGTATCTCTCTCTCTCTCTCACTCTCCATCCCTCTATCCAGCCTCTCGAGCTAAACTTTGTCTCGAGTTATATATCCTCAAGCAAGGCCAGAGATTGACCAATCGATCTCAGGTGATGGCCATCTTCAGTCCCATTGGAACGAAACACTTTGCACACCTGTCACTCATTCTCGAGCAGCAAGTCCCGCTGCCATTCCGTCTGCCAATCAAACTCCACCTACCAAAATCGGAAGGCCAGTGGTCAGTTTCTACCTGTCCAAATTCCTTACCCCAACTCTGTTCTCCTTTGCTGAGACGGTGAGTGACCTTGACACGCATTCAGGTAGCTTTAAGCTTTAACATGTTCAGGTATCCTAAACTCCCCTTGCTCCGGCGGGAACTGTTACAACTCCAGTCCTTCATTAACAGTTATGTAGGAAGGATAATGGGCATAAAGTGGCAGGACCTTGTGAGGAATTAATACTTATGGGAATGGAGCCAATAACATCCACTGGATTAATAAATTAAGCGAAGAAAATGAGGCTGGATTGGACATTCGCTGTGGAAAACACAGTCCGACATAGCCAGACAGTGAAGAGAGAGAGAGAGAGAGAGAGAGAGAGAGAGAGAGAGAGAGAGAGGTAGACCCAAGAATACATGGAGAAGGGAATGTGAGAAGGAAGTAACATTAAATGATTACAAGTGGATTGAGGCAGAACAGTCGTCCACTTGGGTCTTTGTGTATGTTAAGGATAAGAATAGCACCACTACCCCACAGAGAGCATGTCGTGAAAGGCGACTAACAGAGAGCATGTCGTGAAAGGCGACTAACAGAGAGCATGTCGTGAAAGGCGACTAACAGAGAGCATGTCGTGAAAGGCGACTAACAGAGAGCATGTCGTGAAAGGCGACTAACTGTGTGACATGACATAACACCGGCCATGGTTATGTGGTTTGTTTAGAGCTGCCTAACAGGCTGAGGGTCTACTTTGCTCTAGTATTTCAGTCTATTAAGATGGACTCACACATCGGTTAACCACTCTTCCCGGCACTTGTCCCAATGCAACGGAGTAATAAGCTTTTTCAGCCTAGCGCGCTAAACAGGAAATCCTCTTTTCGGCTAAATCCAGCTCCCAGCAATGCAGGGACCTGCACAAGGATATGTGTCCGTGTAGAAGTACAGGTCGACTATGAACTCAGAGAGGCATACGAGCAGACCAGGACCGTGCATGCTGGCGGGATGTTGTCAATGGCCTATGCACCGAGAGGAAAGACGGGCTTTGATTGAATAAACTGGACGGGAAGACAGAAAGTATCTGTGAGTTCTTGAATGTTCTGAGGGGCGGATGGAAGGAGGTAGCAATCACCGTTAAGAAGCGTGGAACACGAGTATGATGTTCTCTAGCATCGAAAATCTGTCCGAAAGGATACCTCATAGTACCGAGTGGTCTGTCGCGGTCTTTGTGTATGACACACATAAGAAAAATACCACTGCCCTACAGTGATGATGTCGTTAGAGACGACTAACTGTGTGACATGGAAATACACAAGCCATGGCTAGGTGACTTATTAAGAGCAGCATAGATACCGCCTAACATGATGCGGGTGTACTTTGCCACTCTCGGTCTCGAGACATGGGATCAGAGTGCTTGCATCCTGAATTACCTCCAGTCATCTTAACTTATGTCTTTCCACTTGTCCAAGGTAGTTCGGGACCAGAGAGTGAGGTTAATGACCAGTGGGTCCTCGCGCACGTTACTTCATCAAGACAAAAACGGTCTGATGGTGTCGCCATCATGCTTGCGATGGTCAACTAGGCTTTTTTTTTTAAACTTTAGTCTTTCAGTCTTTGAAGATGGAATCGGTTAGCCCACCCACCAAGAAACTGGTTGTATATAAACAGCAAATTCCACTAAAGAAGTATAAATACGTTTATTGAAGTTATAATCTTGACGACCGCATACCATCCTCCTACTTATAACACGCTTTTACCCCAATCTGTCACCGTCTATTTTCTCAAAAATGTCATTCCCCAAAACGTGTCTGATGTTCCCTAATACCCGTACAGACCCCTCTACTATCGGGACACACTGGATACAAGAATAGCCGATTCATAAATACAAGGATAGACGGTTCGGAGCCTCGGTACACGGTTTCCACATTGTAAATACACGGCTGGTTAAAACAAACAAACGACATGTTTCAAGCACGGGGATAGGCAGAGTATACGCTGGGATTCGGTCCAACGTGTAGAGATTTAGTAAGTACACACGTGTTGGTAGCGTTCCCCAGTTGTGTGTGTGGCATATTAGCCAGATATGGGGTGTGGGGGGGGGGGGTGTGTGGTTGCTGTTATTGTTGTTTGCGAATGCCCACAATGAGAAGGCTACTCTTTTGTGCGCCCTGAAAAGAACGGCAAGTGGCGGGTTGCAGTAGTTTTCCTCATACCCCGAGCGTGTTGGTGAAGATAGACCGGGGTCCTCCAGGCGGTTGTGCTATGCTTGGCTTCATCTGCGTGTCACTCACTACTAAGGGGATCACGTCGATCCCTCATCCCGTTAGCCAGGCTGCCATGAAAACAGCCCGCTTCCAGGGAGGGCTAATAGGAAGCCGAGGTGAGGGTCTTGACCAGTATGTTTAGCCTGATCCTGACTAACATGTCTGATCAGTATATTTTGCCTGAAGAGACGTTAGTCTTCCTCCCCTGGACATGGGGGTTGATCACACACATCTCGTTCTGTTTTTCTTTTAACCCTTCTTTCCCCAAGTCGCACTTCGTCACAACAACGTGGGCATCCAATCTCCTATCTCTCCCTTACCACTTTAATGAAGTGGGAGGGAGGGTAGATTTTAAAAAAAGAAATTTTTAATTACGACAAATAAATTGTCAGGGCCAGAATTGGACATTAACAAAGGTAAAAGACACGTTGTAAAAACAGAGATGAAAGGTGACGGCGTGGGCTAGTCGTTAAGTGACACGGCTCACAACCGAAGGTTCTGGGTTCGAGCCCCATCACAGCACCGACCGTTACCCCGGGGAAGTAAACCCTTAGAAAATGCAGGAGGAAGAACAGCCTTACATAAAATGATTGATGAAGTCGGATGCACTGGACCGACAGGCGCAAAATAAAACCACGGTGCAACGCAAAACCGTCTTGTGAGATAGATAAATAGTAAAGTAAAGTAAAGTTACCCATAGCATTACTGCCGTAGGGGTGTGAGGTGTTAGCAATCTCACATTTCAAACGCTCGGCTATATGAGGGCGGTAGCCTTCTCCTCTCCCTCGCGGCTTTTACTTCCCGGTCTGAACCGGTACTCATTTAAGGGTGGGTCGACACAGGAGCCATTGCGGTCTGAAAAAAACATTACCGCCTGGGGAATGAACCCAGGACTATTCAGATGCGAAGCCAGCGCGCTAACCAGCGTTTCGCAGATAAATAAGGCGAACGAAAAAAAAGAGATGAAATGCCTGCACCGGATGCTTGTTGTAACAAGAATGAATAGAATCAGAAACGAAGATATTAGGAGACAAATAGGCACACCACCAGTGCTAGACCTCATCAAGAGACAGCAAACCAAATTGTTTGGCCACGTGACAAACACCAGATAGTATCCCCCAGAAAGCAATTATATACACATACAAAGGATACAAAGCAGCAAAGCGACCACGTAAAAGTTGGATAGCAAAAACAATAACATAAGCAGTTAAGCTCCCCGCGTACGAAGCACATAATAGGGTCCAGTCGAGAAACCTCTTCATCATCTGACACTGAAAGAAACAAGCACATACTAGGGTCCAGTCGAGAAACCTCTGCATAACCTGACGCTGAAAGACACAAGCACATACTAGGGTCAAGTCAAGAAACCTCGACATAATCTGACGCTGAAAGACACAAGCACATACTAGGGTCCAGTCAAGAAACCTCTTCATAATCTGACACTGAAAGGCACAAGCACATACTAGGGTCCAGTCAAGAAACCTCTTCATAATTTGACGCTGAAAGACACAAGCACATACTAGGGTCCAGTCAAGAAACCTCTTCATAATCTGACACTGAAAGGAACACGCACATACTAGGGTCCAGTCAAGAAACCTCTTCATAATCTGACGCTGAAAGGAACACGCACATACTAGGGTCCAGTCAAGAAACCTCTTCATAATCTGACGCTGAAAGGAACACGCACATACTAGGGTCCAGTCAAGAAACCTCTTCATAATCTGACACTGAAAGGAACACGCACATACTAGGGTCCAGTCAAGAAACCTCTTCATAATCTGACGCTGAAAGGAACACGCACATACTAGGGTCCAGTCAAGAAACCTCTTCATAATCTGACGCTGAAAGGAACACGCACATACTAGGGTCCAGTCGAGAAACATCTTCATAATCTGACGCTGAAAGGAACACGCACATACTAGGGTCCAGTCAAGAAACCTCTTCATAATCTGACGCTGAAAGGAACACGCACATACTAGGGTCCAGTCGAGAAACCTCTTCATAATCTGACGCTGAAAGGCACAAGCACATACTAGGATCCAGTCGAGAAACCTCTTCATAATCTGACGCTGAAAGGCACAAGCACATACTAGGGTCCAGTCAAGAAACCTCTTCATAATCTGACGCTGAAAGACACAAGCACATACTAGGGTCCAGTCAAGAAACCTCTTCATAATCTGACGCTGAAAGGCACAAGCACATACTAGGGTCCAGTCAAGAAACCTCTTCATAATCTGACGCTGAAAGGAACACGCACATACTAGGGTCCAGTCAAGAAACCTCTTCATAATCTGACGCTGAAAGGCACAAGCACATACTAGGATCCAGTCGAGAAACCTCTTCATAATCTGACGCTGAAAGGAACACGCACATAATAGGATCCAGTCGAGAAACCTCTTCATAATCTGACGCTGAAAGGAACACGCACATAATAGGGTCCAGTCAAGAAACCTCTTCATAATCTGACGCTGAAAGGAACACGCAGACTAAAAATCAACAAGAAGAAGACAGGTAAATGTCTTAGGCATAAGTCTCCAACGCAATGAAAGCACCTGCCTTTCGTAATTGTAATGTATCTTTATCTACACTTTCTACCTTCTCGATATTACTACAAAGGTATGTGTAAGAATACATCTCTTGTAAGAATGTAACAATATTTTAGTAAGTATATATAGTTTGGTGAAACACTAAGAAACATGTTTCAGGCATATAAATATAGTATTTCACTATTTGGTGTTAATGACAGACATCATGATCTATTTTGTACTAGAATACGCAAGCACGTGATTACACTGTGAGATGGGACTAAGCAGATGTGCTAACTTTATCATAGGAGCTGAAATAAGTAATGTAACAACACAGCCATCGTAGAATAGACCAATACAATTAGTTATCTATTTAGAATACAACCAATCAAATTACATCACAGGGTTTTAACAACCAATCAACTTTCTTTTTTCTTTTGCGTTCGCCTTATTTCTCTATTCCCCAAGGCGGTGTACGTTGCACTACGGTTTTTATTTTGCGCCTGTCGGCCCAGTGCATCCGACTTCAGCATGAATTTTATTTTAGGGTCTGCTTCCTTCTGCATTTTCTAATGGTTTGCTTCCCCGGGGTAACGGCCGGTGCTGTGATGGAGATCGAACCCAGTACCTTTAAGTTGTGAGCCGTGTCCCTTATCCACTAGCCCATGCCGTTCCCAACCAATCAACTATAACCTAGACTTTCAACAACCAATTAACTGTTAACCAAGGCTATCAACAACCAATTAACTGTTAACAAAGGCTTTCAACAACCAATCAACTATTAACCAAAGCTTTCAATAACCAATCAACTATTACTCACGTTATTTAACAGCCAATTAACAATTTTCACGTTTTCAATAGCCAATCAACAATTTTCACGCTTTCAATAGCACAAAATTGTGTAACCTGACTAGCGGCTCTATACGACAAGAAGCACGTATGTTAGACACCAAAAATATGAGAAAAAAAATAAACACAATCAAACTGTTGTTAGTCACATATACAAAAGAAAACTGCATCATACCTTGATGCAATAAGTGAATAAAAGCAACCTAAATATTAAAAGTTGCTGAATTAGTTACATATTGTGCAAGAATTAGTTACATATTGTGCAAGAATTAGTTACATATTGTGCTAGAATTAGTTACATATTGTGCTAGAATTAGTTCCATATTGTGCTAGAATTAGTTCCATATTGTGCTAGAATTAGTTACATATTGTGCTAGAATTAGTTCCATATTGTGCTAGAATTAGTTACATATTGTGCTAGAATTAGTTACATATTGTGCTAGAATTAGTTCCATATTGTGCTAGAATTAGTTACATATTGTGCTAGAATTAGTTCCATATTGTGCTAGAATTAGTTACATATTGTGCTAGAATTAGTTACATATTGTGCTAGAATTAGTTCCATATTGTGCTAGAATTAGTTACATATTGTGCTAGAATTAGTTCCATATTGTGCTAGAATTAGTTACATATTGTGCTAGAATTAGTTACATATTGTGCTAGAATTAGTTCCATATTGTGCTAGAATTAGTTACATATTGTGCTAGAATTAGTTCCATATTGTGCTAGAATTAGTTCCATATTGTGCTAGAATTAGTTGTGAAATTGGAAAATGAAATCATCATGTCTATCTATGTACAAGGAATAAGATAAGGGTTATCCCTACAGAAAGTTGGTTAGTGGGAAGAAGGCAAAGGTGGGTATAAATAAGGAATACTCTAAGTGGTGTGAAGTGAAAAGTGGAGTGCCACAGGGCTCGGTTTTGGGACCAATTTTATTCTTGACATATATAAATGATTTGGACATAGGTATGGGATCCGGGATTGCAAAATTTGCTGAAGACACAAAACTATGCAGTAGTGTCTCATCTAAAGCAGAAGCGGATATATTAAGGTATTTGCAGTGAAAAAGGCAAATGCAATGTTAGGTATGATAACAAGAAATATTAAAAATAAGGAGCAAGGAAGTGATAGTCAAACTGTATAAAGCATTAGCTAGACCTAGATTGGAGTACTGTGTACAGGTGTGGACTCCTTATCAGAAAGAGGATATAACCATGCTGGAAAGAATACAAAAAAGAGCGACAAAGCTGATAGTGGGATTCCAGAATTACAGTTATGCGGAAATGCTAAACAAAACCGGCCTACAGTGTCTCGAAGAGAGAAGAATTCGTGGTGACTTAATGCAGGCTTATAAGATGATCAGAGGAATGGATAAATTAGACTATAACACGTTTTTTAAAATACAACCACCTACAAGAACAAGAGGGCACAGCTACAAGTTGACTAAGGAGAGGTTCAGATTAGATATTAGGAAGTATTTTTTTAGCCAGAGAGTTGTGAATGTTTGGAATGCATTGCCAGGGGAGGTGGTGGAGGCAGGGACAGTTAATGCATTTAAGAATAAATTGGATGCGTACAGCTTCTAGAGCAAAGTGATGTAAATGGAACTGGTTGTATACAGACTGCAGAGTCTTCTAAACCAGTATAAAGACGTTAAGTTGAGTTAAGTCTCTTTGTATGTTAACAGAACAGGTAGAGGGAGTCTAAAAGAGACTTGATGAGGTGAACAAGCTAGTTCTGCTAGTATTAAATCTTAACTGGAGGATGCATGTATCTAAGCATTTGTATAGGTGGTTTCATAGCAATGGTTACATATGAGATTGACTAGTCCCATACACAACCCTCTTTAGATTCAATAATTAGAATGTTACAGTGGACTTCTTTTCAACCCAGCACAATTCATATGAGTATCTTAATCTTAGTCGACTCGTACTTCTACAAAGGTGGATGCCCCTGTGCAGGTCCCAGATCTGGCGTGAGCTGGATGTAGACGGGAGGAGGATTTTCTGCTTAGTTGGCTAGACTCGGGCAGCTTATTACTCCGCAACATTTGGACAAATGTCGCGGAGGTAATATTACCTCTGATAATGAACGAAATGGAAGAGGCCATGAGAACATTAAAGAAAAGGAAATCTCCCGGAAAAGACGGGGTAACAAACGAAATGCTGATGGGGCTGGGCCAAACAGCAAAGAGGAAACTGCTATCAGTCCTGAACCAAAGCTGGAAAAGGGGTATTGTACCCCAGGCATGGAAAGACCCAATACTTGTACCAGTACCAAAGAAAGGAAAAGACAAAACAGATACAAATGGATGCAGGCCTATCAGCCTACTGAGCTGTGTCGGCTAACTGATGGAACGTATGATAAACACCAGACTGATGTGGCATCTGGAAGAAAAACGCATACTAATTCCACAGCAAGCAGGCTTTAGACAGTACAGATCCACTGAAGATCAGGTCATCCTCATAGCCCAGGAAATAGAGGATGCCCACCAGGAACAGAAATACACAGTAGCGGTTTGGGTGGACCTGGAAAAGGCATTTGACAAAGACTGGAAAGAGGGACTTAGGGTCAAGCTAAGAAGAAGTGAAGTTTGTGGGGAAATGTACAAATGGATCAGCCACTACCTCAAAAACAGAACGGCCAGAGTCCAAGTACAAGGGCAGATGAGAAAAAAGGTGACACTTGAGCAGGGAATACCCTAAGAGGGAGTACTGTCACCCACACTCTTCCTGGTGTATATAAATAATATAACAGAGAATATACCAAGAAGAGTCCATAGCTCAATGTTTGCAGACGATCTGGCTATGTGGACCTCTGAAAAGAATCTCACCATAGCAAGAAATCGGATGCAGCAGGCCCTAACGTCGCTGGAAGAGTGGGCGAACTCATGGCTGGTCAGAATAAACGAGGAAAAAACGACATGTACAATATTCTCGCCATCAAACAAACCCCAAAACACAAAATTAAGTCTGAACGGCAAATACCTGCAGCCAAACGACAACCCAAACTACCTGGGAGTCACATTTGATCGGCGCATGACATGGAGAAGTCAGATCGAGAGAAACCGAATGAGAGCCAGAGAAAGAATGGCAATCATGAGGAAACTTGCTGGCACAAGCTGGGGAGCAGACGAAAGTATACTAAAGAAACTGTACACTGGAAGAGTGAGACCAATTCTCGAGTATGGCATTGCGGCATGGACAACAGTAGCAAAGGCGAACTTCGATAAAATTAGCAAACTCCAAAACCAAGCCTTGAGAGTTATAACAGGAGGCATTAATTCAACGCCAATTGTAGAACTTGAAAAGATAACAAAACTGCAATCCATGACCGACAGAAGAGACTGCAGAGCCCAGCTGCAATCAGAGAAACTCCGAAGACTGACTGACCATCCAATGCACCAGAGACTAAACAATTTCGGAAACGGGAAACTAAAGCGGAGAAACTTTGCAGAAATAGCCAAAGCAAAGATGCACGAAAACCCCATGAACATACTAACAACACCAAAGCCCATCCCTACTGTACGAAAACCTACCTGGAGGCCGCATTTATTTCCAGAGGTGGTAGAAAATATACCAGGTATTGGAAACAAAAACTGCCAGACTGAAAAAGAAAGAAGAGATACTACTCTGAGCTACATATTGAAAAACTACCCAAGCATGGACTGGACCCATGCATACACTGACGGTTCTGTAACAAACACAACACAGAACGGAGGGGCAGGTGCATTTCTGAACCTACCAAATGGCAGAAAAATAACACTGTCATTCGCTACTGGAAAATACACAAGCAATTTCAGAGCGGAGGCAGAGGCACTGAGGGCGGCAGTGGAAGAAATGGGGACAGGTAAAAGGAATGATAGCCATATAGTCCTGCTTACAGATGCCTTGGCCGTAGTCACAGCACTAAAAAGCCTGAAAAACACTGAACTTAATGATTTAAGAGCAGCACTCTGTCAACTATGCCAGCAGTCCGCACCAAAAAGGGTAGTGGTACAGTGGGTTCCATCCCACTGCAACATCCAAGGCAACGAGGAGGCAGACAGACTAGCAAAAGAAGGTGCAAGACTACCACAACCAGATACTAGTTTGACATACGAAGAGTCAAAACGGCTTATTAGAGCTAGATACATGACCAAATGGGTTAAACCGAACATACTGGCTACACAAAAAACGATGCATATTACCAGTTGAACAGAAGAGAGCAGGTCGTGGTCTTCAGACTTCGCACTGGCCACAATAGACTGAGGTACCACCTATTCAACAAATTGAAGATATGTGGCACTGACGAATGCCCGTGTGGTACCGGTAAAATGACCGCTGAATATCTGCTGCAAAACTGCCCGACATATGAGGATCAGAGAGAACAGATGTGGCCATCACCAGTGGCAACACTGGACAAGCTCTATGGCAGTGTCGACAGCCTCAGGATGACCGCTGCTTTTTTCTAAAAAATTAAGGTTGATGTCTGACTGCATACGATGAAGAAGAAGAAGATATTACCTCTTATAACAACCAACACAAAAGAGAATTTAAAGTAACAATAAATACAGTGCTGAAATCTGGTGTCTCATACCAGAATTGCAGATGCCCCAGCCTTTCAGTAAATTACAAAACAGTGTCACAAACGCACTTTTCAAGATGGACACTTAAGATAAATAGCAGATAGATTAGCATGAAAAATACAGAGGTTTAAAGCAGATTCATTCTGGGATCAAGATGCTAAGTAGCACATGCAGCTGTTCATAGCTGACTGCTAAACATCAGGTCCAGTGAGCCGGAGCTGAAAAGATCTTTCTACACCTCCATGCGGTGATCCTGGACAACAGGCTGCAACTGAGCAGACTGGCTAAGGAGCAGGGATCAAAGAGGGAAGGCTAGCCCGGTACTCAAAAATGCCTGCTGAAGATGAATGTGTCGGACCAAAAAGTGTAAATATCGCAGTCACGCCGTAACTACGACACAAAGCATGCCGTTCTCCGGACTACATCCTGCTACTTGCAAAGCCCTTTTCAGGACCTGGTAGCAGGAGGTTGAGAACGAATGAAGAAGGATTAATTCTGAAACAGAGAAGCACTTGTGTTCAGATAAAGAGCACCAGTTGGTCTGCTAGCATCTTAATCATTTAGATTAGACAAATAAAAAGGTAGCGTTCAGAAATATCTGAGGCTGCGAATGCCATTGTACATGACGCACACAGTTGGGCTTGTTCTAGAAATCTCTTTATAACCTGACGCTGAAAGGCATAACAGGATAATCGAAAAAGAAGAAAGAAATATTCTCATTCAGATGAGAAATATTCTCATTCAGATGAGAAATGTGCCAACTAATTTCTATTGTCCTTTTTTCCTGATGAAGACCTTATGGTTACAATGCAGGTAACTTTTTTATTTATGTTTAAGCAAACTGACTGTATTTTGTTTCAGTAGATAGATTTACCAGTGTTGTAAGCCATCAGTGTAAGTTGATGAGGGTGCTTTCTCATCAAATGACCGAACCAGTGTATTTTTTGCCTGGAAATGTACTCTGCACAAGGCGTAGTACCTACCATAATTCGAATGTCTCTGTTTCAAAGTGTCTGTCCAGGTAACCCCGATGATATTAATTATAAAAACAGAAAAAAACACTCTATACATAAAAACAAGGACTTCAAACATGAATAGTGTTAAACCAATATAGACTCATACAGCAATGTTATATGAAAGTTAAGATTTTCACAACTATAGCCAAGAATAATATAACAAGTAGAGATGGCAGCAACAAAAAACAAAGTGTACATATTACAACTATAACTATCATTACATTGTTTTATTTCCATTTCATGGTGATTACATGGGCAGGCGACCTTTATTCCTAAACCCTACAAATTCTCCCGGTATACCTCAGCAATTGGAATAGACATAAAAGTGGTAGAAGCAGTAGCTGGAGTCTGCCAAGAGGATTTGTAAAGCTGAGCAATAAATGTTGCCAGCCTCCGAAGTTGCAACAACATGTGGAATTTACAGAAAAAAACTAAGCCTTTCCAAGAATTTTGAATTTGTGTACCCTAGGACTAGTATTCCAAACACACTGCATCCATCTCCTTTAACAAAAACTATTATATACATTAAAATAACATATTACATGAGCCTATAAAAAAAGCTTACACATACTTTATGGTGAGAAATAAAGTCATACATATAGTTAAACATTGAATATAATTTTAAAGACTAGTTTTTCTGAAGAGCTGTAATTCTTCATAAGACATCAGCATAAATAGGACACAAACAAGTGAATATTTGTTTTCTTTTAAACTACATTTTAGGTTTAAGCTGAAATCAATACCGGTACTGAGACATGTTTTGTTTTGTTTTTCAGACTACAGGTGAACAGTTTTTGTTGTTATTTTGGTTGCTTCTTTGGTGATTTATTGGTGTTGGTCAACATTCATTGTCAACTTTAATCTTTGAAAATAATCATCGTTCATGTTGATTTCTTCAACCTGTGTCATCTTCAATATTTACTTCAGGTGGTTCGTGAGTCTCCAACTCAATGAGCATTTGTGCAGGGTTGAATGTGACGTGAAGTTGCTGATGTCTCTGTTGATGCAAGTAAATATTTTAAAAAGCTACATTTTTCAGTACAAGCTTTTGAACTGCATGTCCAGCCAGGATCAGTCAAAATTGGATAACTTAACAGGCTAGTAGAGACTGTGTACTAAATTTTAGCTCTTCAAGTTATTGGGAAGATGATTAAAATAGAAGAAATACATTCGGACAACAGGCATGTAAATTAAATGAAAACTTGCATTTAATAGAGATTCACTATTATGTCCACTGAAAGAAATATTTATTATTGTACCACAGAGACAATCATTTTGAGACATTAAAATAACAGTTTCTTATTTTCAAGAAAGAAATGAGTAATACAGTGGGTGTTCGAGTCCCACATGTTTTAAGTGTTCACTAGTCTCAGGGAAGTTTAGATCGATGCCTACACTTACCGGAGATGGACGATAAACTCAGAGGTCTCAAGCACATGTGTACATAAAAGAACGCTTGGAAGTTGATAAAAGAAAATAGCAGGCTGTTAGCCATTGCCAGACAAAAATTATAAAGTCATTAAATTAGTTCCAAATTGTGGCCGACATGAAGGTCAAAACAAGAAACAGTCCCTCCATCATGCAAAGACATAACAGGTCATTCATCTGTTTGTCCGCACACTCAATTGCAAATATACACAAATAAGGACTTCTACACTCTCAGCAAACAAATGTTCAGGTATTGAAAAAGTTGGAGGTAATAAGAGAATTAATGATTGAAATTGGGGTTAGACAGTTACGTTATTTTAGTCATATAACAAGACATACCTCCTTGTTGAAGACCATACTAGAGGGTAATGGGGACTGCAAATGTTCAAGAGGTAGACGTTTTAAGTGGGTGGATAACATCAGTAGATAGAATGGAATGGAATAAGCCTGTCAGGTTGCACCATTACGGCAAGAGATAGAGTATTCTGGATATCCATTGCAGCCGACCTTCTATGCCATAATGGTACTTGAACTGAACTGAACACTCTCAGGGGTAAAAGATGAGCAACTAAGAGAGATCTGTTATGGTACATTAGATTAAACAAATAAGCGATATTCAATATAAGCATAAGTTGATAACTTAACCAAATCACTTCATATCTTTGTACATTGCAATGTAATAAGTAATATTGACAAAAGCAATTGGTAAAATATGTAAATAGCAAAATCATTCATTAAAAAATGGATGCAGACAGAGAAGCTGAACATATAAGAGAAATGAGAGAAGTAGTTAGACATCAAACATATGTCAAGCTGAGAGAATTAAGCAGAAATATGTACGATTGATGTTCAGAAAATAGCAGTATCCATAATCTTTGCCATCTGCTATATAGTAAGCCAGAGATCAGTAATATATGTTGACTCTGTTTAACGTGACTTGACATGGTGGTTCCTATTCTACCATGGGGTGTTTTCTTCTTCTTCACTCGTTATCTCATGCTGCCAAGACCTGAAAAGGGCTTTGTAAGTAACAGGGTGTTGTCCAGAGAATGAAATGCGTTCTGTGGTAGTTTACAGTTTGACTGCAATATTTGCACCTTTCAGTCCAACACATCCAACTTCAACAGATATTTCGGAGTACCGGGTTAACCTTCCCTCTTCAATCTCTTTTCCTTTACCAGTCTGCTCTGTTCCAGCCTGTTATCTGGGATCACTATGTGGGGGTGTAGAAGGGTCTTGGCAGCTCTGGTGCACCGGCCTTGATGCTAGCAGTCATCTATGGGGTGTGATATTAATCAGTGTCAGGTGAAACATACTGATCAAAGACCTTACGTCATGTCCTGGCTTGTCCTCCTGTCCGACAACCAGTAAAACATTACCATACCAAAATCATTTAAACTATGACAAGAGAAAAAAGGACAAATAATGGTTCAAACATCATTTGAAACAATCTTAGCAAACATAATTTACTTAATGACTTGACTTTGTTCGTTCTCAATCTCCAGTTACCAAATCCTGAGAAGGGCTTAAGTAGCAGAACGTAGTCCAGAGAATGGAATGCGTGTGTCGTAGTTTACAGCTTGACAGTGATATTTGCACCGTTTGGTCAGACACATCCGACTTCACCACGCATTTTTTGAGTACCTTGTTAGCATTCCCACTTCAATCCCTTCGCCTTAGCCAGTCTGCTCTGTTGCAGCCTATTATCCAGGATTACCGCATGAGGTGTAGAAGGGTCTTGGCAGCTCTGGTTCGCTGGCCCTGACACTAGCAGTCAGCTATGGACCGTTGACCACTGCAGCTCATGCGCTTCTTAATTTACTTAATTATACTGCATTTATTAATATGGAATTATATTTTATAGTACATATCGGAGTGTATGAGTGGCAGAGCGAACAGAAGCTTTGCATTTCACTGCAAATCTTGACAGAGAATGTTTCCAATTCACATCACACTGCAGTCTAACTGAAGGCTTGGCAGTAACCCTACTTTCATTTTACAGCTGCACATCAGCCAGAGTATTATTGTACAATTGTTGTTCCCTGTTGTAAAACTGAAGTTCAAAACAGAAATTCAAGGCTTACATATTTAACAAAATAAGACACAAAGACATTGTGACTGCCCCCTACCTGCTACATTACCACTAACTGACCATCAAACAACACCAAGAGAACGGAAAGTAAATATTGCTAAAGTGGAGGCATACAAAAATGTCATATTAGTTTCTCCATCAACTAGTTTTGGCAGTTAACATATACAAAATAATGAAGTAATGCTTTTGGAAGACTACGAGCAAACGTTTGGGACCAGCAAGGAATCATTGTCACCACTAAGATCAATGTGTATCATTGTGCTGTGATTGTTATTGTTCAATGCCCACAATGAGTAGGATTACTGTTTTGTGCGCCCTAAAAAGGACCTTGGGTGGGCGGGTTGTCATAGCTTTCCTCATATCCCAAGCGTGCTGATGAAGATGGACCAGAGTGCTACACTTGGCTTCATCTGTGTGTGGATTACTACTACAGGGATCACATCAATCCCTCACCTTGTTAGCCAGGCTGCCTGGAAATAACCTGTTTCCAGGAAGGGCTACGAGGAAGCCAAGGAGAGGGTCATGTCCAATATGTTTTGAATGAACCTAACTAACATGTCTGATCAGTATATTTTGCCTGACCCTAACTAACATGTCTGATCAGTATATTTTGCCTGACCCTAACTAACATGTCTGATCAGTATATCTTGCCTGACCCTAACTAACATGTCTGATCAGTATATTTTGCCTGACCCTAACTAACATGTCTGATCAGTATATTTTGCCTGACCCTAACTAACATGTCTGATCAGTATATTTTGCCTGACCCTAACTAACATGTCTGATCAGTATATTTTGCCTGACCCTAACTAACATGTCTGATCAGTATATTTTGCCTGACCCTAACTAACATGTCTGATCAGTATATTTTGCCTGACCCTAACTAACATGTCTGATCAGTATATTTTGCCTGACCCTAACTAACATGTCTGATCAGTATATTTTGCCTGACCCTAACTAACATGTCTGATCAGTACCTAACTAACATGTCTGATCAGTATATTTTGCCTGACCCTAACTAACATGTCTGATCAGTACCTAACTAACATGTCTGATCAGTATATTTTGCCTGACCCTAACTGACATGTCTGATCAGTATATTTTGCCTGACCCTAACTAACATGTCTGATCAGTATATTTTGCCTGACCAGACTTTAGACCTCCTTCCCCTGGTGTAGTGATAATCATCCTTCTGTATGCATGCAAAAAATGTACAGTTAACAGCAGGCATGTCATGAAACTTAATCATTTTCATGTAAACTGTCTCTGTAAGCTGCTCGGGATCAGTTTCCAAGATTGAGTGCCCAACTGTGTGAGGCTCTTTGGCATTCATACGTTGTTGCAGAGAGGCCTGATCAGATGGACTGGGCATATTGTTTGCATGTCAGATGAGTGAGCGCCTACTTAAGCAACTATTATTTGATGAGCTCAGGACAGCACTCGCTGGGGGATGGTTGGGTGGGGGAATTGCACACAAAAAACGATACAAAGATACTCTAAAAAATTTTTGACAATTTTTTGTTTATTGGTGTCGTTGCATGGAGCTGCTTGCTCCTAACCGCTCAGGCTGGCACACTGCTATCACACATGGTGCTCACATGGGTAAGCAAAGAACCATTACTGCGGCGCAAGAAAAGCGTGGTCTACTACTTGGGGAAAGAATAGAAGACGCCTCAGATCAGACTGTACACAGTTAACACAGTGTTCAGTTCATATGCGCCACATCTGAATAATCAAGTCCAGCACGTGTCGACATCTTCGCTTTCGATGGACAACTAACAAAATAACAATGAAGTAGCAGTACATGTACAAAGTTATAGTTGAACTTGAAGTAGTTGTTATGTATAATAGTATATAGTGTGGTTTGCATTGTAATTGCGTTTTCCTGGGAAAGTAACTTAGTAGACATAGGATGAAGGTTGTAAACAATCGCTCTTTAGTAAAGAGTCTTTACTAACTAAACTTAGATGTTAATTGTTAGGTACATTCAATTCATTTTAAAACTGTCGTTATACCAAAGTAAAGAAAAGTATAGTTAACAAAGCCAATACAATTCTAATGAAGGCGCGACGACTGCCCCATACCCACAACTAACTGACCATCCTCGAGCGGCTGTACCTAGTGAATGGAGACAGACGGGTACCGGTTCAAGTGGGGTGGGGGACACATCCCCCTGGCCCTAGTGAAGTCGGCCAGAGTATCCATCGATTCTGTGTTAAACACTTGCACAAAACTTACAGAAAGACAATAAAGCTGTTGCGCACAGTTGGCATGCAATAAAAGTGGGAATAAAGATGAATATACTCACAATTTACAGCGATTTGTTATCAAGATGCTAGTTGATATCGACATGATGGAAGCAGACGTCTTGATAGGCCGACCACGAGTCCGACCTTTGAGTAAACAACAACAGATCACTGCACGACCCGCAAAACATATGGCACAGAATCCTTTACGCTCAAAGTTATAATGTAAAACAAAATACGTTTAAAATTATTGTGCTAAGAGTTTGTAATAATAGACATACCAATTAACAGCGAATAATGGTGATAGATTAGATTTAGCCAGGAACTACCTCGCGTAGTGTATGAACATTGTGTCTCCCAGCGTGCTTTGGTACTACACAGTGACGTCACGGGCACCTGCTATGTAAACAAAAGCAAAAACAAATAAACAAACGTGGTTCTTGTCCTTACTCTATTCAAATACCAACGTGTTTTGTGTTAGTTCGATATCTCTACTGCTTACTTGCTTTTTATGGTATAATGGTTAGCAAAGAGCTTGACAAAACAACAACATTTAAAATGACCCACTACTACTACACCAGTCACAAGCTACATGAAGATCAGACTTGCTTCGACCAGGGAAAGAAGATAAAGTATTAAAATGTTATAACAAACAAATAACAAAGCAGCAAATGACACTAAGCTTACGCTAAATACTTAAATACGAACCCAAGGGTGCTGTACTATGGGAAATGGAAAAGAATATAGAGTCACACTGAAATGTCTAAAATGCATATTAGCATAGCAGAGGAGCTGACTATCTTACTTTTAAATTAAGTGGAATGCTTCAGCCTTAATAGAATCCAATTGAGGTTTAAAGCGTATGTATACAAATTGTGTGCTATATAAGTCAAACTTGGTAGCTTATCCAAGACACAGAAAATTACATTTCTAAGAATAATCGTTGTTGTTACAGGAAAGATCAAATGATAAATGGCGCATGATGATAACTACCGATTCAGCTGAAAATATATCAAAGCAGAAAATGCAGTGATTCGGTCATCGCATTAGACTGCAGCTTGATGAATTGACCACCACTGCACGTTTGTAACACTAGAATATCTGGATACAACTCACGATGAAGGCCGCGTGTTAGATGGATAGAAGATATAACAGAGGTCACCAACACGAACTCACAACCATCGACGTGACACAGTTATTCTGAGAGTGGCAATTCATCATCATCACGTAGCATGTCCTTTGTAGAACGTCGCTCCCATCACAGTCTGTCTGAAAGAAACTCGTTCCCTTGCCAAAACACCAGCTTCCGCCATTGTCATACTCAGGCATTCCTGGATATGTTGGTGCCATCGTCTTCTTGGTCTACCCCTTCCTCTTTTGCCTGGCACCATACCTTCCTTCACCGTTCTCTCAAGACCGTTGTGTCTCTTGATGTGACCAAAGTATTTGCATTTTCTAGACAAAATGGAATTTATAAACCAGTTCTCCTCTATGCTCAACTCTTGCCGAATGTCTACATTTGTTCTTTTCTCTGTCCAGGGTATTCTGAGGATCTTTCTGTAACATTTTGACTCGAAGGATTCAATTCTTTGTCTAACAGTATTGGTAATCGTCCATGCTTCACAGCCATAAGCTGCCACAGGAAAAACACAGGCTCTCAAGACTTTTACTTTTATCGTTTTGTTGGTGCCCTGCCATAATTTCTTCAGGCTGTTCAGTCTCTGCATTGCCATAGCTAGTCTTCTTCTGATTTCTTTCGAGCAGTCACCATTTTTATCAATTCTGGAGCCCAGATATTCAAAATGTGTAACCTGATCTATTTCCTCACCACCCACTGTAAATTTATGCTGACATTGTGTTTTATCGGTGGTCATTATCTTTGTTTTGTTTATGTTTATGAACAGATTTTGATCTTTACTATGTCCATTAACGGCTGAAAGTAGCTGCTCTAGCCCTTCCGCACTTCTTGATAGTATCACTGTGTCATCTGCGAATCGTAACTCTGGAATCTCGTACCCCCAATCGTAAATGGGTGGAAACTTTCAATGTTCTCGTCTTCTCGTACATTTCTCAGTGGCAATTATCATTGTCAAATAATAGCACACGGGACGGAAAAGTACTTAAATAACAAGGCCCAAAGGAAAATCGGAGAAGGAAAGTATAATGGACTTTGTATCACGTTATACAGCATAGGTTGGACATATGGAGGCACCAAACCTTCAAAAGCGTGTGTGGGTTTGCTGCCTTGGTCATGCTAAGGTTTGCAGCTATCTGAAAGATTATAGAGGCATACAACCTTTAAGGACGTGTGTGGGTCTGCTACCCTGGTCATGCTAATGTTCGCAGCTATGTAAAGGATTACATACAACCTTCAAGGATGTGTGTGGGTCTACTGCCTGGTCATCCTAAGGTTTGCAGCTATGTAAAGAATCACATAGGCATAAAACCTTCAAGTACGTTAGTTAGTCGTCGAATAATTTTCATCGCACTCGGGACAAGTCTATACGCACTCAGATCTCATCCTCGGTATGTATGCCAGCACGTGATGACTGACCGTTCCGGTCCTGTGCTGGTTAACCAGACGACTTTGGATCCCCGCGTGGTATTCCTTCTTCGCCGCCCCTCGTTCGACACCCAATTCAACCAGTCGCGCTAAGGACGTAGATTCAGGATCAACCTCCGAATATTCCTTCCAGCCCAGGGTTTAGGAATATCGGTTCGGTCATTGATCTCCCGCCCTCCACTATAACTGTACTCGCCAACCTATCAGCTCGGTCCATTGATCTCCCGCCCTCCTCTATAGCTATACTTGCCAACCTATCAGTTCGGTCCATTGATCTCCCGCCCTCCACTATAGCTGTACTCGCCAACCTATTAGTTCGGTCCATTGATCTCCCGCCCTCTACTATAGCTGTACTCGCCAACCTATCAGTTTGGTCCATTGATTTCCATCTCTCCACTATAGCTTTACTCGCCAATCTATCAGCTCTCTTGTTCCCTTCGACACCTGCATGTCCCGGAACGAGTATAAAGGTGACTCTCTGCAACCCTGACCTCCCTACCGACTCCAACCACTGGCACAACCTGATTCCACCTTCCTGAGCATCCCCATTAAATCACCGAGGATGCACACATGTGTGCCACTCATTGTTTCAAGCCAGACCATCGCCTTTGTAACAGCCATGTTTTTCATGGTCAGACTACTTGTGATCACCGCAAAAGCCTTAGACTCCTCCTTGATTGTTTTCCTACCTCTCTGAGCCGTGAAGGCCCATGCGCTTCTCAACCCACTGATCCATCTGTGTAGATAATGACATAATCATCCGTGGAGTTTTTATTGATCAAAACGTTAATCCCCAACACTACATCAAACGGATTGAACTGGACACTCGCTCTGTTAAGTCGGGCAATCACGCGGAAAGTCTGCAGGAAATTCTCAGGTAATTTTATTCATTGTTCGCCATGCGTTAAGACACCAAACGGACACGCCATTTGCACAATCGCCTCAGCCTGACCCATCCACGATTGTCCTCTTACAAGTCTTGTACCTTTCGTCTTCCGTAACCCCTCATGCAACGGCTGCTCTTCGCTCTCGCTGATGTGGAGGTAAGCTTGAGCCTGACACATCTGCCGCCTAAACCCCACAGTATGCAGGTCCAACAGAAACCTCATGGCAGTTATGGCCATGTCTCTTGTACAACCTGACGCACCTGCCGTCTAAACCCCACAGTTGGCAGGTCCAACAGAAACCTCATGGCAGTTATGGTCGTGTCTCTTGTACAACCTGACACACCTGCCGTCTAAATCCCACAGTTGGCAGGTCCAACAGAAACCTCATCGCAGTTATGGCCGTGTCTCTTGTACAACCGAGAATGATTATCATTGCCTCATTCTGAATCTTTTCTAGTCTTTCCCGAAGCGCCTTGCTGAGTGTGAGAATTGCCAGGACATATTCTATTACGGAAAGTATCAACCCTTGAAATAATATCAATCTGTCTCTGTTCGCAGGGAACCGCAGCCATCAGCATCATCGCCACCAGATCTTTACGGGCTCAGATAATGATGTTATCTACATGATCCTTGAAACGCAGGCTTCTGTCGAAGAGGAATCCCAAATATATCAATGTGTGGGATCTTTCTTCCTGTGACCCAGGTAAGCATAACGGTGGTAACGATGTGTGGACGATAACATTGTTCAGAGAGAATCATGTCGCCACAGACTTTGTTGGATTAATCAATGCCCCAGATTCTGTACACAATTTGCTAATGCGATTGAGCTCTGCGTGTAGCTACCCTGTCTCTGTAAAACAAATTTCTACCATTGTCCGTAATTATCTGCTCACAAGAAATCTCAATCGAGTACACATTGAACAGCACTGGAGACAAAGGCGAGCCCTGCGGGAGACCCAGGCTTATCGTTATTGGTTCTGAGACCCAGCGACCACACTTAAGAATGATTTTCCTTTGAGAAAGAGTGCAAAAAATCCAGGTAATCAGAAAGGGACATAGCCGGAGTTCTACTATCCGAGCCGTGAAAAAGTTAATCGCAACTCTGTTGAACGAATCTCCAAAATCAATGGCCACAGCACAAGTTTCTTTACGTGATTGAGAACCTTCAAAAACATCGTAAGCGAAGACACCCGCATTACACTAGGTCTGTCTGTGTGGATGGTACTCTCCTAGGTCTCATGGAAATATCTGAAACTGTTCAATGTGCCTCATTACACTAGGTCTCTCCGAGTGGACGGTACTCTCCTAGGAAGGAAATAGCTGAAACTATTCAATGTGCCTCATTACACTAGGTCTCTCTCTGTGGACGGTACCCTCCTAGCAAGGAAATAGCTGAAACTGTTCAATGTGCCTCATTACACTAGGTCTCTCTGTGTGGACGGTACCCTCCTAGCAAGGAAATAGCTGAAACTGTTCAATGTGCCTCATTACACTAGGTCTCTCTGTGTGGACGGTACTCTCCTAGGAAGGAAATAGCTGAAACTGTTTAATGTGCCTCATTACACTAGGTCTCTCTGTGTGGACGGTACCCTCCTAGCAAGGAAATAGCTGAAACTGTTCAATGTGCCCCATTACACCAGGTCAGTAGTATATAGTGCTCCATACGAGTCGTAAGACGGCGCGGTTTGCTCTTTAAATGTATTATGATTCTCCCGGCGTTAGTGATCATCTTGACCTAGATATGCCCCACGTCTTCCCCAGATACGTAATCGACAACTTCGCACCGCGTAGGTAGCGATTTTATAATTAATAGGGGTAGCTTCGCGGAAGTTATTGATGGCTTATTTTCAAAATTGTGTGTATTGTTGGTTGTCTTAGGTGTGCGTAGCCTGACTCAGTTTGATGTATCATTGTCAAATATAGGTGTGACGCAATATGTTCATTCAAACAAGATTGGGTATCTTGAAACTTCTATTCTGTACACTACATTGCTGGTCTTCACGGACAAGGTGTTTCATAAAGAGTGTTAGTTTGAATGTTAACGTTTTTGTTAGTATCTTGTAGTCTGTATTTATTAAGGGGATAGGCCTATAATTTAATTATTTACTTAAGTTATGTCTGTATCAGGTTTAGGTATTAATGTTATATAGGATTGATTGAAACTGTCTGGTAATTCCCTTTTCTCGGACGCCTCTTGTAAGACCATGAGTAGGAGTGGACAACACGTGGAAAAAATGGAGTAGAATTCAGAGGTCAGGTCATCAGGGCCCGGTCTCTTGCCTTTATAGAGAGAATTTAGAGCGTTGGTAAGATTCTCTAATGTTAACTGTTCACTAAGGGGCCGACTGTCTTACTCGTACAAGCATTTGGTGAAGGTCTCGTAGACAAATAAAACGAAACAAAAGATGATGGTGGATATATACGGCGATTTTTTTTGTGGGATCAATATCACAATGACTCGCAGGTCATTTCAAGCATCACTTATGACAATCGTTTACAGCGACAAAAGTATACACATGTATAAATGTAACATTCAAATTTTGATATGAAGAGATCGATTGACAACTACTTGCACTGTCTTGTGGTCTGTGGACGTTGTGGTATTCAGAGGTTTAATTTTCGTTGTCTTTTAACTTTCGTGCATGAAAATTCTGTCTAACCTAGCTGATGTACAGTGAGCACGTGTTGTGTCTGTAAATGTTGTCTCCTTGCCCTCGGGGTATTTTGTTTCTGTAAGTGTCTCTGAGTGCATGCTCGTCCATGATGTGTTGTAAAGTGTCACTTACATTCCTTGTTTGTTTTCCCCTGTGATGCGTCTAGTGGGTTTAGATTACATTTGAAATCTCCCCCATTATTATTTTGTGTCGTTCATAATGTTGACTTAATGTAGTTTGGAGGTTTCGTAAAATGTATTTCGTTCTGGATTTAGTTGAGGGGGCATGTATGTTTACTAGTGTGTGTGTATCTTCTGGGTTGTCTTTGGTTTTTATTTGTATCCTACCTTGGTTATCTTTATGTGCGTGCGTTACTTCCCACTTATCTGATGTTTGTAGCATTTGCTGCAACAGTTCTGCGCTAGTCTGAACGATTGTCGGTGGTTCTTTCCCAGCCATAATAATTAACACAGTTATTAGAATTAATGTACCCTTGTATCTTTTTCCACACCGCTTGCTCTTTTGCAGTTCAACATAAAGCAGTTTCATAGGTAGACGACGAGTCGACATGCGGACCACATCGCCAGTCCATCTCAGCTGTACAGCACATATCATGTAACGGTGAGTAGGTAAAAATGTATAATATAAATATTTAAGGTAGCAATTTTTAAAGTGGGGAATTTTTCGGAGTAATTCATGAATGTACTGAGTGTCTTACTATTTAGTTTAGTAGTCTCCTTATTGTCTACTTTAGTATTTGTATAACGTAATAAAATACGAAAATAAAAGCATTTCGGCGCAAAGATTTCATATTTGTTTTTCTGTTAGTGCTGTTAGCAAGTTATCCTTTAATACCGTGATAAAGGTCAACTTATTGTAACTATGTTTTGTTTAGTTAGTGTGATACCGTTACCACCTGTGCATATATACAATATTCCGCAACTATGAAAGCTGTAACAATATTTCAGATTTGCTAAAAATAACTTTACAATTGTTTGTATTTTCTGTTTTAACTTTCGGTGGCCGAAATAGCGCAGAGAGCGTTAGACTGAAGATCTGAGGGTCCCGTGTTCAATCCCGCGTTTCGACAAATCCGGCGGCTTGTCTTTTTTTGTGTGCAAGCGCCGCTATTGTCTATGATATTCTAGCCAACACCTCCCAATTTGAGCCTTCATCACTGACAAGCGACCCAAGATATTTAAAACGGTCAACCACTTCGAGTTCCTGACCGTTAGCTGTTATCTTTCTGTTGAAGCCATTGGCGTTGTTTTTCATTAATTTTGGCTTTTCAACGTGTATCTTCATACTATAGTCAAGAGCTGTTTCAGCTAGTCTTCTGACACATTCCTGGAGATCTGCTTCTGAACCCGGCAAGCCGTCGATATCATCTGCGAAATGAAGGTTGGTAATCGTTCGGCCCCCTATCTTGATAGTACCACCGTGACCTCCATGTGCCTCACTCATAATCCCCTCAAGGACTATATTGAAAAGAGTTGGAGAGAGTGTACACCCCTCTCTCACACCAACTGATGTGCAAAACCAGTCCCCTCGCCTCCCATTCATAAGAACTGCACTGGACGCCTTGTCATACAGGTGTTCAAGGACCGTTATAATATTTCCGTTGATATTATACATCCTCAAGGTTGCCCATAGCGCATTATGCCACACCCTATGAAACGCCTGCTTAAAATCAACAAAAACATGATACACTGTTTACTGCTGGGCTAGATATTTCTCGCTTAGCAGCCTTAAATTAAATATATGTTCTGTAGTGCTTCTTCCATGTCTGAACCCTGCTTGCTCTCGGCAATTATGTTCTCTGCTTGGGATTTCAATCGGTCCCAGATTAATCTAAGCATGCCCTTGCTAGGGTGGCTGATGAGGCTTATTGTTCTGTCATTTTGGCAAAGCTTTATGTTTCCAGACTTATGTAACGGTATAACCATTGATTTCGTCCATAAGTCCGGCCAGTTTTCTGTCACCCATATTTTGCGACAGGTGTGTGTCAGGCCTTCCACCACTACCTCTCCACTTGCCTGTAAGAGCTCTGCTGGTATATTGTCCACACTGGCCACACTCCCTCTTCTCAATGTCTTTACCGCTGCAGTTACCTCTTCCTTCGTTATCAGTTGGTTATCCTCTATATTTGTTGATGTTGGAGGGATTGTTTTCTCAGGTTCACCATCTGTCTACTGCGTTGTATATTTTGTTCGACTGATAGATATTATTTGTTGGATATTTCTTGTGTTGCTTGGTTTAATTTGGACCTTATTTGTGCACCTTGTAGCCTATGATTTTCCAGTTTATCTAGTTCGTCTTGTAGTAAATGAATTTGTTGGGCATTTTTATCCGAAAGTTCTGTTAGCCGGATTGCGTTTTCTAAGATACGTTTGTTTTTCCTTGTTTGTTTGTGTATTATTTTAGATATTATTTGTCTTGTAACTTTAATTGTTCCTTTTAGTAAATCCTAATATTACCCTAGATTTTCGGTTGGGGTCGTTTTTGTATTATCTGTTATTAAAATAGTTATGTGTTTAATAAGGTTGTCATTTCATAATAAAGAGATATTAGATTTTCAGTGTAGACATTCAGTGCGTTTTTTGTTTGTGTGTGTTTCATTGATACCTACTTGTACTGCCTTGTGGTATGTGAACGTTGTAGTATTTAGAGGTTTAATTTTCGTTGTCTTGTAACTTTCGTGAATGTAAATTTTGCCTAACCTGGCTGATGTACCATGAGCACGTGTTGTGTCTGTAAATGTTGTCTACTTGCCCTCGGGGTATTTGTGTCTCTAAGTGTCTCTGAGGGCATGCTTGTCTAGGATGTGTTATAAAGTGTCATTGCTTTCCTTGTTATTGTCCCCTGTGATGTATCTAGTGGGTGTAGATTACAGTTGAAATCTCCCTCCATTATCATTTTGTGTCGTTTATATTGTTGGTGTGATTTGGAGGTTTTCGTAAAATGTATTTCGTTCTACTTTTAAGTGGAGGGGCATGTATGTTTACTAATGTGTGTGTATCTTCTAGGTTGTCTTTGCTTTTTATTTGTATTATTTGAATTCTACCTTGATTATCTCTATGTGTGTGCGTTACTTTCCACTTATCTAATGTCTGAAGTAGATGCTGCAACAGTTCTTCGCTATTCTGAACGATTGTCGGTAGTTCTTTCCCAGTCATCAGGATTAAAACAGTAACTAGAATTAATGTACCCTTGTATCTTCTTCCCCACCACATGCTCTTTTACCATTTTGCAGTTCAACATAAAGCAGTGTCGAAGGTAGAAGACGAATCGACTTGCGGACCACATAACCAGTCCATCTCAGCTTTACAGCACATATCATGTACCGGGAAGTAGGTAAAAAAGTGTTATATATGTGTATATATATATATATATATATATATATATATATATATATATATATATATATATATATATATATATATATCATCAGTAGCACCGGAGATATTCAGATAGAGAGGGGAAACGTCGTGACCTCGTCCTCGTGTACGTGTTTTTTTATATTGACATAGGATAGCGAGTATCTGTGTTGTGTATAAGTGTAGATACCAGAGTTGTGGACTTTGAACTCTACATTTTTTCCCACCTTGGACTTGTCGCGTATTTAGGATGTCCAAAAACGAAATAAAATTTGTCTTTAATTTATTATGATTTTTTATTTAGACCCTTAGTGAGTGTTTTGTCGTAAACCCCGAAACAGTGGTAGGTTTTACTGCAAAGAGAGATCATCCCAGCCCCCACGCGTAGTCTAATTTAAACAAACCGGGACCGTATCTGTCTCGCACAACTGAAAATCGGCTCTATCTGTAAATTTACATAAGCATTCATTGTAGAAACGCAACATCCGCAGTGTGCGTACTGGTAAAACGAAAAAAAACTATTTGTAAGGAGATCCCAATTAATTTTCTTCTTTAACATTTCTACTTTAAAAATATAATCGACAACTACAATAATATTTTTGAAGCTGGGGATTAATCGGGCTAATTTATGAATCTACTGAGTATCTTTCTCTTTTTTTTTCTTCTTTTTTTAGTAGTCTTCTTATTGTCTATTCCACTATTTGCATAAAGTAATAAAATACGAAAATAAAAGCATTTGGACGCAAATATTTCATATTTGTCTTTTTCGTTAGTGCTCTTACCATGTTATCTTCTAATACCACGATAAAGGTCAACGTATTGTAACTATGTCTTGTTTACTTAGTGTGATACCGTTACCAGCTGTGCATATATATGTGATATACCGCAACTATGAAAGCTGTAACAACATTTTAGAGTTGCTAAAAAATACTGAAAATTTGTTTGTATCTTCGGTTTTACTTGTCGACGGCCAAAATAGCTCAGAGAGCGTTAGATTGAAAAGCTAAAGGTCCTCGGTTCAATCCCGCGTTTCCGCAAATCCGGCGACTTGTAATTTTTTTAATCATTTTGATAAAAATTTTATTTTTAAAGTTAATTTTCTATCTGTTGGACTCCAGCTGTTATTCTTGCTGTAATTAAAAGAAAACACACAAAAAACAAACAAACAACAACAACAAAAAGTACAACAACAACAATTACAACAACTTCTAAACTGCTACGTCAGTATATTGTGCCTAACTCTGACGTAGCAGTTTAGAAGTTGTTGTAATTGTTGTTGTTGTACTTTTTGTTATTTTTTTGTTTTTGGTGTTTACTTTTAATTACAGCAAGAATAACAGCTGGAGTCAAACAGATAGAAAATTAACTTTAAAAATAAAATTTATCAAAATAATTAAAAATATAAAAGTAGCCGGATTTGCCGAAACGTGAGATTGAACCGAGGACCTTTAGCTCTTCAATCTAACGCTCTCTGAGCTATTTTGGCCGCCGAAAGTTAAAACCGAAGATACAAACAATTGTAAAGTTATTTTTAGCCACTCTAAAATGTTGTTAAAGCTTTCATAGTTGCGGTATATTACATATATATGCATAGCTGGTAACGGTATCACACTAAGTAAACAAGACATAGTTACAATACGTTGACCTTTATCACGGTATAGGGAAGATAACTTGGTTGGAGCACTAACAAAAAAGACAAAAATGAAATATTTGCGTCCAAATGCTTTTATTTTCGTATTTTATTACTTTATGCAAATAGTAGAGTAGACAATAGGAAAACAACTTAAAAAATGGCTACTTTCAGCCGTTAATGGACATACTAAAGATCAAAATCTGTTCATAAACATAAACAAAACAAAGATAATGACCACCGATAAAACACAATGTCAGCATAAATTTACAGTGGGTGGTGAGGAAATAGATCAGGTTACACATTTTGAATTTCTGGGCTCCAGAATTGACAAAAATGGTGACTGCTCGAAAGAAATCAGAAGAAGACTAGCTATGGCAATGCAGAGACTGAACAGCCTGAAGAAATTATGGCAGGGCACCAACAAAACGATAAAAGTAAAAGTCTTGAGAGCCTGTGTTTTTCCTGTGGCAGCTTATGGCTGTGAAGCATGGACGATTACCAAAACTTGTAGACAAAGAATCTTCTTCTTCTTCTTCTTCTTCTTCTTCTTCTTCGTACGCAGTCAGACAGTAACCATTATTTTTTCGAATAAAGCGGCGGTCATCCTGAGGCTGTCGACACTGCCATAGAGATTGTCTTGTGGTTCCAATGGTGATGGCCACATCTGCTCTCTCTGATCCTCGTATGTCGGGCAGTTCTGCAGCATATGTTCAGCGGTCATTTTCCCGGTACCACACGGGAATTCGTCGGTTCAACCTATCTTCAATTTGTTGAATAGGTGGTACCTCAGTCTATTGTGGCCAGTGCGAAGTCTAAAGACAACGACCTCCTCTCTTCTGTTCAACTGGTAATATGCATCGTTTTTGGTGTAACCAGTATGTTCGGTTTCCCATTTGGTCATGTATCTGGCTTTAATAAGCCGTTTTGACTCTTCGTACGTCATACTAGTATCTGTTTGTGGTAGTCGTGCGCCTTCTTTTGCCAGTCTGTCTACCTCCTCGTTGCCTTGGATGTTGCAGTGTGATGGGACCCACTGTACCACTACCCTTTTTGGTGCGGAATGCTGGCATAGTTGATAGAGTGCTGTTCTTAAGTCATTAAGCTCAGTGTTTTTCTGGCTTTTTAGCGCCGTGACTACGGCGAGAGCATCTGTAAGCAGGACTGTATGGCTTTCATTTTCGTTATGTGTCACCATTTCTTCCACTGCCGCCCTCAGTGCCTCTGCCTCCGCTCTGAAATTGCTTGTGTACTTACCAGTAGCGAATGACAGTGTTATTTGTCTGCCATTTGGTAGGTTCAGGAATGCTCCTGCTCCTCCGTTCTGTGTAGTGTTTGTTACAGAACCGTCGGTGTATGCATGGGTCCAGTCCATGCTTGGGTAGTTTTTCGATATAAAGCTTAGGGTAGTATCTCTCCTTTCTTTTTCAGTCTGGCAGTTTTTGTTTCCAATACCTGGTATATTTTCTACCACCTCTGGAAATATATGCTGCCTCCAGGTAGGTTTTCGTACATTAGTGATGTGCTTTGGTGTTGTTAGTGTGTTTATGGGATCTTCGTGCATCTTTGCTTTGGCTATTTCTGCAAAGTTTCTCCGCTTTAGTTTCCCATTTCCCAAATTGTTTAGTCTCTGGTGCATTGGATGGTCAGTCAGTCTTTGGAGTTTCATCTGACTGCAGCTGGGCTCTGCAGTCTCTTCTATCGGTCATGGATTGCAGTTTTGTAATCATTTCAAGTTCTACAATTGGCGTTGACTTCATGCCTCCTGTTATAACTCTCATGGCTTGGTTTTGAAGTTTGCTAACTTTATCGAAGTTCGCCTTTGCTACTGTTGTCCATGCCGCAATGCCATACTCGAGAACTGGTCTCACTCTTCCAGTGTACAGTTTCTTTAGTATGTTTTCGTCTGCTCCCCAGCTTCTGCCAGCAAGTTTCATCATGATTGCTATTCTTTCTCTGGCTCTCATTCGGTCTCCATGTCATGCGTTGATCAAATGTGACTCCCAGATAGTTTGGGTTGTCGTTTCGCTGCAGGAATTCGCCATTTAGGTATAATTTGGTGATTTGTGGTTTGATTGAAAGCGAGAATATTGTGCATGTGGTTTTCTCCTCGTTTATTTTGATCAGCAATGAGTTCGCCCACTCTACCAGCGATGTTAGGGCCTGCTGCATCCGAATGAGGTATATATACATATATATGCATTGCTGGTAACGGTATCACACTAAGTAAACAAGACATAGTTACAATACGTTGACCTTTATCACGGTATTAGAAGATAACTTGATAAGAGCACTAACAAAAAAGCCAAAAATCAAATATTTGCGTCCAAATGCTTTTATTTTCGTATTTTATTACTTTGTGCAAATAGTAGAGTAGACAATAAGAAAACAACTAAAAATAAATGGCTACTTTCAGCCGTTAATGGACATACTAAAGATCAAAATCTGTTCATAAACATAAACAAAACAAAGATAATGACCACCGATAAAACACAATGTCAGCATAAATTTACAGTGGGTGGTGAGGAAATAGATCAGGTTACACATTTTGAATTTCTGGGCTCCAGAATTGACAAAAATGGTGACTGCTCGAAAGAAATCAGAAGAAGACTAGCTATGGCAATGCAGAGACTGAACAGCCTGAAGAAATTATGGCAGGGCACCAACAAAACGATAAAAGTAAAAGTCTTGAGAGCCTGTGTTTTTCCTGTGGCAGCTTATGGCTGTGAAGCATGGACGATTACCAAAACTTTTAGACAAAGAATCGAATCCTTCGAGTAAAAATGTTACAGAAAGATCCTCAGAATACCATGGACATAGAAAAGAACAAATTTAGACATTCGGCAAGAGGTAAGCATAGAGGAGAACTGGTTTATGAATTCCATTTTGGCTAGAAAATGCAAATACTTTGGTCACATCAAGAGACACAACGGTCTTGAGAGAACGGTGATGGAAGATAAAGTGCCAGGCAAAAGAGGAAGGGATAGACCAAGAAGACGATGGCACAAACATATCCAGGAATGCCTGAGTAGGATAGTGGCGGAAGCTGGTGGTTTGGCAAAGGAAGGAGTTTCTTTCAGACAGACTGTAATGGGAGCGACGTTCTACAAAGGACATGCTTCATGATGATGACCTTATATATTTATATTATACATTTTTACCTACTCACCGTTACATGATATGTGCTGTACAGCTGAGATGGACTGGCGATGTGGTCCGCATGTCGACTCGTCGTCTACCTATGAAACTGCTTTATGTTGAACTGCAAAAGAGCAGATGGTGTGGAAAAAGATACAATGGCACATTAATTCTAATAATTGGCTGGAAAAGAACCACAGAAAATCGTTCAGACTAGCGCAGAACTGTTGTAGCATATGCTACAAACATCAGATAAATGGGAAGTAACGCACGCACATAGAGATAACCAAGGTAGAATACAAATAATACAAATAAAAACCAAAGACAACCCAGAAGATACACACACACTGGTAAACCTACATGCCTCCTCAACTAAAACCAGAACGAAATACATTTTACGAAAACCTCCAAACTACATTAAGCCAACAATATGAACGACACAAAATAATAATGGGGGAGATTTCAACTGTAATCTAAACCCACTAGACGCATCACAGGGGACAACAAACAAGGAAAGCAAGTGACACGTTACAACAAGTCCTAGACGAGCACGCCCTCAGAGACACTTACAGAAACAAAATACCCCGAGGGCAAGGAGACAACATTTACAGACACAACACGTGCTCACGGTACGTCAGCCAGGTTAGACAGAATTTACATTCACAAAAGTTAAAAGACAACGAAAATTAAACCTCTGAATACCACAACGTCCACAGACCACAAGACAGTACAAGTAGTTGTCAATCGACCTCTTCATATCAACCTTTGAATGTTACATTTCTACATGTGTATACTTTTGTCGCTGTAAACGATTGTCATAAGTGAGGCTTGAAATGACCTGCGAGTCATTGTGATATTGATACCGAAAAATAAAAAAAAGCCGTATATATCCACCATCATCTTTTGTTTCGTCTTATTTGTCTACGAGACCTTCACCAAATGCTTGAACGAGCAAGACAGTCGCACTTTTAGTGAACAGTGAACATTAGAGAATCTTACCAACGCTTTAAATTCTCTATATAAAGGCAAGAGACCGGGCCCTGATGGCCTGACCTCTGAATTCTACTCCATTTTTTCCACATGTTGAGTCTACTCCTACTCAGGGTCTTACAAGAGGCGTCCGAGAAAAGGGAATTACCAGACAGTTTCAATCAATTATATATAACATTAATACCTAAACCTGATACAGACAAAACTTGAGTAAATAATTAAATTATAGGCACATCCCCTTACTAAATACAGACTACAAAATACTAACAAAAGCGTTAACATTCAAACTAACACTCTTTATGAAACACCTAGTCCATGAAGACCAGCAATGTAGTGTACAGAATAGAAGTTTCAGTAAACATGCACATTTTTTAAGGGACACTATCCAATACACACATGAAAAAAGACACACAGTCAGCAATACTATCGATAGCCCACAAGAAAGCCTTTGACAGGGTCTCACACGAATACCTGCACAAAACACTAAAAGAAAACAACATGGGAGAATATTTTACAAATTTCTTCAAAGTAATGTATAACAAACCAGAGAGTAGACTCATAATAAATCACACACTCACAGACACACTACAAATAACTAGATCGGTAAGACAGGGCTGCCCTTATCCCCGTTACTATATAGGAACAACAAGTCCTTTGAAATTAATTTGCTGTTGTTATTAATAAACATTTTCATTACATAAAGAAAATGTTCTGTTGTTTTTGTTGATGTCTGTGTTTTGTCGTATCCATCATTACAAAAACTCCTTTGACTGGTGTATGAAAAAAGATACCCAATCTTGTTTGAATGAAACATATTGCGTCACACCTATATTTGACAATGATACATCAAACTGAGTCAGGCTACGCACACCTAAAACAACCAACAATACATACAATTTTGAAAATATGTAATCAATAACTTCCGCGAAGCTACCTCTATTAATTATAAAATTGCTAACTACGCGGTGCGAAGTTGTCGATTACGTATCTTGGGAAAACGCGAGGCGGATCTAGGTCAAAAGGATCACTAGCGCCGGGAAGATCATATGACATTTAAATAGCAAACAGCGCCGTTTTACGACTTGTAAGGAGCACTATATACTAATATGTCTCTCTGTGTGGACGGTACCGCAGGAGCACTATATACTACTAATGTATCTCTGTGTGGACGGCACCCTCCTAGCAAGGAAATAGTTGAAACTGTTCAATGTGTCTCATTACACCAGGTCTCTCTGTGTGTACGGTACTCTCCTAGGCCTTAAGGAAATAGCTGAAACTGTTCAATGTGTCTCATTACCTTCATCACTTTATCCTTTCCAGTTCTTCCCTACCGTGTTCTGCGTGGTGATTGTGCCAAAACTTTGCAGCTTAGTCTGGTCTTTGCCTGGCTTATTTAGTGGTATCCGGTAGCTGTGCAGCCAGTCTTCATTACTAATCCCACACTTAATACTGTTGTTAAACAGTGTGTGTATCTGCTGCTCTGGTTATCCTAAGGTGTGCAGTTATGTAAAGGATTATAGAGGCATAAAACCTTCAAGGGCGTGTTTGTGTTTACTGCCCTGACCATATTGAGATGTGCGGCAATATAGGAGATAGTAGCATACATAGAAGGAAAATATAGGCATCGACTCTTCAAGGGCGTGTGTGCGTCTACTGCCCTGATCATGTTGAAGTTTGCGACAAGGTAAAGGGTCATTGTAGATTCCAGTAGCAAAGCGTTAGAATAGACAGGATAGACTGAGCTATTCCAAAAGGTTTTAAAGAATTGAAGAACATATCCCTTTTCATAACCCAGATGTGAAATAAATCATAAATTGAAATTGCGATGGTCATTTTTGTTTAAGCGTAGGTACATGTTGATTAACAAACGCGTGAAGCGGAATAGTGAATTTATCAGTTATTATTAGAAAGGTAAGCTGATTGCGTCCAGCCTAACGCAGTGGAGGAGAAAGGTCCATTGGTAGCTAGGAGACGGGCATTAGGGTGCTCTTTTTTCTCTCACAATCAACTAGCTATATATTTATAACGGCCTACTTAGACTGAGAGCGTTACATTTCAAGCTCTCACCGTGTATTTCAAATGTTATTTCAGTGCAGTTTCGTCTGGATTTGTAATTGTGATTTTGATTTTACTATTTCATTGTGTGGCATTAAGTTCTTGGCTTCATCATAGTACAGTTAGAGGAACGATTCTCTAACTTTCACGAAGTTACATTTGTTGAATTCTTAAACCGTGCAAAATTGTCGTAGTTCAAAAAATCTTTAAAAAAAAAACAACTTGGAAAAAACATACCACAAGGGGCTTAACTTTATAGCACTACACTCTGAACTAGTACATATTTAAAGCTCAGAAGACAAAGCCAAACCTTGGATTGAATTATTGAGTTTCATTGAAGGTAACGAGCTCCAAACAGTGTATGAACAGACGGACACATTGCTGCAACTGATTCTCGGTATTCCAGTGAGCTCGGTTACTGCAGAACGCTCAATGAGTATATTGACAAGAATGAAAACACATCTGCGTAATTCTATGTCCAATAATAGACTATTCAATCTGGCTACCATTTCAATAGGAAAGGAACTTTCTGAAGATCACGTGATAAAGGAGAGTGTGATTTATATTTTATTTTTGCCAAAAATGGAACAAAGACGATTATAACTGATTTACAAGAAAAGGTAGACAACTGTGCAAAAGGACGTCGACAGCATGGGTTTCAACTACCTCATTCAGCACAGCCCCAAAGTACTTTTCAACATTTTTTATACATCGTTAAGTGTGCCTCTTTATGTTCATGACTCAATTTACCCTAATATTATCATCACGTTCCGCTGCTGAGACGTATTCATCAAACCCTTAGTGACTTTTAGGACCTGGTGGTTTGGTCATGTTGAGGTTTGCGGCAATGTAAGAGATGATACATTGACTTTCAAAGCACATATTGTGGAGATACCATGCATTGATCGAACCGACTATTGATGGAACTTAGATTATTATCAGCCAAAACTTAACTACAAGGAAAACGGTCCTTCCAACAGACTACGGGAGTGTATTCCAAGGCATCTGAAGCCCCACACAAGATAGACTCTCACATGAAATAAAATACAACATGTTACTGCTTTTTCAAAAAACGGATTTAGTCATACATCAAATTCTGGCCCAATGTGAGATCCTTGGAAACAAGAAAGCAGATAAGCTCGCAAAAGTCGGAAGTGGCGGATAGCAGACTCCGCATCTCTCTTTCGTCTTCTATCCACCAAGGGTACATAGAACATCAACCAATCCTCGCCAAGCAGCTCTGTCATGTGCAATCATTTCCTTTTCCTTCCAGCGTTTTCCTATTTTCTTGACTTCCACCTCCAGATCTCGTCTCCATGTATTCATTCCTTGGTCTGCCTATACCTCTCCTTCCTTGGGGGTTCCATGACAGGGATTGCCTCGTGATACTGGACTGGCGCTTTCTTAATGTATGATCCATCTATCTCCACTTTTTTCCCAAGATTTCCTGTTCCAATGTGCCTTGTCCCGCTCTCTTCCACAGTCTGTCGTTTGTAACTTTGTCAAACCATTTTATACCAAGAATCTTTCTCAATCATCTGTTGACAAAACCATGTAGTCTCCTGTCATTGTCTTTGAAGTTAAGGATAAACAGTATGATGAAGTCAGAAGGCCATGGTACTGCGTATAATTCCTGAAAGAAGATGACAAGAAAAACGAGTTCCGTATAACGCTCAGGAATAGATATCAAGCACTGCAGCAGCTAGATGATAGGCCAGCATTGAGGAGAAATGAGAACAAGTGCAAAGTACATAAAAAACTGCTCGCGAGGAAGTGCTAGAAGAAACGGCAGCACAAAGAATGGATAACAGCAGAAACAATCACTAAGAGCTATAAAGAAGCAAAGACCCTCATCAAACGATCCACAAGGACATAATGGAGAGAACGGCACAAAGAATACAATCCAGAAAATAACAGCATAGACACGACAGAGATGAACATACAAAACTCTTGAGTCTCAGAACAGGATATTTTAGACGTAAGTCCCACCTCTACAGGGTGGATCTCAGAGAAACGCCACGTGCGATTTTGGAGCACCCAAGAAAACATTTAAACATATTCTGCAGGACTTCCCGACTTATGCAGACCAAAGAGAGGCAGTCTAAACCGGGCAAGCGACCATGCTCGAAAATTATTGGGGGCCGTAAAATACCTGAAACGTACAGCCTCCATCGTGTACCTCATCGGACTAGAAGCATAACATCAATGAATGGAAGAAGAAGAAGAAGAAGAAGAAGAAGAAGAAGAAGACGAAGAAGAAGAAGAAGAAGAAGAAGAAGAAGAAGAAGAAGAAGAAGAAGAAGAAGAAGATCGAAACAAACAATTTGAAAACAGTTGATGTGTATTCTTCAATATGACACACAACTAGCTCGCCAAAGGGAAATACGACATACCTATATATATATATTTTTAAAAACAATTAGATGATCTAGTACTTATCATGGAGGCAGCCACAGACGCCAATGAAATGCTAGCAGCGCTCCACCCAGAGGGAAAGAAAGCGGGACTCGAAGTGAACATGTCCAAAACTAAGTCATGCGCAATCGATTCTCATCCCGTGACCCAGTCTTCCTGGATAGAGAGAGACTCCACGACGTGGACGAGTACATCTACCTTGGACGTCTGCTCAACGTGCAGATCGACTTGAGCCCAGAGTTGACAAGCCGGCGTCCTGCGGGTTGGGCGGCTTCCTCTTCGATAAAGCAGGTACTGGACAACATCCACGACCAGAGCCTACGCACCTCTCTATTCAACTCCGCAGTACTACCAGCAATATGTTATGTGGCAGACACATGGACGCTCACGAAAGAGATGGAGTCCAAATTTAGAGTGAACCAGGCCTCCCTCGAGAGACACATGGTCAGCCTTACGCTTCATATTCACCGGACAAAAAGTCTTCACAACTCGGACATATGTCAGTTGTCCCTACTGAAAGATGTAGTTGTTTATGCAGATAAGATTAGGCTGGGAGGGGGGAGGGGGGTATGCAGGGGGCACTTGCTGCGAAGAACGGACGATCGTTGGAGCACAGCGACAGCAATTTGGCACCCTAGAGATAAGAAACGACCACCAGGACGACCACCAACAAGTTGGTCCGACTCCCTTGCATCCCTACCCACCATTCCCGATGCCACAGATGGACGACTCATTCTTTACTGGTCCACCGTGGCCCAAAACAGAGACCACTGGATTAGAAGTTGGGCCTCGCAACGGTGTAACCGCCACTGAAGAACCGGTCATCCAGTAATCCAGTATTTATGGCTTGGCTTGGCTTGGTTTGGCTTGACTTGGCTTGGTTTGGCTTGGCTTGGTTTGGCTTGGCTTGGCTTGGCTTCGTTCATTCTCAATCTCCCACTACCAAATCCTGAAAAGGCTTAAGTAGCACAATGTAGTCCAGAGAAAGGAATGCGTTGTGTCGTAGTTTACAGCTTGACTGCGATATTTGCACCTTTCGGTCCAACACATCCTACTTCAGCAAGCATTTTTTGAGTGCCGGATTAGCATTCCCTCTTCGATTCCTTCTCCTTAGCAACTCTGCCCAACTGCAGCCTGTTATCCAAGATCCCCGCGTGGAGGTGTAGAAGGGTCTTGGCAGCTCTGGTTCGCTGGCCCTGACGCTAGCAGTCAGCTATGGGTCGCTGACCTCTGCAGCTCATGCGCTGCTCAGCATCTTGATCCCGAACTATTTTTTTAATTGGCGAAAAGATTATTACGTAAGCCTTCTACCAATATGGCATGAGTTCTGAAACAGTTTACCGCTCAGCTTCTGCTCAAGCAGAAACGGTATTGGCCGTTTTACATAATTGAACGGTTTTCTCTTTGTGTGTTATAGAACGGGAATGGGAGAAGATCGCATTACAGTTACAATTACAATTAATTACAATTAATTATTTCGTTAACACTGAGGTGGCAATGCAGCGTTATTTTTGTTTAAATGACACACGAAAATGCTGCCATGGATATTAAAAGTCAACTGTCATACGACATTTTCCCCATTGCTGGGGTAGTCGAGAGGTTTTGAAGGCTGAAGACTACATGCCGCTTCGCCACTGCTGTCACCACGTCGTGTGCGGGCTATGATTGTTTATTTCACCCCCAATAGAAAAACAACATATGCCATACCGGGGATTCGAACCGCTGCCCTCCTTGTCGGGAGGCAGGTCTCTAAACCATTCAGCCACGCGCTTTTAATAGTGGCTAAGCTTGATCACTCAATGATAACTCGCAGGGATCTGCCTAATTTCTCTAGTGTTTATCAACAGCAGAATCTAGAATAGCAGTAGTTTAGAATCACGCATGATGATGTTGAATGCCCACAGTGAGAAAGATTACTGTCTTGTGCGGCTTCAACAGGGTGTTAATAGATAGGTTGCAGTTGCTTTTCTCACATCCTCAGCGTGGTGATGGAAGTGGGCCGTGGTCCTCAAGGCCGTTGTGATGTGCTTGGTTTCATCTGCGTACCACTCACACCTGAGATACGTCGACCCCCTACCTCATTAGCGATATAACCATGGAAGCCAGGGGGGGGGGGGCGGGGGGGGGAAGAGAAGATGACGAATAAGAAGAAGAAGCAGAAGTAGAAAAAAAGGAAGAAAAAAAACAAGAAGAAAAAGAGGCGCCAGAAGAAGAAGACGAAATGGAAACAGGAGAAGGACGAAGAAGAAGCAGGGGAAGAATAGAAAAATAAGAAATAAAATGTGTGGATAAATATACTGAATTGAAAACGACTTCATTCTAATCATTATTTGTTTGCTAACGTCACTATTGTTCGATGAGAAGACGATAATTATAGTACAGCCAAGACGGCCCAAGCCCATCGTATTCCGAACGTTCCACTACCAGAACAAATTTGCTAAACGTAAACAGCTAACCATGATAATTGCTAACAACACACAACATGTTCAGCGTAATGTTTTATTTTGTTTCGTAAAACAGACTCTTTGTTTTAAGTTCTTTGTCTTTTCAGATCTGACAACTTCCCTGCCAAAATAAACACAGATCACATGAAAAAATATAGTTCTGGGTTTCGAGAGATAAAATGTTGAGAAGTCAAGACTTTAATTTGTAATTTTGCGTGTATTTTTGCCGGTGGCATATTCCCATAATTTTAAAGGAGAAAGTGGAAACAGCATAGTGTATGTGCCTAAATAAAAACTAGTATTATTTATCGTGCGGAACGAGTCTGATTAAAGATTAAAGTTACCGCGGGAAGGTGATAATTATCTCATTGAAGATCAATTCTGTGTCTGCTCGTCAAAGCTGTGATTTATATAATAAGTTAATAATCTTCCAGACTTCTCATTTCTAAATAAAAATAATAAATTTTTATAGTTCATTGCATGGATTTGTTGTTTTTCGTGAAAAACAGAAACAGACGTAATAAAGAGATTCATAAGGGGAAACTGCGATGGAAAAGTAAATATACATATTAGAGTTATCGCCTCTGTGTTACCGTGGCCCTAAGGGAGAATTGAAGAGTGTAAACTGCCAGACTTGGAAAAATGGATAGTTGTTGTTGTTATTGTTGTTAATGTTGTTGTTGTTGTTGTTATTGTTGTTAATGTTGTTATTGTTATTGTTGCTATTGTATGCCAACGATTAGCATGTTAACACTTTTTGTGTAACATGAAAAGTGCGTTAAGTTGCGGTTTCCAGTAGCTTTTTCACATTTCGAGCATGCTGATGAAGGTGGATCGGTGTCCTCTAGGCTGTTGTGCAATGCTTGATTTCATCTGCATGAAGATCACTGCTACGGTATCACGTCGATCTCACCGTGTTAGCTGGACTACCATGAAGCAGCCGGTTTCCAGGGAGAAATATATTAAAGTTAGGGCAGGCCTTGATCAGCAGGTTCACCTGGCCCTGACTAACATAGTCAGATCAGTATGTTTCACCTGGCCCTGACTAACTTAGTCTGACCAGAATGTTTTACCTGACCCTGATTAACATAGTCTGATCAGCAGGGTTCTTCTAACATGACTAACATAGTCTGATTAAAATGTTTCATCTGACCCTGACTGACATAGTCTGATCATTATGTTTCACCTGACCCTGACTGATATAGTCTAATCAGTATGTTTCATCTGACCCTGACTGACATAGTCTGATCAGTATGTTTCACCTGACTGACTAACATAGTCTGATCAGTATATTTCACCTAGTTCTGACTAACATAGTCTTATCAGTATATTTCACCTATTCTGACTAACATAGTCTGATCAGTATATTTCACCTGGTTCTGACTAACATAGTCTGATCAGTATTTTTTGAATGACAGGACATTAGTCTGCTCTTCCTGTAAGAAGTCACCAAGGAGGCAGGCTACCTCGTTTTATAGAAACCATATGCCAAATGAAACATACAAGAACAAATCCTTTCCTAATAATTGAAGACGGGTAGCTAAGTAAAAACTATAATAGGAACAATGATTGACAAGCTTATAAATATATAGGGGAACCGCATGGCGCGGTGGTTAGCGCGCTGGCTTCGCATCTGAGTGGTCCTTTAGTTGAGGCAGAAATGTTTTTTCATACCGCAACGACTCCCGTGTCGACCCAGCCTAAAATGCGTACCGGCTCAGTCCGGGAAGTAAAGGCGGCAAAGGAGAAGAGAAGGCTACCGCCCTCAAATAACCAAGCCTTTGAAATGTGAGATCGCTAACACCTCACACCCCTAAGGCAGTAATGCTATGGGTTACTTTTCTTTATAAATATAAAAAAATATTTTAGACGTTTGAATAGACGAACTTGACATTTGTGATTGATGTATAAAACAAGAAATCAAATATTTTGCCTCCTGTTGTCGACAACGGGTGGGCACGTCGACAATGCCGTAATCAGCATATAACCATTCTTACATCATATTTTCACCTCTCGAGGAGGATTGCCCAGTCTTTTTTATTTCATACCATCACTCTTCTTTCTGAAGTCGGATATGTTGGACCGAAAGTTGCAAATATCGCAGTCAAGCTGTAAACTACGACACAACGCATTCCGTTCTCTGGACTACATTCTGCTACTTAAGCCCTTTTCAGGGTTTGGTAGCGGGGGATGAGAACGAAGAAAGCCATACCATCACTCAGTGACCGTATTAACAATGGATTCATGCATTAGAACTCACCAACTTGATCATTCCACGGTGTGCTAGTTATTTCTAACACTAAATTGTATCCTTCCCATCGGACCAAATCGTGCGTTCACCCTGTTTTGATTTATACGTTGTTGAGTGTGGCCTCCACTAGGATAACCTTCACTATTACTAGCAATTTTCTATGCACATCACGTTTTAATAATGGGGATATCATGAGGAATACCTGTTCACCATCAACACACGGAACAACAAAATGCAGCCCATGGTGGAAAGCCTAAGCAAAGCAATAATGCAAGCTGCCACTGAAACCATCCCAAGAGGGGCTAGGAAAAATTATAAGCCCTATTGGAATGATGAGTTGCAGAAAGCGGAAGACGCAGTCACAAATGGAAGGAACATGGCAGAGCGAGAACAATCTATGGAGGCAAATATCTCCCTCAAAGCCGCCACGGCGTAATACAAATACACTCTAAACCAAACAGCAAGAGAAAGCTGGAAAAACAAAACAGAAAGTCTCAACTTAGACAAAGAAGGGAACAAACTATGGAAGCTAGTCAGAGCATTGAATGATGAAACTCCATCAAACAAACAAATTACCCGCAAGCAGGGCGAAAACTTGCTCACTGGAAAAAAAGCCGCAAACGCCTTTGTTGAACACTATGCCAGAGAGAACCACATAGATGTCCTGCAGATAGGCATTCAGACATTAGTGAAGAGCAAAAGGGGCACGACAACATCAATATGGCACCAGAAGAGCATATGATGGCAAAATTAACAATGAACGAAATGGAAGAGGCCATGAGAACATTAAAGAAAAGGAAATCTCCCGGAAAAGACGGGATAACAAACGAAATGCTGATGGGGCTGGGCCAAACAGCAAAGAGGAAACTGCTATCAGTCCTGAACCAAAGCTGGAAAATGGGTAAGGTACCCCAGGCATGGAAAGACCCAGTACTTGTACCAGTACCAAAGAAAGAAAAAGACAAAACAGATACAAATAGATACAGGCCTATCAGCCTACTGAGCTGTGTCGGCAAACTGATGGAACGTATGATAAACACCAGACTGATGTGGCATCTGGATGAAAAACGCATACTAATTCCACAGCAAGCAGACTTTAGACAGCACAGATCCACTGAGGACCAGGTCATCCTCATAGCGCAGGAAATAGAAGACGCCTACCAAGAGCAAAAGCACACAGTAGCGGTTTGGGTGGACCTGGAAAAGGCATTTGACAAAGTCTGGAAAGAGGGACTTAAAGTCAAGTTACGAAGAAGTGAAGTTTGTGGGAAAATGTACAAATGGATAAGGCACTACCTCAAAAACAGAACGGCCAGAGTGCAAGTACAAGGGCAGATGAGCAAAAAGGTGACACTTGAGCAGGGAGTACCCCAAGGGGGAGTACTGTCACCCACACTCTTCCTGGTGTATATAAATGACATTACAGAGAATATACCAAGAAGAGTCCATAGCTCAATGTTTGCAGACGATCTGGCTATGTGGACCTCTGAAAAGAATCTCACCATAGCAAGAAATCGGATGCAGCAGGCCCTAACATCGCTGGAAGAGTGGGCGAACTCATGGCTGGTCAAAATAAACGAGGAAAAAACGACATGTACAATATTCTCGCTATCAATCAAACCCAAAAACACAAAATTAAGTCTAAACGGCAAATACCTGCAGCCAAACGACAACCCAAACTACATGGGAGTCACATTTGATCGGCGCATGACATAGAAAAGTCAGATCGAGAGAAACCGAATGAGAGTCAGAGATAGAATGGCAATCATGAGGAAACTTGCTGGCACAAGCTGGGGAGCAGACGAAAGTATACTAAAGAAACTGTACACTGGAAGAGTGAGACCAGTTCTCGAGTATGGAATTGCGTCATGGACAACAGCAGCAAAGGCGAACTTCGATAAAATTAGCAAACTCCAAAACCAAGCCATGAGAGTTATAACAGGAGGCATGAAGTCAACGCCAATTGTAGAACTTGAAAAGATTACAAAACTGCAATCCATGACCGACAGAAGAGACTGCAGAGCCCAGCAGCAAGCAGAGAAACTCAGAAGACTGACTGACAATCCAATGCACCAAATACTAAACAATTTCGGAAATGGGAAACTAAAGCGGAGAAACTTTGCAGAAATAGCCAAAGCAAAGATGCAGGAAGACCCCATGAACGCACTAAGAACACCAAAGCCCATCCCTACTGTACGAAAACTTACCTGGAGGCTGCATATATTTCCAGAGGTGGCAGAAAATATACCAGGTATTGGAAACAAAAACTGCCACTCTGAAAAAGAAAGAAGAGATACTACCCTGAGTTACATAACGGAAAACTACCCAAGCATGGACTGGACCCATGCATACACCCACGGTTCCGTAACAAATACAACACAGAACGGAGGGGCAGGAGCATTTCTGAACCTACCAAATTGCAGAAAAATAACACTGTCATTCGCTACTGAAAAATACACAAGCAATTTCAGAGCGGAGGCAGAGGCACTGAGGGCGGTAGTGGAAGAAAAGGTGACAGGTAAAAGGAATGAAAGCCATATAGTCCTGCTTACAGATGCTCTGGCCGTAGTCACAGCACTAAAAAGCCAGAAAAATACTGAACTTATTGATTAAAGAGCAGTACTCTGTCAACTATGCCAGCAGTCCGCACCAAAAAGGGTAGTGGTGCAGGGTGTTCCATCTCACTGCAACATCTAAGGCAAAGAGGAGGCAGACAGACTGGCAAAAGAAGGTTCTAAACTACCACAATCAGATACTAGTATGACATACGAAGAGTCAAAATGGCTTATTAGAGCTAGATATATGACCAAATGGGAAACCGAACATACTGGCTACACCAAAAACGATGCCTATTACCAGTTGAACAGAAGAGAGCAGGTCGTGGTCTTCAGACTTCGCACTGGCCACAATAGACTGAGGTACCACCTGTTCAACAAATTGAAGATAGGTGGCACCAACGAATGCCCGTGTGGTACCGGGAAAATGACCGCTGAGCATTTGCTGCAAAACTGCCCAACATATGAGGATCAGAGAGAGCAGATGTGGCCATCACCAGTGGCAACACTAGACAAGCTCTATGGTAGTGTTGACAGCCTCAGGATGACCGCTGCCTTTTTCGAAAAAAATAATGGTTACTGTCTGACTGCGTACGATGATGAAGAAGAAGAAGAAGAAGAAGAAGAATACCTTTTCCAGATTCCTCATCAGTGCACTTACACAAAGGGGAGTCAATTTACAAGTACACGGTGAGTGGCGGAGACAGAGGGAGCTGTGCAGAGGCCGGACAAAAAGTAGTGAAACCAACGACCATGTCCAAGTCTGGTCCGCTGATCAGGAAAGAGATGGCCAATGCCAACTCCAGAACCAACACCCTAGACCACTCTGGCGCAGCATGGCCGCGTGGGTATAACTTGAGTGCGGTTGAGTGTGCGTGTGTGTGTGGGGTTAGGAGTTGGGTTATGAACTTTCTAATTAATCGTCTGCCGCTCACTTTGTGACGACTCTATCCGACTGAAATGAAAAACTCTTTGTCTACAGACTCTGCAGAGTCTTCTGAACCAGTATAAAGACGTTAAGTTAAGTTAAGTTAAGTTAAGTTAAGTTAAGTTAAGTTAGGTCAGAAATATAAATATATATATAGACGAACACAATATTGTTGGATGAAGTAAAGTAAAGTAAAGTAACCCATAGCATTACTGCCGTAGGGGTGTGAGATTTTAGCGATCTCAGATTTCAAAGGCTGGGCTATATGAGGGCGGTAGCCATCTCCTCTCCCTCGCCGCTTTTACTTCCCGGACTGAACCGGTATCCAATTATGGCTGGATCGACCCGAAAGCCATTGCAGTCTGAAAAAACATTACCGCCTCAACTCAGATGCGAAGCCAGCCCGCTAACCACTGCACTGCGCGACTCCTGTTGAATGATGTACATAGTGACAAATATCAATATCTATATAAACGAACATAATATTGTTATATGATGTAGAAAGCAACAAATATCAATATCTATATAAACGAACATAATATTGTTGGATGATGTTGAAAGCAACAAATATCAATATCTATATAAACGAATATAATATTGCTAAACATAGCGGTACATAGTGTTAAATATCAATTTGTATATAAAGGAACATAATATTGCTGAAGGATGTAGAAAGCGACAAATAATATATATGTAGGCGAACATAATATTGTTGATAGAGCTGTTGATATTAGCTCTTGACGATTTTTGTTCGTAACCGGTTACAGTGGCTCTAATTATATCCTTTCGCCGGTGAGCCGGCGTGGACTAGTGGTTAGGTGACACGGCTCACACACAGAAGGTGCTGGGTTCGATCCCCATTACAGCACCTGTCGTTACCCCGGGGAAGCAAACCCTTAGAGAAGGAGTCAACAACAACCAGTAGTGCAACAATTCAAACGTAGGAAATGGGGTTGGATAGGACACATGCCATAGGAAGCACCATCAAACGTGACTACACAGGCACCGACACGGAATCCACTGTGGAAAATGAAGAGAAGTTGACAAAGAAACACACGGAGAAGAGATTGAAAATTAACTTCGGTCACTGGATTTCAACTGAAGAGAGACAGAAAGGGCAGCTCAAGATCTAAATTGCTGGAGGAGGGTTGTCAATGGCCTATGTCCTGAAAGGAACAACGGGCACTGATGATGATGATGGCAGAACACGGACAAATAACAAAAACACAAATAATGTGGACATGCATCTTTCCTGTGACGGAAACAAAAGTGGAACTGTCCCACAAACACTGAGCAGGAAAGTTTAATCTTCCAATCTAAAATGCAACATTGGCACCAACAAAAAAAAAAAAAAAAAAAAAAAGAACGGATTCCCTAATAGAGCTGCATCTAGAAGAAATTACAGGAGCTTCTGACAACAATATGGAAAATAAGTCAAGAGTTTGGATTAGACATAAACATAAAGAAATCAAAGACTATGATACTTGGGAAAAGTGACAAGAAACCATGCATGCGGATACAGATAAAATATCAACAACTTGGACAGGAACATAGTTTCTCCTATCTAGGTCATATAATAACGGATGAAGGCAGCTGTGAAAAAGAAATCAGAAAGAGGATAGGTATGGCCAACATAGTATTCGACAATATGGGACACATACTGGCATCCAAACAGGTAAACCATAATTTGAAAATGAGAATTGTCAGGTGTTATGTATACTCGTCACTACTTTATGGCGCAGAAACAGACAATAAATAACAAGTTGGAAAAGAGTATTGAAGCCTTTGAAATATGGGTATTTAGAAGGTTGTGTCGCATTTCTTGGAAATAGAAGAAATCAAATGTGGAGGTATTTGAAATGTTGGGAGTGAAAAGAAAATTTATGGCCGAAATTAGGGTTAGACAGTTACGTTATTTTGGTCATATAACAAGATATACCTCCTTGTTGAAGACCATAGTGGAGTGTAAGGTGGAAGGCAGTCGTTCAACAAGCATACAACGCCTTAAGTGGGTGGATATCAGGAGATGGACTGGAAAATTCCCTCTCAGATTACACAATTACAGCAAGAGATAGAGTACACTAGAGATCCATTACAGTCGACCTTCGATGCGGAGATGACGCTTGAACTGAACTGAACTAGAAAACATTTCCTGGTAAACTGCAGTATGATTTTTGTTGTTGTTGTAGCGATTGTCTACAATGAGTAGGTTTACTCTTATGCACACCCTGGAAAGGCATTTTAAGACGGGTTGTAGTAGCTTTCCTCACATCCCTCACATTCCTGATGAAGATGGACCGGGGCCATCCAGTCGGTTGTGGTGTGGTTGGATTCATCTGTGTAATCCACGATGAAGATGGACCGGGATCATCCAGGCGGTTGTAGTATGCTTGGATTCATCTGTGTAATCCACGATGAAGATGGACTGGGATCATCCAGGCGGTTGTGGTATGCTTGGATTCATCTGTGTAATCCATGATGAAGATGGACCGGGATCATCCAGGCGGTTGCGGTATGCTTGAATTCATCTGCGTATCACTCACTAGTAAAGCACCATATTTAGAAAACTAAAATACTTTGCCCACATGAAACGAAACAATCACATAAGGCAAAGGCCGCCGTCCATTGTAGACGATGATGGCATAATTTATTTGCTAGCGCTATCTTTAGTAAGGATTTACTGCGTTACTTTTTATCCTCGCTCTCTCGTCTCGAGCCGCCCGACACCAGTGGCAAATCAAGGACAAGACGACTAGGGGGTGACTACGAGATGCAGGGGACTCCGCATCAAGCACCCGTGAAAAAGCCGGCGGAGTCCGGAGTAGAACCCACACCACGTGATCACGAGGCCGACGGCTTTACTACTTCGCCCCGGAATCGCCACGAAACAATCATCTGAAAAAATATACTAGAAAACGAAGCAAACTTAGATCGAGGGAGGAGAAGATAGGCGATATCAAAATTGGTCTGAAGGTAACAGGGCCTGAGTCGGAAGAACTGGCTAACGACAGAAAGTCGTGAGAGTCTTACGAGGCGATTGGGATTAGAACGAGGTTCTACAGAGATCACGTTACATTATGATTATAATGTTCGTGAAAGCGTCAAAGGCCCATTGCGTCGATCGACAACTACCATGTCCAACTGTTGAGGCTGCGTTCATGCGTAGCGTGTCGACTGAAATCCCTACAGACTCCCCGGGTGGAGCCGTATACTTCACAGCCTTGGGATGAGGGCCACGAGGAGTATGTTAGACCAATGTTTGTGTCAAGCTTTCCGTGTCTGTCCGTGTCAAACTCCCTGTTTGTACGTGTCCCGCCTCCGAGGCTTCTGATTGTGGCCAACTGTTGGTCAGCGTGACCCTTGCTGTGCTGAGAATACGAGGTTAGGAGAGGTATCGTGGAACCTCCGGTGGGGGGAGAGGCGGTCATGAGGAAGTCGGCTTCAGTCCGACTAGAAATGTGTGTGAGTAGTGATAATCTGAACTGAATTCTGGTGTGCAGTTAAGCGGAACGTTGAACTCCGTCATGGACTGGTCTCCCACGGCTTGAACCAGGCGCGAAATGCAGCGAAATGCGGCATAACAAACAGGATAACCGATCGAAATCACATCCATAAAGTCCTTGATACCACCTGGTGAAGGAGTTGTGAAATATAATCCGAACAGGTACCGCCAAATATTGGGAAACTCTACACAAATACCGGAGCGAGTCGAGACCGCAGCTACTAAAGGCGCGGCCATTTTACTTTTTTCAACTTTTTTTACATTATGATGTCAGATTAATCATTTTTTAGCTATTCTCTGAAATCACAATTGGCAAGGGTTTTTCCTGCGGTTATCTGATTTCTTGCATGACTTCATCATGCCGATCAAGACCCATCAGGATGTATTACTGCAGCCTGTGCAATGGGGTGTGGATAGAAACTGTGGTCCACATATTGGTTAGCCTGCATTACAGCAAGAGGATCAGGCCGACCTTCTAAGTACGCCGAGGTATATACAATTTGTTTGTCTAAAAAGTTAGTTGCCCACCGCAAGCTTTGATGGCGTCACCATCAGCTGGGCTTGTCTTGATTATGTGACTTGCGCTGTATTTGGATTATAGTTGGGAAGAGTCTTTGCTTGTCATCAACCTCACTCTCTGGTCCTAAACTACCTTAGATCAGTAGCAAGAAATAAGTCAAGACGACTGGATGTAATACAGGATGCAGACACTCTAGTGCCATCTCATTTGAGATCAGAGGTGGCTTGAAACCTGCGGGGCCCGAACCCATGCCGTTTCCGTGCATTGCATTGAGAGGCTAGTGACTTACCTCTTGACCCCAGCGACCCCTCAGGATATATGGTTTTTGGGGGACCTAACATTGTATGTTGCAGGCAGAGAATCAGGGGAACGTTTTGAGCACGCGCTGGCACAACGGTAACTTAACGTCTTCATACTGGTTTAGAAGACTCTGTAGAGTTTGTATACAACTAGTTTCTTTTACATTCACGATCTAAAAACACTTATGCACATCCAATCTATTTTTGAATGCATTAATTGACCATGCCTCCACTATTTACTGAGGCAATGCATTCCAAGCAATCACCACTATCTGACTAAGCAGAAATTTCATGACATATAATCTGGACCTTTCCTCTAATTAATGTGTGACTGTGCCCTATTGTTCTTATAGGCGTATTTTGGAGAAAAAACAAACTTGTTAAGGTCTAATTTATCTTTTCCATTGATTAAACCTGTATTAGGGATCAAGATGCTGAGCAGCGCATGAGCTGCAGCGGTCAGCGACCCATAGCTGACTGCTAGTGTCAGGGCCAGCGAACCAGAGCTGCCAAGACCCTTCTACACCTCCACGTGGTGATCCTGGATAACAGGCTACAACAGAGATGACTGGCTAAGGAGATGGGATCAAAGAGGGAATGCTAACCCGGTACTCAAAAAAAATGCTTGCTGAAGTCGGAAGTGTTGAACCGAAAGGTGCAAATATCGCAGTCAACCTGTAAACTACGACACAATGCATTCCGTTCTCTGGACTACATTCTGCTACTTAAGCCCTTTCAGTGTTAGGTAGTGGGAGATTGAGAACGAACGAATCTAAGCCAAGTAGCGGGAGATTGAGAACGAACGAAGCCAAGCCAAACCTGTATTAAATCACCTCGAATTCTTCTTAAAAAGAAACTATAGGCTGGTTTTTCTGAGCCTTTCCTTATAACTATAAAACGATATATTTTTATATAAGAGGATCCATTGAAATCTGCTACCAAAAAAAAAAAAAACATCATAAAGAGTCAAATACTCACCACAAGTAGTTTCGAACCATAACAACCACAACAACAACTACTACTCGGCTGTGCTGTCTTAACTAAGAAGATATATTAACTTTCAAAACTTTGTATGTTTAAAACTAGGCCTACATCCTTCACGTTACACGAAGTGTGTTTACCAACTAAATTTAAACCGACAAGCCTTGTCTTGTTTATTGTCAAGTCAAAACCAATAACACATGTTGTTGATTCAGTTTGTGGTTGTTGCTGGAGGGCAGATAGTTCGTGCCTTATTTTGTGTCTGTTAAGCTTTCTGTGTGCAAATCCTCAAAGAGTTTCAGTTGATTGTGTTTGTTAAATTATACAAACATATAGCTGTGTTTGTTAAGTTATACAAACATATGGGTGTGTTCGTTAAGTTATACAAACATATAGCTGTGTTTGTTGTGAGTTGTCTTTGTTTTGGTGTTTCTATGGTGAATTGGTGTATTAGCTTGTATTTATTTTATTTATTGGTGTTTTGGTCGAACAAATTTTCACTTTGTTCCCATTTCTGGAATAGTCGAGGAGTTTTTAGACTGACGACTACAGGCCGCTTAGCCAGTGCTGTCGCCAAGATGTATGCTGGCTATGTTTATTTATTTCAATCAACCCCAACATAAAAACAACATATGCCATACCGGGGAGTCATCCGTAGCCCTTCTTGTCAGAAGGCAGGTATCGAAATCAATCGGCGACATTCTCCCTTGACGTTTTGGTATTTTCAATTTATTGATGTGTTGACTTGTGAAACGTTTGATGCGCTCACCTGCGCCGTCTGTCACACGTAAAGGATGTTTCTCGGAACGAAATTGAGGAGATTAAGTCGGTCAACATTCATTGTCGACTCTCATCTTTGGAAATGGTCAGCGCTCATGTCGATTTCTTCAACTGAGTCATCATCAATATTTTCTTCCAGTGGCTCGGGATTTCCCAACTCAGCGAACGCGTGTGTGACTGTTCTAATGCGACTTGACCTGCTGATCTCGCTGTCGATGCAAGTAAATATTGTATAACTACGAGGAATGTTCAAATGAAACCGGACCAAACTGCAACAAGTGAACATACGTACGATGCGGGTGATGACGTCACTTCTGGTGTAAACATCACATACAAGCCGTCACGTTTGCACAATTTCATTATCCTCTGACTCATAGTTTCCTCAGCAGACTGTTGAAAAGATGGTTGGGGGGGGGGGGGGAAGGGGGGGGGGGTATGATACGGAATCCGTCCAGAGTTGATCAGCGAGCGGTGATTCGGTTTCTAGCAGCTGGAGGATGTCGACCAGATACCCTTCATCGAAGAATGTAAGCAGTGTATAGTGACAAAAGTGTGCCCAAGACAACAGTGAAGAACTAGACAACGATGTTTAAAGACGTAAGTTAACGAAAGATCTTCCGAGACTAGGTCAGGCGCGTATTGTTGCGTTAAATCACGTCCTTCTTTAAACATCGTTGTCCAGTTCTTCACTGTTGTATTGGACACACTTTTGTCACTATACACTGCCTGAATTCTGCGATGAATGTCATCTGGTCGACATCCTTCAGCTGTTATTATAATTTTTTTTTTTACGTTCGCCTTTTTTCTCTAATCTCCCAAGGCGGTCTGCGTTGCACTGTGGTTTTTATTTTGCGCCTGTCGGCCAAGTGCATCCGACTTCAGCATGCATTTTATGTAAAGGTCTGCTTCCTCCTACATTTTTTAAGGGTTCGCTTCCCCTGGGTAACGGCGTGTTCTGTGATGGGGGTCGAACCCAGCACCTTCTGGTTGTGGGCTGTGCCACTTAACCACTAGCCCACGCCGTCCCTCTTCAGCTGTGTCAAACAGAATCATCGCTGGCTGATCAACTCTGGACGGATTCCGTATTACACCCGCCATGTTTTCAACGGTCTGCTGAGGAAACTACGAGCCGGAAGATAATGACATTTTGCAAACGTGACGGTTGGTATGTAGTGTTTACACCAGAAGTGACATCATCTTGCTCATCGTACGTATATTCACTTGTTGCAGTTTGGTTCGGTTTCATTTGAACAAGCCTCGTACGTTTGTGAATTACTTGTTCAGGATCCGTCAAAATCTGATAGGTTAACAAGTCACACTACTAGAAGTTGTGTTAAAAATGTCATCTTTCTAGGCCACGGGGAAGTTTGTTTAAAAAGGAGAAATAGAAATCCACGCAAACGGAAAACGATCAGTGTCAAGTTAAAAAAAAGCTTGTAATAAGAAAAACGGAGTTCCATTGCTAACACTGCCGTCTAGGATGAAGCGTTGTACACTTCACCGTATGAAGCATCCTGGCTGCCTTGCCTTCACTAAATTACAGTACCCATTTACAATTGAGTAGACTGGAGCGTGCCAAACCGATAATCGTACATTGATTTCACTTTGGCGCGTATCCTTAACGCGGAAGGCTTTAAAGCATGTCAGATGTTTCCATGGTAACATGCAGTCTTTGGTTCTCTAAATCAGTGCTTCCCAAACTTTTCAGCGTGACGGACCAGCAGTGGCGTATCATTTACAGTAGGGACATGTGACGGACCAGCAGTGGCGTATGATTTACAGTAGGGACACGTGACGGACCAGCAGTGGCGTATCATTTATAGTAGGGACACGTGACGGACCAGCAGTGGCGTATCATTTACAGTAGGGACACGTGACGGACCAACAGTGGCGTATCATTTACAGTAGGGATACGTGACGGACCAGCAGTGGCGTATCATTTACAGTAGGGACACGTGACGGACCAGCAGTGGCATATCATTTACAGTAGGGACACGTGACGGACCAGCAGTGGCGTATCATTTACAGTAGAGACACGTGACGGACCAGCAGTGGTGTATCATTTACAGTAGGGACACGTGACGGACCAGCAGTGGCGTATCATTTACAGTAGGGACACGTGACGGACCAGCAGTGGCGTATCATTTACAGTGGGGACCCGTGACGGACCAGCAGTGGCGTATCATTTACAGTAGGGACCCGTGACAGACCAGCAGTGGCGTATCATTTACAGTAGGGATCCATGACAAACCAACAGTGACGTATCAATTACAGTAGGGATTCATGACAAACCAGCAGTGGCGTATCAATTACAGTAGGGATCAATGACAAACCAGCAGTGGTGTATCAATTACAGTAGGGATCAATGACAAACCTGCAGTGGTGTATCAATTACAGTAGGGATCCATGACAAACCTGCAGTGGTGTATCAATTATGTAGGGATCCATGACAAACCAGCAGTGGCGTATTAACTACAGTAGAGATCCATGACAAACCAGCAGTGGTGTATCAATTACAGTAGGAATCCATGACGAACCACCAGTGGTGTATCAATTACAGTAGGGTTCCATGACAAACTGCAGTGGTGTATCAATTACAGTAGGGATCCATGACAAACCAGCAGTGGCGTATCAATTACAGTAGGGATCCATGACAAACCACCAGTGGTGTATTAACTACAGTAGGGATCCATGACAAACCAGCAGTGGCGTATCAATTACAGTACAGACCCGTGACTAACCAGCAGTGGCGTATCAATTTCAGTAGGGATCCATGACAAACCTGCAGTGGTGTATCAATTACAGTAGGGATCCATGACAAACCACCAGTGGTGTATTAACTACAGTAGGGATCCATGATAAACCAGCAGTGGCGTATCAATTACAGTACAGACCCGTGACGAACCAGCAGTGGCGTATCAATTACAGTAGGGACCCGTGACGAACCAGCAGTGGCGTATCAATTACAGTAGGGACCCGTGACAAACCAGCAGTGGCGTATCAATTACAGTAGGGACCCGTGACGAACCAGCAGTGGCGTATCAATTACAGTTGAGACCAATGCCACAATTTAGTTATTATTATTCTTTTTCGATGATCTAAAAGTTGCTGAAATGCATGTTTAGCAAATTCTATTCAATGTTGATCGTTTTATTATAATAATAGTTGTCCACCCCAAGCGAAGATGGCCACAGCCTTAGACTTATGCTACAACATGTGATAACATATGACTGTAAAATAATTCAATCCTGGCTCGGAAGTCGTAATGCCGTTTTTTTCGTGCGATTCACTATCTGTGAGCCTTGGTGATTATCTTTCTCTCTGCGATCTGAGCACCTTGTGTGATGAGGGCCAGCTAGGTGGAACGGTTTTGTGCAAGCATCTTCCAGAAAGTGTCATCAATGTTGAACGTCACATTCTAAAGGAATCTTTGTAGCGATTCTTCTGCGCCCCCGCCCCAACCCCCCCCCCCCAGCCCCCCCCCAGCCCCCAATGAGCGTCCGCCTATACTGAGCACACCTTATAACAGTTGCTCAGGGAGGCGCTCCTTGTGCATTCGCGAACATCATATCTGGGTTTTTTGAAGAAGCTTATACTTCACGTCTTTATACTACTGTATAAGACTCTGCAGAGTGTATACAACCAGTTTCTTGGAGGGTGGTTAACCGATGTGCGAGTCCATCATAATAGACTCAAACACTAGAGCAAAGTAGACACACAGCCTGGACGACTATATCATTACAGCATTTATAAATGTTCTTTTTGTTCGGCTGTTTAAAATAACGTTAAATGGTTATTTTTCCTTGACGTTCTTTGCCCACGCGGACTTGTACCGGCTTCCTATCTCACTAATTTGGTCTAATTCGATTTCACTGGCCCTCTTGGTAGTTTGGGTATAAGACTCCCTGAACTAAGAGATAAGTCTCGTATTGGGGTCTCAGCAGAACACGTTTATCATATGAGAGGTCGGGACAATCGTTCTGGTTCCTTGTGTTGACATCTGCTATGTTTCTTGTTTCCCACTCAATTTGTCCCAAGTCTGTCAATACAATTTCTGTGGGAAAGTGGAAGGTAGATAACCCAGTTAAATTGAATTCATGAATTGTGAAACCAGGCAACGAGTTCTAGGCCTTAACATTTTTTTCCATCCTTTTAAATAAGGGATTGTTCCGGGTTGGAAAAACAAACAAGGCGTAGCAAATGGATCAAATGAAAGGGTTTCCACCAGGGAAGGGGTGGGGGGGGGGGGGGGGGGGTTGGGTGCGGGGGGGGGGGGGGGCTAACACTTGCAGCCCACGGGCAACATACGGCTTGTGAATGTATTTCAGCGACCCGCGAAGGGGTTAGCTTCAAAGTGAATGGATGATAAAGTGAAATACAGGTTGGACAAGAATATTACAGAAAGTAGCTTGTAACTTACAAGACGTCCCTTTCCCAACTGTTAACTTTTTCGGCTGTTCTAAGTTTGTTGACAGGTGTGAAGTACGGTAGGTTACCAAAACTTCCGTACGTGGAGAAACAATTGCACCATGAAAAAACATTTGTGTCTGCCAAACTGGATCGAGTGGGATTCGAACTGAGGGCGTTGAGGTTATGAAACGGACGTTTTACCATCATAAAAGAAACTTAATTTTTCTTCAAATCATAGTATAGTAGCATTTTTCAGTCATAACTGACTATAGGATGATGTGACTTAGAGTGGAACAAATATATACATACCTAGCTTTTGTTTTCTTTCTCTTTACGGCGTTGTCTTTTCACTTATCTGTGTTGTCTTTTCACTTATCTATGTAAGAGCAGTACTCTGTCAACTATGCCAGCAGTACGCACCAAAAAGAGTAGTGGTACAGTGGGTTCCATCCCACTGTAACATTCAAGACAACGAGGAGGCAGACAGATTGGCTAAAGAAGGTGCAAGATTACCACAACCAGATCCTAGTGTGATCTACGAAGAGTCCAAAAGGTTTATTAGGGCCAGATACATGACCAAATGGGAAATAGAACATACTGGCTACACACAAAAATGATGCTTATTACCAGTTGAGCAGAAGAGAGCAGGTCGTGGTCTTCAGACTCTGCACAGGCCACAATAGACTGAGGTACCACCTATTCAATAAACTTAAGATAGGTGGCAGTAACGAATGCACGTGTGGTACAGGGAAAATGACCGCTGAACATCTGCTGCAAAATTGCCCAACATACGAGGACCAGAGAGAGCACATGTGGCATCATCAGCGCCAACACTAGACAAGCTCTATGGCAGTGTCGACAACCTTAGGATGACAGCTGCTTTCTTCGAACAAATACAAGTTGACGTCTCACAGCGTACGAAGAAGAAGAAGAAGACTTATCTATGTTGTCTTTTCCCTAATCTATGTTTTCTTTTCACTTGTCTGTGTTGTCTTTTCACTTTTCTGTGTTGTCTTTTCACTTCTCTGTATTGTCTTTTCACTTCTCTGTGTTGTCTTTTTACTTCTTTGTATTGTCTTTTCACTTCTCTGTGTTGTCTTTTCACTTCTTTGTGTTGTCTTTTCACTTCTATGTATTGTCTTTTCACTTTTCTGTGTTGTGTTTTCACTTCTATGTGTTGTCTTTTCACTTCTCTGTATTGTCTTTTCACTTCTCTGTATTGTCTTTTCACTTCTCTGTGTTGTCTTTTCAATTCTCTGTATTGTCTTTTCACTTCTCTGTGTTGTCTTTTCACTTCTCTGTGTTGTCTTTTCACTTCTCTGTGTTGCAGGAGCTTATCTTCATCAAGAGTGAGGTTGCTCTTCAGGGTACATCTCCAGTGGGATCGGCTTACAGCTTTGTCTTCTCAGGATGCCGAACTCATCTCCAGGGCCTTCATATCAATCTTACAAACAACCTTGAACCTCAGCTGCTTATTCGTCCGACTGTTCTCGTGCCATCCGCCAACTTCTCATAGAGGATATCTTTGAGAACTCGACCATCTTCCACGCGGCGAATATGGCCAAGTCTTCGCTGCAGTAGAAGAGTGTACATGCTTAGGATACTGGTGCGAGAGCTGACATTTGGATTCGGTCACTCTGTCCCTCCATGTAATTCCAAGAATTAATCGCAGGCGCCGTAGATGAAAGGTGCGCCCATGTTGAAGAGCACTGGTATAGATCCTCGTATCCACGATAATGTCAATCAATCTGAAATACGAAATTATAATAAAGGTTAAAATACAAAAATTAACAAAAAAAGGTTAACATTTAAAACTAAAATCTTGCCCAGGGATTGTGCCCACCCTGCCGATACGAATCATCAACAGAAAATAATCCATAATTAACTTCAAACGCAAATTGCAAGATGCCGAGCAGCGCATGAGCTGCAATGGTCAGCGACCCGTAGCTGATTGCTAGCGCCAGGGCCAGCGAACCAGATCTGCCAAGACCCTTCTACACCTCCACGTGGTGATCCTGGATAACAGACAACAGGGCAGACTGGCTAAGGAGATGGGATCGAAGAGGGAATACTAACCCGGTACTCAAAAAATGCTTGCTGAAGTCGGATGTGTTGAACCGAAAAGTGCAAATATCGAAATCAAGCTGTTAACTACGACACAACGCATAATCTCTGGACTACATTCTGCTACTTAAGCCCTTTCAGGATTTGGTAGCGGGAGATTGAGAACGAACGAAGCCAAGCCAAGCCAAGCCAAACGCAAGTTAAAGTCTCTGCCATTTACATTACCAGGTTTTCGTCAGAACGCTGAGACAGTTATTTCGTATTAATCCCAGGTAACTCACGCACGTTTTTCGCGTAGGGGTCATAGCAACTGCCAACTGCCAAGATAGTCATCTTCTTCATCTTCTATCTACTTGTGTCGTTAGACGTCGTGGAGAGGTGTAGTGTTCTCTTGTGTGCCATCTTTGTCACCGATGTTGTTTTCATTCCGTGTTTCTTCAGTGTCTCACAGACACCATCTATCCATCTTGTACGTGATCTGAATCCTTGCTCTGCAACCCTGAGGTCTGGTATTGTAGATACGAGCAGCTGGTAACTTTAGTTGAATTCTTGTCGGGCGTCCGAACCATTTTTTCTCTGTCTATCTATGTATTCTATGCACGGTGTTGTACCCACCTTCTGTAATTATTTCGTTTCTCAATCTGTCCAGCCTTGTGACCCCAACAGCCTTGTGACCCCAACAGCCTTTCTCAAACACCTCATTTCGCATACCATGATTTTTCTTCCTTTGTGCCTTAGTGAGAGTCCATGTCTGACACTGGCAGCAGAGAGTTGGTATACAATTATTATTTATCAAATGTCTTTTTGTCTTAATTGGAATTTGTTTGTGTCTTAGTAACGGTGAGAGCTGATAGGAAACCGCATTAGCTGTCTCTCTTATTGATTCCACCTCTCTGTCTAGCTTTCCATCTTGTGATTCCACCTCTCTTTTTCAACCCTTCCATCTTGTGATTCCACCTCTCTGTCTAACCTTCCATCTTGTGATTCCACCTCTCTGTCTAACCTTCCATCTTGTGATTCCACCTCTCTGTCTAACCTTCCGTCTTGTGATTCCACCTCTCTGTCTAGCCTTCCATCTTGTGTGAACACACTACCTAGGTATTTGATTTCTCTTACCTGTTTAAACTCTGTACTTTCTATTGATATATTTAGTATTTTCTCTATTCTGCTGATTGCCTCAGTCTTTGCTGTCTAATCCTCAAATTATATCCCAGGCATTGCCAAGGGTATTCAGATGTTCTTGAAGGTTTTGTTCATAGGAATGAAAGAGACTTTGATCATCTGCAAAAAGGAGCTCGTTCATTTATCCGCAGGAGTGTGGGGTGGGATACATTTGTTGTTAATGCGAGGGTTACGGTTAGGGTTAGGTTTCGGTTTAGGGTTAGGTTTAGGGTTAGGGTTAGGGTTAGGTTTAGGGTTAGGGTTGGGTTAGGGTTAGGGTATCCCTACAGAAACGCCTCTTGAAATCAGATGCACTGGGCCACAGGCTTAACGAAACAGTGCAACGTGAATCGCAGTATCATGACAGAAAAACGTATGGCGCTCATCCTGCGGTGTCCCGCCAGGCAGCGAGAGTGCCGGGCCTCACGCCTCGAAGGGGCCCACCCTTGACTACTGGTGGTCACCCACCCATGTGTTGTGGAGTCATGGCACGTGGCTATGGGGCAATTTCTATTGACCAAAAACTCAAGACCCTCAAAATACTACAGTGGAATGCGAAGGGAGTCATTAACAAAAAGCTTTCCCTAACACATCACTTGCATGAAGGTAAGATTGACGTGGCTTGTATCCAAGAAACGCACCTCAACAGCAACCATAAAGTCTCAATCAGAGGATACCAGGCCTTCCCTCTGGATAGAGAAGGTCACAAAGGACGGGTTCTGATACTGACCAGAAACTGCATACCGAGTAGCGCGGTATCGGTCAATTACACCGGACAAGCAGAAATTGTAGGAGTTGACTTAATGGCTCAAGAGACGAAGATCCGCATCTTCAACCTGTACAGACCACCAAATAAAGACCTATCGCTCTCGAGTATGGCAGTCAAAGACTCCAACTTCATAGTAGTTGGAGACTTCAACCGCCCACTCGGAGAGATGGGGATACTCGGACACAGACAGCAGAGGTGACGAAGTGGAAGATTGGGAGATAGATGCAAATCTCTCCCTAATCAATAGGCCGGAGGATAGCCCTAGCTTCTATTCTAGAACATGGCATACCACCTCTACTCCAGATTTGGCCTTCTCCACAGTGGACATTTACCATAAAATAGACCGCCATGTGCTAAACCAATTGGCAGGTAGCGACCACAGGCTAATTAGGCTAGAAATTGATATGGAAGTAGGCCCACAGGAAACAAAACCGCTCCCACGTTGGAATTACAAACGAGCCGGATGGGACAGATTTGCAAGCCTGACAGATGGGCTGTGTGAAACGATCAACACACGGAACAACAAAATGAAGCCCATGGTGCAAAGCTTAAGCAAAGCAATAATGCAAGCTGCCACTGAAACCATCGCAAGAAAGGCAAGGAAAAATTTTAAGCCATATTGGAATGATGAGTTGCAGAAAGCGGAAGACGCAGTCACAAATGCTAGGAACATGGCAGAGCGAGAACAATCTATGGAGGCAAATATCGGCCTCAAAGCCGCCACGGCGAAATACAAATACACTCTAAACCAAACAGCAAGAGAAAGCTGGAAAAACAAAACAGAAAGCCTCAACTCAGACAAAGAAGGGAACAAACGATGGAAGCTAGTCAGAACCATGAATGACGAAACTCCATCAAACTAACAAGTTACCACCATGCAGGGCGAAAATTTGCTCACTGGAAAAAAAAGCAGCAAACGCCTTTATTGAACATTATGCCAGAGCAAACCATATGGATGTCCCTACAGATAGGCATACAGACATTAGGGAAGAACAAAAGGGGCACGACAATATCAATATGGCACCAGAAGAGCATATGATGGCAAAATTAACAATGAACGAAATGGAAGAGGCCATGAGAACATTAAAGAAAAGGAAATCTCCCGGAAAAGACGGGATAACAAACGAAATGCTGATGGGGCTGGGCCAAACAGCAAAGAGGAAACTGCTATCAGTCCTGAACCAAAACTGGAAAAGGGGTATTGTACCCCAGGCATGGAAAGACGTAGTACTTGTACCAGTACCAAACAAAGGAAAAGACAAAACAGATCCAAATGGATACAGGCCTATCAGCCTACTGAGCTGTGTCGGCAAACTGATGGAACGTATGATAAACACCAGACTGATGTGGCATCTGGAAGAAAAACACATACTAATTCCACAGCAAGCAGGCTTTAGACAGCACAGATGCACTGAGGATCAGGTCATCCTTATAGCCCAAGAAATAGAGGATGACTACCAGGAACAGAAATACACAGTAGCGGTATGGGTAGACCTGGAAAAGGCATTTGACAAAGACTGGAAAGAGGTACTTAGTCAAGCTAAGAAGAAGTGAAGTTTGTGGGAAAATGTACAAGTTGATCAACCACTATCTCAAAAACAGAACGGCCAGAGTTCAAGTACAAGGGCAGACGAGCAAAAAGGTGACACTTGAGCAGGGAGTACCCCCAGGGGGAGTACTGTCACCCACACTCTTCATTTTGTATATAAATGACATTAAAGAGAAAATACCAAGAAGAGTCCATAGCTCAATGTTTGCAGACGATCTGGCTATGTGGACCTCTGAAAAGAATCTCACCATAGCAAGAAATCGGATGCAACAGGCCCTAACATCGCTGGAAGAGTGGGCGAACTCATGGCTGGTCAAAATAAACGAGGAAAAAACGACATGTACAATATTCTCGCTATCAATCAAACTCAAAAACACAAAATTAAGTCTAAACGGCAAATACCTGCAGCCAAACGACAACCCAAACTACATGGGAGTTACAATTGATCGGCGCATGACATGGAAAAGTCAGATCGAGAGAAACCGAATGAGAGCCAGAGATAGAATGGCAATCGTGAGGAAACTTGCTGGCACAAGCTGGGGAGCAGACGAAGGCATACTAAAGAAACTGTACACTGGAAGAGTGAGACCAGTTCTCGAGTATGGAATTGCGGCATGGACAACAGCAGCAAAGGCGAACTTCGATAAAGTTAGCAAACTTCAAAACCAAGCCATGAGAGTTATAACAGGAGGCATGAAGTCAACGCCAATTGTAGAACTCGAAAAGATTGCAAAACTGCAATCCATGACCGACAGACGAGACTGCAGAGCTCAGCTGCAATCAGAGAAACTCAGAAGACTGACTGACCATCCATTGCACCAGAGACTAAACAATTTGGGAAATGGGAAACTAAAGCGAAGAAACTTTGCAGAAATAGCCAAAGCAAAGATGCACGAAAACCCCATGAACGCACTAACACCAAAGCCCATCACTACTGTACGAAAACTTACCTGGAGGCAGCATATATTTCCAGAGGTGGTAGAAAATATACCAGGTATTGGAAACAAAAACTGCCAGTCTGAAAAAGAAAGAAGAGATACTACCCTGAGTTACATAACGGAAAACTACCAAAGCATGGACTGGACCCATGCATACATGACGGTTCCGTAACAAATACAACACAGAACGGAGGGGCAGGAGCATTTCTGAACCTACCAAATGGCATAAAAATAACACTGTCATTCGCTACTGGAAAATACACAAGCAATTTCAGAGCAGAGGCACTGAGGGCGGCAGTGGAAGAAAAGGTGACAGGTAAAAGGAATGAAAGCCACATAGGCCTGCTTACAGATGCTCTGGCCGTAGTCACAGCGCTAAAAAGCCAGAAAAATACTGAATATAATGATTTAAGAACAGTACTCTGTCAACTATACCATCAGTCCGCACCAAAAAGGGTAGTGGTGCAGTGGGTTCCATCTCACTGCAACATCCAAGGCAACGAGGAGGCAGACAGACTGGCAAAAGAAGGTTCTAAACTACCACAATCAGATACTAGTATGACATACGAAGAGTCAAAATGGCTTATTAGAGCTAGATATATGACCAAATGGGTAACCGAACATACTGGCTACACCAAAAACGATGCCTATTACCAGTTGCACAGAAGAGAGCAGGTCGTGGTCTTCAGACTTCGCACTGGCCACAATAGACTGAGGTACCACCTGTTCAACAAATTGAAGATAGGTGGCACCAACGAATGCCCGTGTGGTACCGGGAAAATGACCGCTGAGCATTTGCTGCAAAACTGCCCAACATACGAGGATCAGAGAGAGCAGATGTGGCCATCACCAGTGGCAACACTAGACAAGCTTTATGACAGTGTCGACAGCCTCAGGATGACAGCTGCTTTTTTCGAAAAAATAATGGTTACTGTCTGACTGCGTACGAAGAAGAAGAAGAAGAAGAACAAGTTCCAACTTATACACCATCTGGTGACCTCGCTAGAGTTTGTTCCAACTCATTCAACATCTGGTGACCTGGCTAGAGTTTGTTCCAACTTGTACAATATCTAGTGAGCTGGCTAGAGTTTGTTCCAACTTATAGAACATAGCGCGACCTGACTAGAGTTTGCTCCAACTTAAACAACATACGGCGACCTGATTAGAGTTTGTTCCAACTTATTAAACATCTGGCGACCCGGCTAGAGTTTGTTTCAACTTATAGAACATATGGCGACATGATTAGAGTTTGTTCCAACTTATAGAACATCTAGCGACAATATATCAACATGTTAGGTTGGAATGTGCGTCTCCTAGACCCATCTGTGTCTCCGGTGTTTCTCCTTCCATCGAATCTGTAATTTACTCTGAGAACAATTTTAAAGAATAAGCTACACAAATGGGGTGAAGATGCAGCACATTGAATGAACTGATTTTATTCAGCGTCTCATAGATGGCTGCGTGCATTAGGGCCAGCAAACCAGAACTGACCAAAACCTTATACCGTCTGCAAGTAGCAGCACTAGAAACAGGATGCACTACTGTAGTCTTTTTAAGAGAATAGGGATCGCAGTGGGAAGACAAACCCGGACCCCCAAAAAGTCAGCTAAAACCGGATATGTTGGACCGAAAGGTGCAGATTTTGAAGCACCAATGCCAATTACGACACAGCGTCACACCGTCCTATTTAAAACGAACGCTTCAGTAGAAGAAGTTGAATGTGGTCTCTCAAACGGCGTTCTGAGAGTCCGTTCATGAATCGATCAGACGGGAATCAATTCACCTAACCTAAATATGTATATGAGCCGTAGGGCAGGAGACCATATGCCGCTGGATCAATGACCAAACAACCAACCAAATCTGTATACAGAATGTCAGCACATACAGTATGGAGACCCACTGTGGAATAGCCGGTGTATAAATTCGTGCTGAGGAAGCTATAAACACGACCGAGCCTTCAAGTTTTCTTCAAACGATTTGAAATCAAATTCCCAACAAGATTACAAACAAAAACAAATAAACAAAACAAAACAACATAAAACAAGAAGTTAGTTTTATGTGAAGATACTCGTGCTTAGCTTTTCACTCTTCACGACGTTTTATTGGTAGCAGGTTACAGTGGCTCTTCTTATTTTCCGAAGTGTACTGAAGAACGTAGACGTTGCTCTTCCTTGCTGTAGTGTAACGCGAGGCTTCTTAGTAGGTTCACCATGATGGGGATCACAGTGTCAGTCCTTACCTCGTTTGCCTAGCTATTGTAACACAACATTTTATCATGATACAACGATGACAACGTGAGATGGAGTTTTGGTCAGTATGTGTGTCACGTGATCCTTGTGTGAGGTGGAGTCTTGGTCAGTATGTGTGTGTCACCTGATCCTTGTGTGAGGTGGAGTCTTGGTCAGTATGTGTGTCACCAGATCCTTGTGTGAGGTGGAGTCTTGGTCAGCATGTGTGTCACCTTATCCTTGTGTGAGGTGGAGTCTTGGTCAGTATGTGTGTCACCTGATCCTTGTGTGACGTGAAGTTTTGTTTACTCTTTTGTGCCCCCTGAAAAGGACGCTACGTGGCGAGTTGCAGTAGCTTTACTTAGATCCCGAGCGTGCTGATGAAGGTGGACCTAGGTCCCCCAGGCGGCAGTGCTATTCTGGGCTTCATCTGCGTGTCGCTCACTACTACAGGATCACGTCGATCCCTCACCTCATTAGTCAGGCTGCCACGAAAACAGCCCGTTTCTTTGGAGGGCCATTAGGAAGCCGAGGTGATGGTCTTGACCAGTATGATGTGCCTTACCCTGACTAACATCTCTGATCAGTATGTTTGACCTGACCCTGACTAACGTGCCTTATCAGTATGTTGTGCCTAACCCTGAATAACATATCTGATCAGTATGTTGTGCCTGACCCTAACTAACATTTCTGATCAGTATGTTTGACCTGATCCTCACTAAACATGTCTGATCAGTATGTTGTGTCTGACATATATGAGAGCGGACAAAACCTGATACACCTAGACCAGACAGAAGTCAACACAGGTGGGCCTCATAACAAAAGGAAGACCATTTTCAATTAATTTATAGTGTACTCTTAATCCTTATGTATCAAGTATATTGTTTGTCATATTTCCCAATCATTCCATCTAATTCATTCTCGTTGTACACCTCACTACACTGCTATCTTCACAATTGTGTATAAAATGTATGATGGGGTTTTATATATTTTTTAAAAATAATTTAAAAAAAAAAAAAAAGGGGTGGATATATATATTTAAATGGTCCCAGTAAAACAATTGTGCATATTTATGTAAATACCTACGGCGGACAACTAGGATCATCAAAAGCGAGGAACAACGGGAGGAACATCACGAAAATACCAGGCTAGGTACAAACAGATACACACACGCATCCAAGCACTGGTTTATGCGTTTTATATCGCCCAAATTGACTGCGGTCTGGGACGGAAAGGGCGCGCCTCCGCCAGTAGAAACTAGTGAGGCAAACACATCACGAAAGGATAATTAAAAGCGAGGAACAACGGGAGGAACATTACGGAAACACCAGGTTAGGTACAAACAGATACACACACGCATCCAAGCATTGGTTTATTTGTCTTAATATCGCTCAAATTGACTACGGTCTGGGGTGGAATAGGCGCGCCTCCGCCAGTAGAAACTAGTGAGGCAAACACATATAATAAAATAAAAAATGTTAAAAGTAGTTGGAGATTGAGAATGAGCGAAACCAAGCCAAGCCAAATCGATTATGCATTATACTGTAGACTAAACTATGCGAACACACGACTGCATTTGCTTCACTATCTTTCGTTACTCGTCTGTCAGTTCGAACCATCTCCCACACGCGCCGCTCAGCTGCTTCTGTTCCAATCTGAATAGCACGAACAGGTCGAGCTGCATCATCAATTTTTAGTGACTTTTTGTGAATGTATTCAGTTATACACAGCGGCACGCGGAAAACACTTCTCACCGTAAATGGGAACCATTTGATTTTGAATATCCTTTGAAGTAGGTTTGCCTTCTTCCCCTCTCCGCTCCCCCTTTTCCAATAAACCGACTACACAACAGCATGATGTTACTGATGTACACTCTGGGAGTACGGGCGCTATTTTGTAATTAAGCTGCGCATGTGCACGCGACATCGAGCGTCTGGTACCTAAGTAATCACAAAACAGAACGATATAGTAAAAAAAACACTGCAAGGTCACATATTTGTTTCCCCCCTCACCGTATCTCCTAAGTATTTTGTTCTGTGTTTTGCACCTTAGAGCTTGGTGAATACATATTCAGAACGTATTTTTAATGGGGTCACATCCCATAGGTGAACGACCCCAGGGATCTGAACACAGACATGTTTTGTTAGCGAGCCATGGTAGCTCCTCCGCCACTTATGAGCACTTTGATATGACCTTCATACATTGACAGAACACTCATTAAGTTAATCCAGAACCTGTATGAAAATTAAGATCTGATTATTTCAATATCAGAAGATCTTTATGGTCTAGTTTCCATAAGACAGGGGGTACGACAGGGCTACTCGCTTGCTCCGAGGCTCTACATCGCATATTCTGAGATGATGATGGACAAGGTTAGGTTTGGTGACGACTGAGTAACTGACGGTTCAACCAGACAAGTAGCAGTTTGTGTTGAGCATTGCTCCAGGTGTAAGAGATTTTGTTTACTTTTGAAGTGAAGCTTGAAGATACTGCACTGCAAATTGGGTCCTCGGAGATCAATTATGGTTGGGATGGATCGTGGATAGTCAGCATTTGTATTTTTAGGAGAGTGTGGGTGGATTTAGTGGACATTGGAGGAGGGTGGAATTATGACTTTAATAGGTTTGGACAGAGATTGCCGCTGTACTACGAGGCACAGCACAGGACAAAAGAAACGAGGAGACCCAAGAAAACAATGGGAAGACAACATCCATGAATGGACTAACATAGGACCCAATGAGGCACAAACAGCAACCGCAGACAGAGAAAGATGGAGCAGGGTTGTGAAGGTGTCAAAAGGGGCGCCCCAACCATCTCAGGAGGTCACGGAATGCACTGAACTGAACTGAATAACGAACGATAGGCCGACTTGAGACATTTCAGCTAAAACAAAAATGAAAGACTATTCATGTCACTACAAAAAAGAGTGTAATCCTTCTTCTAAATGATTAAATTTGTGCAAATCCAGAAACAGACTGAATTGTTTGCCTTGTTCAAAACAGATCTGGGTGTACGGAATAATAATGACTACTGTGCAACCAGTAATTTTTACAAAGCCTAATCAGGACGAGGCACAAAAAGCAATCGCAGACAGAGAAAGATAGAGGAGGGTTGTGGAGGTGTCAGCAGGGGTGCCCCAACGATCTCAGGAGGTCACCAGATGAATTGAACTGTGTGCCTAGAACACTCGCAGTTTTAGAAGCACTGTGGAAAATGTTAGTCCAGGGTCCAGATGCATGTAACGCGCTAGACGTTCATTCACCAACATCCTGACGAGACTGACTGTACTAATTGAGTAAGGACATCACACTAAGGTACGCCATGACTCTGAAAGTTTTACTCCAGTGGCCGAGATTGCGGGACACTACACAATTTGTTTTATTTTCTGTTTGATGGAAAAATGGGCCGAAGTAGGCAACAAAATGAGTATTTCGAAATTATTCAGGAGAATGAAGATTACCAGTAAGAGCGTTGGACGTTTCTATCTTCTTGTCTCCCTCTTGGCCTTGTTACAGTTTAGTTCTTAATCTCTTATTAATAATAATAATAATGTTTGCGTATGCATCTAAGGCCTGTTGCATCGATCAACCACTACCAAGTCCAACTACCAAGGCTTGTTCATGCGTAGTGTGTCGACCGAGATCTCTATAGACTCGTCAAGCGGAGCTGAGTGCTCCACTGCCGAAAGAAGAGGGCAGCGAGGAGTGTGTGCTGGACTAATGTTTGTGTCGGGCTTTCTTTGTCCGTCTTTGACTGCATGTTTTTACGCGTTCTGCCTCTGAGGTATCTGGATTGTATTCACCTTCCTACTAATGACAGGGCGTTGCTACGGTAATCCTGCTTAACTCGAGAGGAGCTGCAGACATTTGGTTCACGTACTAGGCTGATAAGCCAACGGCGCGAGGCTACAAGGTGAGGGATTACGGCCGAACGCCTCTAAGCCAAAATCCTGCCCAAAAGCAGCTCAGCACGAATGCAAAGGGAGGCTTCGACATGGTGGGGACCTGGGGCCCCCGCTCCAGCCCCGCCCGGTCGAGCCGCAGAATGAGGTCTCTGCCGTCCGCTGATCAAAGCGGGCGGGAAGCTGCTCGATATTCACCCCATACGGCGATGAGGTATGAAACCATTTGTAGAAGACTTAGTTCTCGGTGGGGTGCCCTAAGCAGTAGATCAGCTACCTCACTGCGAACTGCTGAGACTCAACCCTTGACCATGAGATATGTCCGCTCCCCAGGCGAACAACATCACCGTGCAAGACCAGGCTTGTCCCCTGGTCAAATGCACTATTTCGAGAGGAATCACAGGTCGCTGACATTTGGTCCACGTGCTTGCTGATAAGCTACCATATGAGGGATTACGGCCGAACGCCTCTAAGTCAGAATCCCGCCCTAAATCTCAGCACCGCTGTGATGGGAGGCTACGACATGGCTGGGGCTAGCGTCTCAGCCCGGCCCGATCGAGCCGCAGAAATGCACCTGGCAAAATGCACTCCTGCCTCGCTCTTTGCCTCTGTCTGCTATCAGTCATCCCAATGGACGCAGAAGAGATGCAGTCCAGCGGACATTGCACCTCCTGCCCTATTGTGACAACCTCCCGGGTGGCGGGGAATGCTAGGCGTACCATCACTGCAGATGAGCCGAAAAAATAAAGGGAGCAAAGAGATACCTCACTCACATGCATATGCTACGTTTCTGGCAGGACGTGACGATCCTGGGACACGGTCACACTGGACTGCCTCTTTTCCGGGATAGTACAAACTAGTACATAGTCCATCATATTATTGCCAAACCCTATAGACACGAGTAGGGAAGACTCGATAGTCCTGCAAGACAACTTCCCAAGAGAGACAACTCTGACCAAAAACAACTGCTGCCTTGCAGTTAGGCTGGGGACAGCCAAAGGCTAAGGAGGGCAACCCTACAGAAACGCCTGTTGAAATCGGATGCACTGAGCCACAGGCTTAACAAAATAAAACAGTGCAACGTAAATATCGCTGTAAACAGCGTACGATGAAGAAGAAGAAGAAGTATTCACCATTGGGTCAGCGTGACTCTTGCTGTGCTTAGAATACTGGGTATGGAGAGGTATCCTGTAACCTCCAGTGGAGGGAGGGGGGGGCAGGAGGAAGGCGGCCTCAGTCCAAGCAGGAAGGCCCTTGAGTATTGATAACCTGGACTGAATTCTTGTGTGCAGTGAACTGCAACATTGAACGTATTATTGGACCGGTTTCCCGCGGCTTAAGCAAGGCACAGCATCAGCAAGATGCAGCATAACAAACAGGATAACCGATCGAAAGCAAATAAATTCCACAGAATAGAGTCCTTGATACCACCTGAAGAAGGAGTTGTCAATTATAAACAAAACAGGAACTAGCAAATAGCAGAAAACGATACAAACAGTGGAGCGAGTCGAGAGCGCAGCTATCAGGCGCGGCCACATTACTTTTGTTTTCTCTAATTTGATCTCTGATTACTGCAATGCAATTCTGGTATTCCATCGAGCACAGCTTGTATAGGCGGCACGACTGTCGCACCAGCGCGTACTAATACAGGTGTAAAGATCATAATTAAAAAGACAAGAATGACAATGAACAACATTTGAAGATCCAAATAAATCACGATTCACACGAAAGTTAAAATATTCAACGCAGTGTCTCGTCTGTGCTGTTGTTGTTAAGAGGGAACGTGGAGAACAGCCAAGGCAACACAACAAAGACTCCAGTCCTTCGTTAACAGATACCCAGGATTGATAATGGGCATTAAGTGACAGGACATGGTGAACAATGAAGACTTATGCGTTTAGGCTCCGTTTAACATAGCCAGACAGGCTGTCACGTGGTATCCCCAAGGAATAAGAAAGAGAGAGAGACATAAATTACATATAGAAGATAATGTGAGAAGGAACTACGATTAAATGATTACACCTGAGGAAAACTGAAAAAGTAGGTCAGGAACGTGTTACTTTGGCGGGATGTGGTCAATTGCCTACACCGAGAGCAGTGAAAACCTTTGATTGACTGATACGCCCTATGACAGGTAGCAAAATGTAGTCTAAACTCATCTAGAGTTTAGCAAGATGAAGAAGAAGAAGAAGAAGAAATACTAAATTGGACACAACAAGGCAGTGAGAAGATTGAGACAAGAAATTCTTCTTATTCTTCTTTTTTTTCTTCTTCTTCTTTGTCTTCTTCTTCTCCTTTTTCTCCTTCTTCTTCTTCTTTTCTTCCTCTCCTTCTTCTTGCTCTTCTCCTTTTTCCTCTTCTTTTTCTTCCTTCGAAGTTCGTCGTGAATAGCACGTTGTAGCGTCGAGTCCTAGTTTGTATCGAGGCTTCGATATCTTCGTTTATGGGCCCGACATATTTTTTTTCAGTTGGCTTTTGGTGATCCCAGCTTTGCCTTCCAACTGCGATCCGTATACCAGCTTTGCCTTCCCACTGCGATCCATATACCAGCTTTGCCTTCCAACTGCAATCCGTATACCAGCTTTGCCTTCCCACTGCGATCCATATAGCAGCTTTGCTTTCCTACTGCAATCCATATACCAGCTTTGCCTTCCTACTGCGATCCATATACCAGCTTTGCCTTCCTACTGCGATCAATATGCCAGCTTTGCCTTCCTACTGCGATCAATATGCCAGTTTTTCCTTCCTACTGCGATTCTTCCTCTTCTTCTTCTTCTTCGTCGTACGCTGTTTACAGCGATATTTACGTTGCACTGTTTTATTTTGTTAAGCCTGTGGCTCAGTGCATCCGATTTCAACAGGCGTTTCTGTAGGGTTTCCTTAGCCTTTGGTTGTCCCCAGCCTAACTGCAAGGCAGCAGTTGTTTTTGGTCAGAATTGTCTCTCTTAGGAAGTTGTCTTGCAGGACTATCGAGTCTTCCCTATTCGTGTCTATAGGGTTTGGCAAATGATAGGATGGACTATGTACTAGTTTGTACTATCCCGGAAGAGAGGCAGTCCAGTGTGACCATGTCCCAGGATCGTCACGTCCTGCCAGAACCGTAGCATATGCATGTGAGTGAGGTATCTCTTTGCTCCCTTTATTTTTTCGGCTCATCTGCAGTGATGGCACGCCTAGCATTCCCCGCCACCCGGGAGGTTGTCACAATAGGGCAGGAGGTGCAATGTCCGCTGGACTGCATCTCTTCTGCGTCCATTGGGATGACTGATAGCAGACAGAGGAAAAGAGCGAGGCAGGAGTGCATTTAACCAGGTGCATTTCTGCGGCTCGACCGGGCCGGGAGGAGACGCAAGCCCGAGCCATGTCGTAGCCGCCCATCTCAGCGGTGCTAAGATTTAGGGCGGGATTCTGGCTTAGAGGAGTTCGGCCGTAGTCCTTCAGATGGTAGCTTCGAACCATTGGCTTATCAGCCAAGCACGTGGACCAAATGTCAGCGAACTGTGATTCCTCTCGAAAGAGTGCATTTGACCAGGGGACAAGCCTGGTCATGGCATGGAGATGTTGTTCGCCTGGTGTGCGGACAAATCTCATGGTCAAGGGTTGAGTCTCAGCAGTTCGCAGTGAGGTAACTGATCTACTGCTTAAGACACCCCGACCGAGAACTAAGTCTTTTATTAGTGGTTTCATACCTCATCGCCGTATGGGGTGAGTAGCGCGCAGCTTCCCGCCCGCTTTGATCGGCGGACGGCAAGGATCTCTTTCTTCGGCTCGACCAGGTCGGGCTAAGACACGAGCCCCAGGTCCCAACCATATCGTAGTCTCCCATAACCGTGGTGCGGAGATTTAGGGCGGAATTCGGGCTTAGAGGCGTTCGGCCGTAATCCCTCACATGGTAGCCTCGCGCCATTGGCTTATGGGCCTAGTACATGGACAAATGTCTGCGACTCCTTTCGAATTGAGCAGGATTACCGTAGCAATGCCCTGTCATTTGTAGGGTATAACTGACCAGTTTTCCGAAGGTCTAATACCAGTACCCGTTCACTATTAGACCCAACAAATGAATAGAGGGCTTTTTTTATATGTCAGTCAGGACCAAGTGTCTGAAACCTGCAGTTTCTGTAGGATTAAGCAGGATTACCGTAGCAGGCGCTCTTTCATTAAGAGGGTAAAACTGACCTGTCTTCCGTGGGTCTAATACCAGCACACGTTCCCTATTAGACCCAACGAAAGTGCTCTCAGTCTGTCAGTCATTTTATAGTGTTGGCGTTTTGAGTCAAATTAAGCCGCAGGCTCCACTCATGGTGGTGCCCTTCCGTCAATTCCTTTATCGAACACTGAATGCGGGCCAATCGAGCCACAGAGAGCTTAGCCCCAGATTTTCGAGGGTCTAATTCCAGCACCCATTCCCTATTAGACCCAACGAAAGTGCTCTCGGCCTGTCAATCATTTCAGCGTTGGTCGTGTTGAGTCAAATTAAGCCGCAGGCTCCACTCCTGGTGGTGCCCTTCGTCAATTCCTTTAAGTTTTAGCTTTACAACCATACTTCCCCCGGAACCCAAACACTTTGGTTTCCCGGAAGCTGCTCGCAGAGTCATCGAAGCAACTCCTGCGGATCGCTAGTCAGCATCGTGTATGGTCAGAACTACGACGGTATCTAATCGTCTTCGCGCCTCTGACTTTCGTTCTTGATTAATGAAAACATTCTTGACAAATGCTTTCGCAGTAGCTCGTCTTGCGGCGATCCAAGAACTTCACCTCTAACGCCGCAATACGAATGCCCCCGTTTGTCCCTGTTGATCATTACCTCCAGTTCCGAAAACCAACAAAATAGAACCGAGGTCCTATTCCATTATTCCATGCACCATTATTCAAGCAGCCAAGGCCTGCTTTGAACACTCTAATTTTTTCAAAGTAAACGCGCCGGCCACCCAGGAGGCTCAGCAAAGAGCACCCGTGGGAGAGAGCCGGCAGACGGTAGGACAGGAGACAACGGGCAGTGAACCGGCGCAAGCCGTACCGCCCGCCTGCGCCTGAGATCCAACTACGAGCTTTTGAACTGCAACAACTTTAATATACGCTATTAGAGCTGGAATTACCGCGGCTGCTGGCACCAGACTTGCCCTCCAATAGATCCTCGTTAAAGGGTTTAAAGTGTACTCATTCCAATTACGGGGCCTTGAAAGAGTCCCGTATTGTTATTTTTCGTCACTACCTCGCCGTGCCGGGAGTGGGTAAGTTCTTAGATGTGGTAGCCGTTTCTCGTGCTCCCTCTCCGGAATCGAACCCTGATTGTTACCCGGTACAAACATGGTAGGCATGTCACGTACCATCGACATTTGATAGGGCAGACATTTGAACGATGTGTCGCCGGCACATGAGACCATGCGATCAGCACAAAGTTATCCAGAGTTACCAGTGGGAACGCCTCAACCCCGCCAGGGGAAACGACGATTGGTTTTGAAATAATGAAAGCGCTCTTTTAGCGAGGGTCGGAGCTTGGTAAGCATGTATTAGCTCTAGAATTGCCACATTTATCCAAGTAGGATCGTGTCATCTAAGGAACCTGGATTGATTTAATGAGCCATTCCAGCGATGTTAGGGCCTGCTGCGTCCGATTTCTTGCTATGGTGAGATTGTTTTCAAAGGTCCACATAGCTAGATCGTCTGCAAACATTGAGCTATGAACTCTTCTTTGTATATTCTCTGTAATGTCATTTATATACACCAGGAAGAGTGTGGGTGACAGTACTCCCCATTGGGGTACTCCCTGCTCTAGTGTCACCTTTTTGCTTATCTGCCCTTGTACTTGAACTCTGGCCGTTCTGTTTTTGAGGTAGTGGTTGATCCACTTGTACATTTTCCCACAAACTTCACTTCTTCTTAGCTTGACTCTAAGTCTATCTTTCCTATCTTTATCAAATGCGTTTTCCAGGTCCACCCAAACCGCTACTGTGTGTTTCTGTTCCTGTTAGGCATCCTTTATTTCCTGGGCTATGAGGATGACCTGGTCCTCAGTGGATCTGTACTGTCTAAAGCCTGCTTGCTGTAGAATTAGTGTGCGTTTTTCTTCCAGATGCCACATCTGTCTGGTGTTTTTCATACGTCTATCGACATTTGATAGGGCAGACATTTCAAAGATGCATCGCCGGCACATGAGGCCATGCGATCAGCACAAAGTTATCCAGAGTCACCAGTGGGGACGCCGGAACCCCGCCAGGGGAAACGACGATTGGTTTTGAACTAATGAAAGCGCTTTCCGCGAGGGTCGGAGCTTGGTAAGCATGTATTAGCTCTAGAATTGCCACAGTTATCCAAGTAGGATCGTGTTATCTAAGGAACCTCGACTGATATAATGAGCCATTCGCGGTTTCACCGTGAGACAGTGTGAACTTAGACATGCATGGCTTAATCTTTGAGACAAGCATAGGACTACAGGCAGGATCAACGAGATATCTGTCAAAGACGTACGAACCACGGAGGACGGATGTTTAAAAAGCTTCAATAGGACGGCCGCAAGGACCGACTGACGGTTGTTCCGTCCCTCACTCCGTCGACCTAGGACTGCCTGACAGGGGCCCGTACACACACCAGACGACCGACCGAACGGGCTCGCTCGGGGAGGGATGGTAGCGCTCTGTGCAGAACGGATCCCAACGGCCCCGGCGATGAATTTCACAGGGACTGGAGACGATTTTTGCCTGTCGGCCTGTCCTTCTCTCGAGGGTTGGTAGGGCGAAGACAGGGCCTTTAGGCAGGATTACTGCTTTCCATTTGCCGGTCACAAGCTCTTTGCGAGAGTCTGATCACCAGCTAGACGCACCGTTGCCATCGATACGACACCACAAATTTCGTCCCGCTACCTGGCCGGGGAGAGGCGGGCGAGCGTTTTCGGCAAGCCCGCGCTATTGCTCCGTCTGGCGGGACTGAGATCGCTGAACGAATACTGGATGTATTTCAATTGCGGCGGCAAGAGACCTACCCTAGATCTACTGCGATTCGTATGCTCTTATTCAGGATGCAACAAAGCAGCCTGTTTCTAGAACCGTCACTTGGAGACGGAAAAAGATCTTTGTCAGCTCTGGTTCGCTGACGCTGATGCAAGAAGTCAACTATGTTTCGCTGACGCTGATACAAGACGTCAGCTATGGTTCGCTCACGCTGATACAAGAAGTCAGCTATGGTTCGCTGACCCTGATACAAGCAGTCAGCTATGGTTCGCTGACCCTGATACAAGAAGTCAGCTATGGTTCGCTGATGCTGATACAAGCAGTCAGCTATGGTTTGCTGTCCCTGATACAAGAATTCAGCTATGGTTCGCTGTCCCTGATACAAGAAGTCAGCTATGGTTCGCTGACGCTGATACAAGAAGTCAGCTATGGTTCGCTGACGCTGATACAAGAAGTCAGTTATGGTTCGCTGTCCCTGATACAAGAAGTCAGCTATGGTTCGCTGTCCCTGATACAAAAAGTCAGCTATGGTTTGCTGTCCCTGATACAAAAATTCAGCTATGGTTCGCTGTCTCTGATACAAGAAGTCAGCTATGGTTCGCTGACGCTGACACAAGAAGTCAGCTATGGTTCGCTGACCCTGATACAAGAAGTCAGCTATGAGATGCTGGCTACTGACAACTCATTCACTTAAGATCAGAGATGAAAATAAAGTGACCTGGACATCGACGACTTATTTATCAACACAACACTTGACAATCAGAACTTAGGCTAGTCAATTAAAACATTAATTTTTCACAATAAAACACGCATTGGTGAACTCTTAAATGAACTTGCTTTTGTTGACGATCAAGCAATCATAACAACTTCAGAACTAAAATTGCGGCAACATATTGATAAACAAGATACAACTTGAAAAAGAATACAGTATGAAAATCAATGTAGAAAAAACTTAGGTCATGAAAATATCTAGAATAGTCAAAGACATAAAAAAATAGCAAATCAAACATGTGAAAGATTTCACATACTTATGGAGCCCGTTATCAGTAAACAGAAGAATTACCCAACAAAGATGCAATAAGGCAGATCAGATCATTGGACAATCAACTCCAATACTTAACTACCAAAAGAGCCATATACAGCACAATTATCGTCCAGACACTATGGCTGTCAATGTCAAAACTAGACACTAACATCAAATGAAAAATGCAACATCTTAACAACAGAAATGAAATGCCTGCGAAAAACATTGGACATTACAAGGTGAAGCATCATCATAAACTAGTGCGAACAACACCAGTATCAGACTACATTAAAAGACAGCACCTAAAATGATTTGGCCACGTAACAAGCCTACCACCACACAGCACCCCCCTCCCACCCCCACCCCCCCCCCCCCCCACCCCAACAAACAATGCTATTTAGATACAACGGATTCAAAGCAAAAGGAAGACCACGAAAAAGGTGGCTTACAGAAATATCTGAAGCAGTAAATGCTACTGTTGGTGAAGCAGACAGACGGGCTCGTTCTAGAGATCTCATCATAACCTGACGCTGGAAGGCACATATTGATCGTTCTAGAGATATCATCTTAACCTGACGCTGGAAGGCACACAGACGGATCGTTCTAGAGATCTCATCATACCAAAACGCTGAAAGGAATAACAGGATAAGAGAAAAGAAGAAGAAACACGTGTACACATTTGATCTACTAAGAGTCCATTCAAGATTAGTTTCACAATTCCCATTTGGGATTCCTTTACCTTTCTGATCCACTGACACCAGCGTGTCAACAAGTGTGCACACGACGCTTTACTTATATTTGAAGAGAAAATTATAAATCTACATACTCGCTGTGACAGTGGTTCTCAAATTGAGCTGCCTGGACCCCAACGGGTACGAAGATTTAGACAAGCTTCACGTCTCATTTGGTTCGTTTTTCTATTCAAATTTCATTCTTTTTTTTTTTGACCAGCGACAATCGTCTTTCTTATATCGGAAGGATGCATTAATCCATGTAGACAAGGCAAAACATAGATGGGCAGGTCACATGTTGCGACGAAACGATGGTCGATGGAGCATGGCGACAGCAGCCTTGTACCCCGAGGTAAGAAGAGACCGTGGGGAAGACCTCCAATGCGTTGGTCAGACTCCCTTTCTGTACGCTGCAACATCCGAGATGCCTCTAGAGAACCACTTACCCCCACACTGGACTTCCGTGGTCCACGACATGGTCCGATAAAGACGAACTTGGGGCACGTAGCAACGCTGAGGAACGGGTCATCAAGATCAAGATCATTATTCTAGATTAATTGATTTTTAGTTCCATTTCCAATCATTTATTTACTCAAGCAAAATGTCGATGCCATCCGTATCGTTAGAGAGAGAGAGAGAGAGAGAGAGAGAGAGAGAGAGAGAGAGAGAGAGAAAGAGAGAGAGACAGAGAGAGAGAGAGACAGACAGAGACAGAGATAGAGATAGAGAGTGGCAGAGATAGAGAGAGACAGAGAGAGACACAGACAGAGAGAGAGAAAGAGAGATAGAGATAGAGAGAGACAGAGATAGAGAGAGACAGAGAGAGACAGACAGAGAGAGAGACAGAGAGAGAGGTAGCGAGAGAGAGACAGAGATAGGGAGAGAGATATATAATGTAATTGTGTTGTTGAAGATTCGTTAAATCTTTAGGTGCCAGGGATTTTACAGAACAATTGAATATTATATGGAATGGACTAACCTAAACCGTTGCTTTCCGAGTTAAAGACGATTACAAAAATGTGTACTTGATATTTGATGAAAGGAAAATGACGATGCAATCAGCTGGATGCGTGGATGCACAAAATTATCGAAATTGTATTGTTGACCATGCCTTCTGTTTTCTAGCGAGATCAATATTTGGACCAAATCTTGAGATTCAGATTTCAATAATCTACACAACTTACAGAAACGACACTCAGAGTCGCATTGTTTCTCTCATAGCTCTAAAACAGTTTGGGAAAACTAGAATAGGAACTTCACTAAGTCAGCAATTCAGAATCAACAAAGACAACTAGAATATGAGCTTCACTAAGTCAGCAATTCAGAATCAATAAAGAAAACTAGAATATGAGCTTCACTAAGTCAGCAATTCAGAATCAACAAAGAAAACTAGAATTTGAACTTCACTAAGTCAGAAATTCAGAATCTTACATGAGACATCAATGAGACGTCTTGCAACGTGCTTATTATTTCCAACGAGCCCATCGTGTTTTTCTTTTTTGATTCTAAATTGCTGACTTGGTGAAGTTCATATTCTAGTTTTCTTTGTTTATGTCTCCTGTAAGACGTCTCATTGCTGTTTTATGTAAGACATCTCATTGATGTCTCACGTAAAACGTTTCATTGATGTCTCCTGTAAGACGTCTCATTGAAGTCTCCTGTAAGACGTTTCATCGATGTCTCTTGTAAGACGTCTCATTGATGTCCCATGTAAGACGTCTCATTGATGTCCCCTACACTACGCCTCATTGATGTCTCATGTAAGACGTCTCATTTATGTCTCCTGTAAGCCATCTTATTGATGTCACATGTAAGACGTTTCATTGTTGTCCCCTATATGACGTGTCATTGATGTTTCATGTAAGACGCCTCATTGATGTCTCCTGTATGTTTAGCAGAAAATGAGCTTTCTGTCCTTGGACATGATGAATCTAGGGCGTCTTCTGATAAAGGAAACTAGGTTGAGTTAGTCAAACTGATAACTTGCATTGGCAAGGATGTCGATTCACATCTTTAAAGTGCTGACGATCCCAGCTACAAGTGGTGACCATCCCAGCTACAAGTGGTGACCATCCAAGTTACAAGTGGTGACCATACCAGTTTCAAGTGCCCCCAGTGAACGGTCATTTTAGACTTTAAAAAGAGTTTAGACCTACTTACACAATTCTCAGAGTGAAAATAGACTTTCTGCCCTATCACTGATATCTATTGAAAAGACACTGATTTCAAAATTGAAAACAAAACTTCCGTTCTACGACGACATAATTGATTTATTCGCCCAGAAAACCTGACGTATAGAACTTACATGCAAGAAGTAGGATGTGGCTAACATGTTTAGGTCTAGACTTGTACAAGTTGTTAAATCTTAACTTTCTAAAACGTAACTACATCAGTGATGGAAATTAACTGCTAAAATTGAAACCTCCGAGCGTTGTGCATGTAAAAAAAAAAGACAACAAATGCTATGAAGTACATCAGCTTAAAAAAAAACCCAGAGAACACATTATATCAGGTACATCAGCCTAAATGCCTGCTACGCTACTGTCAGATCTGCCAGCATCAGATGAGGTCTTCTTTTAATTCTTGATGAGTCCGCTCAAAGAAACAAGTTGTACTTCCCCATCCTCCATTGAGGTCAATGATACCCATTATAATAAGTACTTTTGTTAAAAGAATTATTATTTTGAATTATTAGTTACATATTATTGATACTGTGTTTACATTTAGAATGTGTTTCCTATAAATTATAAGTAACAATAGATCGATATGGGTGGTGTGTTGCCTAAGATTGCTTACAGTTCTGAGAAGGTCACCCCTCGCCACTGCGGCAAACGATTTTAAATTATGGGAACAGGACGCCAGGGATCGTATTGCATGGAGGGACAGCATTAAGCACGGCATACAGTCAACAGAGATAATGATTAAAGATAAGCTAAGGACTCATCGTTGAAGAACACATGCCACACCACGCGACAAAGCACAGTTCTGATTTTCCGCACACAGACTGTGGAAGAAGTTTCTCTGCTCAGCTTGGTCTTACGAGTCAAATTCATTATCATCATGGACTGTATTTACATAGTCCTTTTAGCAGTGTGCATCTCTCTCTCTCTCTCTTTCTCACTCTCTCTCTCTCTCTCTCTCTATCTGTATCTGCATTTCTCTCTCTCTCCCTCGCCTCATTCACTCTCTTTCTCTCTATTTGTATCTTCATCTCTCTATACCTCGCATTATTCACTCTCTCTCTCTCCCTGTATCTCTCTCTCTCTCTCTCTCTCTCTCTATATATATATATATATATATATATATATATATATATATATATATATAGATATATATATATACACATATATACATATACTTAAATCATCTCGTTTCTCTGAGCTCTCAACATTCAGTACCGAATACAAAATAAACGAGTTACAACATGAACTATTGAGGCGATCAAGAACATCCCAATGTTCGCAGCTCACTACTAGCTAAAGGATAACAAAACAACACAGACAAGTAAAGCTCACGAACATGAACACGGCCTGTAAACCACCAGTTATAAGGACTATCCACCCAATAAAAAAACTACTGATTATATCAGACATGATGTCAAGGAAAGTGTTGTAAAGATATCAACTTTGTTAACTCGCTAATAATGTATTTATGGATTTATCAAATTAAATAAAAGCAGTTGCATAACAAACACTGAGGCTTGTGATGCAGTGGTAGAGTTCACTGTAAGGTGTCTCAGCTGGTGTGAGGTGAAGGTGACCGGTCCACTGTCTCGCTTGTTTGTCTTACACATGCTAAGGAGATACATTTAGTCAATGATGTTAGTAATGGAATACTGGAGGCTTCATTGTCCCGGGACAGCAGATTTTATGAGACTCAGTTCGTTTACTCTATGTCATATCTTGTCTAATAACCAATAACGTATCCATTCACACAACGAAACCATGAAACGAGCCCTGTACCTTCCCATTAGAAGATTCTGCACTAACATTGCCATATAAGCTCTACATACATGTTCTGGAGTCTTATAATGTTGTAATTGTGTTTGCTAGTATCTTGTTATGCCTGTATGGGAAACAACCAAATGTGTATCTACTATTTATATATTTAACAATTATTCCATTCTGGCTCAAAGATCTTATTAATTATTTTCTAGTAAGTTCTTGATGCTAGTTGTAGATAAAAGAAGTTCAAAGCGAGGTCTGCAGTAAATGTGGTGTGTTTGACATCTCTTTACATAATCGATATAAATTGTGTAAAAGTTGGAAGAAGAAATATTGTTTTGGATATTCCAATTCGAACTATTATTTACGTTGAAAGATTTCAAAACAGTCTGCTAAGATTTCTATATTTAGAATTTTAAAGGGTTGCAACCACATAAATTAAAAACATTTAAAGGAATCAAGAGTTATTTTCCCCTGAATGTTATAAAAAAGTCGCAAGAGAGAACCTGCCCTGGGCGTCTCCCCTCAGTCTAGGGGTAATTTGATAGCGCCTAGAAAGAGTGATCTATGGCCCTGCAGCAGATTCACATGGCTGTGCATGTTGCGAGTATGCATGTAGGATGTAGGGTTTTAATTTTCCACCCGACCAAATTTCTCTTGCTTGCTTTCGTCCTATTTACTTGACATATGGGGAGGAAGCAGCTAGGACCCCAATCGACCTGTGAAAGATCGCATCTTACACTGAGCTCAACCTTGAACCTACACGGAGGCGTCTAAGTCGCGGAACGGACTAGGCAAGTGGCTGCCGAACACAAACACTAGCTGGTCCCAACAGTTGCAAATAGTAACGTTAGAGTTAACTTATATACCGCAAACTGTGGAAGACGGGTCTCTTCTGGTTTCCATTATCTGTATACCGTTTTGAAAATAAATATAATCATATACGTTAAAAACAACTAACTGTTATAACTTGCCACAAAGTAATTTGTGTCATAAATTGAATTGTATCATTACATAAAATTATAGGTACAAATTTGCATTGATGAAATATTAAACAATTAAGTAAATTGTGTATTGATTTATTACCATCCTTTGATGTATAAAGGGAACCAAACGATGGTAGCATTCATTGGTTTTCTTTGTTGTAAGGGATACATTGCCCTTGTGATGAGGTAAACATTCGTCCTTGGAATATTGTTTATGACTAGGTCGTGTAACTGTTATTTGCGTAATCTGATTTCCTATACTGGAAGATGTGTAGGGTTTTAATATAAGCTGCTTATACTAAAGACGGGGCGGACGCGTTTGCGAGCTGCTCTCGTCTTGTGTTTTCTGGAGTGCTTTTTTTGGATTGTGCTTTTTTTTTGTTTATTCCTATAATTCAAGATGAGTTCGAAGATGAACGTACTAGATGCGATCATGGACTTTGAGAGCCCGGATACCTTTATGGACGACGGCACTGTGTTCCGCATGGGCACATTGAAGATCACCGTCACTAGCGAGATGTCAGCCAGCCTGAAGCCACACGAGATGGCGAGCATCATGGCCGGACCAGTGGGCATTGGGCCCTCGGGGGTGATCGCCATATGCCGTTTCGCTAACCCCCGAGTGTGGTATGTGCGGCTGACCCAGTCAGCCCACATACTACACTTTAAGAGCCTTCACGGCAAGAAGGTGGAGTGCATGACTCCGAAGCTTTCACTGAGCATTGAGCACCAAGAGCAGGAGAGGGAGAGAGGGTTCCTCAACTGGGTGCCCGAAACCACGAAATTGGAGTCGGTCAAGGCGGTGGTGAAAAGAAAAACGAGAGACCAGAACGCCGAGGTGTTCCCCCAGAGGAACATCTCGGACAAGTGGGTCTTTGCGTATAAAAAAAAGCAAAGTGCAGGTGCCCCACTATGTGACCGTCAGGTTCCTGAGTGGGGACGCCAAGCCCATAAGGTTGTGGGTAAGCATCACCGGCCGCCGCACCCACTGTGAGACATGCGGAGAAGAGACGCACTGGACCAGCCAATGCAATAAGAGGAGACGTCAAAAGATTATAAGAGAGGCTGAGCGACAGCCAAACCCAAAGCTGGCTGAAGGTCAGCCTCCACCACCTCCAGCCTGCCCACCTCCATCCTTCGCTGAGGAGCACCCCGCCACCTCGGATGATGGGTACACCGAGGTGGACCGGAAAAGAAGAAGAAAGAGAAGTTCGAGGAAGAGAAGTTCCTCTCCTCCAGCCACCAAAATGGGGACCGGCAACACACCGCCGGCCCCCGAAGAAACGACACTAGAAGCTGAACCAGAGACCCTGCCAGAGCCCGTGCCAGAACCGGCCCCAAAACCGGGACCGGAGCTGGCCCCAGAACTGTCACCGGAGCCATCACCAGAGCCGTCGCCGGAGCCGTCACCAGAGCCGTCACAGGAGCGGACGGACAGCGTTGGTCCGGTGTCCCCGCCAAGTCGGGACACCGACGACCAGATGTCTCCCATGCCCTCACTGAGGCTGGAGGACATTAGCTCGGACGACGGCGACCCGGACCGTCTGCTCTGGTCAACAATGATGGACGGGCTGGAGCTGGGCAAGGACTGAGTAGTGACCCAGTCACAGAAGAGATGCTCACGTACTTGTCCAGCGGTCAATGTTGACATTTAACTTTCTTTGCAGAGACGCCTGGCAGGAGCCTTCACAGACTTCTAGAGAAAAAAAACTTTTTGTGTGCGAGTTTAGTGTAGATGTGTATTTGTTTAAATGCGGTGGTGTGTTGTGTTATTGTTATTATTATTATTGTTACTACTATTATTATTGTTATTACGATTATTATTATTATCATTGTTGCTATTGTTGTTATTATTATTATTATAATTATCATTGGTGTTTTTATATGTTAGCAGGGCTCGCCCACCCAAGTGGGCGACCATCTTGTAATCTTAAGAAATTGTTGTCCTTTACTTTGTTATTTATTTTCACAAGTTTTCTCCCACATGTTTTTCAGTATCCCTATCTGACCCTAGTCAGTGGAGAGCTGCTGCCCCGACAGGCCCAATACTTTGTATCCGTCCAATGTCTACACTAAACTCCATACACATTATTTCTATTAATATTAGCGGATTAAAACAGAAACAACAACACGTAGTCAACATAATAAAGAAATATAAACCTGATTTCATTTTTTTACAAGAAACACACATACACGAAATTATACATGCAAAACAAATCACAACAACACTAGGCTTAAAAAATAGTTGGTTTAGTTTAGGACAACACACAGGCGTAGCCATTCTACAAACATCTGACGAATGGATAGTCTCACATAGTCACAGGGATACAGAGGGCAGAATACAGATAGTACAGGTACACAATACACACGACAGTACAGACAAACACACTTTAATTAACATTTACGCCCCAGCAAAACCTCTACAACAAACACCCTTTTATGAGAATCTAATACAAACAATAGAACAACATTTTAAAAATCAAAACATGATACTTGCTGGGGATTTCAATTGCACACTAAGTAACTTAGACACATCACGTACACATACAAGAAAAACACGAACAACAAGTTTAGAAATAATGTTAGACAAAAATAACCTTATAGACGCATACAGGAATACTTGCCCTAATGGAACAGACACGACTCATACAACCCACTCACAGCACGGTACAACACACACTAGAATTGATAGGATTTACACACCAAAAACATACACAGTTAATCAAATACACCACATAGACACAACCCCCTTTACAGACCACAAAGCAGTAGCTATTATAGTTAACGGCACACACATATCAAATAGTCACACACAATCACAACACTGGAAATTCAACAACTCACTACTTAATAACAACAATTTTGTAAAAACCATATCCAATTTAATAAGAGATCTCACAGAACACCTACCAGACACAAACCTAAACAGTTATTGGGATTTAATTAAAAGTACAATCAGGGACCGCACACAGACAATTTCAAAACAAATACACAGAAATACAAAACGCAATAGACAGATCATTGAAGATGCTATAAAAATTTCAAAATTAATCGACAAAAACTTACCCCAAATTCAACTTTTACAGGACGAATTAGACAAAATCGATAATTATAAACTACAACGGGCCCAATTAAGAGCTAAAATACCAATACTTTTGCAGGAAAACCCTACACAACAGTACCTAGCGGTAGAACAGAACATACAACGTACACGACAAATACACAAAATCAAGGGACCAACAGGACAAATTTTAACTGAACCCCACGAAATACGACAGACCTTTCATGACTACTACACGACGTTGTATTCTGCAGAGAATACCACGCACACTGAGTGCGGAACATTTTCTGAGTATACAAAGCAGTTGAGTGACACAGACAGGGATGCCATCAGTACACCCCTGTCTTTAATTGACTTAAAAAACTCACTCGACTCCTTTCAGAAAAACAAAAGCCCAGACTCTGACGGCTTGACCGTCGAGTTCTACGTAACCTTCTTCGACACTATTGGACCCACCCTTTTAAAAGTTTTAAATAAAGCATTTGAAACAGGCGAATTGCCAAATAGCCTTAATGAAGCTTACATTACACTGATCCCTAAACCGGACAGTGACAAGCTAGAGGCCAAAAACTACAGACCAATTTCTCTCCTGAACGTAGACTACAAAATTCTGACCAAAGTCCTCACACTAAAGATTAGACCCTTTATGCAACATCTAGTACATAAAGACCAACAATGTAGCGTAAAGGATAGGGAAATCAGTAAACATGCACATTTCCTACGAGACATTATACAATATACAAGCGACAAAAACATACAATCTGCAATTCTCTCAATTGATCAAGAAAAAGCTTTCGACAGAGTCTCACATTCTTTTCTCCACGAAATATTAAATAAAAATAACATTGGGGAATACCTCACCAACTGGATTAAAATAATATATAAGAGACCTGAAAGCAAAATAATGATTAATCATCAGTTAACAGTCTTGGAGCCCCTACTAAAGAAGATTAGACAGGACCCAACAATAGTAGGGACCCATGTACCGGGGTCTGGGGAACAAAAATTAATAGCTTACGCGGACGATACCGCTTTCTTTCCATCCAATAGTAGGTCAATTCAAAATATCCTAAACACCTTCACACAATTCGGCACATAAAGCGGATCCAAAATTAATATCCCCAAATCATCCATAATGGGGATTGGCAAGTGGACAAATAAATTCGATTTTCCATTTCAACTAAATCAAGTAAACAAAATAAAATATATGGAATAATATACCCTGCAAATCCACTTGACCCTAATAAAGAAATATGGGAGAAAATTACTGTAAATCCTAAAAACTTCCTCACAAAATTTGAATACAAAATTACAACAATATTTGGGCGCAGTATAATAGTTAACTCAGTTATAATATCCAAAATAATATATGTCGCAAACATATTATGCCCACCCCTAACAACAATCAAAGAAATAAATAAAGCAGTTAGAAGTTTCATATTCCGCAACACAGTACGTAATATCCAATCTAAAACATTAATGCAAGAAAAAAACCGAGGGGGGATCGCCCTACAAGACACAACAATTAAAATACAATCACTAAGAATCAAATTTGTACAAGAAATCATAAAATACCCTAATGAATACCCACTATCCCCTTATTATTTAGGACTAAGGATAACTAAATTATGCAAGTTAAATAACAATATCCCACACTGCTTTACAAAAATACCAATGTTCTACAAACAATGCATTAGACACATTACAGGAAACGAAACTTTACTCACACAAAAACCAGACACGATTTACAAAAAACTTATATTATTACAGGAACCCCCACTTAAAGATAGGATTAAACGAGGATACGGGTATTTTATAACTAATTACACACATAACTTTTGTAATCTACACAACATTAAAGTATCACCACACATTAAAGAAGTTACTTACAGACTAATTTTCGGAACAACACCAATATGTAAACAAACTCAAACCCAGCTAGGACATGTAACACAAAAATGCCATCTTTGCAACAGAAACATACAAGAAACAGAAAATCATTTATTCTATCTTTGTAAAGTAGTCAGCTCAACACTAGGTAAAATTAGACAAATAATGAGCAAATTTATTAAAATAAAAGTAGACATGTTTAGAGCCATAATGCTTCATACACTTCCATGGACAGATAGAGACACACAAAACAAACTCTTAACAATACTGGCAGAGCTCAGATATTTAGTATGGACTTGTCAGTGTGAGCTCTCTACCACGGGCACACCTTTAACCCAGGCAGTTTTCTATCTTTATTTATGGGGATGAGTAGGTTCTTTGCCCAGATGTTTCACGATCTGTGAATATTCTGGGCAGGACCTACGGACTGCCTGGGAGCAAAATATAGATATATATGGATTTTTGTACGAGTGAGTGTGAACGAGAATGTATGGTGTGTGTAAGTGAACACACGGGTACTAGGATGAGAATATGTATGTAAATAGTGTGTATGCTTGTACATGTGGATAAATGTGTATGCATGAGTACCCATGGGTGTGCCGGAGAGTCAGTAATGTATGGAAAGTTGTATGCAGCAGTGACGAAGGGATGAAGATAAATGTTTTTAGACAGAGATGCCTCTGTGTTGCCTGGAACTGTGATGTATGTGTGAATGTATGTGTGTTTGTGTATACGAGTGTACATATGTCTGCATGTATTTTTTGTAAATACCATGTAAAAATTCATTATAATATTCATTTGATTGTTTTTTTGCTCTGGTTGCATTTTGAACAAAAACTGATTGAAAGTTAACGACCCTATGTAAATACAAAATGCGCCATTGAAGCGGAAAATAAAACCCTTAAAATCTTATACTTAAATACATGAATTGCTTTATGTGTTGTTCGAGTATTGGATAATAACAAGACGTAAGCAAAGGTATGTGTAATTTTTAAAATACATTTTCTCTAACAAATCATCTATAAACTGTTCAATCTCACTGCGAATCTCTAAACACTACACTGACCTTTTTCAAGCAGAAAGCATCAACTACTATCATTATAATAACATCAATCATATGGAGTCTTGCAGGTTTGCTGTTGGCTAGATAATTGTGGACGTAGTAGTCATAGTGGGACATTTGAAACACGTAAACATGAAACTAAAGGTTACCTTCGTATGTATTTGTTTGTTGTTTATATAAACGTGTTTTATTACCTCAAGTTGCTACATTCCTGAATGTAAACAAACAGTTGAGACACATTCTTACAGTCCAGGTACTGACACAAACACACATTAACTTTCGAGAGTGTAAATAGTCTTTAGCGTTCACTTTTATACGTTTTGAGAGGGTGAATTTTCCTTACCACCCCCTTTTATACCTTTCATGAGGATAAATTTTCCTTACCGCCCACTTTTATACCTTTTGCGAGGATAAATTGTCCTTACCGCCCACTTTTATACCTTTTGAGAGGGTAAATTTTCTTACCGCCCCCTTTTATACCTTTTGTGAAGGTAAATTCTCCTTACCGCCCACATTTATAACATTTGCGAGAGTAAATTGTCTTTACAGCCCCCACTTTTATACCTATCAAGAGGATAAATTATACTTACCGGTCACGTTTATACATTTTGTGGCGGTAAATTGTCCTTGCCACTCACTTTTACATCTTTCATGAGGGTAAATTGTCCTTACCGCCCAAATTTAAAACTTTCATTTCACTAAATTGACCTTACCGCCCACTTTTATAATTACTAGAGGGTAAATTGTCCTTACCGCTGACTTTTATAATTTTGTAAAGGTAAATTTTCCTTACCGCATATTTGTATAACTTTCAATTGGGTAAATTGTCTTTTCCGCCCATTTTTATGACTTCCATTTGGGTAAATTGTCCTTATCGCCCACATTTATTATCTTTCATTTGGGTAAATTGTCCTTACAGCATACTCATATAACCTTTTAATTTGAGTAAATTGTCCTTACCGCCCACATTTATTACTTTCATTTCGCTAAATTTTCCTTACCGCTCACGTTTCTAATTTCGTGAGGGTAAATTGTCCTTACCGCCCACTTGTATAACTTTCACTCGGGTAAATTGTCATTACCGCCAACATCATAACCTTTCATTAGGGTGAATTTTCCTTTCCGCCCACTTTTATAACCTTTCTTTTGGGTAAATTGTCCTAACCGCCCACTATTATAACTTTCATTTAGGTAAATTGTCCTTGTCGCCCACTTTTATCAATTTGATTTAGGTAAATTGTTATTACGGCCCACTTTTAATCACTTTCGTGAAAGTAAATTGGTCTAACCGCTCACTTTTAAAACTTTTGTGAGGGGAAATTGTCCTTATCGCCCACTTTTATCAATTTTAATTGGGTAAATTGTTCTAACCGCATATTTTTATAACTTTCATTTGGGTAAATTGTCTTTATCGCTCACTTTTATGACTTTTATTTGGGTATTTACCGCTCACTTTTATGACTTTCATTTGGGTAAATTGTCTTAACCGCTCACTTTTATGACTTTCAATTTGGGTAAATTGTCCTTACCGCCCACATTTATAACCTTTCATTTCGCTAAATTGTCCTTACCGCTGACTTTTATAATTTTGTAAGGGTAAATTGTCCTTACCGCCCATTTGTATAACTTTCAATTGGGTAAATTGTCCTTACCGCCCATTTTTATTACTTTCATTTCGCTAAATTGTCATTACGCCCACATTTATTACTTTCATTTTGCTAAATTGTCATTACCGCCCACATTTATTACTTTCATTTCGCTAAATTGTCTTTACCGCTGACTTTTATAATTTCGTGAGGGTAAATTGACCTTACCGCCCACTTGTATAACTTTCACTTGGGTAAATTGTCCTTACTGCCCAGATATATAACCTTTCATATCACTAAATTGTTCTTACCGCCCACATTTATAACTTTCATTTCAGTAAATTGTCCTTACCGCCCAAATTTATAACTTTCATTTCACTAGATTGTCCTTACCGCCCACGTTCATAATTTCGTGAGGATAAATTGTCCTTACCGCCCACTTGTATAACTTTCATTTGGCTAAATTGTCCTTACTACCCACTTCTATATTTTTCGCTATGACAATTTTTTTTAACAGCCCACTTTTAGAACTTTTGTTAAGATAAATTGTCCTCACTGCTCACATTTAGAACTTTTGTTCTGGTAAATTTTCCTCACCGCTCACTTTTAGAACGTTTTTGAGTGCTCGGCGTTCAACGGTGTTAATAAAATGTTTCTTCCTCAGACGTCAGATCAATGGAACACTTTGTATGGCACTAAACAACTAACATTCATGTGCATTTGGAAGAAGGCCAAGAGCCCCGATGCTTCTGGATGGGTAACAATGTAAGGTCAAGCAAAACATACTGATCGGACATGTTAGTCAAGGTCAGGTAAATAACAGTAAAACAATAAGAAATGGTTAGAAACAGGCTTACTTTCAAATGAGCCAGTCGATGCTTCAGATTGGATCCACTACTAGGGAATTACATGTATACATTTTGATTCGCCTTATTATTTTATAGGTCTAGCGACATTGTGAGCTTAATATCTGAGCAGCAACATGTCACTTTGTCGCTTTGTGCAATCACAATAAAAACACCTATGATTCTCTGTACAAGCAACATCTAACCTCTAACCCACTGTATGACCGGGGTACTACAGTAAACATCCAGAGTGGCCAGCATGGGTCTGTGAATAACATGGACAAATATAGCACCACTGGCCCCAGAGAGTATGTCGAAAGAAGGGGGTACCTGTATGACATGGCATAACACAGGTCATGGTTGGGTGGTTTGTTAAGAGCAGCATAGATGGCGCCTAACAGGCTTATGGTTAATTTTGCTCTAGTGTTTAGAGTCTATTAAGAAGGACCTGCACATTCTGTTAACCACACTCTGCGACCCTTGTCCCAATACAGTAGATAATGCAGTAGAATAAGCTGCTACAGCCTAGCCGTTAAGCAGGAAATCCTCATCCCGGCTACATCCAGCTCAATCCTGAGCTAGGACCTACACCTGGACATCTGCCCATGTAGAAGCACAGGTCGACTAAGACTAAGACTACAGTAAACACGACCATCTTATACAAATATTTCTTTTATTTGCAGGTTGTCTACTTTTGACACCACACGAAACACAAGACCTCACCACTAATGGAGTCATCCGTGAGGTCACACTTGGAACAACTGCGTGAAACATTTCTCCTCTGCTCCATCTGTCCTCCACGTTAGCGGGTCATCTTTCGTCTCGGCACAGCCTCCATGACAGCAGTACACAGTTTCCAGTCATGTCCATCATATACCGACAAAAGAAGTAGCCTTTGACAACAGCCAGTGTCCTTCCACGAGAAGCTGTACGGAAGTGCACTGAGACTCAAGTCGACTGCTGCCTTTGTTAGAGTCATTGAAGTCGAGGTCTGAAGACGAACAAAGACGATCTATCTTCTTGTCTTTATCGACCCAGCTGGAGCACAACAGCACCAGCGCAGTCGACCTTCATCAAGAAGCCTGCGGCAAAGAACTGTGCATGCTCTTGCAGTAGGGGTTTCTGTAACAATGTGCTTGCATGATGTGGTTACTAGTCTCAAGCATAACTCTCTTCAGTCACGCCTTTCAATGCATGCATGAAGTCCAATCAATTAAATGAAGATCCCGCCTCTCCATTTGTTGAAACACAGGTCCAGCACTGTATTTGGCTTCCCATTACGAGCTATTAGGAAATACTTGTTTTAGTAATTTGCAGTACTGTAGCAATAATTGACACATTCATGCACAACTTTTAGTGGCATCTTACAACATGTCGTCATCATGTAGCATGCCCTTTATAGAACGTCGCTCCCATAACAGTCTGTCTGAAAGCAATTCGTTCCATTGCTAGAACTCTAGCCTCCGCCACAGTCATACTAAGGCATTCCTGGATATCTTGGTGCCATCGTCCTCTTCGTCTACCCCTTCCTCTTTTACCTGGTACCATAACTTCCAACACTGTTCTCTTGAGACTTCTTTATCTTCTTCTTCTTCGCACGTTGTCAGGCGACAGCTTGAATTTGTTCGAAGAAAGCAGCAGTCGTCCTAAGGTTGTCGACACTGCCATATAGCTTGTCTAGTGTTTGCACCTGTGATGGCCACGTGTGCTTTCTCTGGTCCTCGTATGTCGGGCAATTTTACAGCAGATGTTCAGCGGTCATTTTCCCTGTAGCACATATCTTCAGTTTATTGAATAGATGGTACATCAGTCTATTGTGGCCTGTACGGAGTCTGAAGACCGCCACCTGCTCTCTTCTCATCATCTGGTAATAAGCATCATTAGGTGTGTAGCCAGTATGCTCTGTCTCCCATTTGTACCTGACCCTAATACGCCTTTTGGACTCTTCATAGGTCACACTAGAATCAGATTGTGGTAACCTTGCACCTTCTTTTGCTAGTCTGTCTGCCTCCTCGTTGCTTTGAATGTTACAGTAGAATGAGACCCACTGTACTACTACTTTTTTGGGTGTGGACTGCTGGCATAGTTAACAGAGTACTGCTCTTAAGTCATTAAGTTCTGTATGTTTTTTGCGTTTTAATGCAGGAACCACGGACATGACATCTGTAAACATGACTATATGGCTTTCGTGTGTTTTGATCTGACCAAAGTATTTACATTTTCTAACAACAACAACATGTACTGAATGAAATAATTTGTCATATTGTCTTCATCACCCAGGAGAAATAAATACATCGCCTGCCGAAACATTTGTTGTCCTTTACTTACTGTGGCAGTATTCAGCAACGGTTATGTTCTGTCATTTCCAATAAGGGGCCCCGGGATCTAATGGGGGTGGTGGGATGCTATCTTATTGATAGATGCTAAACAAGCAGCGACAACGATAGTATTGATATCAATTTGTATTGTATGTCATCATCATCTGGTTGATCTGTCCCAAGACTGGTTGTAGGGTTGTCTGATTATGTCTCTCCATTTGACTCTATCCTGTAGTTGATCAGTCCTAAGACTGGTTGTTAGACTGTGTTATTATGTGTCTTCATTTGACCCTATCCTCTAGTTTACCAGTCCTAAGGCTGGTTGTAAGGTTGTGAGTATTTATCACCATTTGACCCTATCCTCGGTAGTTCTCTTCATTTCAGCGAAGTTGGTACTTTAATGTCACTGCATGCCTGAGATGTAAAGGTGAGTCTTGGTCGCCCCGGTCCTCTCTTCCCTTCAATCTTGCCCTCTAGTATCTTTTCTAGAAGACTTTCTTGTCTCATATTGTGACCCAGCCAACTCAACGAACGTTTTTGTACAAAACGGAATATTTGTTTTTGTTCGCCCACTTCAGTGAGTACATTCTATCATTACATCTTCTTTCTTTCCAACTAGCGCTTTCCATTAACTTTGACTTTCTATTACAACTCCGCATAACTTTGTCCATCATCATCTCAGAATATGCGCTGTAGAGACTCGGTGCAAGCGAGTAGCCCTGTCGTACCCCCTTTCTTATGGAATCTGCACCATTGAGATCTTCTGATATTGAAATAATCGGCTCTTAATTTTCATCCAGGTTCTGGATTAACTTAATGAGTGTTCCTTCTATGTATGAAGGTCATATCAAAGTGCTCATAAGTGGCGGAGGAGCTACCATGGCTTGCTAATAAAACATGTATGTGTTCAGATCCCTGGGGTCGTAAACCTATGGGATGTGAGCCCATTAAAAATACGTGCTAAATATGGATTCACCAGGCTGTAAGGTGCAAAACACAGAACAAAGTACTCTGTCTTATGAGACACGGTGAAGGGGTAACAAATATGTGACCTTGCAGTTTTTTCTCTAGTATTTCATTGGTTTGAAAAAAAAAATTTTTAATAGGTAGGTCAGTAAGTAGGTCACACACTAAATTGGGATATCTGTCAAATGTAGTTGCTGGTTTCTAAATGTGTCAATGGGGACTAGGGGGCCACAACATCCAGTTTTGTGATTACGATTACTTAGGTAACAGACGCTCGGGGGCAGCAACATCCAGTTTTGTGATTACTTAGGTAACAGACACTATGGGGCAGCAACATCCGCTTTTGTGATTACTTAGGTAAGACACTAGGGGGCAGCAACATCCAGTTTTGTGATTACTTAGGTAAGACACTAGGGGACCGCAACATCCAGTTTTATGATTACTTAGGTAAGACACTAGGGGACCGCAACATCCAGTTTTGTGATTACTTAGGTAACATACATTAGGGGACCGCAACATCCAGTTTTGTGATTACTTAGGTAACATACATTAGGGGACCGCAACATCCAGTTTTGTGATTACTTAGATAAAAGACACTAGCAGACCGCAACATCCAGTTTTGTGATTACTTAGGTAACATACGCTAGGTGTCGCTTGTACGTGCGCAGCACAGAAACACAATGTCATCCATACTCACAGAGTGAACATCAATAATAGCATCATGTAGTGTAGTTAGTTTTATTTGGAATTTGGTGGTTGGGGGGGGGGGGTGTGTGGGGGGGGGGGGAGATGTCGAGGATTTCTCAGGATATTGAAAAGGAAATGATTTCTGACTGTCGATAAATTCCCAAAATGGCGCGACATCATTGCTGATTAAGCTTGACCTGGTCGTCCCTTTCAGATTGCAATAGAGGAACCTGTGCGGCTGGTGTAGGAGAACTAACAGGCCAGTAATGATAGACATTGTAGCAAATGTAACATAGGGATCTGTGCCGCGGGTGTGCGAGAACTAACAGACCAGTAGTGATAGCCAGTGTAGCAAATGTAATAGTGTTCGCATAGTTTAGTCTACATTATAATGCATGATCGATTGAATTTTCTGAAAGTGTGCTCGCTGTGTATACGCAGATTAGTGACTGTAAATACAAAATGAACCGATCTTTTCCTTGCGATGATAAAGAGACGGAATACGTGTATCAATGTTTGCGCAAATTATGTGGAGAAATAAGGTTCAATATAATTGCATCAATATATGGTTTTCAAACTCGTATATATAATTTTTTTGAATGTATCCAGTTGTGACATATTTACTGACGTGCTCTCATAGAACGGAGAACATGTTCTCTAACACTGTCAACTCGTTAAGAGGAGCAGAATGATAGTATGGTTTTTCTGAAACCATCTGAGGAACAAACTGCACGGGGATCACTGACGCCTGAGACAGACCACCAAGTTTGGAGAGAGATGTACAGTAGACCTGAGACAGACCACCAAGTTTGGAGAGAGATGTACAGTAGACCCGAGATAGACCACCAAGTTTGGAGAGAGATGTACAGTAAACCTGAGACAAACTAATTGAAAGGTGATAATTTGGAACATGTTCTTCACCTTTGACTCAGCAAATGATTTGTTCATATTTATTTCCATGTTCGATTTTCAATATTTGATCATCTTTATTTGGAAGTTACTGATTTGTTCTGATAAAAGCAAATAAATTTATTTCCTTGATACGTTTGGTATAGTTTGTTGTGGTCATCTTGTATGTGTGCGACCGATTTTTTCTTCTTCTTCTTCTTTTTCTCATCAACTTTTTCCTTACTCATTGAAAACACCATTGAAGTAGGAAACCCATTCCAAGTATTGATGCCGGCACACGAGCACATGTCTTTCAATGAACTGGCAACACAGACAAGAGGTGTCTTACTCGATGCAGCACGAGATCTGATCCCTAGGAAAATGTATCAGAAGCAGAACTAGATCACAGAAGGTTTTTTACAACATAAAAGGAAGAAGAAACCGAAGACAAACATGTATTTACCACAATAGCGATGAATGCAGAGATTGCACTACAGAAATCAGAAGAAAGATCAGGAAAGACAGGAAACAATTCATAACAAACACTTGCAACAAAATCGAAGAACTCCAACAACATGGGAAAAAAAGAAACCTTCAAAGAAATCGGAAAGCTGAGTAGAGAATCCCAACCATCACTATTGGCAATCAATGACAAGAATAGTGATGTGAGGACTGAGAACAAAGAAATTGTAGAAAGATGGAAGGAATACTGAATAGAGAGCCAGAACCCACATTGGACGAAGTACGTGCAGCAATCAAAGAGATGAATAAAGGAAAGACTCCAGGATGTGACGACATAACATCAGAACTAATACAGGCAGAAGGAGACGCATGCATACACATAAACCAAGCATTGTGCAAAAAAAATTTGGTAGAGTTCAGAATGGTCTGCAGAATGGAGTAGATCAGTGTATATTCCGGTACCAAAGAAAGGGAACCTAACATGATGCACTATCTAGCGAGCTATTGCCCTAATAAGCCACGTCATCAAGATATTATTATGTATTATCATGAAGGGACCAGAAAAGAAAGTGGAAATTGAAATACATGAAACACAGGCAGGATTCAAACAAAGCAGAGGCACGAGAGATCACATCTTCAATTTGAGAAACCACTTTGAAAAATGCAGAGAACACATTACTGACCTAAATACACGCTTCATAGATTACACCAAAGCGTTTGACTGTGTACAACATCAACAACTGTGGCAAATAATGAAATACATAGGCCTCGATACACATTGAAAACATCTAATAGAAACACTTGGCAGTGCCTAACAAACCCCTGGGAGAATTAACGAACGCACCTCAGATTGGTTTGAGGCCCTAAAAGGTGATAGGCAGGGCTGCATCCTTTTCCAAAATTTATTCAACATGTACGCGGAGAATATCAAGCGAAAGGTAAAAATAGATGAAAGTTATATCTTCTCCTTCTTCGTTCATCCTCAGATCAAGGTCCCGGTTTCTCTTACAAAGGACACCGTTGTTTCTAAGGCTGTCTTATCTCCACACAGCTTTTATCTCATATCTGCCTCACGAGGCCAGTATTGTTCTCTCTTTTTCTGCGTGAGCGTGCAGCTTTGTAGGATGTGTCATGATACGCTCCACATATGGACACATATGGACACTTGTCATCTGTCCAAATCCTCATTGTGTTGTAAAGATGACCCTTGAGTATTTTATGCCCAGTTCTCAGTCTAAAGATGATGACTTGCTCTTCTCTAGTTAAGTTAAAGTAGCTGTCATCTTTTCGGAAGTCGAGGTATTGATCAGCCCATTTTACCCTGAAGTTGGCTTTAATTATGGTCTTAGCTTCATTATATGTGATACTCAGGTCTGTTTGTGGGGATGCTCCTCCACACTTTGCTAGTTTGTCTGCAGCTTCATTGCCTTCAATATTGCAGTCGGATGGGATCCACTGTATGACCAATCTTGGGTGTTCTGCTAAGAGCTGTGTCAGGGAGAACATACATTGCTCGAGATCTTCATCTTTGTGTTGTTTTAGCGCTGCTAATACTGACGCGGCATTAGTCACGAATTCTATGTTTTCTTGGTGGATATCTTTATCTTAGATTACAAGCTCAGCTGCGGCGTTCAGTGCCTCTGATTCTGCACGGAAATTATTGGAATATGCTCCCGCTGTTAATACTCGAATTTTTTCTTCTCCATCCCTTATTCTGTAATAGACCTCTCCACCTCCATTGGATGTGGCTTTGTTAGATGAGCCATCTATATACACATGTGTCCATGTTTCTGGTGGGTATACTCTCCTAAGATATTTTTCTGTAACAAATTTCCTTTTTCCCAAACCTTTTATTGTATCTACCAACTCAGGGGACTTATCTTTTTTCCATGATTGGATTTAGAATGTTTGTTTCAGATCTCTAAACACTGCCTGGCTTAGGATTTTGTCTGCTCTTTGTGCTTGGGAGATAGAGAGAAGATTGTGTACGTGATTTTGGATTCGTTATTGCGATTTTCCAGTTTTTTTCATTCCGCCTCTATTATATTTAGGGCCTCTTGCATTTGGTTTCTAGCTACATGTGTAGACTCTTCCGATGTCCATAGTGCCAGGTCATCTGCATATAGTGCACTGTGTACTCTTTTAGGGGTTTCTGTGATTATATCATTGATATCTATGAGGAACAGCATGGGTGAGAGTATTCCACCTTGCGGGAATCCTTGTTCCATTTTCATCTTTTTGCTGACGTGACATTGTAGTTGCACTCTTGCTGTCCTGTTATCTAGGTAATCACTGATCCACTTGTACATCTTGTTGGTTACACCCATTTTCAGTAGTTTGAGTTTTAACCTGCTTTTCCATAATTTATCAAATGCTTTTTGTAGGTCTATCTAGACTACCAGTGTATTTTTTTTTCTTGAAATGCATCTACCATCTCCAACGAGATATATGTCACCTGATATGTCACCTGATCTTCGGTTGATATGTTTCTACGAAAACCTTCTTGCTGGAGGATAAGTAAATTCTTTGATTCCATATGCCAGGTTATTCTAGTGTTAACTATTCGTTCCATTAGTTTCCACACACAGCTGAGTAGACTAATAGGTCTGTAACTGCCTGGCTTCATGTTGTCTTTCCCATGTTTAAGGATGGGGATAGTCCTAACCTCCTTCCACACCGTAGGGACAGTTCCTTGTTTCCAGCTTGTGTTAAAGATGTGTAGCAGTTTTTTCTTTGCTATTTATCTCGGGCTAGAGAGCATTTCATTACTTATGGCATATTTTTCTTGGGGCTTTTCTTTTCTTGAGTTTAGTAATTGGTGACTCCAGTTCTGTCTTGCTGATTTTTACTATCAGATGTTCTTCAGTTACTCCCATTGAGTGCTCCATGTGGTTTATTTCTTTCTTAACATACTTTTTCATGTCTGTTGGTATTGTATTTCTACTCTTTTCTGCATAATTTTGGATTAGAACATCCGCAGCTTTTTTTCCCAGTGAGTACTTTCCTTTATTTTCAATTGCAATTGTTGGCTTGTAGCTGTTTTCATCACTCAAAGCCTTTGCTAGCTTTTAGAGCTTCTTGTTCTCTCTATCAAAGTTGAGGGTTTCTGTATGCCATGGTGAAGCTATTCCTGAAATAGTTGACTGTTTTTCTATATCTTGCAGCAGCTGCATTGAGTGCGATGTTGTTTTCCTGATTCGGTCAATTTCCACTTTGTCTCTTGCCTCTTTTAGTTGAAGTCCCATATGTTGGTGACCAATACGGTTTGTGGTCCCATCTGTTTCACTTCAGGTGATCAATACGGTTTGTGGTCCCATCTGTTGGACTTCATGTAACCAATAAGGTTTGTTTTTCTTGGACTTTATAACTGAAGAAATCACAAAGTTTATTTTCTCATAATTCTTTTTATCGAATTCTCTGAGTTGGTCATTGTTGCGACCGGAACTTAGATCAGCTAAACGTTCCTCTTGTTTCCCAGTGAAAGCTGTCAGGTCAGAATACAACCATTGACGCCTTTTGGGGTTTGACGAGCTGAAATCTGATGTCGAATTCGACACCAGCCTCGTTCTTTCTAAACTGACACGTTCATTCCAAAACATTGTATAGCTAGCTATATACAGCTTGTGTGATCGGGACCGTATCGGGTAGATGTGACCCATTTATCGCTTCTATATCCCTGTTGTACGGTTCAGTTCACTGGCCACCAGAGCCACCTTTTTTTCTGGTCTTCTGGCATTCGTGCTGTTTTATAACGTTCGCAGGCTCCACGTCTTGCAGACAAGGACCTTCTGTTTTTCCTTTGCTTTGTTTGAACGTATTGGCTGGATTTCCTCCAGCCGGTCAGGGCAAGTCAAAGCAGACTATATTTAGGACACCTTTTCTAGCGCCTGTCTATGTCTGTGTAGGTAAGCAAATCATGTCTACAGAGGCCTGCTCAGGATCTGAAGGGACTGTATAATTTCTCTGTGGCTTCTACGACCAGCGACGAGTGGCCCTTTGCCTGATCCGTCTGTGTCCAAGTTTGTGGCTGCAGCTTCAGGGTTACATAGTTAAGGCGTGACTAAAAACTGATGCTGATGTGCAAGACTGAATATCATAGCGCACATCTCTTCATGACGGTGGAGCGCCATGCGAGACAACCATAACAATAGCAGCTGAACAACGGAGACAGGTTAGAAAAGCCCGTCAAATGAAGACTTCACATCAGGCCTACATTCCCTGCCCGCAATGACTGAGGCATTTAGTGGACCGGAGTCCTCCATATGATATGCTCTTGCTGCAGGCTGGTCAAAATGCGTTCTAACTAAATGACCAAACTACTTGATTTGTTGGTCGTCAATGTAGCCACTAACTGAGTTTGTCCCCACTGTCTGCCTCAGCGTGGTGTTGAGGGTTCGATCACGGATTGACTTTCCGGCTGCACGTCTCACACAGCGCATCCCACAGCCCTGGATCTTACTCTTATGCGTTTCTAGTAAGGACCAAGGCTGACATTGGTTACACAATGTAGAAATAAACAGTGAATTGATGAACTTCTACTTAGTTGAAAGAAGCCTACTAGAGTGTTTTCATATAGGTAGATCTGTTCTTCTTCTGAATTCTCTGTACAATCCCTTGTCCACTCTGTCGTCATCAGTGAACATGCTAACTACATATTTTAACTCCTGTACTTGCTTGAGGCCTGACAATTGTGTGACTGTTGTGGAAACTTCCCTGCTCGTGTTCACGCGGTATCAACATAGTCTCGGTCTTGCTTGTCTGTGTTCATGTCTTGTCATGTCGTTACAAGCAGAATTGAGACAGGTCAGGCGGTGTTGTAGGTCTTCTCCATTTTAGTAGATGACCTGATCATCAGCAAACAACAGTTTAATTACAGATTTCTAATGAGGGTTAGCTAACTGTGTGATTTTATCCATATAAATTGTGAACAGAAGTGGAGAAAGAACACATCCCTGCCGTACGCCACTGATCACTGGAAACCAATCCGCAAATACCGGCATTTGTTCGTACTGAACCTTCACTGTTTACGTATAAACGCGAATGCTCTCCAGTAGTTGACCCTCCACACCATATTTCACCATTACCTACCCTGGCCTACATCGGTTTACCATGTCAAACACCTCTTCCTGATAAATTAAGGCTACGAGAAGTTTTTATCTATGTATTCTAAGTTTTGTTTACAGTTAAGTGTCTGGAACGTAAATATAGCATCCGTACATCCATTGCTATTCGAGCAAGAAGCCATGGCGGTGATCCTGAAGCACTGAGCTGTGGCTATACAATAGCTCGTACTCGCTGTTGAAGGGCACGTGCGAAAATGTTTCCGAGGTGGCTAAAACGGGATATTTGACTATACGAGCTGCAATCCTTCCTGGTGCCCTTGTTTTTTTACAAATAGGTACAACCCCCGCCGTTTGGCAATCACCAGGTACCTTCCCTTCAATCCACACCTGATTTAAGATCTTTGTGAGCAATCTTACTTCTACATGGTGACAAGCTTTAATGGCATGTGCCGATATGTTGTCTACATAAGGGGCCCTGTAGTTAGGGCTTCATCTAATTACCTCCCTGGCTCCTTGCTCGAGTATTACTTTGTCAATATATTTCGGGGTTTGTACCAATCCGCTGAGCGTGAGTCCCTCATTGCACTTTGGCTGAGCTAGCTTCCGAGGGCGCACAAACCTAGCATAGGTACATACAGACGCACACGTGCATCTAAGAACTGGTTTATGCGTCCTGATATCGTCCAAAGGACTAAGGTCTGGAGTGGAATGGGCGCGCATTCGCCAGTAGAAACTAGTGAGGCAAACGCTTAAGAAACAAACAAACAGACGCACACGTGCATCCAGGCACTGGTTAATATGTCCTGATAGCGCCTAAAAGACCACGGTCCAGGTTTAAAGGGCGAGCCTCCGTCAGTAGGATTCAGACGGGCAAACATTTAACGACAAACAACAAACAAACAAACAAACGACAATAACTGGGGCATTTCTACAATTTGTTTTTTTGGTGGTCAAAGGGATGCAACTCACCCATTTTTCTTCTAGTGGTCAAAGGGATGCAGCCACAATATGTTTCTATCACATAATAAATTGGTGACACAGATCATTCTTATCTTTTGACTAATTGTGTCTTCTGCTTGTTCATCAGTTGGACCTTATTTAGAGAGCTCAAGTCTGATAGCAAGGATTCGCAGGACCCTCGAGGAGACACAACCGAACAAGCTGGATTCAGACGAACCTACAGTGCACTAGATCACATACCAACGTGCTGTAATCTGATCGAAAAGGCACGAGAGCACCAAACAACGCTGATACTCACATTCATTGACTCGAAAAACCATTTTGCTCGGTTGTAACAAGATTCGTGTCGAAATCGCTGGTCGAGCAATGAGTAGACCTCCACTACATAGAAATACTCCATAAATTCTATGAAGGATGTACAACCGTCATCCGCCCATTCCCTCAACTCATCAGCATCATGACCTGGCTCGGGAGCTACTATGCCTAATACGGCAGTGCTCCTTGTCAGCTTGGTAGGATAATTCTGATCTGTACGGCCATTGGCCCCACAGCCTGATATTTTCTTACTTTACCAGGTTCCGAACCAATATTTCGGACAGCGGTACTTACGTCTGCGTAATCCTAGCAGTAGGGTTACGCGACATATATAATCTTTTTTTCGAATAGTCCGTGCGACTATGTCCGCTTCTAAAATAATCGAAGAGAGTATTGATTTCTTCTTCTTCTTCTCCTTCGTACGCAGTCAGACAGTAACCATTATTTTTTCGAAAAAAGCGGCGGTCATCCTGAGGCTGTCGACACTGCCATAGAGCTTCTCTTGTGGTTCCACTGGTGATGGCCACATCTGCTCTCTCTGATCCTCGTATGTCGGGCAGTTCTGCAGCAGATGCTCAGCGGTCATTTTCTCGGTACCACACGGGCATTTGTCGGTACCACCTATCTTCAATTTGTTGAATAGGTGGTACCTCAGTCTATTGTGGCCAGTACGAAGTCTGAAGACAACGACCTGCTCTCTTCTGTGCAACTGGTAATAGGCATCGTTTTTCGTGTAACCAGTATGTTCGGTTTCCCATTTGGTCATGTATCTGGCCTTAATAAGCCGTTTTAACTCTTCGCACGTGATACTAGTATCTGTTTGTGGTAGTCTTGCACCTTCTTTTGCCAGTCTGTCTGCCTCCTCGTTGCCTTGGATGTTGCAGTGTGATGGGACCCACAGTACCACTACCCTTTTTGGTGCTGACTGCTGGCATAGTTGACAGAGTGCTGCTCTTAAGTCATTAAGCTCAGTGTTTTTCTGGCTTTTTAGCGCTGTTACTACGGCCAGAGCATCTGTAAGCAGGACTATATGGCTTTCATTTTCTTTATGTGTCACCATTTCATCCACTGCCGCCCTCAGTGCCTCTGCCTCCGCTCTGAAATTGCTTGTGTACTTACCAGTAGCGAATGACAGTGTTATTTTTCTGCCATTTGGTAGGTTCAGGAATGCTCCTGCCCCTCCGTTCTGTGTAGTGTCTGTTACAGAACCGTCGGTGTATGCATGGGTCCAGTCCATGCTTGGGTAGTTTTCCGATATAAAGCTTAGGGTAGTATCTCTCCTTTCTTTTTCAGTCTGGCAGTTTTTATTTCCAATACCTGGTATATTTTCTACCACCTCTGGAAATATATGCTGCCTCCAGGTAGGTTTTCGTACAGTAGTGATGGGCTTTGGTGTTGTTAGTGCGTTTATGGGATCTTCGTGCATCTTTGCTTTGGCTATTTCTGCAAAGTTTCTCCGCTTTAGTTTCCCAGTTCCCAAATTGTTTAGTCTCTGGTGCATTGGGTGGTCAGTCAGTCTTCGGAGTTTCTCTGACTGCAGCTGGGCTCTGCAGTCCCTTCTATCGGTCATGGGTTGCAGCGTTGTAATCTTTTCAAGTTCTACAATTGGCGTTGACTTCATGCCTCCTGTTATAACTCTCATGGCTTGGTTTTGAAGTTTGTTAACTTTATCGAAGTTCGCCTTTGCTGCTGTTGTCCATTCCGAAATGCCATACTCGAGAACTGGTCTCACTCTTCCAGTGTACAGTTTCTTTAGTATACTTTCGTCTGCTCCCCAGCTTGTGCCAGCTAGTTTCCTCATAATTGCCATTCTTTCTCTGGCTCTCATTCGCTTTCTCTCGATCTGACTTTTCCATGTCATGCGCCGATCAAATGTGACTCCCAGATAGTTTGGGTTATCGTTTGGCTTCAGCCATTTGCCATTTAGACTTAATTTGGTGTTTTGGGGTTTGATTGAAAGCGAGAATATTGTGCATGTGGTTTTCTCCTCGTTTATTTTGACCCGCCATGAGTTCGCCCACTCTTCCAGCGATGTAAGGGCCTGCTGCATCCGATTTCTTGCTATGGTGAGATTCTTTTCAGAGGTCCACATAGCCAGATCGTCTGCGACTTACTCACTACCAGAATCTGCATGGGAAACGCTTTGAATGGCAAAATCCCAAGATCAGTGTAGTCATTGAACAAAAGGAGAATATCAGGAGCAAAGGCATGATTCATTGGGCGCCCGGGCCCGTGAAGAAGGAAGCCATCAAGAAAGTCGCAGCTCTCATATCAGGAGACCAAGATCCTGAGATATACCGATTGCCAACGCATCAGACAAATGGACTTTCTTGTATAAAAAGACGTCGAAAACTATCCCTCACTACGTTAACATCAATCTCTGCGGCAATATAACCACAACATGGCGGCTGTGGGTCACCCTTCCAGGAAGGAAGACTCCCTGTGATATCTGTGGCGAAACATCACACTGGACCAGCCAATGTTTTACTAAACCCGCCCAGCAGAAGAAGCCGACACATCCAGAGGCCGAGACCACAGGACAAGAACAAGAAACAATACCACCAGAAACACAAACGTACACACCATCAAAGTGTGACGATGGACTTATAGAAGTGGAAAACATAAGAAAGAGAAAATACAAAACTCAAAATGGCAAGGAATCTCCAGAACTGACGCCAAGACAGCAGACACCTCCCAGACCACAGTCGCAACGAGTCCACACCTCTCCAAAACAGCAGACACCTCCCAGACAACTGTCGCAGCAGAAACAACAACCTTCACCACCTCAGAAACCCCAACGCAGACCAACATCACCACTGAAACAGCAACCACCCGCAACCTGCACCCAGCCAAGACTTTCATCACCGCAAGCTGACGCTGAAGACAGAAAGGACCAAGAACGCAACCAAGACCTGTGGGACAACTCCTTGCAAAGACTGGCACTGGACGATAGCCCAATCTTAGTAATGGACTTTGTAGACAACGAAGAATTCGAGGACTTTTAAAGTTTCAAAAACATTTGTGCATAATTCCAAATTATTGAAGTAAGTCTACTTTCATCATACTTTTTCTTCTCCGTCTGCCCAACTGCAACTCATTCCTTCATTTCTAACTGCCTGCTTTCTCACCATCTCTGCACATACTTCTTCTATTTGTGCCACGGGATCTAGAGTCCCTCACGCAGCCTTCTCGATAGAAACTTCTCTTGAGCACCCTTCCCTACCAACTACCACTCTTGATATTCAGTGTACAATATCCTGCTATATTATCTTTCTAGCGCCCGAGGTCCACCTTTCTCACGATGACCGTTATTCCGGCTTGCGCACCCCACGTCACTCTCCAAATTACGTCATCCCTCCATGCTTTTTCAAGTACGCCCTTTCCGCACCATTTCACACACAGAAAACGGTGTGAAACTTTTTCACCAACGTTCTCACGTTATGGAATATAGACTTAATCTCTGTGCCTTCTATCATACATATTCACTTGTACTTGATGTATTATGAATATATCGAGAAAGCGTACATATTGTTTCACTAAATAACAACATCAAACACCGTATTTACACTTGCATACAACACACACAATCCATGGCTCCGACAAACAAACTACACATTATATCAGTAAACATCAGAAGCTAACAGCACAAACTACAACATGTAGCCAACTTGATACATAAACATAACACCGATTTTCTCTTCATACAAGAAACCCATATACATAATGCCATACAAGCACAACAAATCACAACCAAACTAGGACATAGACACGCATGGTACAGTCTAGGAACACACACAGGGGTGGCAATACTGCAGACGTCGGCAAGATGGGAAGCAACACACAGTCACAGAGACACAGAAGGACGACTACAGATAGTACACATAAAAAGCACATACGACTGCGACGATACCCACGCTTTAATAAACGTTTCTGCTCCAGTAATAAAACTTGAACAACCAAAATTCTATGAAAATGTGTCATACACTCTAAGCCAACAGTTTAAAAAACACAAAATTATAATGGGAGAAGATTTTAATTGCATTTTACACCATCTAGACGCATCACAGGTTACAACAAGGAAAACCACCAACGACACTCTACAATTTCCTTTGGACGAACACGACCTCCTAGACGCGTACAGGCGGAAATACCCCGAAGGAAAAGAGACAACACATACAGGAACAACACACCACCATTGTACATGTTACAGACTAGATAGATTCTACATACACGAAAGCTACAAAATAAACAAAATACACCATTTAGACAATAACACTTTCACAGATCACAAACCAGTGGAAATAGTAGTAAATGGAACACGCACACACAACACAACACACACCGAGGCAGCACATTGGAAATTCAACAACTCTTTACTGACTAATGAAAAATACGTTAAACACATAACACTTTTAATACAAGACTATACACAAAACACACCAACCGAAAACCTGGGGGAATATTGGGATTTATTAAAAGGTACAATTAAAGACAGAACTCAAATAATATCCAAAACTATACAGAATAAAAGAGAAGAGAAAAACGAATTATAGAGGAAGCAATAAGGCTAACAGAACTTTTAGATAAAAATAGCCCCCAAACACATTTACTTCAAGAGGAGTTAGATAAATTAGAAAACCACAGACTACAAGGGGCAATGTTAAGAATAAAATGGAACGCTTTAGCACAAGAAACACCTAGTAAAGAATATTAAACAGTAGAACAAAACATACAACGAAGCAGAATAATACACAAAATAAAGGGGAAAGACGGCCACACTACAACTGACCCCGAACAAATAGGTCAAGAGTTCAAACAATTTTACGAACACTTTTACTCAGCGGAGATCAGTCCAACAGAAACACGTGAAAGCTGTGAAACTTTCACACGGTGCTTGAATGAGCAAGACAAACTAAAACTAAACGAACGCATAACACTGGATGATCTACAGTGTGCTCTCAGCTCCCTTCAAAAGAGCAAGAGTCCTGGCCCTGATGGCCTGACGGCTGAGTTCTACACCACGTTCTTTAACGCACTGAGCCCACTCTTCCTTAAGGTCTTACACGAGGTCTCGGACAGAGGAGAACTCCCATATAGCTTCAACCATTCCTTTATAGCTTTAATACACAAACCAAATACTGACAAAACTGAAACAAAAAACTATAGACCAATTTCCCTCCTAAACACAGATTATAAGATATTAACGAAGGCTCTAACATTAAAACTGAAACCATTTATGAAACATCTAATACATGAAGACCAACAATGCAGCGTTCAAAATAGAAACATCAATAAGCACGAACACTTCTTGAGGGACGTCATTCAATATGCACACGATACAAACATACAAACAGCAATACCATCCATAGATCAAGAAAAAGCTTTTGAAAGTGTTTCATACAAATATCTACATAAAACATTACAGAGAAACAACATGGGATAATATTTCACTAATTGGGTAAAAACCTTATATACGAAACCAGAAAGAAAATTACTAATAAATCATACACTTACAGAAAGCATACACTTAACTAGATCAGCGAGACAAGGTTGCCCCCTATCTCCACTGCTATACGTATTAGCATTAGAACCAATCTTAAAGAAAATTAGGCAAGATAAAACCATTAAGGGAACTCATATACCAGGGACAGGAGAAAAAAAAATAATAGCCTATGCAGACGACACAATATTTTTTCCATCGACCCAAACATCTATACAAAACATCCTAGACACCTTTACAACCTTTGGCAAACAAAGCGGTACAAAATTAAATATCCTAAAATAAAAAATCATGGCAATTGGTAAGTGGAAGTACAAAACTGATTTCCACCTTCAGTTAATACAGGTTAAAAATTTAAACATTTTTACGGCATAGATTACTCGGCCAACCCTTTAAACGAAAACAGAGAAATGTGGCAAAAAATGTCAGAACTAACTAAGGACAGATTAGATCACTATCAATTTAAAGCCACAACAATTTTCGGCAGAAGCGTCATAATAAATACCTTCGTTATCCCCAAATTAATTTACGTATCAAATATCGTTAACCCCCCTTTAAACGCTATCAAGGAAATTAACCAGCACATTAGACGCTTCATTTTAAAAAAAAACCAGGTATAGTATCAAAACTTTAACATTAATACAAGACAAAAACAGAGGCGGAACTGCTCTACAACACATCGAAACAAAAATTCAAGCCCTAAGAATTAAATTTATAAGTGAAATAGTTGCTAATCCAAATGAATACCCACTGGCACACTACTATGTTAGTCTTAGACTTAGCAAATGGTGTAAATTAAATAACCATACGCCAAATGCACGTCAAGCATTCGAAACACCGCTGGGCTGGTGATATATCCAGAAGTCAAAATATGGAGTACCATAGTCACTATGTGGTACCCACGCGACAAAAAGACCCAAAAAAGACCCCAACTCGCTGGCGAGATTCACTAGACAAGCACGACACACACGACCCCACAACAGACATAAAACTGTACCATTGGATGACACTAGCCCGCGACAGAAACGACTTGATCCTGAGTTGGGACACGCTCGCGAGGATCTTGCCGATAAAAGACAGCAGCGAAAATCCGCGTTAACTGTTACACTTCTGGCGATTGCCTTTTTTCTTGCAGATATGTACAATCGGCGCGTCTTTCATTTCTTGTGGGACTAATCATTCAGCCCAGATGAAGAAGAAGAGTGCACTGAGCTTCCTAGTGAGGCATATCAACCGCTGATGCTTATACCTCTGTTGGTATTGCGTCTCCACCGGCGGCTCTTCCATGAGAAAAATTTTTGATGGCCTCGTCTGATTCATCTACAGTTTTGTGGATCAGAAAGTGTTTTCAGCGCCCCGTAGAACGTTTTGTGGTCGTGGAGCACAGGAAACGCCTAGATCCCGTCTGTCCGTCTGTTTAGCCAATGTAGTCGAGCCAGACATAAGTTCTACCAATTTCAATTACCAAGCGATACATAGACAACTTATCCACCTTCTATACCATGTCATATCTCAGGTGCCCTGTGCCTGTTCTCTCTAACAAAATAATAAACTAATATACTAAATTAACATCTTAAAGCCTTCATCGCTGGTGGGGTGACTGAAGTACAAAAACAATAATATAACAACAGCATAATATAAACAACAAAATTGGAAACAATAACACAGGAACAATTAAAAACAGCATAATAAAAACAACAAAATTGGAAACAATAACACAGGAACAATTAGACAGATACAAGAACATATAAACAATTAAATTGTTGTTTTCCAAGATTATATTATTGAATTCGTCACTCTTGCTGATTTTTCTCTGGACTCGGTTTGTGATAGCTCTTCTTAAATCCGAAGTGTAATAGATAAAGAAAATCTGGCCACTCTTCGCTGTAACGTAAATGAAAGATTCTCGGTATAGATGACACAACGATGATCACATTAGAACGGGGAGGCCAAGAAGCAGCAGTGAATGAGCTGCAAACCAGAACCAATCAAAACCGTCTCAAACCTCCACGTGGCGACCCTGGGAACAGGCTGAACTAGTCTCTAGTGTAGTCTGGTCAATGGATATGGATCGCGGGGGAAAGGCAAACTTGGTACTAAATAAGTCAGCTGAAAACGAATGTGTCGGTTCGAAAGATGCAGATATCGCAAACTAGCTGTAAACTACGACACAACATCACAATGTATTTAGAAGAATTATAAAAAGAAGAGGAAGAAGAGAAAGATGAAGAAGAAGAAAAGAAGAAGAAGAAAAAGACGAAAAAGAAGAAGAGGTTGAAGAAAAAGACGATCAGATCAAATTGGGAATTAATGGATTATGTACCTTGTCTATAACTGACTAAGATAGACACCAGGAACATTAGTGTCTATGTACCTTGTCTATAAGATGATTTCAACACCAGTCTCTGGACTGACTAACAGAGGACAGTGACGTGACATGATCAGAAGACTTTAACACCAGTCTCTGACTGACTAACAGAGGACAATGACATAATCAGAAGACTTTAACACCAGTCTCCAGTCTGACTAGCTTGATGAAGATGTTTAGTTGGTTACGACAGCTGAACTGATAGTTCTCTATTTGTTGAGACGGAGATGGCCAGTGGTGTATGGGAGTTATTTCTACAATGGTCACTATTGTATCATTGTTATGTTAATGTAAATCTTTGGTCTAATATTTGTTTGCCTTGTTTCAGTAACTGTTGTTATTATTACCAATTGTCAGCTTATTTTCACTTCTAATTATATCCACTTGTGTCGTTAGACGTCTTGGGGAGGTGTAGATTTCTTTCCTGTGCCACATTTGTCGACGATGCTATTGTTACGTATTTCTTCAGTATTTCACTTAACAGGCTATCCATCTTGTTCATGGTCTCCCTCTTGCTCTGTAACTCTATTGTCTGGTGTTGTAGATCCGCGTGGCTGGCAGATTTGCTTGCGTTCTTGCCAGGTGTCCGAACCACTTTATGTCCTGCTTTCCCACGTAATCCATGTACGGGGTTCGTATCAACCTTCTGTCTGATTTCTTGGTTTCGCACTCTTCAACCTTGTGTCACCGCTCGTTTTTCTCAAACACCCTATTTTCCATATCATGGTTTTCTTCCATGTTTCTTGGTCAGTGACCATGTCTGACACTGGTATTGCAGAGTTGGTATACACATATTATTGCTATGAATGGCTCAAGTTATGTGCTTCTCACCTGAAAATGTAGTGTTTCTTCTATTCGGCTGATTGTCATTGTCTCTTGTCTTTGTTGTGTTCCAGTTTTACCAATTGTCTTTGACTTACTATCTCCAGTTTTACCAATTGTCTTTGACTTACTATCTCCAGTTTTACCAATTGTCTTTGACTTACTATCTCCAGTTTTACCAATTGTCTTTGACTTACTATCTCCAGTTTTACCAATTGTCTTTGACTTACTATCTCCAGTTTTACCAAATGTTTGTTACTCAATGACTCCAGCTCTTTCTCCACTTCTTACAAATTGTTTGTGAGTCACCGACTCCGTATGCATAAACTGTCTGTGACTCTATTTCTTCACTGTTACAAATTGTCTGTGACTCACTGTTGCCATTGTTACAAATTGCCTGTGACTCACTGTCTCCATTGTTACAAATTATAAGTGACTCATTGTCATCATTGTTACAAACTTGTGTGCTGTCACTGTCTAATAATCTACAAACTGACTCTGACTCACTGTCTCCTTACTTACAAATAGTATGATACTCACTGGCACCAAAGTGACAGTTTTAGTTAGCAAATTGGTTTACATAATGAAGTTGCTAGCCTCACGCAAAACATTCTTTAGTTGGCTTGGGAGGTTACAGTGGTACTACTTTTTTAAACTCGGGTACCAGTCCAGGGAATGGGAATAACATGAAATCAGGAAAAACAAAATACTGAGAAATGTGGTTCTGCGTGAGATACAGGAGAAGCGTTTCATTGACAGCAAACAGGTATTGATGATGTTCGTTAGAGATACATCCAATGTCGTTAGAGATACATCCAATGTCGTTAGAGATACATCCAATGTCGTTAGAGATACATCCAATGTCGTTAGAGATACATCCAATGTCGTTAGAGATACATCCAATGTCGTTAGAGATACTTCCAATGTCGTTAGAGATACATCCAATGTCGTTAGAGATACATCCAATGTCGTTAGAGATACTTCCAATGTCGTTAGAGATACATCCAATGTCGTTAGAGATACATCCAATGTCGTTAGAGATACTTCCAATGTCGTTAGAGATACATCCAATGTCGTTAGAGATACATCCAATGTCGTTAGAGATACATCCAATGTCGTTAGAGATACATCCAATGTCGTTAGAGATACATCCAATGTCGTTAGAGATACATCCAATGTCGTTAGAGATACTTCCAATGTCGTTAGAGATACATCCAATGTCGTTAGAGATACATCCAATGTCGTTAGAGATACATCCAATGTCGTTAGAGATACATCCAATGTCGTTAGAGATACATCCAATGTCGTTAGAGATACATCCAATGTCGTTAGAGATACATCCAATGTCGTTAGAGATACATATAATGTCGTTAGAGATACTTCCAATGTCGTTAGAGATACATCCATTGTCGTTAGAGATACTTCCATTGTCGTTAGAGATACATCCAATGTCGTTACAGATACATCCAATGTCGTTAGGGATACATCCAATGTCGTTAGACATGAATTATATTTGACATACCAGAGATAAGCAATCCGGTTTTGATGGAGGGAGTGAGGTGGGAAAGCAAGCTGGAGAGTGTAATGGAGGGCATGATGGAGAACATAATATTTGAAGAAGAAAATTAGACCAAATTCAGACAACAGATACATATCTTGAAAAACACAACACACATCATTAGAGGTAATCTACGGCGAATGTCATTAGAAATGACAGGTAGATCTGCAGCACACGTCATAAGTAATTACACGGGGATCTACAGCACACATCATTATAAATTACATTGATGTCATCAACAAACATCATCAGAAATTACATTGATGTCATCAACAATCATCGTTAGAAAAAGGACCCAGTTTTACTATGGAGAATTACATTCACGACCCTTCGCATCTTGTCTGTGAAACCGTTTTTATGAGAGCAGAGATATGATTGACGTGTTATCGTGCGATCAGGGTTAATGCAGTTTGGACAACAACATAGATCATCATCATGCACCATATCAAAGGTCATGTACAGGCTTTTCCAAAACAAAAACATGGTTTATTTTGAGGGAAGAAATCGATTAAACGTGAAATGAATGTGCAAAACCGAAATTGTTAAATAAGTTTTATGTTGCTATAAAAATATATCAAGAGATGATGCCCAGGGCACTGGATTAACACGAAGAAACCAAGTCAAGTATATTCATGTCTCCCGTTCGAGGTACACCCATGTCGATAGAATGTAAGCAGCGATCAGTCAGGTTTTTCACAAAGGTATCAACGTAATTCAGGTTGTTTTTTTCTCTACTTTCCTTGGCTGGGATTTTTGGTGAGAAATTATTTTCCAACTAAACAGTACTTTATTCTTGTTGTACGTTGATCGCTTGATATTTGTTCTGTCGGTGGCGGTCGTTATCGTATAGTTTTATTAGCTGTTGCTAGTGGTTCACGAAGACATACATTATGATGATGCTACAACTCTTAGTTACGGTCTTTTTCGTCTAATATAGTTTTAATGTGAAGAAATGTAGATCAGAGTTGTTGTCATTTTTTCTTGTTTTTTTTTTTTTTGTTCTTCTTATTGTTGTTGTTCCTCTTCTTCTGCTGCTTCTTTTTCTTTTTCTTCTTCTTCTTCTTCTTCTTCTTCTGCTCTTTATTAGTCTGTTCTCCAACTTCCGTTGCCAAGCCCTGAAAAGAGTTTTCAAAACTATTAGCATGTAGTCCAGACAACTGAATGCATTGTGTCGTAGTTTATAGCTTGACTGCAATATTTGCACCTTTCAGTCCAACACATTCGACTTCAGCATTGAGACTTTTGGTACCGGGTTAGCCTTCCCTCTTCGATCCCTTTTCCTTCGCCAGTCTTCCATGTAGAAGCCTTTTATCCAGGGTCACCACGTAGAAGTGAAGAAGGTTTTTTTTGCATCTCTGAGTCGCTGACGCTAACAGTCAGCTTTGGGTCGCTGACCGCTACACCTCATGTCCTGCTCAGCATCTTGATCCCTTTGTTCTCCACTAAGCTATAAAGAAATATCGTCTGAAAGTTAACAGCCCCAGATATGAAAATAAATGGACTTCTTCAATAGAAGAATGTATATATGTGTGAAAGGTTGAAGGTCAAAGTTCATAGCTTAATTGGTCTTTAAACATATTTAGGTAAGCACAGTAAATGTTATGTCGTTTGTATGTTATTCTATCCATCCCCCATAACTTTATTGTTTAATTGTCAATATCCTCTGCAGGATTGTTGGGTACAATGGCATGCGAATCATTTCTGACTAGGGTCACAATACCACGGCATTTGTTACATTCGCACTTATACTGCGTGTAGCCTGTGATATTACTTTGTCTTTGTGGTACTATCGTTTCCTAGAGGAAGGTTATGTGGATGTGATGGTGATGTAGTGATTTATTCAGTTCAGGAACCCTGTTTTGTTCTCCGGCAATATTAAGCTGTAGAATGTTGATGTTCTCTCTCGCTGACTTCTCGCACAGAGCGGGGGCGGTATCTCTGTTGCTCGGGCCTTGATAACCGAGGCGACGCCCGAGCTCGTTTGAATAATGTTCATGGTTTTCTGGCATTGGAATGTTGGGTTATCTTGCTGCAGACTTCTTCCTCCCAAAGAGCAGGTTGGGTGTGTGTTACTCCGTGAGGCATAGATGTATTTGGCTTAGCCACTTCCGTCCTTGGTCATCGAGAGATTCGCTGCGCCGATGGGGCTGAAGTGGGATGTCAGGTATGTTCACAGAGTACATTCCCCGCTGGCTACAGTTGCTCTAGTTACAGATAACATTTCTTTATTCAGTGTTCATCCCTTTTCTCGTGACTGTGTCACGTCCTGCCCCTATCCGTTCACAGCTGCCCACCCACCTCTCCACATCATAACGACTCTTCTCTTATAATGAGATCGATTAGATTTGCCTCCCCTCCCCATCCCTAGAGTCAGAGCGCAGTGCGTTAACATGAGAAATGTCAGATCAACCGGTGCTCTCTGGGACGTAGCACTTGGCCCCAATCCTGTTTTGGTACCTCAAGCATTATGGGACGTAGGACTTGACCCCTATTCTCTCTGGGTACTACCATTATGGGACGTAGGACTTGGGTCCAATCTTCTCTGCGTATCTCTACCCTAATGGGATCCTTGGTAGGGTTCTCGAAGGTTATACAAAGAAATATTGTGTAGCTCAGCAGACGACAGATGAGATGAACATTTAACCCATGGGTGGGGTTTTGGTTTGTAACAGTCAGTGCCACTCGCCGCTGGGTACTACGCTGTTCTTTTAATGGGCCCCAAACTGCTCCTCGCCTCAAGGGGCCCCAAACTGCTCCTCGCCTTAAGGGGCCCTAAACTGCTCCTATCCCTAATGGGCGTCAAACTGCTCCTCGCCTTAAGGGGCCCTAAACTGCTCCTCGCCCTAAAGGCCCCAAACTGCTCCTCGCTTTAAGGGACCCCAAACTGCTCCTCGTCTTAAGGGACCCCAAACTGCTCCTCGCCTTAATGGGCTACAGAGTATCTTACTATCCACATGTCAACAGGCCAACATAGAGCTTGAATGTCCTACATAGTATTTTACTATCCACATGTCAACAGGCAAACACATAGCTTGAATGTCCTACATAGTATTTTACTATCCACATGTCAACAGGCAAACACATAGCTTGAATGTCCTACACAGTATCTTACTATCCACATGTCAACAGGCCAACACAGAGCTTGAATGTCCTACAGAGTATCTTACTATCCACTTGTCAATAGGCCAACACATAGCTTGAATGTCCTACAGAGTATCTTACCATTCACATGTCAACAGGCCAACACAGAGCTTGAATGTCCTACAGTGTATCTTACTATTCACAAGACAACTGGCCAACACAGAGCTTGAATGCCGTACATAATATCTTACTATCCACATGTTAACAGGCAGATACCAAACTGTACTGTTAAAAATAATATCTTACTATCCACGTGTTAACAAACCGACAGTAAGTTGTAATGTCCTACACAATATCTTACTTCTTCTTCTTCAACAAATTCACGTTGATGTCTGACAGCGTACTTCGAAGAAGATATCTTACTGTACCCATGTCATCAGCTCGACTCTGAGCTTTGCTATCCTACATGATATTGTACTATCCACATGTTTTAATGTCATTCATAGCATTTTACAGTTTCCATGTCAACAGACCAACACCAAGCTGTAATGTCCTAATATAAAATCTTTCTTTCTAAATGTTAGCAGACCTAATATCAAGCTGTAATGTACTACATAAAATCTTACTATCTAAATGTTAACAGACCGATGCTATTCGCTAATATCCTACATATTATCTTACTGTCACCATGGTGACGGTGTGGCCTAGTGGTTAAGTGGCACGGCTCAAAACCCAAAGGTGCTGGGTTCAATCTCCATCACAGCACCGGCCGTTTCCCGAGGGAAGCGAATGCTTAGGAAATGCAAGAGGACGCAGACCCTTACATAAAATGCATGCTGAAGTTCGATGAACTTGGCAGACAGGAACAAAATAAAAACCACAGTACAATGTACACCACTTTGGGGATTAGAGAAATAAGGCGAACTAAAAAAAAAAAATTTTAAAAAACTGTCACCATGTCAACAGAATTACACTAAGCTTCAGTGTCCTATATTTGATCTTAATGTCCTCATATAACCAACCAATTCTGACATTTAATGCGATACATAGCATCTTACTGTCTACATATTAGCATACTATCTGAGTATCCCAACAGTAACATACACGAACAGTCACCTAACTTTACTGTCCTGCATAGCATCTTACAATCCCCATGTTACCAAACCTACCTAAAAGCATTAGTGTCCTACATAATATCTTACTGACCCCACTTTAACAGATCTAAACTGAGCTTGACGGTCCTATAAAGTATCTCACTGACGCCACTTTAACAGACCAACTCTGATTTTTAATCTCCTAAATAGTATCTTAGTATCAGCATGACAAAAGATGAAGGCTAACACCGAGCTTTAAGGTCCTAGGTAGTATCTTACTGTCTGTATATTAACAGATGGACATCAAGATAATTGTCCTGTAAAGTATCATACTATCCCTATCTTAGCAGGCCGACAACAAGCTGTAATGTCCTACATAGTACATTACTAATTTGCATGTTAATAGCCAAAAACCGAGCTTTTGGCATAGATGACGTACATAGTATCTAACTATACAACTGTTAGCAGACAGACACTGAGTTTTATTGTCCTATGTAGCATTAAACTGTTTGCATGTTTACAAACCATTCCCATTTGTTAATGTCCTACATGTAATCTTACTGTCCAGAGGTTAACATACTAACACAAAGCTTAAATGACCTACTTTTTATCTTTCTGTACAAAGATAGCAGTCTGACACAAATCTTTAATGTCCTACATATTGTTTTACTATCCACACGTTATAACAGAATGAAAGCAAGCTTCACTTTTCTACATAACATCAACCTATCCACTTCTTAAACACAGACAGTGAACTTTCATGTCCTACTTATTTTCTAAATATCCACATGTTAATGTACATCAACTGAGAAATAATGTTGTATATATTTTCTCACTATCCACATGAAAACAGACCAACTTCTTTTAACAGGTGTCCTACATAGTATATTTTTTCCCCCAGGTAAACAGACCAAAACTGAGTATTAATGTCCTACATAGTATCTTACTCTCCGCTTGTTAACAGACCAACACCGATCTGTAATGTCCTTTATAGTATCTTACTATCCCCAGGTCAAAATACCAACACAGAGCAGTAATGTCCTACATAGTATCTTACTATCCGCGTGTTAACAGAATGACAGCTAGCATTACTTTACCTCATAGTATTGTACTATCCACTTGTTAGCAAACGAACAGTGAACTTTCATGTCCTACATATTTTCTTAATATTCTTCTTCTTCGTACGCAGTCAGATAGAAACCATTATTTTTTCAAAAAAGGCAGCGGTCATCCCGAGGCTGTCGACACTACCATAGAGCTTGTCTAGTGTTGCCACTGGTGATGGCCACATCTGCTCTCTCTCTGATCCTCGAATGTCGGGAAGTTTTGCAGCAAATGCTCAGCGGTCATTTTCCCGGTACCACACGGGCATTCGTCGTTGCCACCTATCTTCAATTTGTTGAATAGGTGGTACCTCAGTCTATTGTGGCCAGTGCGAAGTCTGAAGACCACGACCTGCTCTCTTCTGTTCAACTAGTAATAGGCATCGTTTTTGGTGTAGCCAGTATGTTCGGTTTCCCATTTGGTCATGTATCTAGCTCTAATAAGCCGTTTTGACTCTTCGTATGTCATACTAGTATCTGGTTGAGGTAGTCTTGCACCTTCTTTTGCCAGTCTGTCTGCCTCCTCGTTGCTTTGGATGTTGCAGTGGGATGGAACCCACTGCACCACTACCCTTTTTGGTGTGGACTGCTGGCATAGTTGACAGAGTACTGCTCTTAAATCATTAAGTTCAGTATTTTTCTGGCTTTTTAGAGCTGTAACAACGGCCAGAGCATCTGTAAGCAGGACTATATGGCTTTTATTCCTTTTACCTGTCACCTTTTTTTCCACTGCTGCCCTCAGTGCCTCTGCCTCCGCTCTGAAATTGCTTGTGTATTTTCCAGTAGCGAATGCCAGTGTTATTTTTCTGCCATTTGGTAGGTTCAGAAATGCTCCTGCCCCTCCGTTCTGTGTTGTATTTGTTACGGAACCGTCGGTGTATGCATGGGTCCAGTCCATGCTTGGGTAGTTTTGCGTTATGTAACTCAGGGTAGTATCTCTTCTTTCTTTTTCAGACTGGCAGTTTTTGTTTTCAATACCTGGTTTATTTTCTACCACCTCTAGAAATATATGCTGCCTCCAGGTAGGTTTTCGTACAGTAGGGATTGGCTTTGGTGTTGTTAGTGCGTTCATAGGGTCTTCGTTCATCTTTGCTTTGGCTATTTCTGCAAAGTTTCTCCGCTGTAGTTTCCCATTTCCGAAATTGTTTAGTCTCTTGTGCATTGGATGGTCAGTCAGTCTTCTGAGTTTCTCTGATTGCTGCTGGGCTCTGCAGTCTCTTCTGTCGGCCATGGATTGCAGTTTTGTAATCTTTTCAATTTCTACAATTGGCGTTGACTTCATGTCTCCTGTTATAACTCTCATGGCTTGGTTTTGGAGTTTGCTAATTTTATCGAAGTTCGCCTTTGCTGCTGTTGTCCATGCTGCAATGCCATACTCGAGAACTGGTCTCACTCTTCGTGTACAGTTTCTTTAGTATACATTCGTCTGCTCCCCAGCTTGTGCCAGCAAGTTTCCTCATGATTGCCATTCTTTCTCTGGCTCTCATTCGGTTTCTCTCGATCTGACTTTTCCATGTCATGCGCCGATCAAATGTGACTCCCAGGTAGTTTGGGTTGTCGCTTGGCTGCAGGTATTTGCCGTTTAGACTTAATTTGGTGTTTTGGGGTTTGATTGATAGCGAGAATATTGTACATGTCGTTTTTTCCTCTTTTATTTTGACCAGCCATGAGTTTGCCCACTCCAGCGATGTTAGGGCCTGCTGCATCCGATTTCTTGCTATGGTGAGATTCTTTTCAGAGGTCCACATAGCCAGATTGTCTGCAAACATTGATCTATGGACTCTTCTTTGTATATTTTCTGTTATATTATTTATTTACACCGAGAAGAGTGGGGGGGGGGGGGGGGGACCGTACTCCTCTTTGGGGTACTCCCTGCTCAAGTGTCATCATTTTTGCTCATCTGCCCTTGCACTTGAACTCTGGCCGTTCTGTTTTTGAGGTAGTGACTGATCCATTTGTACATTTTCCCACAAACTTCACTTCTTCTTAGCTTGACTCTAAGTCCCTCTCTCCAGATTTTGTCAAATGCCTTTTCCAGGTCCACCCACTTCCTTCCTCGGTGGTCGAAGGGTTGTCCCTTCTTTCGGTCTGTTCGACCACTTCTGGCGCATGGCTAGGACCTGGCGTGGGTGGGTATGAAGCCATAGCTGGCCCTGCACCATTCCTCCCTCTCTCCTTTCCTCTTTATCTGACGAATCTCCGACTGTTTCCTTGCTCGATTCTTCGTCCACTTCAACTAATGTTCTACCAGCCTTGACCACAAGTTCATGATAAATTTGGCCCCTTTCAGCACGCCCGACTGTGTTAATGGACGTAATACCCTCTTCCTGAATTCTCGGCCTACGCAGTCCGATGCTGAAACGTTTCATCTGTTGTATTTTGAAAAAAACTTGTTAAAGTGTAATTTAACTTTTCATATGATTATCTTATCATCTTAGATTAAGTCACGTTTAATTCTTCTCTTTTCTAGACACTAACGGCCGGATTTTCTGAGTCTTTCCTCGTAACTGTAATTCTGGAATCCCACTATCAGTTTTGTCGCTATTCTTTGTATTCTTTCCAGCATATTTATAGCTCTTCTACGATAAGGACTCCACACCTGTACACAGTACTCCGATCTAGGTCTAATGCTTTATACAGTTTGTCAATCACCTCATTACTCCTGTTTTTTTAAAAATTTATTAATTTTTTAAAAATTGTATTAAATCATATCTAACGTTGCATTTGACTTATTCACTGCTACCTGGACTTGCTCACTCACCTTACCTGTATGCTCTATTATTACCCCTATGTCCCTTTCGTTATCTATCATTCTAGTTCTTTTCTCGCCCATTCTGTAATTTTGTTCCATTTTTTACTTCACACCACTCAGAGTACTCCTTATTTATGCCAATCGCTGTCTTCATCCCGTTAACCAACTTTCAAACAATTCGGCAATCTGCCGATCTATCCCATGTGATTTTAACTTTGTAAAATCTAGATAAATAACATTCACTGGTTCTCCCTTATCTATGATTTTAGTAATCACCTCCATGCACTCCAATAGATTTGTTAAGCACGGTCTCCCTCTAGTAAACCCATGCTGGCTATTTCTGATTAGATTTAACCTGTCTAGATGCATTACAATGTTTTCTTTCATTATTGACTAACAATTTACAGACTATGCTCGTTAAACTTACTTAATTAGCTGGATCTGATTTCTTTCCTCTTTTGAATAAGGGAATCACTCATGCATCTTTCCAATCTCTTGGAACAATCCATTTTGCAAGTGATTGAGAAAATAATATAGCCAATGGTTTAACTAGTTAGTCTATACTTCAAATAGCATTGATGAATGGATACCATCTTGATCTGTACATTTATCCACTTTTAATCCTTCCAATCTTTTTAGAACCATTTCCTCCGTAATACAGAATGATTTTAATCGCACTATATCCATTTGACATTTGAAAATATGTATAGGCTCTGGTATCTTGGAGGAGTGTTCTTCTGTACAGACTGTGCCAAAGTATTGATTTATTAGATTAGCTATCTCCCTATTTTCTCTGCTTTTTGTCACTGTACTGTCTATGAGAAAGCCTACCTTGTCTTTAGGTCTTTGTTTATTTCTAACATTAGAAAAGAAGCTTTTACCATCAGTCTTGATCCTATTAGTAAGTTTTTTTCGAAGTCTATTTTTGCTGCTTTATTTACTTTCTGAGCTATGTTTTGCTTGTCCAAATATTTTTAATATATTTCTTTCGATTTACTTGCCTTTATATACTTTTTCCAGGCTTTACTTGAAGCTCATGTACATTTAGCTACAAATCTAGTAATCCACTTTCTATGATTGGTGTTTACCTCCATATATGGAACATATTCGACTTTTAGTTATTCTAAAAGTGTTTTGAAACACTCTGCCTCTTATTCAACGTCTGCACCTCTGACAATATCGTTCCAGTTTATGTGGCTGTCTGTATCTTTCATCTTCTGTACATCTGTCTTAGAGTAGTCGTATGCTCGCGAGTGTATAATTACATACATTGTAAAGGCTGTTATAAGATATATTTTATGGACAACTGATCACTGCAGCTAAAGGAATCGACTACCCCACACCGCGATTCAAGGATGTATACAAGATGGACATGACGTCATGCGACATCCAAGCCGAAAGCTCAGGATTGAGTCGATTACAGAGTCAGTTGGGGGGTGCACAGTAGTTGCCGACGCTTGAAGAGGCCATCTGGATCCAGAGAAATGGGCACAACTGAAAAGATCGGGGAACATCCCGGCAAGTCAGCCTCCTCAGCCCCGTTGTACGATCTGCGACAGGGACTGCCACTCACGTACCGGCGTTTGCAGCCATAGCACACTGTGTCGAAATACGGGAGACAGAGCTGAGCAAACTTCGCCAGGGCGCCAGGCGCATGATGATCAGTGACTGAGACGCCAATAAACTGATGAATATTAAATGTATTTACTTGTCATGGCTTGGCTTCGTTTGTTCTCCATCTCCCGCTACCAAACCCTGACACGGGCCTATGTAGCAGAACGCAGTCCAGAGAACGGAATGCGTTATGTCGATATTTGCACCTTTCGGTCCAACACATCCGACTTCAGCAAGCATTTTTTGAGTACCGGGTTAGCATTCCCTCTTCGATCCCTTCTCCTTAGCCAGTCTGCTCTGTTGCAGCCTGTTTTCTAGAATACTGCGTGGACGTGTAGAACGGCCTTGGCAGCTCCGATTCGCTGGCCCTTACGCTATCAGTCAGCTATAGCTCGCTGACCGCTGCAGCTCATGCGCTGCTCACCATCTTGATCCGGTATTTACTTGATTGTGAAGAAATATGATCATGACAATAATAATGGGCCTATCGCCGTCGATGAGAATCACCAACATACTCATGTGTTATACTGCGCCCTTAAGTCTGTGGGCAGATGCGTGCATGACAGATTAAGCCAACACCAGCTGGTGCTGGTTTTCCCTCTACTCTATACTTCCATCTGATCGCCCGTCGACCCTCGCTAAGTGCATGCAAGGCTCTTTTTGGCTTCGCCTTTTTCAGGCTAAACGATTTACTGCCAGGATTCACTGAATCGCTTTTATTGACGTTCACCTGATCGCCTTACTGCGCTAAGCTCGCTAAACACAAGTTTCTTTTGGAACCTTTAGCTTGACATTCGAGAAACTTGGCCAGTCTATCTCACTTTAACTTTCTTCAAAAGTGTATGAATAGTGTAGTAGTAATGAAAAGAGTATGGTTATTTGTGATGTGGTCTTGTAGCCAATTTGGAGTATGTGTCATGTAGAAGTGATTCAACCTCCTGGCGTGTTTGGCGTACACACTCCAGCTCTCTCACCCATAGATCAGGGTTTAGAGACTGGCCGGATGTTTGCCAATCAGATTAGTTGCTGTTTAACGATATACTTCATTTAAACATTCAAATCTTCTTCGGGCAATATCAGGTAGTACTATTTATTCATGTTTATCTTCTTTTTCTTTCTCTTCTTCTTTCTCTTCTTTTTCGTCTTCTGTTTTTTTCTTCGTCTTCTTCTTCTTATTTTTTTCTTTCTCTTCTTCTTTTATTTTTCTTATTCTCTCTTCTTCTTCTTCTTCTTCTTCTTCTTCTTATTCTTCTTCTTCTACTTCTTCGTCTCTATTTTCTTCTTCATTCTTTACTTCTTCTTCTTTTTCTTCTTCTTTCCTTCTTTTTCTAGCTCACCGACAATTGTATTAAGTCTACACGTAAATTCCAGTTCTATGGACAAAGTCTACTGTGGTGGGGAGCTCGTCAAGACTCTCACAAAAGTATGTATGTGTGGGTTCGTCTCCGTGGGTCAGTATTCACAACGCAGTTGCTTTAGCATATTACAGTCTTGACAAAGGAAGGGTTCTGATAATGACACGTAACTGCATACCGAGGAGCGCGGTAGCTGTCAATCAAACTGGTCAAGCAGAAATTGCAGGACTCGACATGATGACACAAGAAACGAAGATCCGCATCTTCAACCTGTATGGCCCACCCAACAAAGACCTGTCGCTCTCGAGTATGGAAATCAAGGACTCCAGCTGCCTGGTGGTTGGAGACTTCAATAGCCACTCGGAGAGATGGGGATATTCGGACACAGATAACAAAGGTGATGAAGTGGAAGACTGGGAGATAGACACAAATCTCTATCTTTTCAATAGTCCGGAGGACAGCCCTATCTTCTATTCTAGAACATGGCATACCACCTCTACTCCAGACTTGGCCTTTTCCACGGTTGATATTCACAACAAAATAGACGGCCAGGTGCTCAACCAATTGGCAGGTAGCGACAAAAGGCCAATTAGGCTAGAAATTGATATGGAAGTAGGCCCACTGGAAATAAAAGCGCTCCCACGTTGGAACTATAAACGAGCCGACTGGGACAGATTTGCAATTCTGACAGATCGGCTATGTGAAACCATCAACACACGGAATAACAATATGAAACCTATGGTGGAAAGCCTAAGCAAAGCAATAATGCAAGGAGCCACCGAAACCATCCCAAGAGGGGCAAGGAAAAACTACAAGCCATATTGGAATGATGAATTGCAGAAAGCGGAAGACGAAGTCTCAAATGCTAGGAACATGGCAGAGAGAGAACAATCTATGGAGGCAAATATCGCCCTCAATGATATCACGGCGAAATACAAAAGAACACTAAACCAAATAACAATAGACAGCTGGAAAAATAAAACAGAAAGCGACAACATGCTTACTGGAAAAAAAAGCAGCAAACGCCTTTATAGAACGAAAACTATGCCAGAGCAAACCACATTGATGTCCCTACAGACAGGCACACAGACATTAGTGAAGAACAAAAGAGCCACGACAACATCAATATGGCATCAGAGGAGCACATGATGGCAATAATAACAATGAATGAAATGGAAGAGGCCATGAGAACTTTAAAGAAAAAGAAATCGCCCGGAAAAGATGGGGTAACACGAAATGCTGATGGAGTTGGGCCAAACAGCAAAGAGGAAGTTACTATCAGTCCTGAACCAAAGCTGGAAAAGGGGAATTGTACCTCAGACATGGAAAGACGCTGTATTTATACCAGTACCAAAGAAAGAAAAAGATAGAACAGATCAAAATGGATACAGGCCTATCAGTCTACTGAGCTGTGTAGGTAAACTGATGGAACGTATGATAAACACCAGACTGATGTGGCATCTGGAAGAAAAACACATACTAATTACACAGCAAGCAGGCTTTAGACAGCACAGATCCACTGAGGACCAGATCACTCTCATAGCTCAGTTAATAGATGATGCTTACCAGCAGAAAAAATACACAGTAGCGGTTTGGGTAGATTTAGAGAAGGCATTTGACAAGGTGGGGATAAAGGGACTTAAAGTCAAGCTACAAAGAAGTGGTTTGTGGGAAAATGTATTGATGGATCAGCGACTACCTCGAAAACAGAAAATCCATAGTTCAAGTACAATAGCAGTTGAGCAAAAAGGTGACACTTGAGCAGGGAGTACCCCAAAGGGGAGTACTGTCACCAACACCTTTCCTGGTGTATATAAAAAACATCACAGAGAATCTACCAAGAAGAGTCCACAGCTCCATGTTTACAGACGATCTGGCTATGTGGACCTCTGAAAAAAATCTCACCATAGCAAGCAATCGGATGCAGCAGGCCCTAACATCGTTGGAGGAGTGGGCGAACGCATGGCTGGTCAAAATAAATGAGGAAAAAACAACATGTACGATATTCTCGCTTTCAAACAAACCCCAGAAAACCAAAATAAGTCTTAACGGCATATATCTGCGGACAAACGGCAACCAAAACTACCTGGGAGTCACATTTGATCGGTGCATGACATGGAAAAGTCAGATCGAGAGAAACCGAATGAGAGCCAGACAAAGAATGGCAATCATGAGGAAACTTTCTGGCACAGGCTGTGGAACAGACGAAACTGTACATTAGAAGAGTGAGACCAGTTCTCGAGTATGGCATTGCGGCATGGGCAAAAGCAGCAAAGGCAAACTTTGATAAAATTAGCAAACTTCAAAACCAAGCCATGAGAGTTATAACAGCAGGCATGAAGTCAACGCCAATTGTAGGACTGGAAAAGATTAGAAATCTGCAATCCATGACAGACAGAATAGACTGCAGAGCCCAGCAGCAAGCAGAGAAACTCAGAAGACTGACAGACCACCCAATGCATCAGAGACTAAATAGATTTGGAAATGGGAAACTAAAGCGGAGAAACTTTGCAGAAATAGCCAAAGCAAAGATGAGCGAAGACACTATGAACACATTAACACCAAAGCCCACCCCTACTGTACGCAAACCTACCTGGAAGCAGCATATCATTCCGGAGGTGGTAGAAAATATACCAGGTATTTGAAACAAGAACAGCCAGACTGAAAAAGAAAGAAGAGACATAACCCTGAGGTACATAACGAAAAACTACCAAAGCATGCACTGGACCCATGCATACACCGACGGGTCTGTAACAAACACAACACAGAACGGAGGGGCAGAGGTATTCCTGAGCCTACCAAATGGTAAAAAAATAACACTGTCAGTGGCAAATGGAAAATACTCATGCAATTTCAGAGTGGAGGCAGAGGCACTGAGGGATGCAGCAGAAGCAATGCTGACAGGCAAAAGAAATGAAAGGCAGATAGTCCTGTTTACAGATGCCTTGGCCGTAGTCACAGCACTAAAAAGTTGAAAAATACTGAATTAAATGATTTAAGAGCAGTACTCTGTCAACTATGCCAGCAGTCCGCACCAAAAAGAGTAGTGGTACAGTGGGTTCCATCCCACTGTAACATCCAAGGCAATGAGGAGGCAGACAGACTGGCAAAAGAAGGTGCAAGACTACCACAACCAGATTCTAGTGTGACCTACGAAGAGTCCAAAAGGCTTATTAGAGCCAGATACATGGCCACATGGGAAACAGAACATACTGGCTACACAAAAACGATGCTTATTACCAGTTGGACAGAAGAGAGCAGGTCGTGGTCTTCAGACTCCGCACAGGCCACAACAGACTAAGGTACCACCTTTTCAATAAACTGAAGATAGGTGGCACTGACGAATGCACTTGTGGCACCGGGAAAATGACCGCTGAACCAATGCTGCAAAACTGCCCGACATACGAGGACCAGAGAAAGCACATGTGGCCATCACTAGTGGCAAACACTAGACATGCTCTATGGCAGTATCGACAGCCTTAGGATGACCGCTGCTTTTTTCGAAAAAATACAGGTTGACGAAGAAGAAGAAGAAGAAGAAGAAGAAGAAGAAGAAGAAGAAGAAGAAGAAGAAGAAGAAACAGCAGTAGTATTCATCACAATCTGATTCTCAATTTGCGTTACAATACTCGACGATATTCCGGCGATTTGCGGCACCCCCCCCCCCTCCCACCTCCCTCACCCCCCCCCCCCTCCCCCACAATGGCGGCATTCCCCGGTAGAATATATTTCTTTCTTTATTTCATTTCTCAATTTTGTGCATCGGTTGAAGTTAAAGTGAGCTAAACTGCGAGAACTGTTCCCGGTAAAAGTGTCACTGGTATACTACATAAGCTGTACACTGGTGAATGCTTGGAATGTATTGCCATATGAAGTAGTTTTAGGCTGGAACAATTAATGCATTTAAGAATAGATTGGATGCACAAAGCTTTTAGAGCTAGGAAATGTAAATGAAACTGGTTGTTTACAGACTCTGCATAGTTTTCTAAGCCAGTATAAAGACGTAGTCTTCTAAACCAGTATAAAGATATAGTCTTCTAAAGCAGTATAAAGACATCGTCTTCTAAACAAGTATAAAGACACAGTCTTCTAAACCAGTATAAAGAAACAGCCTTCTTAACGAGTATAAAGACAGTCTTCTAAACCAGTATAAAGAAACAGCCTTCTTAATGAGTATAAAGACAGTCTTCTAAACCAGTATAAAGTTTCAGTCTTCTAAACCAGTAGAAAGACATAATCGTCTAAACCAGTATAAAGAGGTAGTCTTCTCAACCCGTATAAAGACGTTAACTTAGTTACATATTGTACATTAAATGGAGAGTATTTCTCTTTAGCCCAAAAATGAAAGGTGTTCACCGCACGCTGCTGCCCATTGACGATCATTCTTATTCAGCAAATAATGTTAACTGTAGATACAAATTGTTCCTGTAACTCAACGGTTGTGTCATGTTCTAATGCCCATCGCAGGCCGTGATGGCGACTATGTCAAGACAGGTTTTTGTTAATCGTCTAAGGGAAAGTTGTTAGCCATTTGTGTTCTTTGGTCTCCCTTGTCAAGTGTATGTCACGTACCCCTTCTCGGAATAATGTTTTTAAATACATAAAATACAATAGCAAAGAACCAGTTATATAGAAATAGTTTTAAAAAAAAACCACAAAAGTACATGTGATATTTGTGTCTTTCTTAACAATTTCAATAGAAACACAATACATTTAAAATAGAAGAAAGTTAATTTCATTATTGTTTGAATGAACGTGCTGCGTATATATGCAGAACAATCTGCAACCTGAACTAACAAGACCGTCGCCGCTGGGACTGGAAAGCCTTCTCGTTCATTAAAACGGTCCAAAATCACTGGAGGACAAATTGAGAGTGATCCACGGCCTCTCTTGAGAGACGCTTGGTCGGAATCACTCTCCGTAACCAAGGCATGCAAAATTACTACAATTTGGACATAACGACGATTGTCCCTGATACGGTATTCTGTGCAGACAAGGCAAACTATAGATGGGCAGGTCACATGTTGAGACAAAACGATGGCCGATGGAGCACAGCGACAGTTGTCTGGTACCCCCGAAGTAAAAAAAAAGAGACCCCGGGGAAAACATCCATTGCGTTGGTCAAGCTTTCCTGCTGTCCGCAACATCCGAGATGTCTTTAGTAGAATGCTTACCAACCACTGGACTTCCGTGACCCAAGGCAAGGTCCGCTGGAAACGGATAGGAAACCCTCAGCAAGGCTGAGGAACGGGTCACAAAGATCAAGAAATGCTGACAGCGTGAAGGCTTGTTGTTTCCTTTTCTCGAAGAGGATTCAACTGTTGTGTTGTACAAACCACACGTTTGCCATGTTAGACATCTAATCGGTTTCGATTTATTTTTATTTTTTGCTACAAATGTCGAAAATCCATATTTGCAGAGATATATTGTTGGAAATGGAATGAAAACTTGCATAGCTCGCTTTACAAGATAAGGCTAGTTTACTAACTGCATTGTAGATAGTCTGTTCACACCAGGACTGTGTCCACGTGCGATCTAGCCCGGTGGGTCTAACAACTAGCAAAATGTAAAAGTACTGATGAGCGTAAACACAACTCAACGAAGTCCAAAATGTATACCTGAATTTAAAGTACAACCAAGATAACGATCACAGGCAAGGCAAAAACCAAACCTACAGTTATTTTAGAACAACAGAAGATTGAGAAAATCACAAGCTTTGAGTACCTCGGCTCAGTTATAAGCGCCAATGGCTACGGCAATGCAGAGGTTCAATAAAATGAGAAACTGATGACAGAACATTAATAAAATGAAAATAACTATTCTGTGAACTTGCATTATACCGATGAAGACATGCGGATGTGAAACGTGGACCCCCACACAAACACTTAAGAAAAGGATTGCATCTTTTGAACTAAAGGACTACAGAAAAGTGCTCAAAATACAATGATAGCAAAAAGGAAAAATGCAGGTATCCTTAACTTAACTTAACGTCCTTAAACTGGTTTAGAAGACTCTGCAGAATCTGTATATACAGTTTCATTTCATCACCTTGCTCTAAAAGCTATGCGCATCCAATTTATTCTTAAATGCATTAACTGTCCTTCCCTCCACTACCTCCCCTGGCAATGCATTCCAAGCATTCACCACTCTCTAATTAAAAAAATATTTCCTAATATCGAATCTGGACCTCTCTTTAGTTAATGTGTAACTATGCCCTCTTGTTCTAGTTGGACTGCTGTATTTGTTTTTTTAAAACTTGTTATAGTCTAATTTATCCATTCCTATGATCATCTTATAAGCCTGTATTGTCACCACGAATTCTTCTCTCTTCTAGACACTGTAGGCCGATTTTTCCTCATAACTGTAATTCTGCAATCCCACTATCAGCGTTATCGCTCTTTTTTGTATTCTTTCCAGCATGTTTGTATCCCCTCTATGACAAGGACTGCACGCCTGTACACAGTACTCCAATCTAGGTCTAACTAAAGCGTTATACAGTTTGACTATCACTTCCTTGCTCCTATGTTTAATATTTATTTTTATCTTACATAACATTGCATTTGCCTTTTTCATTGCTACCTGAACTTGCTCACTCACCTTACCTGTATGATCTAGCATAACTTCTAAGTCCCTTTCCTTATCTATCTTTCTAATATTGTTCTCTCCCATTCTGTAATTATGTTTCATATTGGATCTACCCATGTGGATGACTGTACATTTAATCACATTAAACTCCATTTGCGAACCTACAAACCACTCTCGAATTTTATCTAAATCCGATCTCAATATATCCACATCTGCTTGAGATATAGATAAAGATATAGCTATACTATAGATCCTACTTAATATCAAGCAAAAGTGGTTAGTAAACAACATCTTGACTCGAAAGCTAAAATAGTTTCTTCTTCTTCTTCGTTCGTCTTCAGACCTCAACTTCAATGATTTTAACAAAGGCAGCAGTCGACTCAAGGCTCTGTACCCTTCCGTACAGCTTCTCGTGGAAGGACACTGGCTGTTGCCAATTGTTACTTCTTTTGTCGGTATACAGCGGACATGACTGCAAAATATATTATGCCTTCATGGGGGCTGTGCCGCAGGCACAAATGTCTGTAGTGCCAATGTTGAACTTGTTGTACAGATGGCATCTGAATCTGTTGTGACCTGTGCGTAGCCGGAAAATGATCCCCTGGTCTCGCCTGGAGAGTTGATGGTAGGCATCGTTTTCTATGTGGCCAGGGTAATCCTATTTTCCATTTTGCACTGTACGTTGTCCTGATGAATGCTTTAGTTTTATTGTATGTGATTTCTGTATCACTCTGCTGCAGCATTCCTCGCTCTCTGGCGAGCCTGTCCGCCTCCCCGTTGCCTGGAATGTCGCAGTGGGCTGATGTCCATTGGACTGCTTTTTTTTTAAGCACTGGGCTCTTGAGGGACATTACACTGCTAGGTCGTTTGTGAAAATGACCCTTTGCTTTGCTGTATAATAGTTTGACCACATCAAACGCCATACTGACCTAGAAAGAACGATACAGGAGGGTTTGGTGCTTGGAAAGCGGGGCTGAAGCAGACTGATGAAAATATGGAAACAAGACATCACGGAGGTCCTGACGATGACAACGTTAGAGGCGATACTTCTGGCTAGAGATCGAGTTACAGATCGGCTGTTGTGAAAGTGATTTTCTGCAAATGACATTCAACATGATGATGATCATGATGATGATGATGATGATGATGATAATAATGTTGATAATGATGAAAGTGAGCGATTTTTTTTGCTATATAATAATGCTTGTTATGGTATACAAAAATATATGTGACTTTGTTGTTGACGTAGATCTAGCAAATACTATTTTCATTTATAAACATCATTGCATAATTTCAGAAGTGCCGGTTATGCTAGCAATCAGCTAGAGGTTAGTGATATTTAAGATAATATCTGTGGGTAACTGAGACGCTAGTCCGGTCAAGCACACCATATTGTCCAGGACGTTGCGTCAGGGTCAATCACAATGTTTTTCGTCCATCACGAACCTTTACTTTTTTGCACCCAGCCAGTCCATCCAGTCGAGTATTCTGTAAATCCGGGTTGTGGATGGGTGGGAAGATGGGAACTGCATATTCGCAGTCAGTGAAAGCAGAGAAAGTTTGCTTTGCGAGACGGTGATCATGATTGTCAGCAAATCCATGTACCTCAGCCGCTTTATTGCTCAGCAAGGTGTCCCGCAACTGACGCAGCTTTTTGACTGTAGTTTAGCTTGTCAGCGGACCTACGCTCTCTGCTCGCCCGTCGTGACAGGACTCGACTGTGTTAGTACTGGATACATGAAAAGAGAATGACTTGCGCGATGAATTTCCTTTAAGTGAGAAAGGGTTGCGCAGTTTGTCGACCACACTCTCTCGCTCAATTCCAACTTTAACCAGTGGCAAGACAAGTCAGGACGACTGGATATGAGCTTGGGTGCAGTGGTTGACCATGGATGCTCAAATGCCTGGCCGTGTTCTGTGCGGCCCACGCCGAACAGCACATTTGCATTGCGTTCTCTGGACAACATTCTGCTACTTAAGTCATATCAGGGCTTGGTGGTTCAAGATTGAGAACGAACGACCCTAAGCCAGCAAGCCATATAATTAAAAAAACAGAATGCGATACTGGAGAAAACACTAAAAAGCTTTATTTCTTTTTTTTTGCCTCGTTTACCTTGGTTCCTAAGAGGCAGTATATTGTTCCGTGTTTTGCACTTTACAGCCTGATTAAACCATATTCAGCACGAAATTTAATAGGTGTACGACCCTGTCAGATTAGGAATCTGAACACAGACATGTTTTGTTTGTGAGCCATCGAAACTTCGCAACCACGTATGAACACTTCTATAAAAGCGTAACACATGCAATTCCAAATTCATATCTTTTCTATCGTTATCGCTGCTTGTTTCAAATCTATCAATAACATGACCTCCCATAGTGCATTAGGGTCCCTTACTGAGAATTGTAGAATATAACCGCCACAGAATACTGTCACAGTAGGTCAAGGGCAAACAATCTTAAGATGAGCGATGTATGTATTTCTCCTGAGTGGCCAAAACATTAATTGCATGTTGAAAGCGAGGACTAAGAGTTGTCCTTGGATGTGGCAATCTCAAAATGTACAAATTATCGCTACCCTACTGCAAATAACTAGAAAAAGTATTTCCTAAAAGCTGGTTATGGTAAGTCAAATACAATGCTGGACCTGTGTTTCAACAAAAAGAGATGAGTAATCTTGATTTAACTTAACTTAACGTCTTTATACTGGTTTAGAAGACTATGCAGAGTCTGTACGCAACCAGTTTCATTTACATTTCCTTGCTCAACAAGCTATGCGCATCCAATGTATTCTTAAATGCATCTACTGCCTCTGCTTCCATCACTTCCTGTGGAAATGCATTCCAAGCATTCACCCCTCTCTGACTACAGAAATATTTCCAAATATCCTTCTTCTTCTTCGTACGCAGTCAGACAGTAACCATTATTTTTTCGAAAAAAGCGGCGGTCATCCTGAGGCTCTCGCCACTGCCATAGAGCTTGTCTTGCAGTTCCACTGGTAATGGCCACATCTGCTCTCTCTGATCCTCGTATGTCGGGCAGTTCTGCAGCAGATGTTCAGCGGTCATTTTACCAGTACCGCACGGGCATTCGTCGGTACACCCTATCTTCAATTTGTTGAATAGGTGGTACCTCAGTCTGTTGTGGCCAGTGCGAAGTCTGAAGACAACGACCTGCTCTCTTCGGTTCAACTGGTAATAGGCATCGTTTTTGGTGTAACCAGTATGTTCGGTTTCCCATTTGGTCATGTATCTGGCTTTGATAAGCCGTTTTGACTCTTCGTACGTCATACTGGTATCTGTTTGTGGTAGTCTTGCACCTTCTTTTGCCAGTCTGTCTGCCTCCTCGTTGCCTTGGATGTTGCAGTGTGACGGAACCCACTGTACCACTACCCTTTTTGGTGCGGACTGCTGGCACAGTTTGCAGAGTGCTGCTCTTAAGTCATTAAGCTCAGTGTTTTTCTGTTTTTTTAGCGCTGTGACTACGGCGAGAGCATCTGTCAGCAGGACTATATGGCTCTCATTTTCACTGTGTGTCACCATTTCTTCCACTGCCGCCCTCAGTGCCTCTGCCTCCGCTCTGAAATTGCTTGTGTACTTACCAGTAGCGAATGACAGTGTTATTTTTCTGCCATTTGGTAGGTTCAGGAATGCTCCTGCCCCTCCGTTCTGTGTAGTGTTTGTTACAGAACCGTCGGTGTATGCATGGGTCCAGTCCATGCTTGGGTAGCTTTTCGTTATGAAGCTTAGGGTAGTATCTCTCCTTTCTTTTTCAGTCTGGCAGTTTTTGTTTGCAATACCTGGTATATTTTCTACCACCTCTGGAAATATATCCTGCCTCCAGGTAGGTTTTCGTACAGTAGTGATGGGTTTTGGTGTTGTTAGTGCGTTTATGGGATCTTCGTGCATCTTTGCTTTGGCTATTTCTGCAAAGTTTCTCCGCTTTAGTTTCCCATTTCCCAAATTGGTTAGTCTCTGGTGCATTGGATGGTCAGTCAGTCTTCGGAGTTTCTCTGACTGCAGCTGGGCTCTGCAGTCTCTTCTATCGGTCATGGATTGCAGTTTTGTAATCTTTTCAAGTTCTACAATTGGCGTTGACTTCATGCCACCTGTTATAATTCTCATGGCTTGGTTTTGAAGTTTGTTAACTTTATCGAAGTTCGCCTTCGCTGCTGTTGTCCATGCCGCAATGCCATACTCGAGAACTGGTCTCACTCTTCCAGTATACAGTTTCTTTAGTATGCCTTCGTCTGCTCCCCAGCTTGTGCCAGCAAGTTTCCTCATGATTGCTATTCTTTCTCTGGCTTTCATTCGGTTTCTCTCGATCTGACTTTTCCATGGCATGCGCCGATCAAATGTGACTCCCAGATAGGTTGGGTTGTCGTTTGGCTGCAGGATTTTGCCATTTAGACTTAATTTGGTACTTTGGGGTTTTAATGAAAGAGAGAATATTGTGCATGTGGTTTTCTCCTCGTTTATTTTGACCAGCCATGAGTTCGCCCACTCTTCCAGCGATGTTAGGGCCGTCTGCATCCGATTTCTTGCTATGGTGAGATTCTTTTCAGAGGTCCACATAGCCAGATCGTCTGCAAACATTGAGCTATGGACTCTTCTTGGTATATTCTCTGTAATATCGTTTATATATACCAGGCAGAGTGTGGGTGACAATACTCCCCCTTGGGGTACTCCCTGCTCGAGTGTCACCTTTGTGCTCATCTGCCCTTGTACTTGGACTCTGGCCGTTCTTTGTTTGAGGTAGTGGTTGATCCACTTGTACATCTTCCCACAGACATCACTTCTTCTTAGCCTGACTCTAAGTCCATCCTTCCAGACTTTGTCAAATGGCTTTTCCAGATCCACCCAAACAGCTACTGTGTGTTTCTGTGCCTGGTAGGCATCTTCTATCTCCTGGGCTATGAGGATGACCTGGTCCTCAGTGGATCTGTGCTGTCTAAAGCCGGCTTGCTGTGGAATTAGTATTCGTTTTTCTTCCAGATGCCACATCAGTCTGGTGTTTATCATCCGTTCCATCAGCTTGCCGACACAGCTCAGTAGGCTTATGGGCCTGTATCCATTTGGATCTGTTTTGTTTCCAAATATCCAATCTTGACCTTTCTTTATTTAATTTGAAGCTATGCCTTTTTGTTCTGATTTGATTGATTGAACTCCATGCATGTATTGAAAGGCGTGATTAAAGAGAGTTGTGCATGAGGATAGCAACCTCTTCATGCAAGTAAACTGTTACATAAAATCCTACTGCAAGATCATGCAAAGCTTTTTGCTGAAGTCATCTTGATGGAGGTTGAATGTACTTGTACTGATGTGCTTCGGCTGGCGCGAAAAATGTCAAGAAAAGAGATCTTCCTTGTTCGTCTGCAGACCTCGAATTCAATTACTCTAACGAAGGCAGCAGTTGACTTGAGGGTCCGAGCACTTCTGTACAGCTACTCGTGGAAGGACACTGGTTGTTGACAAACGCTACTTCTTGTCGGTAAACGATGGGCAGGGCTGCAAAATGTGTTCTAATGTAATGGGGGATGTGCCGAGAAGATAGATGGCCAGCTAGAGTCGTTGCCTTGTGTTTTAAGTCAAGTCAGGTAATCCTCATTCTTAACCATTGTCTTTCGTGTTGATCGTCCACGGCAACTTTTGATGAGTCTCGGGCAGCGTGGAGGAAGACGGAGTATAATCGAAATGTCTCAGCGAGGTGTTCCACGGGATACTCCATTAGTGGTGAGGTCTTGTATTTCGTATAGTGTAAAGTGCAGAATCTGCAACAAAAGAAATAGTATTTGTACGATTCTGTGTTTATATTAATCTTAGTCTTAGTAGACCTGTAATTCTACAAGGGAAGCTGACCCTGTGGAGGTCCCAGCTGTGGTGTGAGCTGGATAAAGGAGGGATGAGGATTTCCTGTTAGCGTGTTAGGCTCGAGCAGCTTATTACTCCGCTGTGTTAAGACAAGTGCCAAGAAGTTTGGTTAATAGATCTGCGAGTCCATCTTAAAAGACTCAAACACTAGACCAACTTGACTCGCAGCCCGTTAGGCGCCATAGATGCTGCTCTTAATAAACCAACTAAGCATGGCCGGTGTTGTGCCATGTCACACAGTTAGTCGCCTCTTATGACATGCTCTAAGTAGGGCAGTGGTGCTATTCTTGTCATTGCCATACGCAAAGATCCAGAATCATTCGGGATGTTTCCTGTAGTACGCCGCCCATACAGTGGGTTAGAGGACATATGTTGCTTATACAGAGAGTACTAGTTGTTTTTGCTTGTGAATGCACATAGCGACAAAGGGGCATTTTGCTACTCAGATATTAAGCTCGCAATATCACTAGACCTATAAACGAATAATGCGAATCACAATGTAAACATGCAATTCCCTAGTAGTGGATCAAACGGGAAGCTTCGACTGGTTCATTTCTTCTTCTCCTTTTTCGTTCGTCTTCAGACATCAACTTTAATAACTCTAACGAAGTCATCAGTCGACTCAAGGCTCTCTACGCTTCCGTACAGCTTCTCGTGGAAGGACACTAGCTGTTGCCAAATGCTACTTCTTTTGTCGGTATACTGTGGACATGAGTGAAATATATGTTCTGCCTTCATTTTGCACTGTACGTTGCCCTGATGAATGCTTTAGTCTCATTGTATGTAATTTCTGTATCTAACGTAGGTTAGGTTCTTGATTTTGTTCCATAGCGGTATTTTAACCATTCCTATCTATTTTGTATACTCCACAGGCGATAAGAGAGAGACTGGAACATGAGGGAACTACGTTTTGAACTCTCCCAGTTTTACTGCTATAATCGCTCAGCAATTTATATAATGTACAGACCGACACTGTGCATTAATGTCTGAAATAGTATCTTGCTATCCACATGTTAACAAACTGACCCTAGGCATTACAGTTCTAACTAGTATCTTACTATCCATATTTTAACATACTCACCCTAGGCATTACAGTCCTAGCTAGTATCTTGCTATGCTACATCAAATTTTAATGTCCTATATATAGTATCTTACTATCCACAGACTATCATACCAGCATTAAATTTTGATGTCCTATACAGTATCTACCTAAGCACATGGTAACAGTCTTTTATATAATACCTTACTATATGAATATTAACATACAGACAATAAACGGTATTGTCCTACAAAGTATCGCACTATCCCCATTAAACATAAGTTCACTGACTCGAAACTTTACAGTACTACATTGTAATTTGCTATCTATATATTAACAGACCAATACCAAGTTTTATTGTTCTTCAAAGTATTGTACAATCCCAATGGCATCAGACTGACAGAGAGCTATAATGTCTTACACAGGATCTTACAATCCACATATTAACAAACCAACTCTAGATTGAATGCACTGCACAGAATCCACTATCCAGATGTTGGACTTACCCAACACATTGATGTCCTACATAGTTCCTTACTGCCACCATGTTAACAGGCCAACACAGAGTTTGAATGTCTTACAGAGTATCTTACTATCCACATGTCAATAGGCCAAGACAGAGCTTTAATGTGCTACAGAGTATCTTACTATCCACATGTTAACAGGCCAACACAGAGCTTGAATGTCCTACATAGTATCTTACTAAACTAATGTTAACAGGCCAACACAGAGCTTGAATGTCCTACAGAATATTTTACTATCCACATGTCAACAGGCCAAGACAGAGCTTGAATGTCCTACAGAGTATCTTACTATCCACATGTTAGTAGGCCAACATAGAGCTTGAATGTCCTACAAAGTATCTTACTATCCACATGTCAACAGGCCAACACAGAGCTTGAATGTCCTACAGAGTATTTTACTTTCCATATGTCAACAGGCCAACACAGAGCTTGAATGTTCTACAAAGTATCTTACTATCCACATGGCAACAGGCCAATACAGAGCTTGAATGTCCTACATAGTATTTTACTATCCACTTGTCAACAGGTAAACACATAGCTTGAATGTCCTACAGAGTATCTTACTATCCACATGTCAACAGGCCAACACAGAGCTTTAATGTCCTACATAGTATTTTACTATCCACATGTCAACAGGCAGACACATAGCTTGAATGTCCTACAGAGTATCTTACTATCCACATGACAGCGTACTTCGAAGAAGATATCTTACTGTACCTATGTCATCATCCCGACTCTGAGCTTTGCTATCCTACATGATATTGTACTATCCACATGTTTTAATCTCATTCATAGCATTTTATAGTTTCCATGTCAACAGACCAACACCAAGCTGTAATGTCCTAATATAAAATCTTTCTTTCTAAATGAAAGTAGACCTAATATCAAGCTGTAATGTACTACATAAAATCTTACTATCTAAATTTTAACAGACCTATGCTATTCGCTAATATCCTACATATTATCTTACTGTCACCATGAGGATGGTGTGGCCTAGTGGTTAAGGTGGCACGGCTCAAAACCCAAAGGTGCTGGGTTCAAACCCCATAACAGCGCCGTTACCCCGGTAAAGCGAAACCTTAGAAAATGCAAGAGGACGCAGAACATTACAAAAAATGAATGCTGAAGTTGGATGCACTTGGCCGACAGGCGCAAAATAAAAACCACAGTACAATGTACACCACCTTGGGGATTAGAGAAATAATGCGCACTAAAAAAAAAACAACAAACTGTCACCATGTCAACCCAATTACACTAAGCTTCAGTGTCCTATATATTATCTTAATGTCCTCATATAACCAACCGATTCTTTAGATTTAATGCGATACATAGCATCTTACTGTCTACATATTAGCATACTATCTGAGAATTCCAACGGTAACATACACAAAAAGTCACCTAACTTTATTGTCCTGCATAGCATTTTACAATCCCCATGTTAACAAACCTACCTAAAAGCATTAGTGTCCTACATAATATCTTACTGACCCCACTTTAACAGATCTAAACTGAGCTTGACGGTCCAATAAAGTATCTCACTGACGCCACTTTAACAGACCAAATCTGATTTTTAATCTCCTACATAGTATCTTAGTATCAGAATGACAAAAGATGAAGGCTAACACTGAGCTTTAAGGTCCTAGGTAGTATCTTACTGTCTGTATATTAACAGATGGACATCAAGATAATTGTCCTGTAAAGTATCATACTATCCCTATCTTAGCAGGCCGACAACAAGCTGTAATGTCCTACATAGTACATTACTAATTTGCATGTTAATAGCCAAAAACCGAGCTTTTGGCATAGATGACGTACATAGTATCTAACTATACAACTGTTAGCAGACAGACACTGAGTTTTATTGTCCTATGTAGCATTAAACTGTTTGCATGTTTGCATGTTTACAAACCATTCCCATTTGTTAATGTCCTACATGTAATCTTACTGTCCAGAAGTTAACATACTAACACAAAGCTTAAATGACCTACTTTTTATCTTTCTGTACAAAGATAGCAGTCTGACACAAATCTTTAATGTCCTACCCATTGTTTTACTATCCACACGTTATAACAGAATGAAAGCAAGCTTCACTTTTCTACATAACATCAAACTATCCTCTTTATAACACACAGACAGTGAACTTTCATGTCCTACTTATTTTCTTAATATCCACATGTTAATATACATCAACTGAGAAATAATGTTGTATATATTTTCTCACTATCCACATGAAAACAGACCAACCTCATAAACAGGTGTCCTACATAGTATATTTTTTCCCCCAGGTAAACAGACCAAAACTGAGTAGTTATGTCCTACATAGTATCTTATTCTCCGCTTGTTAACAGACCAACACTGATCTGTAATGTCCTTTATAGTATCTTACTATCCCCAGGTCAAAATACCAACACAGAGCAGTAATGTCCTACATAGTATCTTACTATCCGCGTGTTAACAGAATGACAGCTAGCATTACTTTACCTCATAGTATTGTACTATCCACTTGTTAGCAATACGAACAGTGAGCTTTCATGTCCTACATATTTTCTTAATATTCAAATGTAAACGCATAACAGCCGAGATGTAAAGTTGTATATATTATCTTTCCCCTTGATAAAACATCAACACTGAGCTGTAATGTCATACATAATATCTTACTAATCATCATGTTTACAGACCAACACAGAGAACACGTGTCCTACACAATATCTTACAGTTCACATGTATTAACAGACCAACACTGAGATCACATGTCCTACACAATATCTTACAGTTCACATGTATTAACAGACCAACACTGAGAACACGTGTCCTACACAATATCTTACAGTTCACATGTATTAACAGACCAACACTGAGAACACGTGTCCTACACAATATCTTACAGTTCACATGTATTAACAGACAAACACTGAGCTTTTCTGTTCTATTAAGTGTGTTACCTTCCATTTGTTAACAAATAGAAACCAATAATAAATTTCCTAAACAGCATCCTGCTGTCCACATGTCAATAGACCAACAACGAGCTGTGATGTTCTAAAAATTTTTTTACTATCAATACATTAACAAACCCTCACTGAGCCTTATCGCCAAAATAAAAGTATCTTCCTTCCCCCCAAAAAGAGATGCAATAGACTTAACTATTTTATCTGACTATCACAGTGCAAACAGAATCACACCGTGGTTCAATGTCCTTTATATTATCTTGATATTCACAGGACAAAAGAAGTAGACGGACAACAAACTCTACTGTCCCACATAGTATCTTACTTTCCACCTCTCAACAAACTGACCATATCCGTTAATGTTGTACATATTATACTACTAATTACATGTTAATAGATCCACACTGTGCTTCAATGCCCTACATTTTATCTTTGAATCCCCAAGCCAGAAGAACACTTAGCTTTACTGTTATACATACGATCTTACCATCCACATGTCGACAGACCAGCACCAAGATTTGCTACACTAAATATTATTTTACCATCCACATGTTAACAGACCGGCAACAAGATTTGATACCCTACATATTATTTTACCATCCACATGTTAACAGACCAGCACCGCGATTTGATACCCTATATATTATCTTACCACCCACATGTTAACAGACCAGCGCCAAGATCTGCTACCCTAAATATTATCTTACCATTCACATGTTAACAGACCAGCACCGCGATTTGATACCCTATATATTATATTACCACTCACATGTTAACAGACCAGCGCCAAGATTTGCTACCCTAAATATTATCTTACCATTCACATGTTAACAGACCAGAACCGAGATTTGATACCCTACATATTATGTTACCCTCTAGATGTTAACAGACCAGCACTAAGATTTGATACCCTAAATATTATCTTACAATCCATTTGATAACTGACCAATACTAGGATTGGATACCTTACAAATTACTTTACTATCCACATGGCAACATATGTAGATTGCAATGTAATTTTACAGTCTTACGTAGTACCTACAATCCATAAATTAACAGACCAACACCAAAATGTTTGTTCTACATAGCCTTTTACTTTCACTGTGTTTTAGTGAAATGAGATACCAAAGGATGCAGAGCTGAAGCAAAAGCTATGGTGCAGCCACTATGTCCTGGTAAAGATTATGGACTGCATCATGATTACTGGCTTGCAGATATAACATCACCAAAGGATCCTGAACGCAAAGAGGAATAAAGAATTTGTGCACGCTAGAGGACTAAAATTGAGTTTTAATGTGCTACATATTATCTCTTTATCTACATATTAACAGATAGACACTAAGATTTAATGGTGTACATATTATCTTACTATCCACATGTTAGGAGTCAGATACTGAGCTTAAATTTCTTACATAAGGTCTTACTATTTACAAATCAACAGATGCAAACCAACTTGGAGATTTACTGTCTTGAAATTATCTTACTATCCACATGTTAGTAGACTAACTCTCAGCTTTAATGTCCTACATAGTATCTCACTATCAACATATTAGCAGATTGACACCAAGCTTAAATCTTATACATGATATTTTACTATTCACATGTTAGCACACCAACCGCAAGCTTGTTAGCAGTCTAACGCAGAGCTTTGATGTCCTACATAGTATCTCACTATCAACATATTAGCAGATTGACACCAAGCTTTAATCTTCTTTATGATATTTTACTATTCACATGTTAGCACACCAAACCGCAAGCTTGTTAGCAGTCTAACGCAGAGCTTTAATGTCCTTCATAGTTTCTCACTATCAACATATTAACAGTCTGACACCAAGCTTTAATCTTCTACACAGTATCTTGCTATCCATATGTTAACACACACACAGCAATAGTTACGTTCTTATATATAATCTTACTACCCACATGTTAACCACAATAGCATTATCAACTCTCAAACCCTTCGACGGTTTGCAAAGACTGGCCTTTTCTAACAAGATAAACGCCTACTGTGTATGTATTTGCTTAATGGATGAATCAACAACAACAGAACCAATCGAAGGTGTTTTGCAATCAATTCTAGAGCTGCATTTATAGTGCCAGTAGGAACAGTACGTAATAAGTAGTTTTGGAAATGTATGTTTAAAATAATAAGATATGTATTACTACCATGCTTTCAATTTGGTGTATTTTAATAGTGTCAGTATTCGAATATATCATAAATAAACAGAGTGACAGCAAAGAGCAATTTTATCAATACCTGGGCTTTAGGAATGTGTACTTTATAATATCTGTTTGTTTACATTAGTTAATTTGGCAACTTATGCGTCTTGTAAATTAAAGAAGAAACAAACACACACTGGAATAAGGTTCAATTTAATTATGAATATTATGTCTACATATATTCAGCCAGCAGTAAACATGCACAATTCCATATGGCTAGTGTTATTAAAATGATGATAATGGGTGTCCTGTTCTAAAAAATGTACAGTTTAAAATTTGGATATGTACAATGAGATTAACAATCTATAGATGGTATGTTAGAGAAATTTATAACATAACAGTCTACATACATTTGCTTTTACATATCCAAACTTGAACAATTTAAAAGTAGCACACACGGAATATAAGCACGCTTAACCATAAACAACTTTCAGCACAGGATCTTCGATTAGCTAGATAACAGTTTCACGGCCTAGTAGTGAACTGTATTTACACGGACAATGATTACTTCGTCATAAGGGCAATGTATTCAAAAGAAAGGGATGTAATAAATGCACTACAATAATATAAATGATTTAATAATTACATGAAAATAAAGCAAATACTTATAATAGTTAAGGTTGCGTATAATGGAGCATACCATACGAAATTAACTTTCGGAAATTTCGAACATTTATTTGCATTTTATGACTATTATTAAATTCATTTTAAAAACAATATGCGAGTCGCTGTCACCACAACAGAGCTAACTTAAACAGGCATCAGCATATATGCTAACTCTAACCTTACTATTAACAGCTACAGGAGCAGCCAGTGTTGTCTTCTGCCAGTTACTTGTCTAGTTCGCTCCATGACTTCGACGCCGGTCAAGGTTCAAGGTTCAGCTCTTGTGATAAGCACGGCTTTGCTGTCACAATCGTCGCCGACGAGCGCCCGGGGTCGCGAGCTGTTCCTCCCCATATGTCGTGCACGAGGACGACAACAAGCGTGAGAAATTTGGTCGGGTGGATAATTAACACCTATCGCCTTCAGTGTACAGATGCCAATGTACACGTCCATGTGGTTCTGGTGTAGGGCCATAGCTCACTCGTTCTAAGGTTTGTAACCTGGATAAAGAGGGGAGACGCCCAAGCCAGAATCTCTCACGCAAATTTTTTATGATGGGATAACTCTTAATTAAATATTTTTTGTATTTGTTTGGTTATGTCCCTCGCTTTGTTTAAAGAAACACTGGATGTCAACAACATCGGCGACGAAGATGGCACACGACATAAAACTACCCCCCCCCCCCCCCCTTCCACGCCTTCTAACGGCACAAGTTGATAGAAGATGATGAGGATGATGATGATAATAATCATGACAATAATAATAACAAAACATTAGCCATTGACCTACAATAGAACAATTAGATAGATGTTTAAGCATACAACCATGAAGGAATGATTATTCCGTGAGATAAGCAGAAGAAAAGGTGTGATTCCCATTAAGACATGTTATTAGAGGAAACATAAGACCACAATATATGTACATGTAGAGCGTAGGATACAACGTTGGTAGAGTGGCTGCTTCTTTCCGGCTGCAACTTGTTCCAGCCAACCCAGCTGTAAACGAGTACCAGATGTACTGTTAAGAGAAATGATAGAGGAACAGGAATTGGTTTTCACAAAACCTGATGTTTTTGGTTTGATTAGAGGTTTCAATTTCTGGATTCTGTGACGAAGACTTGCCCTTTTCTACCCCAGACGTTGTCCTTTGTGCGATATCATGTCGTATTGACCAGTTCATGGATTCGTTTGTGTATCAGAACAATGAAGATTCTAGTACCTCATCCCTGGCGGTAATAAAATAAATTTATATATCAGTGATATTGTAAGCCAAGATATCGAGGAAGGGAACTGGCTACCCCCATGTGATAAAAGCTAAAACCTATTATAGATAAGTTTCTACCACAGCATCCCCGACTACAGTATATTTGTATTACTCGATGTATCCATGAATGTAAACAGCAAGTTGGCTGTGTTTGTATTCTGACATTCTTTCCTTGACATAATCAACAGTTTCTTGGGCGGATTGTCGCTACGGTTGGCACGTTCTAAATGCATGTTTTTCCTCGTGAGCTTCAATCCCTTCTGTATTTTGTGTTGGCCTTTAACTGGTAGTGGGCTGGGTACATTGGAATGTCTTATATGATCACAGCAGTTCATATTTGTCACACATTAGTTGGTAGTCAGCATTGATTGCTGAGAGTACAGAAAAACAAGAAGACCAAAGTAGAGAGAGAGAAAGAGAGAGTGTGTGCAGGTTAAAAACAATTCGAGGTAAATCTTCTTCTTCGTACGCTGTCAGACGTCAACTTGAATTTTTTCGAAGAAGGCAGCTGTCATCCTGAGGCTGTCGACACTGCCATAGAACTTGTTTAGTGTTGCTACTGGTGATGGCCACATGTGCTTTCTCTGGTTCTCGTATGTCGGGCAATTTTGCAGCAGATGTTCCGCGGTCATTTTCCCTGTACCACAGGTGCATTCGTCAGTACCACCTTTCTTCAGTTTATTGAATAAATGGCACCTCAGTTTGTTGTGGCCTGTGCGGAGTCTGAAGACCACGACCTGCTCTCTTCCTTTCAACTGGTAGTAAGCATAATTTTTTGTGTAGCCAGTATGCTCTGTTTCCCATTTGGCCATGTATCTGGCCCTAATAAACCTTTTGAACTCTTCGTAGGTCACACTAGAATCTGGTTGTGGTAACCTTGCACCTTCTTTAGCCAGTCTGTCTGCCTCCTCGTCCACTACTCCAGAGATGTTGGGGCCTGCTGCATCCGAGTGTTTGCTATGGTGAGATTTTCTTCAGTGGTCCACAAAGCCAGATCGTCTGCAAACATGGATCTGTGGACTCTTCTTAATATATTATATATTATGTTGTTTATATACACCAGAAAAAAGTGTGGGTCGATTCAGTTTGATTACCATATCTGCATCAAAGGACGGCTGCAATCGATCTTCGGCTTACTTTATGTCATGTCGTAAGGTTGCTATCTGAGAGGCTTTTCCCAGTCCATCTTCTGATGTTATCCGCTCAGTTAAAACTGCCTCTTCAAATTGTCTTTCACCCTACCCTCTAGTATGGTCGTTAAAGTCACTAAAAAAGGTCGTGCATGGGCTAGCAACATCATCAGGTAAAGCCACTACTGTTGAATCCGTCACTGCCAGGTTTCTTGTAAGGAGACCGACTCTAGCGATGTCCTGGAGCTTTCATGAAAGGTTTCTTGTAATGAGACCGACTCTAGCGATGTCCTTGATCTTTCATTGCAGGTTTCTTGTAAAGAGACCGACTCTAGCGATGTCCTGGAGCTTTCATTAAAGGTTTCTTGTAAAGAGACCGATTATATCGATGTCCTGGAGCTTTCATTTGGAGTAGAACAGTGAATCAATAAATGGCGCTGACAGCATACCACAAGAAGCGACAATAGTACAGTCTAGCCATGACCTACTGTAGATTACAGATGGCCATAGTCTAGCCCTTCTATAGTACAAGACTTCAACAAGTGTATCGTTGCACACCCCGTTATTCACACCAGCCAGAAGTCAGCTCAGTTTGGTGCAGTCATGTTGGTTTAATGAACATTTCTGCCAAAAATACTCCATGCATAGTTCTCAATTCTTCTTCGCCATTATCGTGCAGTGGTGGACTGGTCGTCTCCAAGAAAATCTGTCCCGTGCTTTTTTCTGCAGTTCTTCTTCTATCTTTTCACAATTTGCCTCTATCATTTTTCCAACGATATCTTATTCTCTAACCATCCCTTGTATCGTTAGAGCAACGGTCATTATACTCTTTTAGTGTGTTCAATGTAGGGTCTGGGCTCAAGGTCTCGCCTACATCAAATGGATGTTGATGCCAATCTGCAGTCTCTCACATCCAGGGTGCAGTGATCGCCGGGGAAGCTACTGACCTCTAGCACAAGGCCTCTCCTGCACAAGCGTGTCCATTGCAACACCTTCTCATGGGTGGAACTGTTGTTTACTGAGTTTCCTTTGGTGACGACTGAGTAACTGATGGTTCAACAAGACGAGTAGCAGTTTGGACCCCTTAAGGCGAGTAGCAGGTTAAGGTCCTTTAAGGCGAGGAGCAGTTTGGGGTCCCTAAAGGCAAGGAGCAGTTTGGGGTCCATTACGGCGAGGAGCAGTTTGGGGTCCTTTAAGGCGAGATGCAGTTTGGGGTCCTTTAAGACGCGTAGCAGTTTAGTGTCCCTTAAGGCGAGGAGCAGTTTTGGGTCCTTTAAAGTGAGGGGCACTTTGGGGTCCCTTAAGGCGACGAGAAGTTTGGGGTCCCCTAAGGCGAGGAACAGTTTAGGGTCCCTTGAAGCGAGGACCAGTTTGGGGTCCCTTTAGGCGACGAGCAAATTAGGGCCTCTTAAGGCGAGAAGCAGTTTGGAGCCCATTAAAAGGACAACGCAGGACCCAGCGGCGAGTGGAATGTGCACTGACTGTTACAAACCCAAACCCCACCCATGGGTTAAATGTTCATCTCATCTGTCGTCTGCTGAGCTACACAACTTGTATTTATCTAACCTACGAGAACCCTACCAGGAATCCCATTAGGGTAGAGGTACCCAGAGAAGATATGAGTCAAGTCCTACGTCCCATAATGGTAGAGGTACCCTGAGAAGATCGGGGTCAAGTCCTACGTCCCATAATGGTAGAGGTACCCAGAGAAGATCGGGGTCAAGTCCTACGTCCCATAATGGTAGAGGTACCCAGAGAAGATCGGGGTCAAGTCCTACGTCCCATAATGGTAGAGGTACCCAGAGATAATAACGGCCAAGTCCTATGTCCCATAATGCTAGAAGTACCCAGAGAGCACCGGTTGATTTGACATTTCTCATGTCAACGCACTGCGCTCTGACTCTAGGGATGGGGAGGGGAGGCATATCTAATCGATCTCATTATAAGAGACGAGCCGTTGTGATGTGGAGGGCTGGGTGGGCAGTCGTGAACGGATAGGGGGCAGGACGTGACACAGTCACGAGAAAAGGGCTGAAGGCAGAATAAAGAAATGTTATCTGTAACTAGAGCAACTGTAGCCAGTGGGGAATGTACTTTGTGAACACACCTGGCATCCCACTTCTGCCCCATCGGCGCAGCGAATCTCTCGATGACAAAAGACGGAAGTGGCTAAGCCAAATACATCTACGCCTCACGGAGAAACACACACCCCACCTGCTCTTTGGGAGGAAGAAGTCTGCAGCAAGATAACCCAACATTCTAATACCAGAAAACCATGAACATTATTCAAACGAGCTCGGGCGTCGCCTCGGTTATCAAGGCCCGAGCAACAGAGATACCGCCCCCGCTCTGTGCGAGAAGTCAGCGAGAGAGAACATCATCATTCTACAGCTTAATATTGCCGGAGAACAAAACAGGGTTCCTGAACTGAATAAATCACTACATCACCATCACATCCACATAGCCCTCCTCCAGGAAACGATACTACCACAGAGACAAATTAATATGACAGGCTACACGCAGCGTAAGTACGAATGCAACAAATGCCGTGGCATGTTGACCCTGGTCAGAAATGATGCGCATGCCATTGTAACCAACAATCCTGTAGAGGATATTAACCATTAAACAATAAAGTTATAGGGGATAGATAGAATAACATACAAACTACATAACATTTACTGTGCTTACCTGAATTTGAGCCTGTATCAAAGAAAACAGTGTTGGTGGAAGATTTAAATGCCCATATGCAACATCTTGTATACCATCAGTTTTATAAAAGAGGCCTGGAGATCGAAGAGCTGAGTAATGGCACCATCCTTACACTACTCTACAATCTGGAAACCACGCCAACTCTTTTGGATAGAACGCATGGAACTACCAGCCGGCCAAATCTGACACTTGTGATGGCTTACTTGGTAGAAAACAACTTCACTAAAGACTTGGGAGATGTTGGACGCAATCATCGTCCTATCCTAACAATGATTGAAACCCCACATAGGGATAGGGTTGTTCAGGGCAAACAATCATGGCATTTCAGGAAGGCTGGCTGGGATAGATATGTCCAGGAAACTGTTGCTGGGTTTAGTCAAATAAGTAAAAATGATGACACCAATACAGCTTTGAAACATATATATGTCCCCATCTTAACAGCTGCAAAGGAAAGCCTCTGACAGGACACGTAAATGAAATTATAAATCGTACCGGAACCCAGACCTGGCTGCAGCCGTCAAAGAGAGAGAGAGGAAAGGCCAGGAGCCCAGAGCTGGCTGCAGACGTCAAAGAGAGAAGAAAGACCAGGAACCCAGAGCTGGCTGCAGCCGTTAAAGAGAGAAGAGAGGCCAGGAGCCCAGAGCTGGCTGCAGACGTCAAAGAGAGAAGAAAGACCAGGAACCCAGAGCTGGCTGCAGCCGTTAAAGAGAGAAGAGAGGCCAGGAACCCAGAGCTGGCTGCAGCCGTCAAAGAGAGAGCAAAGGCCAGGAACCCAGAGCTGGCTGCAGCCGTCAAAGAGAGAAGAGAGGCCAGGAACCCAGAGCTGGCTGCAGCCGTCAAAGAGAGAAGAAAGGCCAGGAACCCAGAGCTGGCTGCAGCCGTTAAAGAGAGAGAGCAAAGGCCAGGTAGAAGTATTTCAACAACAAAAAAAGAGTACATTAACTGAATGGAAAAAGAAAGGTATATCACTAAACAAAGCAAGCGGGAGACTTGGAGAGAAAATTGTAGAAAGCAGAGTAAACAAAGGCAGGGAGTAATGCGTGAAGGCTGCTGAGTAGCCTTAAATGGAGCAAGAGAAAGTCAACACACAACATCCCTGACAGACGAAATAGTATCAAACACTAAGAAAGCTGAGATTTGTACCACATTTTTGGCGGGTTAAAAAAGCACAACCAAGAAATCTACTAGATTAAGCATTTTTAAAGGAATCCTTTAACATCGATTCAACCATCATGGCGGCCTTCAAACATTACTTCAATCCACATGAACTGTTGATGAAAAATAAAGCACTAGTACCGGATAATGTTTAAAACGGGATGACAAACAAATTAGGACCAAAGGCAAAGAGAAACTTTTATGATTTATCGGCAGAACATGGGACGAAGGACAGTTACCATTAATTTGGCAATCAGCAACAATTAAATCCGTACTGAAAAAAGGGAAACAACAAAGAACACATGGAAGCTATAGACATGTGTCACTCATCTCATGTTTAGGTAGACTGGTTGAACAAATGATAAACAAGACTATGCTGGAAAGCAATAACCTCAATGAAAGAAACCAGTCAGGGTTCAGGGTGGACATCGCACGGATGATCCACTCTTTAGGTTCACACGTCATGTGACGGAAATAGCATATTAGCAGTGTTCATTGATGTACAGCAGGCATATACCAGGAAACGGAGGACATGCCTTTTGATGAAAATGAGGAAAATGGGAACCGAAAAAAAGATTCTTAGAAACACTGCCGATAATTGACAATAAACTGTGCAGTGTAATGAAACAGCTGAAGAAGACTTCTATTTACATAAGAATGGCAATTGGCTGACAAGAACAAGATTGCTCAGCAGCTACGGGATAACAGCAACAACAACAACAACAACAGCAACAACAACAACAGCAACAACATACTCATTTAGTATTGTTACTGTTTAAAGACCAATTAAGCTATGAACTCTGACCTTCAACCTTTCACACATAAACACATTCTTCTATTTAAGAAATCCATTTATTTTCGTATCTACGGCTGATCTCTTTCTGACGATGTTTTTTGAAAATAGTTTAGTACAGAATAAAGGGATCAAGATGCTGAGTAGGACATGAGGTGTAGCGGTCAGCGATCCAAACCTGACTGTTAGCATTGGACCAGCATCCCAGAAATGGCGAAACCCTTCTCCACCTCTACGTGGTGACCCTGGATAACAGGCCGCTACATGGTAGACTGGCGAAGGAAAAGGGATCGAAGAGGTGTAACAGTTCCCGCCGGAGCAAGGGGAGTTTAGGATGCCTGAACAGCTTAAAGCTACCTGAATGCATGTCAAGGTCACTCACCGTCTCAGCAAAGGAGAACAGAGTTGGGTTAAGGAATGTGGACAGATAGAAACTGACCACTGGCCTTCTGATTTTGGTAGGGGGAGATTGATTGACAGACGAAATTGGCAACGGGGCTTGCTGCGAGAGAATGAGTGACAGGTGTGCAAAGTGTTTCGTTCCAATTGGGATTGAAGATGACCATACCTGAGATCGATTGGTCAAGCTCTGGCCTTGCTTGAGGATATATAACTCGAGACAAAGTTTAGCTCGAGAGGCTGGATAGAGGGATGGAGACAGGCTGGAGAGAGAGACAGGCTGGAGAGAGAGAGGCTGTATGGAGGAGAGTGAGAAAGAGAGAGAGAGAGACTGAATGTGGATAGTATGTTTAACTCACCGACTTAGATAGAGGAGCGATTGATAGACTGTTGGACGAATGTTTAGTGATAGAACAGGATCGCTCAAATAGGTGTGTGAGTTTTGCATTAATAGATAATCTGAACGTGTGTTTTTAAGCAAGGACACATTGTGAACGAGTATGTCGAGATCGCCCGCCTGAGGGGATTTCTGTGAGGAAGAGTATTTGATAAGGTGTGTTGAAGACGCAGTTAAGGCGATGTGTGTGGGATGTAATTGCAAGGCAATAGAACTGGGTTTTTAGATCGTTGGGAATTCCATCAATAGCTAATGCTTACAATTCCCGTTTTAGTAGAATGTTTAGTTAAGATATGTATTATATTGTGTTTGTAATTTCTCTACTCATTCTATGATATGAGTATGACTTAATAAATATGCCACCTGCTGTATGATGTCATTTACTGACTATGGTCATGATGATGTGGATGAGTGTGAGAATGTTCTAAGATAGATCACGGCCAAGGCAAACAGTGGGATCTGCTACACGTTATTATTATTTTGGTGCCTGTTGACCACGGATAGTCGTGGTAGATTTATAAATATAGTGCGTGTGTAGCTATAGATCTTGATTTGCACGTTTAACACAAGTGTCGCAGTTATATATAACTTGTGTGTGTAGTTAGGAATAGAGGAGTAGCTAGTGGTTAGAGTGTTAGTACCATAGACAGCTTTTCCAATCATCTGACTGGTAAGTGTGACATTTTTCTTCCACCCATTGTTGTATTATTGACAAGACTTTGTGCGTACTTGACAGTCTTATAAATTTTTTTGGTGGGCCAGACGGGTTTATTCAATATGTCGAGGTTGGACAATGTTAAACAATGTTATCATTGTCTAGCTTTTGGACATTTGTCTATAGGATGCCCAAATATAATTCGGAATATTAACAGTTCCTGGAGAAGAGGACTGTTTGTCAAAAACAAGCCTTTCATGGCACGAGCTACAGTCAGCGATAAGTTGAAGGACAAAAGTCAACTACAAAACCAGCTAAGAGAACTAACAGTCAGAGTTATTCGGCTGGAAAGACAGGAAAATGACCTCCTGAGCTGGCTGACTTAGTGTTGTGGTTACTGACTTGTTATGGTGTATATTTTATCACATGTATGTGGAGTCTTTGCAGAGAAGACTATATTGATCAGAAGTTTTAATATTGACTATGACATATGTTGTCAAATATCGTTTTTGTGGGAAACATAAAGAATTTTGCTGTTTTCTTTGAGAGGGGATAGCTGTCAAGAAAGACAATGAATAACTAGCCCGAGGATAACCCACGTAAATTCGTGGCCTCACAGGAGTTAGTATGAAGTGAATCGTCGGCCAGGCGTGTAATGAGACCGCCTGAGAAAATTGACCTGAACTGGTCGTGTGTAACAATGAAGGTTCGTGTCCTTAGAGGAAGGCACGGGAACAGGTCGAGGTATATTGACCTCAATGAGTAAGGAGAATTCCTTAAGGTGTTTCTGTTTTGATGAGTTAAAGGTCCCGCAGGGACAGACTTAGGTGAATTTGACTGTAAAACGATGTAAAAGTGTTGGTTTGTGTTGTAAAAACGACCAGCCACAGTGTTTTTCTTCTGCTTGTATTGATTGTGTATGTATTACAAAAAAAGTTTATATGTATCAAATGACATGTCTTTTTATGCATGTACGATGTGAGTGAAGTTGTTAACAGGAGTAGGTTTACATTTTGGATAGTAAAGACGAAAATGGTGGTCATTTGCCAGATGATAAAAAATGACCATCCATGTTTCGGTCTGTAGTTTAGGGAGGTAATGTAACAGTTCCCGCCGGAGCAAGGGGAGTTTAGGATGCCTGAACATGTTAAAGCTTAAAGCTACCTGAATGCATGTCAAGGTCACTCACCGTCTCAGCAAAGGAGAACAGAGTTGGGTTAAGGAATGTGGACAGATAGAAACTGACCACTGGCCTTCTGATTTTGGTAGGGGGAGATTGATTGACAGACGAAATTGGCAACGGGGCTTGCTGCGAGAGAATGAGTGACAGGTGTGCAAAGTGTTTCGTTCCAATTGGGATTGAAGATGACCATACCTGAGATCGATTGGTCAAGCTCTGGCCTTGCTTGAGGATATATAACTCGAGACAAAGTTTAGCTCGAGAGGCTGGATAGAGGGATGGAGACAGGCTGGAGAGAGAGACAGGCTGGAGAGAGAGAGGCTGTATGGAGGAGAGTGAGAAAGAGAGAGAGAGAGACTGAATGTGGATAGTATGTTTAACTCACCGACTTAGATAGAGGAGCGATTGATAGACTGTTGGACGAATGTTTAGTGATAGAACAGGATCGCTCAAATAGGTGTGTGAGTTTTGCATTAATAGATAATCTGAACGTGTGTTTGTAAGCAAGGACACATTGTGAACGAGTATGTCGAGATCGCCCGCCTGAGGGGATTTCTGTGAGGAAGAGTATTTGATAAGGTGTGTTGAAGACGCAGTTAAGGCGATGTGTGTGGGATGTAATTGCAAGGCAATAGAACTGGGTTTTTAGATCGTTGGGAATTCCATCAATAGCTAATGCTTACAATTCCCGTTTTAGTAGAATGTTTAGTTAAGATATGTATTATATTGTGTTTGTAATTTCTCTACTCATTCTATGATATGAGTATGACTTAATAAATATGCCACCTGCTGTATGATGTCATTTACTGACTATGGTCATGATGATGTGGATGAGTGTGAGAATGTTCTAAGATAGATCACGGCCAAGGCAAACAGTGGGATCTGCTACACGTTATTATTATTTTGGTGCCTGTTGACCACGGATAGTCGTGGTAGATTTATAAATATAGTGCGTGTGTAGCTATAGATCTTGATTTGCACGTTTAACACAAGTGTCGCAGTTATATATAACTTGTGTGTGTAGTTAGGAATAGAGGAGTAGCTAGTGGTTAGAGTGTTAGTACCATAGACAGCTTTTCCAATCATCTGACTGGTAAGTGTGACATTTTTCTTCCACCCATTGTTGTATTATTGACAAGACTTTGTGCGTACTTGACAGTCTTATAAATTTTTTTGGTGGGCCAGACGGGTTTATTCAATATGTCGAGGTTGGACAATGTTAAACAATGTTATCATTGTCTAGCTTTTGGACATTTGTCTATAGGATGCCCAAATATAATTCGGAATATTAACAGTTCCTGGAGAAGAGGACTGTTTGTCAAAAACAAGCCTTTCATGGCACGAGCTACAGTCAGCGATAAGTTGAAGGACAAAAGTCAACTACAAAACCAGCTAAGAGAACTAACAGTCAGAGTTATTCGGCTGGAAAGACAGGAAAATGACCTCCTGAGCTGGCTGACTTAGTGTTGTGGTTACTGACTTGTTATGGTGTATATTTTATCACATGTATGTGGAGTCTTTGCAGAGAAGACTATATTGATCAGAAGTTTTAATATTGACTATGACATATGTTGTCAAATATCGTTTTTGTGGGAAACATAAAGAATTTTGCTGTTTTCTTTGAGAGGGGATAGCTGTCAAGAAAGACAATGAATAACTAGCCCGAGGATAACCCACGTAAATTCGTGGCCTCACAGGAGTTAGTATGAAGTGAATCGTCGGCCAGGCGTGTAATGAGACCGCCTGAGAAAATTGACCTGAACTGGTCGTGTGTAACAATGAAGGTTCGTGTCCTTAGAGGAAGGCACGGGAACAGGTCGAGGTATATTGACCTCAATGAGTAAGGAGAATTCCTTAAGGTGTTTCTGTTTTGATGAGTTAAAGGTCCCGCAGGGACAGACTTAGGTGAATTTGACTGTAAAACGATGTAAAAGTGTTGGTTTGTGTTGTAAAAACGACCAGCCACAGTGTTTTTCTTCTGCTTGTATTGATTGTGTATGTATTACAAAAAAAGTTTATATGTATCAAATGACATGTCTTTTTATGCATGTACGATGTGAGTGAAGTTGTTAACAGGAGTAGGTTTACATTTTGGATAGTAAAGACGAAAATGGTGGTCATTTGCCAGATGATAAAAAATGACCATCCATGTTTCGGTCTGTAGTTTAGGGAGGTAATGTAACAGTTCCCGCCGGAGCAAGGGGAGTTTAGGATGCCTGAACATGTTAAAGCTTAAAGCTACCTGAATGCATGTCAAGGTCACTCACCGTCTCAGCAAAGGAGAACAGAGTTGGGTTAAGGAATGTGGACAGATAGAAACTGACCACTGGCCTTCTGATTTTGGTAGGGGGAGATTGATTGACAGACGAAATTGGCAACGGGGCTTGCTGCGAGAGAATGAGTGACAGGTGTGCAAAGTGTTTCGTTCCAATTGGGATTGAAGATGACCATACCTGAGATCGATTGGTCAAGCTCTGGCCTTGCTTGAGGATATATAACTCGAGACAAAGTTTAGCTCGAGAGGCTGGATAGAGGGATGGAGACAGGCTGGAGAGAGAGACAGGCTGGAGAGAGAGAGGCTGTATGGAGGAGAGTGAGAAAGAGAGAGAGAGAGACTGAATGTGGATAGTATGTTTAACTCACCGACTTAGATAGAGGAGCGATTGATAGACTGTTGGACGAATGTTTAGTGATAGAACAGGATCGCTCAAATAGGTGTGTGAGTTTTGCATTAATAGATAATCTGAACGTGTGTTTGTAAGCAAGGACACATTGTGAACGAGTATGTCGAGATCGCCCGCCTGAGGGGATTTCTGTGAGGAAGAGTATTTGATAAGGTGTGTTGAAGACGCAGTTAAGGCGATGTGTGTGGGATGTAATTGCAAGGCAATAGAACTGGGTTTTTAGATCGTTGGGAATTCCATCAATAGCTAATGCTTACAATTCCCGTTTTAGTAGAATGTTTAGTTAAGATATGTATTATATTGTGTTTGTAATTTCTCTACTCATTCTATGATATGAGTATGACTTAATAAATATGCCACCTGCTGTATGATGTCATTTACTGAGTATGGTCATGATGATGTGGATGAGTGTGAGAATGTTCTAAGATAGATCACGGCCAAGGCAAACAGTGGGATCTGCTACAGAGGGAAGGCTAACCCCGTTCCAAAATACTCAATGTTTAAGTCGAATGTGCTGGACCGAAAGGTGCAAATATTGCAGTCAGGCTGTAAACTACGACACAACGCATTCAGTTGTCTGGACTACATTCTGATACTTTTGAAAACTCATTTCAGGGCTTGGCAATAGAAGTTAGAGAACAGACTAAGAAAAAGGAGAAGAAGAAGAAGAAGCAGAAGAAGAAGAAGAAGAAGAAGAAGAAGAAGAAGAAGAAGAAGAAGAAGAAGAAGAAGAAGATAAGAAGAAGAAGAAAAAGAAAAAGAAGAAGAAGAAGAAGAAGGAAGAAGGAAGAAGGGAGAAGAAGTAGAAGGAAGAAGAAGTAGAAGGAAGAAGAAGTAGAAGGAAGAAGAAGTAGAAGGAAGAAGAAGTAGAAGGAAGAAGAAGAAGGAAGAAGTAGAAGAAGTAGAAGAAGAAGAAGAAGTAGAAGAAGTAGAAGAAGAAGAAGAAGTAGAAGAAGAAGAAGAAGTAGAAGAAGAAGAAGAAGTAGAAGAAGAAGAAGAAGTAGAAGAAGAAGAAGAAGTAGAAGTAGAAGTGTAGAAGTAGAAGTAGAAGTGTAGAAGTAGAAGTAGAAGTGTAGAAGTAGAAGTGTAGAAGTGTAGAAGTAGAAGTGTAGAAGAAGAAGTGTAGAAGTAGAAGTGTAGAAGAAGAAGTGTAGAAGTAGAAGAAGAAGTGTAGAAGTAGAAGAAGAAGTGTAGAAGTAGAAGTAGAAGTGTAGAAGTAGAAGAAGAAGTGTAGAAGTAGAAGTAGAAGTAGAAGTGTAGAAGTAGAAGAAGAAGTAGAAGAAGAAGAAGAAGAAGTAGAAGAAGTAGAAGAAGAAGTAGAAGAAGAAGAAGTAGAAGTGTAGAAGTAGAAGAAGAAGAAGTAGAAGTGTAGAAGTAGAAGAAGAAGTAGAAGTAGAAGAAGAAGTAGAAGTAGAAGAAGAAGTGTAGAAGTAGAAGTAGAAGTAGAAGTAGAAGAAGAAGTGTAGAAGTAGAAGAAGAAGTGTAGAAGTAGAAGTAGAAGTGTAGAAGTAGAAGAAGAAGTAGAAGAAGAAGTAGAAGTAGAAGAAGAAGTAGAAGTAGAAGAAGAAGAAGAAGTAGAAGTAGAAGTAGAAGAAGTAGAAGTAGAAGTAGAAGTAGAAGTAGAAGAAGAAGTGTAGAAGTAGAAGAAGAAGTAGAAGAAGAAGTAGAAGAAGAAGTAGAAGAAGAAGTAGAAGTAGAAGTAGAAGTAGAAGAAGTAGAAGTAGAAGAAGAAGTAGAAGAAGAAGAAGAAGAAGAAGTAGAAGTAGAAGAAGAAGTAGAAGAAGAAGAAGAAGTAGAAGTAGAAGAAGAAGTAGAAGAAGAAGTAGAAGAAGAAGTAGAAGTAGAAGAAGAAGTAGAAGAAGAAGAAGAAGTAGAAGTAGAAGAAGAAGTAGAAGAAGAAGTAGAAGTAGAAGAAGAAGTAGAAGTAGAAGAAGAAGTAGAAGTAGAAGTAGAAGTAGAAGAAGTAGTAGAAGTAGAAGAAGAAGTAGAAGTAGAAGTAGAAGAAGAAGTAGAAGAAGAAGAAGAAGAAGAAGTAGAAGTAGAAGAAGAAGTAGAAGTAGAAGTAGAAGAAGAAGAAGAAGAAATAATAAAAACAACTCTGATATACATTTCTTCACATAAAAACTATGTTAAACGAAACAGGCCGTATATACGAGCTGTAGCACCATCAAAATGTATGTCTTCGTGAACCACTAGCAACAGTTAATATAACTATAAATAGTACGATAACGACCGCCACCAACGGAACAAATATCAAGTGATCAACGTACAACAAGAATAAAGTACTGTTTAATTGGAAAATAATTTCTTACTAAACATCCCAGCCAAGGAAAGTAGAGATAAAAAAACCTGAATTGCGTTGATACCTTTGTGAAAAACCTGACTGGTTTGTGATTGATCGATGCCTACATTATATCGACATGTGTGTACCTCAAACGGGAGACATGAATATACTTGACTTGGTTTCTTCGTGTTAATCCAGTGCCCTGGGCATCATCTCTTGAAATATTTTTATAGCAAAAGAAAACTTATTTTACAATTTCGGTTTTGCACATTCATTTCACGATTAATCGATTTCTTCCCTAAAAAAAACCCATGTTTGTTTTTGAAAAGCCTGTACATGACCTTTGATATGGTGCATGATGATGATCTATATTGTTGTCCAAACTGCATTAACCCTTATCGCACGATAACACGTCAATCATATCTCTGCTATCATCAAAACGGTTTCACAGACAAGATGCGAAGGGTCGTCAATGTAATTCTCCAGAGTAAAACTGTGTCCTTTTTCTAACGATGATTGTTGATAACATCAATGTAATTTCTGATGATGTTTGTTGATGACATCAATGTAATTTATAATGATGTGTGCTGTAGATCACCGTGTAATTACATATGACGTGTGCTGCAGATCTACCTGTAATTTCTAATGACATTCGCCGTAGAACTACCTCTAATGATGTGTGTTGTGTTTTTCAAGATATGTATCCGTTGTCTGAGTTTGATCTAATTTTCTTCTTTAAATATTATGCTCTCCATCATGCCCTCCATCACACTCTCCAGCATGCTCTCTATCATGAAACAAGTACCAACCCTCTCCCACCTCACTCCCTCCATCAAAATCGGATTGCTTATCTCTGGTGTGTCAAATATAATTCATGTCTAACGACATTGGATGTATCTCTAACGACATTGGATATATCTCTAACGACATTGCAAGTATCTCTAACGACATTGGATGTTTCTCTAACGACAATGCAAGTATCTCTAACGACATTGGATGTATCTCTAACGAACATCATCAATACCTGTTTGCTTTCAATGAAACGCTTCTCCTGTATCTGACGCAGAACCACATTTCTCATTAGTTTGTTTTTCCTGAGTTCCTATTATTCCCATTCCCTGGACTGGTACCCGAGTTAAAAAAGTAGTACCACTGTAACCTCCAAAGCCAACTAAAAAATATTTTGCGTGAGGCTAGCAACTTCATTATGTAAACCAATTGCTTACTAAAACTGTCACTTTAAATTGTTGAATTCAGGTTACTCGTACATGGTCCAGATGTAGTTGTGACTGTATGCTCTGCTTGAAGCCTCATCATGATAGCCAGACAATTCTGAATTCTAGCGTTACAGGATTCATGAAAGGGACACAATCCACGACATTTTGGTGAAATATAAGACCTGAAAACCACAAACGAGTTATCTCCCCACCTCAACATTTCTCTTACAATGTTACTTATGTGAGTCTGAGTTAGGAAATGTTGTTTGTGATAATGGGTGGTCACACTGGAGACAGTGGGACAAAGGCTATTGGTTGCTTTGGTGCCAGTGAATATCATACTATTTGTAAGTAAGGAGACAGCGAGTCAGAGTCAGTTTGTAGGTAATTAGACAGTGACAGCACACAATTTTGTAACAATAATGAGTCATTTATATAACTTACAATGGAGTCAGCGAGTCACTTGCAATTTTAAACAATGGAGACAGTGAGTTGCATACAATTTGTAACAATGGAAAAAGTGAGTCACAGACAATGTGTAACAATGAAGACAGTGAGTCACTGGCAATTTGTAACAATGGAAACAGTCAGTCACAGACAATTTGTAACAGTGAAGAAATAGAGTCACAGACAGTTTATACATACGTAGTCGGTGACTCACAGACAATTTGTAACAAGTGGAGAAAGAGATGGAGTCATTGAGTAACAAACATTTGGTAAAACTGGAGATAGTAAGTCAAAGACAATTGGTAAAACTGAAATACAAAAAAAGACAAGAGACAATGACAATCAGCCGAATAGAAGAAACACTATATTTTCAGGTGACAAGCACATAAATTGAGCCAGTCATAGAAATAATATGTGTATACCAACTCTCCAATACCAGTGTCAGACGTGGTCACTGACCAAGAAACATGGAAGAATACCATGAAATTGGAAATAGGGTGTTTGAGAAAAACGGGCGGTGACACAAGGTTGAAGAGTGCGAAATGAAAAAATCAGACAGAAGGTTGATACGAACCTCGTGGGAAGGCAGGACATAAAGTGTTTCGGACACCTGCCAAAAACGCAAGCAAATCTGCCAGCCACGCGGATCTACAACACCAGACAAGAGAGTTACAG